>OZ020482.1:58640637-59280825 GCA_963971345.1 Andrena flavipes
AGTTTCTATTTTTCAGAATGTTTGAGCTATATTGGTACAATTGATCTGCTAATGGAATGAATGAAAAGTAACACTTTTTACAAATAGAATACTTTTCTCTTCCAAGGAGACATAACTTGATAGTGTTTAAAAGATTCTGTTTTTTTTATATAAATTTATCACTTCTATAAATGGCACTTCGATGCAAGCCTTATCTCTGTTTTTTTCTCCGTTATTTCCTTCACACTACTGCTATGAACCAATCATCTGAAAGCAAAATGCTGCCAGGTGATTATTCTATACACAAATATCTACAGTGTGGAAACTTGCGGATGATTTTGAACAAACATTGTGGAAGTTACACCGATATCAATTTTTTTTTCCACATTTTTGCGGGAAAAACTCATCTTTAATCATGTTTTACGAACATCCAATATTGATGCGGGTTTTCTACACGATAGAGAATGGAATATCACAGCTCCAGTTAAAAATTTAAGTGAAAATATTCATTGGTTCAAAAGTTCTGAAAATGGTGTTTCGAGAAAAACACCGCTCTGCGAGGCCGTTACTCGACGGTGCACTCAGTTACGTTCGTTGCTTAACTTCAACAATTATTTGAATTTCTTCGTGAAATTTTATTTAAAATTTTCATAAAGGATAAGACTATCAAAATCAGTAAAAAAAGTAATCGATTTTCTTAAGCTGAAATAGTCCACTACCCCCTTAAGTATGCCCTCAAATGTCCTCGATTTTCGATGATTTCAGTTGGTATCTACGGTACGACACTGTCAGTCATCCTAGGGTACTTTTCGCCTACTTTGCTCGACATCGTCATTCCCTTGAACGTGTCACGCCCAAAGGAACTTTTCTTCTTAATGGACTATTTCGTCGACGAGGAAAAGTACTATGATTACATCATCGCGCACATTAGCGTGTCGGGTTTTCTCGAGGTAACCGTACTCCTCACTACTGAATCGTTGAACATAGTTAACGTGCAGCACGTTTGTGGAATACTCAAAGTCACTAGGTAAGAACTTGATGGTTAAAAACACATCAGCATTCCGCCGTGCTGCAGTCCACAAGTCCTTTTAGACCGAATCACGTTCTAATTTCTTTAAAACCGCCCTAATTTTGAAAGAAATGTAAGAAAATTGTTACTAAATAAGTAGTATCTAGCATGTGCCTTTCCCATTCCTTAGCACTGTGTTAAACGTATAGCTAAATTGAAGGGCGTAGCATAATTAACCGAGCACCATGGACATTTCCTTCGAAGAACCCAATTTACGAAGCAATTGAACTCCTTCGACACTATTTTGGATAAATACGGTCAATGTTAATAGTTAAAATAGGCACACTCACGTAGATTAATTTCTTGATCGCAATATTCGCTGTTGTGATTTTGCAGCTACAGATTGGAGCACTCGTTGGATCATTTATTCTCACGAGAGTCTAGAGACAATGATGAAGTTTATACGAGACTCGTAGAAGCTGTGAATATACAAAGAAGAGCTTACAAGTTGGTACTAAATTTGCAGAAATATCAATGCGGGTAAAATTGTGTTACTGTTCGTGCCCAAGATAAGTTAGTCTCTTCTGTTAAAGCTATACACAGCTTTGGAGCGCGTTTTCAGCGTTCTCTGACTTGTGTCTGTTAATACTTGGTGTGTCTTCTGTCAGCATAAATTTGTTTCGCGTGAGTAATATCAGTTTTCTTACAGTTTTGGTATTGAAATCAGTTATGAGAAGCAATTACTTCAATTTATGTAAAGTAATATCGGTTCTGTGTTTAAATAAAAATCCGAGATTTTCTGTTTGATCTGGAATATTTAGAAATTGATTTCTTGCAGATTTAATAAGAAAACTGTTATCTCTTTTATCAAATATCTGCACATCTTTTAACGAAGGGGGTATATCGTAAATTTTATTATTATGTAAAGTGAAAGAAAATTATTTACGATACCCTTAAATTGCTTTTATGGTGAACTGTTCAGTGGATGGATGCCACAAGTGTATTGCATAATCGATTAACTGGTTTGTAATACTTTCTTTTAGTTCGTGCAATTTGTTGCATTAAATCCCCTTGTATCGTAGTTATTTCAAGCGACAAAAGCAATGAAGGAAATGGCTGAACTTTTTAGGTGTAGCTTCTACGTCTCGATTCATTTTTTTTACATGTTCATCGTGAACTATGGTGGACAATTGGTATCGAACCACTGTGCTGAGATTTTTGAGAAAACGTAAGTTGCCCTTAAATTACTCAAAATATAGGTTTGATTATTATTGTTCTCAATAGAAATTATAAAGCATATAAAATCTAATAGCAAGGGATGTAAAATATCAGGTATAAATTACGTGGAGAAATATTTATATCCGATGATGGAGTATAATAACATCACTTAAATGATATAGATATTTGCACACGTCTATAAGCAACTTAAATCCTTTAAAAAAAATTTCTAACGATCAAGATACTTAATAAGAAATCAATACAGAGTCTGACGTAACGTTTACCATATCTACTCGACTTCTATGAACACAATCTTAGATTAAATATTTACCTGTGCTCATAGCTACTTCATTCCATGGTATCAGGCTCCCCTACGAATACAGAAGCACCTTTTATTCATATCCCAACGAAGTTGTAGAAACCTGGATATCACTCGCATCCGTATATTCGTTCCATCGCTCGAAGGTTTCCATTTGGTAACGTACAATAATCCCAATTGTGAGCGAGTTTAGGACAAAGCACGATGAAAATGAGGCGTTCTGTTACAGCTTGTTAAAGCGTCGATGTCCTACTTCACGGTAATGTACTCTTCCAGTAAAGAATGAAAACCTTTAGTACCTACGATTTACGATCTGCAACGTGATGGAAGAACACGTCAAACAGAACCGTAATTCGCGTAGCAAGTAGTAACAGCATTCACGAGAACAGCGTAGATTTGTATTATGCTGTACACGTATGTAGAATTTATTAATAAAAGATATTATAAGAAAGTATAAGATATTATATTTCGATAAATTAGGGGAAATTGTGGTAGCAGAATACTCCTGATTATTCGAATATTCGAATAGTCTAATAGCGAAACATTCCACAAAAAAGATAAACACTCTTGTTAACGTCTTCGTGAGTTTACCAAGAAAAATTTTTCCAGCTGCACAGTCACAATCACAAGTTCCATAAGTAAGCACAATAAACGCGAAGAATTAACGTAGAGAGTGATCTAACTTGTAACATTTGATTCAGAATAGTAAAGGAACATCACCTCACATTTCTCCACTGCGTCGTATAGTATTCCAGCTGTTACCAAGTTGCGGCGTAATATAAACAACAGCTTCCACGTTTTGTTGCAAAATTCTATTCCCACAATTTGTATCCTCTTCTGCTTCAAAACTTCGTGGCACCCTTGCAAGTGCAACTACACTGTGTACTCTCCAAGAAGCGCACCGTTCAATAATTCCAGCGTGAGTGGAAGGGAATTTTCTTCCAACTTTGCTCGCACCTCCATAAAATATATTATATCCCTCGTGTTTCCCCAAGTGTCAATCATCCCCCCTTCCCCCATTACCGCGTAAACGCAAGTAATTTCCCAATGACCACCTACGGCACGCAACTTCGCGGCACTCGTATCGACGTATCGACCAAAACGGGAAACGAATGTGAGAAAAATTGAGAAAAAAAAAATTCGCTGGTGGAGAGACGCGCGTCTCGCGTCAATCGTGTTTCAGCTGTCTTGCGGATATGGACATACAGAATATCCCCAATTATTCGATCACTCGTTTCTTCTGGCTATTCACTGGCCTGTCTCCAGAAGAGACAAGGGTACACGTGCGCGTTCAAAAGTGCTTTATTCTGATCTGTATATTGTCATTAATTTTTGCCCAGGTACAGTTGTCCACGATTTACAGTAGTTTCTTCGTACTCGTTGAATTTATTTGCTTCTCGTGAATACATCGGACTCTTTCAGTGTGGGATGCTCATTACACACGAGTTCAATTACACGTACTGCATGAAGATCGCCACATATGTCATGCCGAATATAGTGTACCTTGTAAAATACGCTGCTTTCATTATATACTCGGACCAAGTAAGCCTGCGTATAGCTGCAAAAGTACACCGTTTATTTATTTTTATAAATTACAACTGGTTTTTGTATTACGACGACTTTTTATGCTGAAAATTAGATGGAAGATTAAAGGATTTAGGGGCTGGCGATACCTGTAGTCAGAACTATTGGTGACAGTATTGCAAGGTCATTGACCCTTTGCACTTCAATTGACTCACTGGTCGATCACACAGACTTTTCTTGAACTTGTTAATTGTAGAAGTTTCGATTACGGAACATAGCAGAATAAATTTAAAACCAGTACTTTAATTTATTCTGAGATATCAATATGTAACGTGTATACTTTGTAATAGTGGCGCACTCAGGATTTAATCTTAAGGGGAGCCGCGCTGAATAGAAAAAAAATATTTTTAATTGGAATTCAATAGAATTAATTAGATAATTATACAAATTTACTTAAGGAATAAATTCCACTTTTCTTTTCTTTTTATAAAGCCCTTTGTTTGGCCATGGGGCATATTTGGAGTGTAAAGTGTTACGTACCCTTGTAGTATAATTCATCTACCAAATTCAGATTTTTACAGAATTTCCAAGAGGAATCTATGGCAAAACAATTTTTACAGTTTCAAAGGATATTGGACTGGATACAGTACGACTGGAATATCTACAGCAGAAAAGAAGAACAAGAAATAATGACGAAACACACCAAAAAAGGAAAATCCATCGTTGTAGTGTTTGCAAGTTAGACTATCTCACATACGTTACATGCTCCACTGCGTTAACAGTCACCGGAACAGAATTTTATGTTTCCAGTAGTCATATATATGTCTGTAGCCGCTTTTATTGTATTCCCGTACATACCACGAATTCTCAACACCGTAATGGTTGTGAATGAAACGTATCTGTACAAACTACCAACCCCCGTAGAATATTTCATTGACCCTAAGAAATATTTCTACTTGATCTTGCTGCACATGGATGTCTGTCAATTTTTTGGGGCGAGTGTCGTGATCGCCACCGAAAGCACCACCCTGATGTGCGTGCAACACGCTTGCGGATTATTTGACTTAGTCAGGTATATTTCCATTGTTTATTAAACAGAATGCATTGTTTTCATTCTGCGATAGAACAATCATTGGTATCGATTTCGGTGAGTTTGTTTATTGACACGTTGCACGAATAAGTGTCTGGGTACAGGTTTGCTTGAATGAAATATTATAAAAAATGTGGTAGTTTCAGTAAGTCTGATAAAGGTGCGTGTATGCAGATTTTTGAAACTTATTGTATATATTTTAAATAAGACCTTATATGCACCTGAATGGTATAGGTAATGTAAGAAAACTTTCCCTTTTTTTCTGTGAAGCCTTCGTTTTCGAGAATCTCGATCTTCAAGTTCGTTTCGGTTGTTTAATTATCTCTTCTTCGAATGTTCATAATGAATTCGAATGTTTATAATGAGAGAATATTCGTAATATGTTTGCAATGATATTCTGTTTTGATATCTGTTATTTGGTTTCTTGTACTATTATACATTACATTACACAACGAAACCACTGCTGTTATATAATTAAATAATGCAATCATTCATTATGCAATCATTCATTATTTTACCCTAAGATATAAATAGTAAGGGCTAGATTTTCATTGGGAAGAAACAATTATCTGTAATTTACTCCTCGAATAATACTCCATTATCCATGTATGTTTAAATAAGATGGTTTAAATTTACAGCTATCATGTCCATGTCACAGTAGAGGATACGATTTTACTTTACAAGGAACAGTTGCTCATTCACGAGAGAATAAAAACTGTAGCACAAGTACATTACCGAGCGATTAGGTCGGTATGAAATTATTTATGAAACAGTTATTCGTTTTATTCATTACTTTTTGCTGCATTTCCAATTGTTCAGTATTAACCACAGCTTTTATTTTATTTTTGAGCGATTCAAGAAGTATATCCTCCAACGAATTATTTTACACATACTTGATAACAAATAATTGTTTCTTGATGTTAAAGCTTCACGAACCTCCTAAATGTTTCGTTCTCGCAGCATTATATGCTGTTGCTTTGTATAGGCGTGCTTTCATTGATTCTGAATTTGTATCTAGTAAGTAATACTTTGTATACTTTTATACTTTTCATTAATGAAACACATGAGGAGCAATCTCCAATTTTACTCTGGATTTTAAAGTGACTCGATGCTTCGTATTGTTCAGGTTGCACAGGCGTTATTGTATACTGGTAATTTGGAAGAAATACTTGTATCAACAGTATTAATCATCTGTGACTTATTGTACATATACTGTTGTACTTACATAGGGCAGCAAGTCATAAACCAATGTCATGACGTTTTCCTTAAAACGTGAGTAATGTGTGTAATAAGTAAACGGGCCCAATTTTTGCACTTTTAAGGGGCAATTGCGCCCTGTTGGGTCGAAAAATCGTAATTCTTTGTGAATTTTTTGTACAAAAACGATTCGACAAATTAATTTGACAGGCTGTTTTATTGTATCTTCAACTATTGCTCTGAAATTTTGTGGGAAGAATTACTTATTCTTCGGCCTAACAAGGCGCAATTCTCGAGTTTCAATATTGGTCAGTACTCTTGCACCACAGATGGGCAAAAAATTAATTGAAATAAAAATTTCTTACACAAATTTTTATTTCAAATAATTTTTTACCCATCTCTGTCCTGCACTCACATTGTCCCTCTACGAAAATCACGGTTCCTTAAGTTTTATAGTCACATTCATATTTACTCTTTTTACAATTTCTATTTCTGAACGCGTCATTGGACGCCGTGAAATCTCATATAAGGGGGATTAAGCCCATTGTGAAAATATTTTATCATACTGTTATAGCACTACCATGGCAATAAGGATTATTGGTGTATCAACATTTAAATTAATATTTGCTTGAATCAATAATAGTACCTATAATATATGGAAAAGCTCATTCTATGAAATATTCTCTTTCGTGTTTTCTAGATACGACACACGATGGTACTTAGCACCCTTACCAGTTCAGAAATTACTTGTACTCTTGTTGAATTGGTGTAAGAAAAGTAGCTGCCTCTTCACCGGCGGTATAATTGTAGCCTCGTTCGAGACACTTTTATCGGTAACGGAGTTACTGATACCATTAATCTTTGGAAAATATATTAAATTCCATCAATTATTCAAGCCAAACTATATTTTTTAGATAATAAGCACGTCGATGTCGTACTTTGCAGTTCTATGGTCTATAAAGTGATTCGAAATTCACAATGGCGCTATTTTAAGAATCACGAGAACCATAATGTAATTAATTACATAATACTGTCGAATTTGTATAACGATTTATTTAAATACGAACATAACTATTTATAATACTTATGTATAGGTATCTATTGAACCCATACAGAAAACACACATAGATCCTCAGAGTACTTACATACATGGCAAACACAGTAGAACAATATATACAAGGTGTTCCAAAGTCGATCAAACTTCACCAGAATATTTTATGATTAGAGATAAGAAAAAAATGATTTATACGCATAGGTCCGAAAAATTCGAATACAATCAATTTCTAAAGGTTAATCAAAATAAAAGTCATCGTAGTCCACTAGCATTTCCATTTCACATTTAGAGTGAATTCCACTTACCCCCAAAACGACCGCAACGCCCGTGGTTTTCGTTTCAGAATTTATGAAAATCTCCTGAAATATGGAAGAGAAATGTGTGAAAGGACCATTATCGAAAAATGCAGGTTTTTAAAAATGAATTACGACTCGAAAACAGGAGCATATGATTGATGATATTCATATTACCACAAAAACGGAAAATTCCTACGGTCGTCGGCGCAGGCGATTTAGGCGTAAGTGGAATTCGCTCTTAATTGTTCAATGACTCACCCGAGAATAGAACAAGTGACAGCATCTTCGCTCACACTAAATTATAAACCTCCACAAACAAATACGTGTAAAATTATTTTTTAACACCCCAAATATTTTGTTTGTCTGCTACGAACCTCTCTTTTGTATCTCACTTCCCAAGAGAAGCTTCCAAAATATCATAAATAGCTGAACTGCGCTATACCTAAACACAAAGAGCACTTGTTGTTACCAAAGCAGCAACATTGCACACACCAAGTCGAGCTTTCATGAAAGGGCAAACGTGTACTGTCCGATTCAGCCAACGCTTGCGTTGCTTAAAGTGTGAGGCACGATTCAACATACGACCCCTGATGCACCCCCTCCCGCGTCTACTGCCAAAGCAAAATGCTGATGTTACGTTAACGTGGGAAATCAAGCACATTACTATTGGGAAATTTGCACGTGTCGCGCGACAAACTCAGCGTGAGATCTGCACCATCTATAAGGGGGAAGACGCTATATCGATCGATAAAATTGCCACCTGCACTCTTCGAATAAACAGTAATTTTTAAATTACACCCCCTGCCTATCATTTCAAACTTACATTTTTCCCTGCGTGAAATATATTACGAAAAAAGAGAGGAATAAATGGTAAAGTAAACTGATCGAAGCTGGACGACACTTCGAGGGTGACAGTGTTCTGGGTGCCGTACAAAGATGCACTACGAAAGTTACAACAGCTACAAGTCGGATTATATATTTCTGCCTCTTATCAGACTTTGGATAGATAACTCTTCATGGCTGAACAACTTACAAGACCTGACATACTTCTTGATACTCCTTTCTGCGCTTGTTATTCAGGTACACAGAACTTATTTTAATGGCATTCGCTCTTGACACTGCTCCTTCCGGTTATGTGCTACTAATTTGAAAATTTATATCACTCGGAATACCTGAAAAACAAGGATCACTTGAACTGATTTGATTACTTAAAAGGACTTTGTCTCATAGCTACATGTTTAATATTTAAAAATTAATCTAAACATTCAATAGCAATGCATACCCTCTTGATTTCTAATGCTCCACTGATTTCTCTGAATTTTTCAAGAATGAAATACTGGAGTTGGTTGTTTTGTGTGTGTGAAATAAATTAAGTGTACTATTTAACGATTATACAATTTTTTTCTATATTGCACGATGTACTGTCACTACTAACGAAGCGTATTCGTTTTAGATATATCCATTAATTACGACATCGATTGGACTGGACAATTTGTTCAATGATGTATCATACATTACACTTACGGGCATGATTCTTCTGAAATATGGAGAGTTTCGCTACTCCGCGGGCAAAGTGAGTTAACAGGAATGCAGATGAACGAAGTATCGGTGTATTAACATGTGTATTTGTAACAGATTAGGATGCTTTTCAAGAACATACATCATGACTGGAATAGAATACAGAACGATGAGGAATATAAGATAATGAAAAAGTATGTTGAGAACGTGCAGTACTTCGGTATTGTTTTGGCAAGTAAGATCGAAATGCAATATCTTGTTGAAAGAATTTACGGCGATAGTTCTCGACCTCCTCCCCCGATAGTTGGTTCCACGTTGACTTCGTGACCTACTTTCTGGGTCATCGTATTACAATCGATGTCTTCCATGCCAGAAAGTTTGTTGCACTTTAAGACGTATATAAAAAGAATTGAGACATGATCCAATGATAAAGTTATGCTGCCCACTTTTATACTCAACGTTAGTGATTTCGATAAAATCGAAATATGATATAGTCAAAATTGGGGGGAATTTGTTAATTTTCATGAATTTAGGCTTCATAAATAATTTTTTTTCTATAATACTCTCCTAATTTCACGTTGATTACGTCATCGAGATCGTTCAAAAGGTGATTGATTTGGCATGGAATGGGACAGTGGCGGATTTAAGAAAGAAGGCCCAGGTGGTAAAAGTTCTGAAGGGCCCATTTTTGGGAAAATAAAGCGGTAGTTTACTAAAAACGAGCTTAGTGTAATAATACAGAAAAATATATATTTTAAATAAAATCAATTTTTTTAAAGATGGGGCCCTGAGGGGCCTCCTGAGCAGCACCCAGGTGGCAACTACTCATCGTCAGCCTGTTAAATCCGCCACTGGGATGAGCCTACTACAAAATGGGCCTTTCTTGAAAAGAGTTTAAGAAAATAGATGACTTTTTTTTAATTGAACTACTGTATTTACATCTTTTAAATGTGTCTATTCGTTACAGTATGCTTTATACCGATCCTGGTCTTCGTTATACTATCTCCATTTTATCCTACTGTTTGGAATATTATAGCGGCGACCAACAAAACCCATACATTTAGATTTCCTGTTGACGTTGAATACTTCTTTGACCAGAGAAAGTATTTCACTTTCATTATACTGCATGTGGACTTGATCTGCATGCTTGAAGTACTGGTTCTGTTTATTACTGAAGTCGTTTTACTAACGTTTATAGAACATTCTTGCGCATTATTCAAAATTGCTGGGTGAGTTTGAAGTTTAAACGTACATGTATGAAACTCTGTTTTCAGTGTTGTGATCATTTTCGTTCTGACGATAAAGTCATAATTTGTTATCAGTTATTAATAAAAATTTAAGTGTTCTTGTCATATTGAATAATTGCATTCACGTGAATTAGAAGGAAGGGAAAATGTTTCCAAGATTTATGCACCAGGCTGCCTTTTTTCACAGTTATCAGATAGTACAGGCGATAGACATGTACACGTTGCCGAACGTCACTGAAAAATATCATATTTCTTGTGGAAGATTAATCAAAGCAGTGAAAACTCACAAACGAGCTATAAAGTTTGTATATATTTTATTCACAAACAACTTCAGGTTAACACGATTCCTACTAATGCTTCTGTTATTTAAATCAATGTGAAATCAAAGTTCAACGATTTAGCGCAATTACGGTACTTGTTTTTATAGTTCACGTAATCATGAAGGCTACATGAGTAGGATGGGCAAAATTTTTATTTAAATAAAAATTTCGCATAACAAATAAAAGTTAAAAAAAGATTATTCGTCATGTGTTAAATAAAGTGAAACCAAGTTTAAAATTAACTTTATTCGTCGAATAATCTAAAGATAAAGTAATTTTTATTCGATCAGTTATATAAATATTTTTTTATTCAGTTAATGCCCAACTCTGCTATATAGTCTCAGAAAATGTTTCTATTATTATAGATACGTAGAATACATAACTCAAAACTTGACAACCTCTTATGCAATGCTATGGTGCATCAGTATACCCAACCTCAGTTTCAATCTGTATCGTGTGAGTAAATATTCTTAAAAAAATCAGCAATAAGAAACTATAGATATATATACAAACAAAGATCGCGTACTGCATTGTTGTACAGAATTTCTCATTCAAATTTCCATTCTAACGTTGAAAAATGTTTCAGGTGAAAGTCGAAGGATTTCCAGAAGAAATATTATACTGGATTTTCCAAAACCACGGGACAAGCAGAAACATGCAACTTCGCTATGTTAGAGGAAGTCGAAAAATCCCTTACTATTTTGCAATCTGAGGCTCACTTTTCAAGCCACAGTCAACCAAAACTTGAACTGCTCACTTTTTTCATTTGTGGAATGTATGAAGTTGGTAATTACATATTAATATTTTATAACACACCGATGACAAGTGGCACGTGAGCTGGTGACGCTACGGGTGGGAAAAGTTGCAGTCATCTTCCCCATTGAGCGACATTCCAAACTTAAATTGCTGGGATCTTGAAAATGAAACCTCAGATTGCAAGACGATAAGAGACTTTACGTTTTATTCTGGCTTGAGAATTTTTCGTATCTTAGCTTGTTTTATAGTTTTGGAACGCCATTATAGTGAACGTGATTTTATGTATGGAGGGGGTCAAAAACACTTGAAAGTTCTTTTCTAAACAAAAATCATAACATGTATCAAAAACGACAGAACGAAGGCGAGAACATACCATTGAAACGGCACGCAATGTGTTATACACCGCCAGATCCAACCGACGTACCTACAAATATGTGCAATTCGCATCGTGTGGGACGCGTCAGGTAGCATTTCAAAAATATGTTCCCGCCTTTATAATAACATTCTTTAGAAGACTTCCATCCATAGAAATTCACTTAACTTTTAAACGCTTAAAACGTTTCCATACATAAAACTATATACCCGATATAATTTTCCTTAGGAAATCCTTCGATTCGTATTCGACGCAAAATGCAATATTATTAATAATCTCCTCGATATTCCCTTATATTCTTAATTTATTCTATATAGTATTCGTAAGACGTTCAGTACAAATTATCATTTGCACCACAGCTTTCTCATGCAGTTTCACTAATGAACGATATTGAAGGCATATGGTTCATCGCGTTCTCCATGACCGGAATGTTTGGTTACATGTTTCTACTGAATTACGTCTGTCAGGACATAATCGATCACGGTAACGAGCTTTTCGAAAAGACGTACGTACCATTAAGTGCATGCGAAAGTATAGTACGCACTCGTTATAGTCACGTGTCTACCGTGCGTTGTACGCCCGGCAACTAACCCCACCACGTCTTAAAATCGAGAGGAACCGAAAGAGTTGACGCGAAGTTGATGTCAGCTACGAAAGAGAGAAACAGACAAAGCGTACTCACGTGAAAGACGAAGCGAGACAATGTATCATGTTTTCTCTCTTTCGTAGCCGACGGCGACTTCGTGTCGACTCTTTCGTTTGCTCTCGCTCGCTCATGGGCTTTCTCACTAGCATTGGCTCCTCGGAATAGTGTTCACAACGCGCTGTGCGCCCGACACCAGCCCCGTTCGTCGGGTTTATAACGAGTGCGTAGTGTAATTTATTTCAGGGCTCTTTCAGGGGAAAAAGTTATAGGGAATATAACTCAAAAAAAAAGTCTCTGCACTTTTAACTTATTTTTTTACAGTATATCAGTACACTATCACCCTGATATTCAGTTTATAAAGCATTGTTGCCGCGTTGAACGATTTTTCTGTAACTTAAAGGGAAAACTTTAAAAGGACAGCTATCGTACATTTAGTTACATTACAAAAACACGTAATCTTGATCTTCGTTTTTTGACTATTTTGTGATTGAAATATGAATCAATCGTGAACGGAGAATTATTTATGGGTATTTAATAGGTACGATTGCCAGTGGTATGCGGCGCCACTGCCTGCGCAGAAGTTACTATTATTTATCACTCAAAAAAGCATGAAACCCTCGCGCATCACGCTCCTGGAAGGGATGTACATTCCCAGTCTGCAAGGGTTTTCAATGGTAAAGAATCGAAATTTTAGCTTACTAATATATATGAAATTTGGAATCGTAAACCGCAATTATATTTTTTCCAGACTCTTCGTGCATCATTTTCATATTTTATGTTCATACACTCCACGCAACCAACAACGTTCTAAAATGTTACATTCACTGATGACAGTACCCTAGTAGCATTTATTGTTGGAATTTTGATGGCCAACTAATTGCTACTAGGGTATCAAACGAATATATTCAAACTACTGTACGTGTGCTACCTATTTTATATGTTGAGTAGAAATAAACACTTACCTAAATTTTACTGTTTCTTCTACTCTTTGTGTTCAAGTGAGTCACTCTTCGAAACGTTTCTTCCTTACGCGCTGAAACATCAGCAAACTGTGAACAGACAAACACTGTTACATGTTTCTGACTTTCGAATCAAGTGTAAAGATTGCAAAGCATCGCGTATCGAGGGGACCGTCCCCTCAAACAGCCCCTCAGTTTCAACTGCACGCTGTTCGAAACACACGTCGCCAGCAAGAATAGGGCGCAACTTGTTGCACAGTGGAGCGAGAATAAACAAGCGAAATATGTATAACGGAGGAAGCCACCCCTTATGGCATCGGCGGCCACATAAACCAGGAAACACAGAAGGGAAATTGGAGACATTAAGTTGCCATAATGGTGGGAAAAGGCCAACAGTGTCGCACCTATAATTCTCGATCGTAGGAAAGCATAATATTTCTACAAAAAAAAAGGGTTGTATGCTTCTCTGAATGTGCAATTCACCCCGTCCTTACCCTGCGGTTTATCGTCGTGGGGAGAGTGAATGCAGGGAAATTCTTAAATTACCTTTTCCCTTCGTGTCTCTCTGATATTGTGGATTATTATTTTTTCAAATGATAGGGGGGAAATCCGGAAGGGAAGAAAGTAGGTGTTTATGAACATAAAGGCGTGTAAGCTTTCTTCTAAAAATGACCAATTTTGGTTACCTTCAGCGCACGCTGAACAGAGTTTCGACTTGGGGTGGATGTATAAAGTATGTTCACATTGATGTTTGTCTATCGTAAATAGTGCACCCTTTGGTAGCATAAAAGACAGAAATTGTATATGCCTAATGCTTCTGTTGCATATTAATGAATTTCATTTTGCACAAGCGACTTACCTAAACATATTCCAGAATTGTGGGGCACCCTGTACATTTTCTATTACACTGCACCGCGTTGCACTCTTTCTGTTATAAATACATCACCAGCCACAACAATTCTTGCTCGCGTGTCAGAGTACCGGCAAAACTGTGAACAAAGAATTATCAAACTCTTGCAATTCCATGTCCTCTGAATTAGTCACGCGTACAGAAAATATTCACGTACCCATCGGATCGCAAACACTCCCCTCAGTAATCCCTTATTCCCACTTTTCCGAGCGTGTCGTTCGAACAATGCATTGCGTTCATGAGAATAGGGAGCAACTTGTTGCACGTTGGACCGACGATGAACAAGTGAAATAAAGCGGAGTGGGCGTCCCCTTCTGCCACCCGTGACCACATAAAGCAGGGAGACGCGGAAGGGAAATTGATGGCATTAAGTTTCCATGACGGTGGGAAAAGGCCACCGGCTTCGCGCCTACGACGCGAGCCTAGAGAGGCATAATATTTCTGCAAACAAACAGGGGTTGCACGCATTCTCGGACGTATAATTTTCTCAATTGCCATCCCCTCGCGATTCCTCGCCGTCGGGAAGGAACAATGTAGTGTCGCGAGGCGATCGATAAACAGTAATCTGTAATCATACCACCTGCGTGTAGGGGAATATTTTCTAAATTACATTTCCCCTTGGTGTCCCCATTATTTTTTCAAACGATACGCAAAAAAAAAATACAACGGAGAGAAAACACGATACAAAGGGGGGCTGGACAGCGCTTCTTTGCCGTCCGGGTCGGTAGATGTGTTTCGACTTTCGTACAGCGATGGACGATCTTGGCCATCGTCAATATAGACTTAGCCGAATTCTTTTGTCGTTCTCTGGCCTGTGGCCATACGAGGATAGTTGGCTCGTATTTGTGAAAAGAATACTGTTCTCGGTGGTGATGGTCTCGTGTGTAGTGTTGCAGGTATTTATCTCTGGTTAACGTTGATAGTGCTGAATTAATTGTAAATGAACTTGAGAATTGCATGTTACGATTCTCTGCTGATCGTTGATTTCAGGTGGCAGCGTTTGTACACGCAAGAGAGTATACTCAAAACGGTCTTGTGAACTTTGTAACGAACTTGACGTTTTCGACTATATACAGTTGGAAGTATTTCTCATTTTGGTATAACATCAAATCCGTAAGTGGAAGTAACCTGAAATCTGTTTTGTGTAGATGATATTTTGTATTATTTAATAAAAAAATGTATCACAAAAATCGTGCCTCGATGTGATGTCAGTAATTGTTTTACTGAATTTAAAGATACGTCATTCTTTCAATTCTATGGGGATTTCTGTTAATAATTATAATAATAATAACTCTTTTAACTCGCGTTTGTTGAAATTTGACTGTGTTATAAGAATTATTATATGTATTTTTATATTGTCGAGTGAAACAGTGTTTCGTTGCTGTAGATAAGAAAGCTCATAGATATGATTCAACACAATTGGAAATTGCTTAACAACGAGGAGGAGAAAAATATAATCCTAAAGTTTGCCCATCGTGGAAATCTCGTGAATCTGACCTTCACATGTAAGGATGTTTTAATACACTCTTGCAATCTTCCAAAATAATTTTCTTTGTTATGATACCTGAACATACGGGTTTAAGTATATTATCCTTAATAGTGAATGCTCTATGACTTATTATTACCTATTTTGTTAGAAATTAACACATACGCTGTGATATAATACAATTTATATTACATATCTCGTATCAGAGTTTTGTGGGGTAACAGTCATAATTCCCAAAACGATCATTTTTACATTTCTCGATATTTTTATAATTTGCATATATTGTTTGCATATTTTCTGATTTTTTGACCCATGGTGGGGCATTAAATTAATCTTCTACAAGCTTATTCTTTAACGTAAAGCTGCGTTCACACGTACATATGCGCCGTGCTGCATGGCCCACATGTGTTTCTACATAAAACATAATAAACACAAATCTAAAAGGCCATTTCTTCCAAATGCTGCAAGTGTGTTCGATACCATGCATTGCATCAGTGGGAATGTAGCTAAAGAATCATTGAATGTGATAGAACTTCAGAAATAGTTACACATTTAATTTTATTTATACTTTGCGTTATTCTTAGAATATGGATTCTATATGAAATATTCCTGAAATTTACTATAACCACGTCATTTCAGTCAGTTTTTATCTAGCAGTATTTAGCATGTTAATGTGTCAACACCGAACCAGTTCGAGCGACAAAAGTGGATCTTTCGATGATCTACAAATAGATATGTATTATTTTACCGACAACGAAAGATATTTTTATATCAAGTTACTGCATTTGTACGTTTTTATCTTACTGGGAGCGACCGCCACTACAGGGGCAGAAGTAATAGCACTGTTGATCGCTCATCACAGTTCTGGCCTGTTTCACGTGGTGTGGTAAGAGATCCTAGGACGTAATTGGATTCTACAATAGCTGAAAAGAACACTTACATATACAGTCTCAACTATAAGCAGCTATTTTTGGTTCCCCTTTTCACAGTTATCGAACAAAGCGAGCGTTAACCGCCGAATTCCCAAAAGCTTCAGTTTTCGAGAAAAATAAAACGGCGTCCGAGGCGCTGGTTGATGCTGCAAAAATGCACAAACGGACGCTCAAGTCAGTACCATTTGAAGCATATTTCTATGTTACAACATTTCTAATAGTTAACGTTAACCTACACCTGACCTTGTTGAAGGTATAACAAATTTTTAGAAATTGCCTTTGCACCTTCATATTGCGTACTGCTTTCGCTGGGAGTGATTTCTCTAAGTCTAAATCTTGTACGTGTAAGTACAGCCATAGACACTCAGACTTTCTTTAATGAAATACTATTATGTGTTTTTAATGGCTTTCTTTGAATGTGTAGCTATCCCAGGCTAAGCAACAAGGTAAAGAATTTAAGGAAATTATTCTCGAAGTGTTTGTCGTTCTTGCACACTTTGTGTACTTGTTTTTGGCGAATTATATGGGGCAACTTATCATGGACAGCAGTTCCATTCTTTTTACAGAGGCGTGAGTAAAACGTTTAAATCACTTTTATGTTGAGTTCCAATTCCGTCTGAACCAATTCCATGACTATCGAATTTGCAGTTAAATAATGTGCTGCTGTTCTATAGGGCTCAGTGTTTTTTCTTTGTAGATACAATTCTGAATGGTACGCTGTTCCTGTACCTGCGCAAAAATTATTCCTATACATCATGCAGCACAGCATAAAAAATTACACCTTCCGGCTTGGAGGTTATTTTGTACCGAGTTACGAGGGATTTTCCACGGTAACGTAATAAATTAATTACGGGTCATCCCACGCGAAATCGATCACCTTTTTCCTCCATATTCCATTTGGAACAAAATCCCAGACATCGAGGAAAGAAAGTGGTTTAAATTACGCGAATTTTACGAACATGTGATTCTTGCTCATAGGACTCAAACTATACCTACTCTATTTACAGCTCAGCAAATTGTCGTTCTCGTATTTTATGGTCATTGTATCCACACAATCATGACACTACAAAAATGTCTACATATAACTGCATCAGAGGACAGACAATTACATCTATTTCGCCTATTTCCTTAAGATATTATTGAGTCCTTTCTACATTTCAATTTCTCATTAAGCTATTAAAAACTGAGGCTATTTCTTTCGGATGGCAAAAAATTAATTCGAAGTCTATAATTACCCTTTCTATGCAGCAACAACTAAATGATCCCTAACTATAGTCACCCATAACAGGTAAAGGGCGAGAGTTTCATTTGTGATGTTACATGTTACGTTGAAAGTACCTGTAGTGATAATAAATAAAGGCGGATTATACCTCACAAAGAGCTTCCAATGTAAATTTTAATCTAATATATACATATAATCTAAAAAAGATTTATTCAGCCATTTATACGTGCAGCAAGCGGTAGTGAAGATTGTGGGAGGAATTAAGAGAGAGGTGAGGGGAACAAAGTAGTTTGTGAAATGTCTGTGATTATTCTCCTTATGGTTCTTTCTTTTATTTGGGCTCGGAGGCGTTTTGGTGGCTTTACTGTTGGAGACGAAAAATATAAATAGCTGACTGTCACTTCCCAAATGCGGACAAAAACCCCTATTCTTACGTTATAAAAATTTATCTTTCTATTTAAAAGATACAGAGTGTCTACTCGTCGATTTGCGGTTTCTGTCTCTTAAATACAACGAGTGAAGTCAAAGTGAAGTAAAAAGATGAAAAGGAGACCAATGGGATGATGAAACAGTATGCTGGAATGTCGCGTAGTGGGATTTACTACCTGCAATAGAGATGTGTGGTTGCAAATCGCTTGTTTCTGTAGCAATCAAGTTACAAACGCACAGGTGAGTTTTAGTCGCATGCAACAGGATCCCACGCATTTGTCACAGATAGAAAATGCCACTTTTACACTGACAGGAACGGCTTTGTTGTCTTCACAAGTATTTCCTCTTTCTTCAAATCTTTATAATCGTAACGAAGCCATCATTGTACAATTCGCACTAACTGAAATATCGCACCATTTGAACTCGCATATAAAATTGTAAAATGTCATTCCCAAAAATGAGGGTAAGATTGAAATTTCTATTTGTTATAGCGAATTCCAATGCACTGTCATATAATTTCTAAATATTTCTCCAAAGATTTTCAAATCCAGTACTAATCAATAGTCAACTTAACATTTAACCCTGTAAATCACTGTGTGCCCACATATTCGCTTATAATTCGTGAAATGTTTTATCGAGCATACGTCAACTACTTCATTGTCAAACAGTAATAATTGAGGTGAAATATATTTATCGAGCATGGCACTCTCTGAATTGTGTGAGCAAAGATAATGACACGAATCCAAGCATGTACCACTCTCTTACTATTCAACAATTTCGAACACCTTATAAATACTAACATGTAACACTAACCATAATAGACACCGGTGAACTGCACATGTTGACTTCTCGAAGCAATGTGAACTGTTATTTCTGAGACACCTACCCCTGTGATCGCGCACGCGTAATTTAAAGTTAACGCAGGAAGGGAAAGATATTAAAAAGGCAGCAGTTTACCTTTGCACGCTATGGAAACATATTCTGTAAAAGTTCCACTATTTGCGCGTAATTGCAGGGAATTGCAGAAAAAATAGAGGGACAACGCGTGAAAATTACAGTGTCGTACATCGAACTGCAGCCTTTATACTAATATCGATTGATTTGCTCCCCCATAATAGGCACCTTGAAAATTATAGCTCGTGGGAATGCGACCATTTTCGTCTCCCCTTCGTATATTGCTGTGAAAAGTGTGACTGAAGGTACAATAAATCGTACAGTATGGTGGGGTTGGAAACACCGGCAGCAGATGCATGGATCATTCGTGTTGCAACCGTCGCGTCGTGCAGAATGGACTTCCATCATTATCGACACTACAGATTAAACATACTTCTCTTTTGCATAGCTGGACTTTGGCCATACAAAAATAACCGACTGAAATCAATTCAGAGCGCTGTTGTGTTCGCGACATTTGTATATGGATTTATCGCGCAGGTATTACAAGTTAATTTGTTTATTCGTCGGAGGTGATTTTTCTTATTGGGACCATTTATTATTCTGCAACACTCTCTTGCTTTTTAACAATATTTAACTCGCACGCAGAATTTCAAAATCTTCTTACTAGTGCACAGAATAAAATCCCAAGTCTCTGTTGTAACGTATGGATCCTTATAGGTCATTTCCTTGGTTTCTGACACTTATACCACGGACAATTATATAAAGTTTGTGCCTGGTATGACAATAACGATGGTATATACCATAAAATATATTCTATGGAACTTGAACTCTGCAAGCGTAAGTTTGGAAGTTTTAATTAATTGCAATTATTCGTTGGATGGCATCAACGTCGCTTCATACTGTCTTTAAAGCTCAGAAACTGGATAGTAGTGATGAAGAAGGATTGGGATATGCTACGGGATAAGGAGGAAAAGAGGATACTTAAAGAATATTCAGAGAGGGGAAAACGTTATATGAAATACCTCACGTGTGAGACAAAAACTTATTAATCCAGAATTATAATACGATAATTAAGAAATCGTAATTCAAGTGTACTTTTTAGTTATCTCGTATATATTCATACTTGTTACGACTATAATACCTCCGATTGTATCACACATATTCGATAACGCGATGCATAGAAATTCGTCTGTAACGTACAAACCACCATTCGCGATGAACTTTCTTATCGACGAAAAGAAATACTATTATCTTTTGGTTTTATACGTGTGGCTGTTTGGTATCATGGGTATAACGGTTATCATAAGCACCGAATTTTTGTTTGTGGTGATTATTCTACATATGTGTGGATTGTATAACGTAGCTATGTGAGTACAACCAGTAATAATTAACTCGAGTACTTACGAAACGGAATAAATTATCTCGTAATTTCTATAAAAATTATTATTCAACCATATTTCACTGCCCTAATTGATTACAATTACATATTGCTTCTATGTTTCTCACAATCAGTTATCGAATGACAAAAGTAACATGGAAGAATTCATTAGAAGCGTCAATCCTAGACAAATATGAGATCATTCGCAACAACGTGGCGGAGTCAATGAAAATATACGGATTATTACTGCAGTTGGTATTTCTGTAACTGTATTTTGTTATTTAGACACATTAAGTTTTACGTAGAATTCTGTTCATTTTTATCCCGGAAGATACTTTCCTACGTTTCGTCTTTTTATTTACAATAGATTAATATCACATATTGCTAAGAATTTATATAAATGTGTAAAGGTAATTTACATGTTTGCAAATTTAATTGTCACATTCCAAATGTCATTGAAAATATTTTTTTTATGCAAAACTTAATTTTGGAAAAAATATATTTGGAAAATTCATCCAGTACCTATGTACATGACTAGAAATCGGTTCCATTTTGAAGACTGGTATTCTCAAAAACAATCCGTCGTTCGAAAAATTGTTGGACTACATAATTTCGACTTATTTCTTCCATAGATTCATTTCATCTGTAGTTGCATAGCTACATGTAAATTATTTCGTAAAACAAAGCCTCGCGTTGAGAAATTTTGTTGCACATTTTCAGATTATTATGATCCACTTTGTATAATTCTAATATGGTATTAATTTTTATTCTACATTGAAGGTGGATCGTATATTTGAAACGTAATTTCGAGTTTCATTATTTCATCATGGCCCTATTATCGCTACTACTTTTTGCTGGAACTATGTTTCGAGTAAGTAATGCTCTTCCCAATTGGACATATGGAAGTATAACAATTTGTATGATATTTACATCGTGCGCAAATGTCTTTCTCAGTTAGTGCTAGCAATTTATACTACCAATGACTATAACGAAATTGTTCTATGCGGCACAATCGTATGCGTGCTTATGATAATTCTGTTTTACACCCACTACATGGCACAGCAAGTAATCGACGAAGATTCTAAATTCTTTAATACTCCGTAAGTACAGGAATTATTCTTTGAGTGAAAAGGACGCGTTTCATTCCATATCTATTATACGAAACAAAAAGTTGGAAGCTTTATTAAATTACTTATTTGATGATCGGGTGTATTTATTTTAAATTACGATATTCTGGCTCTATTATATGTATATACATACCTATCTGAGATAATTACGTTAAAGATATTTTAATATACAAACGTGTACCGAGCAATAATGAGGTCTGCAGAAGGAATTAAAAGGAAGGAATGGGAGATGAAGTAGTTACGCATTTCATTCGCTATTCCTTCCAATTGCAATTTTTTTCAAAACCACAAAACACGTCACCTTGTAAATTAATCCATCTGCCTTCTCAAAAAAACTCAAGTCGTTTGGACCAATTTTAAACAAGTTATACGATTTTAAAGGCTGTCCACATACTTTTGTCTTTTGTGTTTATCTATAATATACACCATCATACTTTCTTTGGAAGTTCATCACCAAATCCTTTAGTATTCCATTGTTATGAATGTGATACCGTGTAGAGACTGAAATCAGACTTACTGTACTTAACGCTACAATAGGATTAACTAAATTAACGTAATAACTAAAGACCGAAATCAAGGAAGTTTATAATTTACCGTTATCTATCATTTCTGTTGCAAAACAACTGCTTCTGTAGATACGATATGGAATGGTATGATGCACCGTTACCAGCACAAAAGTTGCTACTCTTCATTATGCAAGGAAGAGTTGTACCTATACAAATAAATTTGTACGGTACAATCAAACCATCGATGGAAGGTTTTTGTGTGGTAAACAATATTGAAATGAAAATTAAAAATATTTTACACGGTGCAAAAAGTATTGTGCCAACAAATGTCACGCCTCTAAATGTAGATCATGTCAGGTACGACCACAACTTTTGCAGTATGCTAATTGGATAATCGCTGAGTGACTTTGAGGGGCCAATATCTTCTGCCCGATATACGTATAACAAAAGCAAAATGATCACCTGAGAATTGTGTTTCAGTATATGAAAACATGTTGCTCCTACTTTTTGGCGCTATACTCTCTCCTGCTATGATAACGCTGTGATACCGTAATAAATTTGCGCGCCGTACTTACAAACCACTGTGCAGCAATGTATGTTAGTCCTACTCTTCTAAAACTACATACAGTTTTCATACCTCAGGGAAAGGCATCTGTGTCAATATTTTTCTGCCCCGCAAAAGGCTTCAAAAAAAAAATGATGGAAAAATATTTTATTCACTATCACGTCTAAAAGATAAAAAGCATAGGAGTATATAATTATTCAGACTCCACCGTGTCATACTCTCGTGTAAAAGGGGAAAAACTATTTTCAAGTGAGTCGTAATGTGAGAACACGATTATGGTTTCACAAGGAGTAGAGAAATGTACTTTAATATAGTATCTATATAAATTTATATTGAATAAGGTATGCAATATATTGTTAACATGCAATTGATCTTTTTGTTTCAGGTAAGTACCTACCTCAATTTTTCGATGGAATATGGTGGATTACTCGCGGAATGAACTTCAACACGAATGAGAGGTATTGTACTTGTATGCGTGCGTGATTTTCTTAAAAAATCCTGGAAATATTAGTAACAAGCGAAACTTACTTTTATGCAGATAGTATTAAATAGAAAAGAAACCTTCACAAAAGTGGGAGTAATAGTAGTAAACTCCTATGGTGTAAAGTGATCTATGATATACGGTTATTAATATAATATAATGATTATATTAATATAACACAGTCCAACAAAATGAGACTTTTTTTCTGTTCCGCAATATCCACTGGGTGATTCTGGTAGAGTTTTTCGCCCTGAACACTAATCCGCAAACGGTTTGACGCCATCACCTTCAGTTTTTGAAAAATTCGATTTTGAAAAAAAAAACTGCAAATTTTCAAATTTGAACATCTTTTGTGTCGAAACGGTAATAGTTATTCGGTTGTTCTTTGCGTCAAATTATTCTACGAACCCTCTCGAATACAATGGTATAATTTATTATTGCATTATAAACATTTAAATATGTTTAAACAACGATCAAAGGCAAAGGATACCCGAAATTCACCAATTCTTGCAGATATCTTACAATTTATTTCCAAAACTAAGAGTCTGAGAGAAAATCTGACCATCCCAATTTTCCTTCGGAAAGCATCAACAAAAGTGGTATGTCACGTTTTGTTTTCAATACAGAAGAGAAATAGTTTGCCAAAATGCGCGGTGTCGACAGTGGTAGTCAACGGCGGCGCGCAATCCACTGCCGCTCAGCGTAACACAATCGTTTAACGCGCGTGACTACCACTGTCGGCACCGCGAATTTTGCCAAACAATTTCGCTTAGTTTTTGAAATAAATTGGAAGGTATCTGCAAGAATTGGTGAATTTCGGGTGTCCTTTTCCCTTTGATCGTTGTTTAACCACATTTAAATGTTCATAATGCAATAATAACTTATACCGTCGTATTCAGGAGGGTTCGTAGAATAATTTGACGCAAAGAACAACCGAATCACTATTACCGTTTCGACACAAAAGATGTTCAAATTTGAAAATTTGCAGTTTTCTTCAAAAAAGAATTTTTCGAAAACTGAAGGTGATGGCGACAAACCGTTTGCGGATTCGTGTTCAGGACGAAAAACTGTCAGAATTACCCAGTGGATATTGCGGACCAAAAATCGTGTTGGACAATGTAATCGGTGCTTACGTGCTAAAAGCTCCATTTCTGCACTCGATTATTATCTCTGCAAGAGAACTCTGTACCACTGCGTAAGAATTGCCACAGGCTCATCTATGAAGGGGCCATATTCAAAGCTTTCACACAGCATTTCACAGACACTGTTTTACTTGCGATTAAAGTAGGAATTCGCAGTTTAGGTACACTCTTGGATAGGTCACACTGTACACTCAGAAGAAGTCGGCGATGTTCACTCTTCGACCGTCGCACATTCAATAACGAAAAGTAGTCGATATTTAACGGCCAAGGTGTTTTCGTCTATTTGCCTCTGCAAGGAAAAAAGAATAAAGAGAAATATGAACACCAGAAATCGTGAGAAAAAATACTGTGTAACACGCATCACCATTATTTATTCATAGCATTAGAAGACACGTGAAGAAGGAAATGCACATTCGTGATATTCCTCTCTGGCGACCCTATTTTTTCGTTCTTAACCATAAGAACATCAGTTTACGTGCTCTTATCGATCGTGTTTAAATTATAGTGTCTGTCAATCATCCTCCAGCGCAACATCATGTTCCCTCAGATTTTTGAGGAAATGTTACTAAGAATTGTTATAGCGTCGTAACACAGGAAGGGAGATGCTAGTAGAATAGTTTGACTATAGTCAGTCATGCTTGAACCACTGATCCAGATGGATCACTTTAGAGAACGTTATTACAAACTAAGCAAAGTTCATCTAATCTTAGTTGGCTTTTGGCCATACAACACTTCCACAATCACAAAAGTGCAAATTATCGTTTGTTTCCTTGTCCTTCTTTCCGGTATTGTCTCTCAGGTACGACAATTA
This sequence comes from Andrena flavipes, assembly GCA_963971345.1. Taxonomy (NCBI): domain Eukaryota; kingdom Metazoa; phylum Arthropoda; class Insecta; order Hymenoptera; family Andrenidae; genus Andrena; species Andrena flavipes. Next base: position 58,666,026 of record OZ020482.1, read on the forward strand.
ACACACTTCATTTGACCTAGTTAGTACATCGTAATCTTTAACGACAAATTCTTCCTACATGAATTTCACTTTACAGCTACTGCCATTCATAGATGTGCATTACACTCCGATGCATATTATAAGGTGCTCATCTCACATAGGAGCAATTTTCAGCTGCCTTTTTAAGTATAGCACGTTTTTTTATCAAATCGGATCTGTAAGTGCCATGACAGATTTTAATTAATCGCATTCAATCTGAGAGTGCAATAAATAAACGCGTCATATTTAATATCATTATTAACTCTCCCTGTTTATGTAAACATGCTGGTAATGAATATTCAGACTACTTAGATCAACTTGATCTACTTTTCTGGGAAATTTTTTCTTTAGTGTGGTCAGTCAAGAGGCATAATTTATTGTACTCGCTTAGTTGCAATATTAATTTTTTTCAAGTTGATTGCGAACACAGATTCGACAGTATCTGGAGACTGTGAAATACGATTGGAACCATGTACGAAATGAAACAGAATTGGCTATACTGAAGGAACATACAAGAATTGGAAGACTTTATGTAATGATCTCTGCGTGTAAGGAAGAGTATCAGCAGAAGTCTATGCGTTGCATCAAATTCAGACCAATAGCACAGAAAAAAGAAACAGTAAAAGTTGTAATATATTTTCCAGCGTTCATGTATGCAATAGCATTGGTTATTTTAATAAGTCCGTTCTTCGATGATGTGCTTGACTGGATAATACCACTAAATGAATCACGTCGACGTGAACTTCCGATTCGGATGCAACTTTTCATTGATCAAGAGACGCATTATTATCTGCCCGCTTTCATATTTGATTCAATATTTTTAGTTTGTGGCTTATTGACTATAGCTACAGACGGCATTTTGACAATGTGGTTGCTACACAGTTGTGGTCTTTTCGCAATTGCTAGGTAAACAAAAGATGACGTACCGTCTGTTCTTAAAAAACATTAACGTCGTGCAAAAGTGCAGCGCATTGCGCTAATACGAAATTTGTTGTCACGTTAATTTCTTGTGTAAAATGTCTTCTCTTAAATACGCTCAATCCGTCAAAAATACTATTTAGCATTTATTATTCAAAAAATAAATATCATGGTACAAAATCGTGGTTTATTGTATCATGAGTTAGCATATACTTTCTTATCTGTTCCAAATTCACTGTCACTTCGACGGACAAGTACGACTATTATTGTTAAATATCTCATAAACTATTAGATGTCTACAATAACGGAGGAACAGGTGTGGAATATTTTCAATGCTGTACCTTTTTACGAAGTTTCTTCAAAATCAGTGCGTAACACTTCATGTGGTTCCCTCGTTCTCATTATATACTTACTATTAGCTATCCTCGTCACATGATTCGAGTGAAGACAGGCGTAAAACAATAAGATATTGCTCACCTTAGTTATAGTTCCACGAGTGAACTCAGCAACCAAAACTATCGGGGCTCACTGCATTACGTATCGATTTATATTTATCCGAAATAAGTATAGATGAACATTTTAAACAAGATCGTTATCAAACATTAATATTTCATACGATATTCTTATTTTCCTAGTGTCTCATTGATATACATAAATCTTATAATTATATTTTTCTGCTCGCATTGTACCTGTATATGTATATCTAATTCTATATAATTAGTGCTGATCTAAAAAGTATCACAATCCAATTAATTACTTCGTAGTTATCGCCTAAGAGAAGCATTTGCCTGCAATTCCCTGGAAATTCATATTTCTGAAAAGTGTATCCAGATGACGAAGTCTCTAGGAAGTGCAGTAGACATGCACATAAAAGCAACAAAGTACGTGGTCATGTTATCACACTCGTGCAATTGCAACTTCTACACTTTTAGACGTGTACTCTGTAAAATACTATCGTTACCTGCCAATTACGATAAGTGATTGTTTGGCTATGTCTTTTAACAACAGCAATCTGAATTATTGTTGAAGATTCGTCGACCGTATAAAATCAAGTTTTTTGGCAACATACTTTATTCTACTTATTATTGGAATAGTAATACAAGTTGTTGATTTATATCTTGTAAGTTAGACCATAAATTTTTAGGCTTGTGGCAGAAAAAAGTGAACTATGGTTAAATATATGATACGCAAATATTCATATTTTCAGATGTCTGAGGCAATCTTACTTCACAAATTCGATGATATATTTCTATATGGAATATGTGTCTTCGGCGAATATATCTATATATTTTATCTTAATTATATAGTCGAACAAGTCATGGATTCACATAAAAATATTTTCGTAGAACTGTACGTATACATTGTTCCCATCACTTTGTCCAAAGTGTGTTCATTCAAACATAGACTCGATCATTTCATTTTTTGAATTTCTATAATATGCCACACCATTGACGATTTATTTTCTTGGGTACTTATCAGTTTAATAGTACCGAACTGATTTCGTAGGTGCAACACAGAATGGTACGAAGCACCGTTACACGTACAAAAAATAATATTGTTTATGATGCTAAGATGTTCAGTACCTTATTCCATCAATATGTTCAACATGTTATCTATATCTTTAGAAGGATTTGCGTTGGTACGTAGCTTGCTACATAGCACTGAATATACACACACACATTCAATCAGAATAAAACTAGTAAATCTATATTTGTGTCCTAGATCCTGAGACGAACAATGTCTTACTTCACGGTAATTTCGTCGGTCTCATTAGAAAACTAAACAGTTACAAACTGATGTAGTTCGGATTATTAAGTAGATTAATAAAGATGATATTTCGTTATATCATTACGTGACAAATCGTGTAGAGTCATCACAGTGTCTTCGTTGGTTCAAATCCCTAGTGCCAGATATAATACGCAACATTGGTCTGTTAAGAAACATTTTTACATATTTATAGTGTGTGTTTAAATCGATCTCATAATTTTGCGAATTCTTACAGAAATTAAAGAACGGGTTAAGTGATGTACATTTTATCACGCATAGAAAATAGAGAACGCCTGTACTTTCCATGTTTTAATCGGAGGGTCGCTATTTATATATCTGGATTAACAAACAAAAACAAATATATATCATTGAAAATGGTTTTATTGTTTTTCAAAATATTCTCCGTGATTACTTTTCCCATTCCGATTGCCTTATCTCGAAAATATGCATTTTGAATGCATCAAACGCTTCTTCTGGGGTCGAAAACCGTTGACCGCGTAGTTTATTCCTCACGTACGGGAATAAAACAGGGTATTAAATCAGGGCTGTACGGCAGATTACCCATCAATTTAATGTTTTGGCCAGTCAAATATTGAGTTGTTTGGGCCAATGTATGAGAGCTCGCATTGTCATACAACACGCACACCATCGACTCCTGTTTGCTTTCGGGCTCATACGCATAGATCCAAGATTCGTCACCTGTGTAAATGTTATACGAGACTTTTGACGCACCATAATTGTATTTTTTGAGCATTTCTTTTCACCAATCACACGATCCTTTTTTTGATCGATTGTAAAATTATGCGGGATAAAACTTTACGATGGATATGTCAAATGGCGCCTAGCAACACTAGTGTTGCCAGTTCCGGATATATAAATAGCAACCTACGTAAATTAATTACAAAGCTATTAATCACTCACCTAACCGGTGTCGATGCATCCGCAGTAGAGTCAACTACGTTAAACAGTCTCTTCCAGAATCACAAGCACCATGTGTATCACACAGAAATAGTCTATATTGTATAGCATAGCCACCTCTGCAAATGACACTGTGCACTCTGCCCCATCGGCAATAAGAATGAAGAGACATTTGTGTAAAAAAATATTTCAGTCAAGAAAGGGGTAAAAAATAGTGGAGACGCATTTATTTTGCTCAGGCTACCTTATAGCATTCATAATTGATGATAATCATATACTCCATGTTATGTATAGCCTTATCGATCGATAGGGCATGTTGTACCTTCGTCGCGATATATTTCCACAATTTTTAAATTACACCTCCTGTCAATCATGCTATCCCCCTTGGTGTGTATTTCGTCATTAAGAGACAAAGTTTACGTGGCAGATATGGAAATAAGGAAAGGGAGACGGAAAGTGATAGAATTTAGAGTTACCGCGGTCAGTTGTCTTTCGACGGTGTGGCAGTATGGATCGTGAGATGTTCGATTACTACAGGCTTACTATATTGCTCTTGTCGGCCATTGGCCTTTGGCCATACCAGAGGGAAAAACTTCGACTACTTCACAATGTGCTGGTCAGTTTTATTATGACGGTCTCTGTGATCACCCAGGTAACTATACGAGTTGCCTTTTAAATTTATTCGTTATACCTTCCACCTTATTTAGTCGATGTTCTATCAAAAGCTTATTTGAATTTCAATATTTGAAACCAGTTAATTTAATGATTCTTTGCAGCTTCATTAGACCAGCAATACTGCCAAGTACTACGTTAATTCATTTAATTTATGTGTATCCTTAGTGTTTGTTAATTCTTGCAACATGCTCCCCACCAATTCTTTAACACGTTGATTGCGCTGCTTCAGATATAGATTATTGAAAACAAAATATTTCATAGTTCAAGGGAAGAATGTCTCACATTTTATCTCATAGTTTATACTTAATATTCTACATCATTTCAAATGACAATAACATTGTTCAGGAATCTGCATATTTAAGAACGTCTTCATTGTAAACATTCTTCGCACTATATGTGGCCACATTGCAAAGAAGTACGAGATACATAAATTACAATGAAATCACTTTCCCCAATTTTCATAGATCCTCCGAGATCATCAAATGTGACGGACCTGTGTGTTTTCTTATGACCTTTTGTTACAATAATCCCCATGGCATAGTGTGATAACATCAAGACCACCTAAATGTCATCATTTTCTAGTTGATACCGTTCGCTACCAGGAAGACCACGAAACAGGATATTTTGAAGAATTTGTCGTTAATATTTATGACGTCAGGCGTTCTCACAAAGTACCTTATATTTTTGCATCAAACTGAAGAAGTGAGTTGATATTTACAATTAGATGTACCATTGACCTGGTACAACGTAATATTGATAAAACATTCAGATTAGGAAACTTTTGGAAGGCATAAACAGGGATTGGAAGACAGCCGATGACAAGGAACTAAAGATCATTAAAGTACATGCTAACATGGGAAAACGTTACTCAATTTTTTTTGCAGGTGAGGGCTAAACATGTGACGAAACAATGAAGATTTACATGTTGACGAGGTTGCGCAAAATGCCTGTTACAGTATTCATTTACTTGTCGACGTTTGGCGCGATGGCACTTCAGTTCTCTACCACATTTTTGGACATTGTGCTACCGTTGAACGAAACACGCCTTTATAAATCGCCGATAGTAACGGAGTACTTCCTAGACGAGCAGAAGTATTACATTCGAATCGCAATGCTTCAGAGTTTCATGATTTTAATGGGCGGCACTATATATGTAGCCACTGAGTCGGTGACTTTTATGTGGATGATACACTGTGCAGGCTTGTATAAGCTTGTCAGGTAAAAGAAAATTGGTTGTCCAATGTTCACTGTACTTTATTGTTACATCGTTCATGGTCCGGTAATTTAGTTAACTTTATGAATTTTACATACATACTGTACATACCTTACACTGACAAAATATAGTACAGAGAAAAAGGCTCGATTTTTTTTACGCTCCTCTCGAGCAAATATACATCTTACAGTCCTTTTTACACATTATAGTCCCTACACCTTATACTTTTCCATTACTGAAATTGATGTAATTACAAAAAGCCTCTTTTTTCTTTTGCAAGGCTCGTCACTTCTTTATGATTATGCTTTCATACTATTTTGTTACGTATGAAAAGCATCGACTACAGTATTGTCATTTGCAGTTACCGCATCAATTTAGCAGTGCTTGATTGTATCAACGACTCGTATGGTACGGGGAAAGCTTATAAAAGAAACCGCATAGAAGGTGTGACGAGAGCTATACTGATGCACAACAGAGCATCCACGTTAGTACCCACATATATACGATAGAAGTTATTTACGTTGAGCGCTATTAAAAAGTAGGAGTAATTCTGAGACAAGATTTATTTAACATGTTTTCCTACGTTTAAATGTTTAAAGTCCACTCCGAAAGTGTGTTATTTCCCCTCTTAATCAATCATACTCTTTATTTCGTGCAAAAGATGCTGTTTATTTTTAAAGGTTCCTCAACGATGTGAAGTCGACCGTTACATTGGTGTATTCTATTCTTCTTATCCTAGGTGTTACGTCTCTGAGTACTAATTTGTTCTGCGTAAGTAATTTACAATTACGCAAATATGGACGCACGATATCAGAGAATCTTAGCTGTACACTTTTCAGCTTTCCCAATCAGTGTTTGCTGAAGTTAACGTCGAAGATGCGCTGATTTCGTTGCTATTTATTATTTCTGAAACAATTTATATGTATTGTATCAACTATATAATACAGCAAGTTAATGATTCCTACGATGACGTTTTTACAGCTACGTAAGTGATCGTAATTTCCTTTCAATAAAATCAGAATGAAGTAAGAAGTTTTGTATAATCATTCTTATACAGAAAGGAATGAATGCGAAATGTGTGCGAAACATATTTTTATCAAACTCGTAGGTACAACACGGAGTGGTATAAAACGCCAGTATCCACTCAGAAATTACTATTATTCATTATGTTGAGATGTCTTCTAACACCTGATTGGAAAGTACTGCTAGCGTTTAATCCATCAATTGAATGTTTCTCGAAGGTACATATTTTTTACAGCATTTTAAGTCACTATATCTTTAATTTGATTATTCTATTCAGTTCCTTTCTGATCCAAGCTTAAATTCTTCCACAGCTTTTGAAAACATCAGTGTCTTATTTTATGGTAATGTCCTCTATGCAGTAAGCATGCGAGTCGTTCTGCTACAGTAGTTTGAAGACTTTTAGAAAATATCTAATTGACGTAGTACTTCATTTTTCTGCATCGCTTATTTAAATAGCTGTCGGTATACAATTATCCATATAATTCACCGCTATACAACTTCTGTTTCGAACGAACCGCATTCTGTAGATATGATGATATGAAATGGTATGATGCACCATTTCGAAAGTAATGACCAGCATTTGTACGGTGTATTCAAACCATCGATAGAGTTTTTTTGTATCGTAAACAATATTGAAATGAAAATCAAAAATATTGCACTCGCGTAAGCAGGTATTGTGCCACCAAAAGTCACGCCACTAAATGTAGGTCATGTCAGGTACCTACGACCACAACTTTTGTAGTAGGTATGTTAACTGGATAATCGTTGGGTGACTTGGAGCGGCCAATATCTTTTGCGACGCAAACATATAACAGAAACAATATGACGACCTGAGAATTGTGTTTTAGTATATGAAGACATCCTGCTTCTACTTTTTGACGCTATGCTTCGCCCTGCTATGATAACGATAGTGAGACAATAATAAACTTTCAAAGAGAAGCTGTAAAAGAAGGAGAAATAAAAATAAAGCTTTCATATAATTTCCAAAAGTGGTGTGTTTTTTGGAAGGAAAAACTGTTAAGGGTGATCTTCCAGTGACTGGACTCAAGGAGATGCCGTCTAGTACCCCGTGGCGAAGACAACACCGAGCAATGCCTCACGGAATGTTTATGGCTTCCACACTCATTGCACAAGTTCACCACTATAAATAACTGAAAATCGAAACTTTCTAGAACATAAATGTGATCGTACCATCTCACCAAGAAGTACCCTATATAACACTGCGTAAAAATTGCTAACGGAGAAAGATAATTCCCAGTTGAAGTGTAATCTTCCACAGATCACCGTATATGCACTCTCAGAGGAAGTCGGTGATGTTCACTCTTCGAGGGTTGCGCATTCAATAAAAAACATGCCCCCCTACAAAACAGAGGCCCTATAGCCCTAAGGCCTTAGTTTTAGGCCCGGTCTTCTCTAAATTGTATCTGCGGTTTTCGTAATGAATGTCATTTGCATTCTTGGATGCTTAATGGTTGCAGGAACAGAGGGCGTTACTATCATGTGGCTCTTACACGCTTCTGGTATTTCTGCAATCGTTAGGTGATCAAAAGATAACTTTTGGTTAAATAATTAATTGAAGTACTTATTAATGTGTGGTAAAATCGATGTGCATTGTTACAATTGGTAATTATTTAGAAGTTTTCCATCCTCTCCGATTTGAATGATTTTGGATATATCAAGATCAAGATTCTGAACAACTTTTTCCTATACGTGTAACCGCCGCACGGCAGTAGTTTCGGAGATATTGGCAAAAAACTGTTGCTACCACTACATTGAATTCAACCCATATGTGCATGATGCGACAGCGTGTGCGTCAGCACAAGCCTACCGCTTATCTACTGTTTCTGCATGTACGTCGCGGTGATCGGCAGGTAACGTGTACACCGGGTATACTAAAAGTTTCGATTTAACCAATCTTCGATCTGTCAACAAGTTTGGTGGTAAATGAAAGGATAATTTTAATCTGTATTAAATTTATTTGGTGCAGCAACGCTTTCTACTTTCCAACTTGGCCCGAGTATAATTATTAGATGGGGCTAGATTACATGGGACTGATGTGAGTATACAGATTTGAACCAGAAACTTGCCGATGCCCGTCAACATCCGGACTCACATCGGTTCGCTACCATGCATTACGCGCCCGCGAGCGGGCGCACGCCCGTCTCACTAATCTAGCCTAAACCAATATTAATACCCGGGACAAGTTGGTAAGTGAAATGCGTTGCGTCAGAAGGATGCTTTTCGCAAATATTTCGGAAACAAAGGTCGAGCGGCGATAACATGTGTAGGAAAAGGTTATTCAGAATCGTGTCCCCAACAACATATCCAAAAATCATTGAAATCGGTGAAGATGGAAAACTTCTAAATAATTACCTTACAATTTAATATTTATTATTATACTAATTTCTTGTGTATCTCTGTGACCGTGTGCGACAGTGGCTTTGACTACCACTGGCCTACTCCTCGAATTACTGACGATGATTACTATTTTCTTATGTTCCTAGTATCGATTTCGTATAATCCCAAAATTGCGGGACAATTAGGAACATGCAATATCCGGATGGAAAAAGACATCGAAAAGTCATTTACCGTTTTGCGATCCGAGGCTTCGTTTTTGAGATATTAACAGTTGAATATCAGCGGTAGAATTTTCGGGCCGCGTAGTTTGAAGCAGAAACAGCTGAGCGCGGCGAAGTAACCTCACGCACGCATACGCAGGTGACACGCGTAAATCATGGACACTCTCTGTGTGTGTGGGTCTGTAAATCTACATGTTCCTCCTGCTTGGCGCGCGGAGGGTCAATCCGCCGCGCTCAGCTGTTTCAGCTTTAAACTGCGCCGCTCGGAAGTTCTAATATTCAACTGTTCACATCTCGAGAACGAAGCATCAGATTCTAAAACGGTAAATGATTTTTCGATGTCTTTTTGCATCAGGATACATATCGCATGTTCCAGAATGTCCCTCAATTCTGAGACATCCTGCTTAAAAATTATCACAATCCAGTTGTACTGCGTAGTTATCGCATAAGACAAGCATTTGTCTACAACTCTCAGCAGATCCCTTTTACTGAAAGGAATATCGAGATGACCAAGATTCTGGCGAATGCAGTAAATATGCACCTAAAAGCAACAAAGTATGTGTTCATATAATCACACCGTGTGATGATAAACTTCTATTCCTAAACTTGAATTACTATCTTCTTTTTTGAATTTATCATCTTCATTTGTCAGCTATGACAAATTATTGTTTCATTATGTTTTTAACATTAAAAATCTGAATTATTGTTAAAGATTCACTAATCGTTTAAAATCCGATATACTGAATAAATATTTTGGTGTTGTTATTGTGGCAGTGGTGGCACAAACTATTAATTTATATATTGTGAGTTTAATACTTAATGTAGACTGTTGGGAACAACCGTAACAAAAAATAAAGGCCACCAGTTATACTTGATACGCGATTATTCATATTTTCAGATATCTCAAGCACTCTTCCACGATAAAATTGATGATCTATATCTGTATGGAATATCTAGCGTTTCGAATTTTAGCTACACGTTTTACTTCTGTTATGTACTGGACAAGTCCACAGATTCTCATAAAAGTATTCTGGTACAACTGTACGTACACGTCATCTATAGCATTTTGTATTAAAGGGAAAACATTTGACGATTTAATTTCTAGGATAATCCATACGTAATTTACTTTTTTAATTAATTTAATAGTAATTGTATCGACTTTATAGGTACAACACAGGATGGTACGAAGCACCGTTACGCGTGAAAAAAATAATCTTGTTCATGATGCTAAAATGCTCGAAACCTATTTCGTTAAATGTGTTCAACATGTTTACATTAACTTTAGAAGGATATTTGTTGGTATATAGCTTCCTAGCATTAAAGATTTACGCACATTAAATAAGAAGAAAACTAATAAATCCATATTTATGTTCTAGTTCGTGAAAGTAACAATGTCCTTCTTCACGGTAATTTCGTCGATCTCGTCAGAAAACTAAACAGTTACAAACTGATGTATTTTAGATTATTAAATAGTTAATAAAAGTTGATATTTCATTATTTACGTAGGATGAAATCAATACAGAAATCAACTATGATTCTGTTAATTTAATTTCCTAAGTAGTATCAGATATATAATTGTCGAAACACTTCTAACGATAAACATTCCCAACTGCCTATATTTTTATTTGTGTTTTAACTTGCTTATAATTTTTTAAATTCGCAATGAGATTAAACAATAATCAATTTTTTATCAGTACCTATAGTAGAGCTTTTTTTATGAATTGTAAAACGCTTCGTCACTCACATTCTTCACTAACGAAAGTTTGTCACTTGTGAACAATGTGGACGCCACGGTACAGTTGACTATGTTACATGCTTCCTCGAAGGCGAATAAAACGATGCACCATACAGTAGTTCCCACCGTAATCAGTCCTGCGATTCACAATGCATTCCATGGCAGATTGAGAAGAAACTCTTGTAAGTAAATATTTTAGTAAAAAAATTGATGGAAAATAATGGAGCAAAATTACTTTTTTCAAACAGCCTATAATTTCCACAATTGCTGCTATTCCAATAATTGCAAAATCGCTATGGTAGTCTTGGCGACCGATCGTTCACGTTACACCTTTGCCGTGGTTTATTCCCATAATTATTAATGTATACGTCCTGCCATTCGTTCTACGTCCTATGGCCCGCGTTCCATTATTAAGGGACAAGTTGATTTACATCGAAAATGAGGAAATAAGGAAAGGGGAGAGGGAAATTTGCCGGGCGTGGAAGTACCGTAGTCAGTTTACTTCTTACGGTACGACAGCATGCATCGTGAGATGTTAGACCACTACAGTCTTAGTATATCGCTTCTGTCAGTGATTGGACTTTGGCCATACAAAAGTGAAAAAATTCGGCTCTTTCAGAACGTGATAAACAGCTTCATTATATTGGTCCTTGTGATCGCTCAGGTACAATTATACGAGTTGCGTATGGAATTTATTCACGATACCATTTTTTACTTAAAACTTGCCCTAATTTCAATATTCCAAGTTATAAAATATTTTTTAAAAAAATGGTACAAAAAAGAGCGCCAAGTATATAATCCCATCGAAAAGAATCCCATTTAAAAACATTGTCGTAAATTAATAGTTTTACAAAACTAATGATATACACAAATTGCGCCAATTATACCAATGGCTATTTATACAAACAGGACCGTTCCTGGGTTGTTGGTCGCCCAGGTGCGAAAACAATATTGTCGCCCTTATTAATTTAATATTCTTTAATTAAGAATTTGATATGCAGTGCTTACTTTTACATCTATATATACAAAAAAAATGTATTAACCAATATTAAGCAGATATATTTTTATTTTATTTTATACAAATAAATATTTCAATACCAATAAATATTTTATTCAAAATACTTTGAATAAAAGATACTATAGATACACTCCGTGTTCGCGCTGCGCATATACTTGGCGCGAGACACTACCGTGTCTCTTGATAATATTTTTTAACACTATTCTAGTATAGTTCTATTAAACCCCTGTAAATCACATTTTTCTGAATCCTTCGAGGTCATCAAATATGACGGATTTTTCTTATGACCTTTTGCTGCGATAATCCTCCAGTCATAGTGTAATAACATCAAACCCGGCTAAACATCATCATTTTCCAGTTGACACCGTTCGTCAGCGGGAAGGCCACGAAACAGGATATTTTGAAGAATATGTCGTTCATATTTATGACGACAGGCGTTATCGCGAAGTACCTTATATTTTTGCATCAAACTGAAGAAGTGAGTTGATATTTACAATTACATCTACCGTTCACCCGATACAACGTAATATTGACAAAACATTCAGATTAGGGAACTTTTGGAAGGCATAAACAGGGATTGGAAGGCAGCCGATGACAAGGAACTAAAGATCATTAAAGAACATGCTTACATGGGAAAACGTTACTCAATGTTTTTTGCAGGTGAGGGCTACACATGTGACGAAACAATGAAGATTTACATGTTGACGAGGTTGCGCAAAACGCCTGTTACAGTATTCATTTACTTGTCGACGTTTGGCGCGATGGCACTTCACTTCTCTTCCACATTTTTGGACATTGTGTTACCGTTGAACGAAACACGCCTTTATAAATCGCCGATAGTAACGGAGTACTTCATAGACGAGCAGAAGTACTACTTTCGAATCGCAATGTTTCAGGGTGTCACGATTTTAATAGGCGGCACTGTATATGTAGCCACTGAGTCGTTGACTTTTATGTGGATGATGCACTCTGCGTGCTTGTACAAGCTTGTCAGGTAAAAGACAATTGTTTCGCCAATGTTCAGATACCTTATTGGTTCTTTGGTTTTTGAAAAGGGAATAATTGGATCACGGATCGGAAATCCTCCTTAACAGTTTTCCGTGGAAGTTGGGCTCCTTAAGGGGTATACCCGTTTGAACCCTCGGAAAATGTGTACATTTTGTGGATTTTTCTACAAGTCAACGGCTTGATGAAGACTTCCCGTTTTTTTACTATGTTTACATAGTATTACGAACTACTTATAAAAAAAAGTTTCAGTTAAAAAACTATTGTTTTTCGGAAGTTATGGATACATATCCGAAAGTCTCTTGATTTTAGACGGCTGGTCGTTCATAATACTATGTAAAGATAGCAAAAAAACTGGAAATCTGCATCAAGCCGTTGACTTGTAAAAAATTCACAAAATGTACACATTTTGCGAGTGTTCAGACGAGTATTCGATTTCTCTAGATTGATGTTATTGCTAAATTCTAAAAGTACAATTACCAAAAATATCGGTAGTTACATTTTAAAGCCTCTTTTTCTCTTACAATGCTCGTCACTTCTTCATCATTGTGCTTTCATACAATTTTGTTACATATAAAAAGCAACGATTACATTATTGTTATTTGTAGCTACCACATCAATGTAGCAGTTCTTGATTCTATCAACGACTCATATGTTACGAAGCAAACTGTTAATAGAAACGGCAGAAAAAGTCTGACAAGGGCTATAATGATGCACGAGAGATCACACACGTCAGTATATTCCGTAGAAGTAGTCTACTGGCTCAGTGTTGATTCTAAGCAGAAAAACCGTGGAGAAAAATTCTGCAGAATTTCATACGCTTGAATTTTCGTACAAAGTAGGAGTGATTCTGAGAAAAGATTTATTTAACATGTTTTCCTACGTTTAAATGTTTAAAGTCAACTCTGAAAGTGTGTTATTTCCACTCTCAATCAGTCACACTCTTTATTTCGTGCAAACGATGCTGTTTATTTTTAAAGGTTCCTCAACGATCTGAAGTCGGCCCTTACGTTAGTGTATTCTATTCTTCTTATCCTAGGTGTTACGTCTCTGAGTACTAATTTGTTCAGCGTAAGTAATTTACATTTACGGGAATATGGATGCATGATATCAGAGAATTCCAGCTGCACACATTTTCAGCTGTCCCAATCAACGCTTGACGGAGACAACTTCGAAGATATGCTGATTTCGATGATGTTTGTTATTTCTGAAATGGGTTATATGTTTTATGGAAATTTCGTATCACAGAAAATGATAGATTCCGGCGGTGACATTTTCGCAGCTATGTAAGTAAACGTAATTTCCTGTCGGTAAAAACGGGATGAACGTAGTTTTGTACAATCATTCCTACACGCAAAGGAATGAACGCATAATGCGTATGAACCATATTTTTATTAAAATCGTAGATACGACACTGAATGGTATAAAATGCCAGTTTCCGCTCAGAAATTACTAATATTCATTATGTTGAGAAGCATTAAAGCACCTGAGTTCAATATGCTGTTAGTATTTAACGCATCGTTTGAAGGTTTCTCGATGGTACATATTTCTTTGAAGCTTCTTAACACGTTCAACTTTAATCTAATTTTTCTGTGCAGTTCCTTTCTGATGTGAACCTAATTACTTTTTCAGCTCTTGAGAACATCAGTATCTTATTTTACGGTAATGTCCTCCACGCAGTAAGCATGCCAGTTGTTTTGGCTGCAGTAGTTTAAATACTGTTACAAAATACCTAATCGACGTAGATGAGTTACTTCCATTATTCTACATTGTTAAATTAACTTTCCCTAGGATTGTTACCCAATAAACACTTCTTAACAATAGCTTATTTTGTTCAATCCGATTACTGGTTTGTACTACCAAGTGGAAATATATTTAAGGTAATGTGTTTCGTGTGAGTAGGACTGTGGTTCATCTAAAATGGCACTGAGAACGATGACTATTATTTTACACAATGATCATAGTAAATGATATTTACATCTGTAAAAGTATTGTTCCATGATTTTAAACCATTATGTACGGTACCTTCCTTCACACCTAGCGTACGAAAATCATGCTACAAATCTGTGTATCTACTTCCATGTTGAATCGTTTCAATCATAAAGTTGAATTTTTTCGTTAAAATTTGCTATATGCGTTTACCGAAAAATATGTATAGTATATATGTGTATATGTAAATATGTATATTGTATATATATATATAAACATTTTTAAAATTCGTACACTTCTTTTTACTATGAAAAATGTTTAGCAGAAATTATTATAAGGTTGATCCAATTTATTATCATAATTCTTATTATCTGCGTCGCTGCGTTGCTACGTTCTTTCACTAACACATATCGGGTTTCATTGATATAATTTTTCTACAAACTACAAACAAATTACACAACTAATACCCATAGCATGATAAGTTTTACTTACTTATAACGATCTGTAGAGTAAGAAATACTGCAGGCCTACCAAGCAACTCAGAATTAAAGTCACTCTTTCTCAAATACCACCAGTAACACAAGACTGTACAAGGAAATGTCGATATCAGAGGGACAAAATTCTGGAACCTTCCCCTGGACGTGAAACATATAAACTGAATAAATCCAGAAGTGTAGCGATCGCGGCAACTCCCCCTCTCGCACCTTATTTTCAAAGTATACAAACACTTGGCCAGCAACTCTGTTATTTAATAATCCAGAGCTATTCCGAGAAACGCTAGAAATATGAGGGGAAAAAATATTATTCGCGACAATATTGCGAATGTATATACGCTGTATAGACTGGCTTTAACCCCATGAGGGGTTGCAACCTGTTATTACTACTATTCAAACATTTCGCTTTCTCACAAGCGATTTTCGAAGTTGTAGCTGCTGTCCGTCACTTGCCAAGAAAACTTCGCGTCATTATTTTTCGATCTTCAAGAAAAGAGAAATCGAGTGAATACTTGATCAGGTACAAGGTAGAAGAAACAGTGACTTCTTCAGTTTACTTCTGCGCGTTGACGAGTGAAGCTCTCTGAAAGGAATGGACTTTGCTGGCAATCGATACTATGATCTCAACCGGATTTTTCTGTCAGTGGTGGGCCTCTGGCCGTATGAAACCACGAAGCTTTCGAAAGTTCAGAGTTTCTTCACTTTCGTAGTATTATCTTCCGGCGTAACCGTCCAGGTATTGTCTTCTTCCGATTCCTAGAATTATTCTAATCAATTCGCCCATGTTTCGTCTGTTTTGTCAGAATAAAATCTTTGTCCGCAGCGACGATACTCTTAATAATGTTATTACATTTCACTCGAAACCGGAGCACAGATTTATAATCGTGGGGAAAATTATTGAATTTAATAGCTACAAATGCATCGGCACTGCAATTCTTCTCACGTGTTCTCTAAATTGTTTTCTTTTTTGCACGCAAGAAGTTATATAGCTTCGCGACTAATTTGTCGACTTCGTTTCGGATTACAGATATTGACATTCTTTACGACGAAAATAAACCTGAACTTTTTTTTACAAAATTTCGCTTACATGACGGTTTCATTGGGTTTCGTCGTGAAGTACACAACGTTCCTCCTCCAGTCCAACGGCGTGAGTTGTATAACGATTATTGTTAGTAAGAACCAGTATGCAATATGTATACATCCTTAAGGAAAATACGTTGCTGTTTCACTTAAAAAGGTGAAGCACCTTCTAGACCGAATTGTGTACGATTGGAACACGTTGACGAACGAAGAGGAGCTTCGAATAATTCACGAATACTCCAAGGTTACAAGGATGTTGACCTCGATTTATTCATGTAAGCTAATTTTTACTGTGAGCTAAGAAGGAAGTTTAAACAGTGATACGATGAAAATCCTCTTATGATGCTTTATTGTCCTTCTAAGGCACGCGACTGTAGATAGTATCGATTGCACCTATAAAGGGAAATTCTTCATTGTTCTTTGTAGGGTTTTAATGTCCTTCTAAGGTACACGACTCTAGATAGTATCGATTAGACCTACTAAGGGATATTATTGATTGTTTTGTATGGGGTTCTACTGCCCCCCTAAGGTGTACGACTATAGATAGTATCGATTGCACCTACAAAGGGAAATTATTGATTGTTCTTTATAGGACTTCACTGTCCTTCTAAGGTGCACAACTCGAGATAGTATCGATTGCACCTAGTAAGGATATTATTGATTGTTTTTTATGGGGTTCTAGTGTCACCCTCAGGTGCATGACTATTCACTTTTATTCGTTATTCGAAATTTTATTTAAATAAAAATGTTGCCAATCTCTGGGTTTAGAACATGCACGATGAATTTAGTTCTGTAGATTTTCAGCAATTACACACACGTATGGGTAAAGTAGGTCTGTGCGATGACAAGTACTCGATCGAACGTGTTCAACAGGTGGCAAGCATTCGTTTGAAGCACGTGTCTCACTTGAGAACATTACATATCTCAAAATTTTGTAGTAATCGTGGTGTTTGAAGGAATAAAATAGGTACTACATTTTATTTTATAAGGATTGACGTTTGCACTCACCAAATTAACTCGTATGTACTTCATAATTATTTAATTATAAGACACGTTTGACTGTTAAGAAACTTGAAATAATTATATTAAGATTTCTGTGATGGGCGGGCAAGCGAGTATAAGTCAGAATTATTAGGTTTACAAGCAGACACTTAGAATATTTAAAGTGCTATGGAAGACCAGGTGTTAAATTCTGGACATGAATGTTGATAACATATAGGTTGAAATAAACTTTTATTTTTAACTTCGATTCGCAAAAAGAAACTTGTTAAGTTTCAGCTAAAATTTGACTTATACTCGTTCTGATGGGAGGTATTAATGACTTTTTAATCGAAGAATGCAAACGCTAAATTAACAGAAGTATTTATATTATTTCGTATTTATACCTATTATTTGCTCGCTTTATATTGCGCTACATTTGATCGCAACAGATATTTTTACGAACGATATGATTGCAGTTATAATCTACCCATCGCTGTTGATCGTCACATTTAGTACATTCTCAAACCAGATTCTCGGCATTCTAATTCCGCTAAATTATTCTCGTCCCCGGAAGCTGATTTTCAAAGTGGAATATTTCGTCGACCAGCAGAAATACTTTTACCCTATAGCCGTGCATACAATCACCTTTGCCATTTTCGGGGCGACGGTGTTACTCGCTACTGAAACACTAACGATGGCAATCATGCAACATATTTGTGGACTGTGTAAGATTATCAGGTGAGCTGAACTAATGCACGATGCACAGCTATCAGCTAACTTGAAAACCGTAATAAGTGTAAAAATAGTCAGTGATACACGGAGTGTTCGCCAACAGATAGTAGAAAATACAACGGGTGACTCTATGGGACAAAATAAGACGAAAATCAAGAATAACGAAATTGCAGCGAAAGCCTCGTTTCTTAGTTATTTATCAGAAGCACCTTAGTTATTTGTCAGAAGCATCTGAATCACGGCGTTTTTATTTTTCGGCGGCGACTGTACGTAGTTTTATGCAACGCGAGCCGCTGATCGTCGAATTGTTTATGAACCTAATTTTCAAACTCTAATAACTAAACAAAGAAGCCTCCACGACAATTTCATTATTTTTGATTTTCGTCTTATTTTGTCAACTAGAATCATCCATTTCATTTTCTACTATCTGTTGTATGCACCTCTTTTTTTCGCCGATGATATCATGCAAATTTATTTAGATAACACTGAGAAAAGGAATAAAACTGTGTACGTACAATTTTCAGTTGAATGCTCGCCAAATACATTGTACTCAGGATAAAAAATTACCAGTCTGAAACAGTAATACACTTATTAAACATTTCGTTACGCTTGATTTGCGTTACATTTTTTAGATCTTCATATTACCTTTATAAAAAATGTATAAAGCGATCGTATGATTAAGCAGCATATGAAAAGCACAAGTATTACTCTCGATCAACGCGCTGACACATTATAAAGATAATTTTCCTTATTGCGCATTATTTTACAGCTACCGACTAAAGTGCACATTTGTTTCGAATATACCAGGAGTTTCTGTTGCAGAAAGGAGTTTTATAGTTAACAGAAAAGTGCTTTCGATAGTGAATTTGCACAGAAGAATTATACAGTTAGTACCCTGTTAAGAAATGGCCACCTAATAATGATACAATGAAATAGTAAAGCTTTCTTAGAAAGATCAGTTCGTTTTCAAAACTATTTTATTATGTATACTACTCCTGAACGAAAGGTGCCTATTTTTAATTTTACACCAACCTCGAACTAATAAGTATTCATTATTAAAGATATGTCCATCTAATAAGAAAGAATTTCACAACGTCGTATGTCATTTTAATCGCGCTTGGTATGAATGCCTTGATTCTTACTATCTTTCTTGTGAGTATATATTATTTCAACATACTCCTTTATAAATCTGCAAAGTAAATGGTAAATAACGTTAGCAAACATTGTACATTGATAAAGTCTTGTTGGTCGTAGTTTTTGAAAGCATTATCAGTAATGACTGAAATGGATGATTTGTTAATATCGCTGTTCGTTGGTTTTGGTATTACCTGCTACGCGTTCATTGGTAATCATCTTGCACAGAATCTAATAGATCACAGCTCCTATATTTTCAAGGATGCGTGAGTACTATACATTTATTTAATTAAACGAGGAATTCAAAAGCAACCTTTTGCGTTGAAGAAAAAGTAGTGCTTTATTTAGCAAAATTGCACAAAATACTTTCTTCCTTATTTGCTTAGAAATTTAAATTCTATAGCACCCGTTATGTACATACATACTTATATATTATATACATAATTTTGCACCTTCTGCAAAAGTGTATTGCACTTACATAATATATTTCATCAAATATTATAAATAATTGTAATCTGCAATATTCACAGATACGATACGGAGTGGTACAAAATACCTGTGATGGAGCAGAAGCTATTATTGTTCTTCATGCAACACAATTTAAAAGATTTAACTATTAATCTTTATCATTTATTCGTCCCATCGCATACGGGTTTTTCACTGGTAAAATACAAGACAATATTCAGAATCATCTTGTCCTGTCTGGTAACGTACTAAATCTAGCGTTTTTAGATTATAAAGACATGCTTCTCGTATTCCATGGTAATTTATTCTTTCGAATAAAGACTTCATCCATTCGTCGTCATCTCGTGAGGTAGAAGAGTGCATAAAACGCCATAGAGGAATATAGTATTGATATACAGTACAATTCAATAACTAAAATTCTTTCCTTCCCTTATTTTTTCACCGAAAAATGTAAAATGTTCATTCGATGACATACGGTAACTGTAAAATATAATTTTTCCACACTATGTATATCAGAAATCATCAATTTCGATATTGAAAAAAATATACATACATATTCGTGAAATTTACTTCATCATTACTTCTGTGATTCAGTCCACAAATATATATTTTTTTATTCAAAATGATAAAATTGCCTCGCGTGTTACCGAAAAATAACGAAATAATAACCAAAGGTAAAGGACCATAACATTACAAATTCACCTACAGGATTAAAATATATACATATGAAATTAAAAAAAAAAATCTTTTAGAAGCACTAAAGCACTAAAAAATCGGTGACAGTAATCCACAATTCTGCCACTCAAAGCACAATGCCGTATGTACAATTTCTTACCATTCCGACTCAGATGAGAAATAACGGCACACTTGACAGTACTAACATTTAAACAGAAGCTTACCCTGTTTCTTTCCCTCGCTGTTGCGCACAAGAACATATTTAACCGTCGGAGAACGAGTTTTCTTCCCCCATTTCCTAACGAGAAAGTATTGTGATTTTCTCACACCAACTTTCTTCTACCCCCGGCCACAAAAAGCACACACAAGTTCACGGTCCAAGAGACCCGCGGTCGCACTGTCCAAGAACTAGAGTAAGAATGAACGAGCGCCATCGGGGTCGCGTTGCGCGAGCGCATCGCAAGGGGAAGAAAATGAAAATGACATAGGAAAATTATACCCTTTGAGATTCTAGGAACAGAAAAACGTCGCCTACGCTAAAGCTTTACCCTAAAAAGATACGCAAGAGCCGAGGGCGTAAAATAAAAATATAGAGACTCCTTTAGTGCCTGCACTTCATATTTTATGCACCCCCGACGTTGAAACAAAGTTGCAATTATATCGATCGCAAGAATAACCCTTCCCACACCGGCGATGGTGAAAATAGTGGCTAAATTACTGCCTCTGTCATTCACGTTCCCGTCACCCTCCACCTCAAGGTAGCGGTGGCAATTCGAAGATAAAACATCGGGATAAACGATAAACAATTTCGAAAGGGGTGATGCACGTAGTACGCGTCTCGCGATTTTTCCACGCAAAAGACCTTCGACCTTCGTGCGAGAATGGACTTTGCTGGATATCAGTATTACAAGAGCAGTCACAAGTTGTTGGAAGTAGTGGGTCTATGGCCGTATCAAAAAGCGACGTGGCTGGTGCAAGCATGGAGGCTTTTGATTACTGTGCTTCTGATAAACAGCACCACTATTCAGGTAAACAAGATATTTATCTGACAAATGGCCACATGACGTGTTACGATTTTAGTGTGCCATGATTTTAAGTAGGTAGAGGTGCAAAATATATTTTACAGATGCTTGATTTTTCGGGTAATACTTAATAGTTTACGAGGTACATACTTAATAGTAGAGATCGTGTAGTCGCTACTTTGTTTATTGCTTCGGGCTTCAAACTTGTTTCAACGAAGTCGATATACCGCTGTGGGTAGAATTTTGTGATTTAGAAATGTGGAACCGCTTTGAAGGTTCGTTTTAACGCGCTCTAATTTTTTCGTCTCGCTTCGTTTCAATTTTTTCCAGTACGTTTAATTTGACTTTTGAATGGGAAGCTTTTGTTACGATGTCTTTATTGTGGAATATCTAATATATTACGGAGTGTCTACGCGGAAGGCCAAGCACAGTTTCCATTTTTTTTTTTTATTAGATACATATCTATTAACATACAAAGTTAAGGTATCAAGGGGCTACACTTTATGTCGTTCCCTTTTGAAACAGTTTAAAGTAAATTTCCAATAAGACCATTGTCCTAATTTATTCGAAATGCGTGAAGAAATTTGACACGTGTGGACTTCTGTTCATTCATTATCTCTTGTTTTTAATTAACCTTCGATTTGAATTTCTGTCCCGTTTTGTTTGCTTATGCGACTTTTCTTTCTTCTCTTTCTTAGTTAAGCGTTTTAAGTAGGAAATGTTGATTTTAGATGGCTACTTGTATCACTCACGAATGCGATTCGCAGCTTCTTTTGAAGATGACCCCCTATCTTATAGTTACAATAGTCTTTGCCTTGAAGTACTTGAGTTTCTACCTGCAATTGGACAAAGTGAGTGGAAAATATTATGGTACAACAAGTATGCATATTTCAATCATCACAAGTATGCGTATTAATATTCTCTTATTTATGATCTTAGATGAAAGTACTTTTCGACAATGTCCAGTGCGACTGGAATATGCTGAAGAACGAACATGAGATCCAAATAATGAAGAATTATGCCAGAATTGCGAAATTCTTGTCGACAGTATTGACAAGTAAGGAGTGCACTCGAATTATTGAAAAGTCATTAATTTCACTCATTTGCATCGACAAAAAATGCAATAGAGCTGGGAGTGTGTAAAAGTGATAATAGTGCCACTAAAGATAATGAAATTTAACACGCTATGTTACCAATAAGGATTCACATAACGATTCGAGTATCGAAATGCGATGTGCATACCTGTTACAATATATGCAGTAGTGCCTCCTTACTAGATAGACTGTCAAACCTCCATACTTGTTCGTATCTCTGCAAGAGAATTCCTACCATATTCGCGAGATCTTCTCAAAGAAATGATTGCAGATGTGACCTCATTCAGAATATTTTTAAATATATTTACTTTCACTTGTAAGTTTCACAATTTAATCACTTAAAAAATTGCCCAAACGATATCGTTTTTTAACTGATATTTATAAAAACAACCAGGATAATCTTTTCGGTAATACTTTCTCGTTGCTCTTTTGAAAAATTAAAAAAATTTCAGTTTTCATTAAACACTGATTTCAAACACAAGCCTCCTTCTTCCGATCTTGACAGTGTTACATGCGAAGCCTTCCTCCTCTCGTCGTACAGTAAGTGGTAATTTGTACGAATCTCTGTAAACAGAAACTGTGCCAAATCTCGTTCGAAGATCATCGCTAAGCCCCGAGCAGTGAGCTACTTAGTAGCGAGACATTACTGTATTATAAAATATCGAAACATTTCACGATATAAAAGACAATGAATCTTGTTACAGCTACCATTTGTTTAACGGCTGTCGTCGTACTTTCGAATCATTTCGTACCGTACATACTCGATACTATTGCACCCTTGAACGAGAGTCGACCTCTTGAAATTCATCAATTCCATGTGGAATTCTTCATTGACGAGCGAAAATACTATCACTTCATCATGT
This sequence comes from Andrena flavipes, assembly GCA_963971345.1. Lineage (NCBI taxonomy): Eukaryota > Metazoa > Arthropoda > Insecta > Hymenoptera > Andrenidae > Andrena > Andrena flavipes. The sequence continues at coordinate 58,689,364 of OZ020482.1, forward strand.
CCTGTATCGATATCGTATCCATACTTGGCGCCGTTGTAGTTCTGGGCACTGAATCTACCATGATGCTTTTCTCTTATCACATTAGTGGACAATTTAGAGTTACCAGGTCAGCCAGAAAATTTCTTTCAGCTTTTAACCCTTTCATTGCTATCAACGCGCAGAAACTTTAGCTGATACTCTCATCGTGTGCAAGCAACATCTACTTCGTGTTCATCGTCTTTGAAATGATCAGAGACTTAAGCGATGAATGAATTGTATATGGAAGACCCACAATTGCGATCCAAGTGAGGCACATGGAAACATATAAATTTCGGATACGAAAAAATAGCAAAAAAATGTTGACTGTGTATTAGGATACTCACAAACAGTATTAGTTCTGAAGTCAAACATGCTAATTATACTCTAATTGTCCAAATTTTAAAATATTACAGAGCTTTTCTATTTCTTTTGCCACGTAGAGTTTCTGTATTTTGATTTGTCTAATAATTACGAGAAATTTCCATATTTTTATTTATCTCATAAGTTTATGAAAAATCGAGCTATATCCAACATCAGTTATCACAAATCTACTTATATAGTATCTACTTGTGTCCTCTACAGTGAAAGGGTTGAAAATTAATCACGATTAAATAAGTACAACCTTTTGTTCCATAGCTACCGTTTATGTACGATCAATGAGAATTGTTCACAACAGCAGCCTCTTAAAGATAAAAGGGAAATTCACAAAAGAATAGTGGACATTGTGCATATACACAAAAGATCAATTAAGTTAGTATTCATTTGTTGTAATTTTAATTATGCACATTTGAAGAGTCCTGGTAGAAAACACTGTGGGTGCCAAAAATCAAAATTTTCAGGAGAGAGAAATAATTTCCCCGACTTCAAATAATTTACGAATTTTTATGTGTTTCGATTGCTAAATATGCTTAAGTATACAATAACCCAAATGGCATCACAAAATTTTATACATATTTTTTACATCAATATATTTAAAATTCATGAAAAAAGAAATTGTATTTTTAAAAAACCCTGGTTGTGCCACCTCTTAGTTCTAGAAAATTGAATGTAAAGATATATTTCAATAACGCTCGGAAACGCTTATTAATGCAATTTGGTTCACGTTGAATTACCTCCAGAATCTACTGACACTATATTGACATTTCCCCATAAAACACTCAATACAATTTACGATTTTATATATTCGAAGGTTCACTGATTTATCGTTGTCCACATTCGGGATACCGTACTTTACTTTGTGCGGTATAGGAGTAATTGCTCTAACTATGGGTCTCTTTCGTGTGAGTAATATTCCTTGTTAATTATTATCGAATAACTCATTTTAAACGATTGGCTTATTAATATCCTCTATACTTGATAACCTTATTAACTTTGCAATGTTAGAATTTAATAATTGCCCAAGGAACTTGAGACTTATTTTTTATATTTGCATCAGTTGCGTCTGGCGATATTATTGGTGACCGACGTAGAAGAATTGAGTGCCTCTGTGGTGCATTGCACCCTTTACTTCATTTACCTATTCTTCGTCAATTTTATGGGGCAGGAAGTAATAAACTCTAGCTCTGATGTGTTTCATAATATGTGAGTACCTCTTTACCTCTCAGTATTTCCGAAAGTATACGTCCGCTAATGTCATCACATCATTTTTTTAACTTTTCTTCACGTACAATCTTTATTAAATATACTTTGCAAGCCTGTGACACTTTTCTTCCTATGACCCATCATAAATCTTCCATTCAAGTGTCCTGAATTTCACGTCTCAACTCCCACCAGTAACCGATCCTCTTCCATTTCTCAGCTAACTGCCCTAAATTTTTTGTACACTTTGAATTTCCAAGCAGGCAATAATATTCAACTATATAAGCCGTAGTTTCGAACTATCAATATTCGAGCGTGGTGGCAAAAGTATCCCTCTACAGTTTCCATATACATGTACTAATTTTTCAGTAGATCAGTACCTATAGTTTCTATATTTAGCTTCTCTCAGATAATACGTAATCCTTTTTTTCTCATTCCGTACATTTTGTGAGAATCAGTTTTCCCAAATACAACAAGAACCATGCATTTACAACACAATGAATTTACTAGATACACTAATACATGTTGGTACGAGGCGTCCTTGACTGTACAAAAATTGTGGTTATTCATTATGCAAAAAAGTATGGAAAGAACTGCGCTCATGTTGGGTGGAGGGGTGATCGTAATATCGTATGAAGGATTCCTCACGGTAAATAACATTATTATTTAAGGCAATTTGAATAGGAGCGACGAGTAAAGCCAGAATTTCTTCATTTCAGATGGTCCAAACATCGGTGTCATATTTTCTGGTTATTTGTTCTGCTATGCATCTATAACATGTTTACCCTGTAACAGAATCTCGTTGGTTCTAAACTATAACATTACCTTTTTTTTTCGAAAAATCCGTAGTATCGTGTTATTTACCAACTTGTACGTGTACAGGAGGAAAATTTTAATATATTGTTATTCACTTGAACGGAGCTACTATTGATTTTTCACAATTACTTTCAGACAAATAAGGCTCCATTTGTTAATAGTAATAAACGATACTTTTAATGCGTATTAAATTTCAGAGTCATAACTTTTACCTGCGTGATATTTATACTTGTCTTGCCTAAGAACTCTTTGTCAGGAAACGTGAAAAAATTCAAAGATATTAAACTTGAAAATCGTAAAAATGAAAAGTGAGAAACCATGGAAAAATTGGAAAAAATATTCGGGTGAAATTCAAAGAGAAAGATAGTATTCAACACATTTTAATCGAGGTAAAATACATACCAATTACTTATAGATATTATTTAATGTTGTGCAATCTGCTTGTCGCGATGAGAATTCATGGCAATACACAAAATGCACCGAAGTGGTAATACCGAAAATTAATCACCTGTATTTTCAATGAATCCTATTACACTTCTGTATCATTTTTAACAAATGGATAACATTCTACGTACGTTTGACAAATTATTATATGCGTTGAAATGTTAAATCCACAAATTGAATACCATTCGAAATTCTCCTTTCCATTCATTAAACAGAATATTCGATAATTATTATCATTAAAATGCATATTTTGGCACATATGTAGGTATAATAAGCGTTAACATTACTTGTACTTTATACTTTACAATCATCACTGTTACGAATCAGAGAACGACATTTCTTTGTCCCTTCAAAAATTAAGACGATTCTACATAAAAAGACGAGTAGCAAATGTGGAATAAAATTTGTTCGTAGGAAGTTTCATTTTCCAAAAGATTTTGAAAATTTGTCAAAGAAACGTTGACCTGTCTAACAATAAGAAATGGTTCCTTTTCTCAATCACAAAGTCCCATTCGATAAAGAATATTCTACAATTCCGATTTCTGCACAAGAATTAATTTCATAAACAACTGCACCATGCTTATTAATAAATTCCTCTATATTGTTTAGAACAAACGTATCAAACCAGTTATCTAAATTTGAATAAATTTGATGTCACAATGCTTACTAATATTCTCATATAGAATCTCAACCCTTTCGGTTATTAAACACTCTGTATTTTGATAAATATTTACAACCCTCGCGTGGAAGCCACATATCCCTCCCCCTAAGCATCCACACCTGCAGTCATACAGTTACACCGAACACACCGTTTACCCAAACCGCGAAGAGAAGCAAAGCAAATAATCCTCCGGTTAAGATTTTCAAGCTGGGCGTGTCAGGCGCGCTTGAAAATGGTCGAGTCGCAAGGGAATCTCTGAAAACACCACGAAGGGGAGGAAAAACGCAGAGCGGCTCGAGATTACAAGCGACTCGAGCGTCAACCATCGACGATCTTCGGCGGCGAAACAGGGAAGCTACTTTGCGGCAAACCAAGCGTGAAGCGTCTGCTCGGTAATCAGCGAGCGAGCCCGTCGACTAAGATCGACTTGGACGATCGCAAGAAATAGCAAGGCCTGTTTGCGAGGGGCCTCGATGGAAAAGAAATAAAAGTGGGGTCGAGAAAGAACCTAGAGTATAGATAGATCTCAACCACGACAGGGATACGTGCCCCAGTACCTTCCAAGTGCTACCGAGCTGGGCCTCTTATCTAAAGTGCAAGCATAATGTCTTCATCCCGCCACCCTTCCCAGACTACCATCCTTGGGAGCATTATCGCCTCGGGCGCGAAGTTACGACGATCGCGAGCTGAAGTTCATGAAACGGAATTATTCTAGGCATCGCCGGCTCTTACAGTTAATGGTATGTTAGAAGGAATCATAGCCGAGTTCTTATGCGCGTCTGATACGTGGTATCTTGACCAGACTCTTTTTATCCCAGCCAGGAAGTCGGTCGATGCGACGGTCCCAATCTTCGCCAGGGGACTTTTAGCCAGCTGCAATGCTCGCAAAATTCTTGAGCCTTCAATTCTTTGGGTTAGACCCTTCGTTTCTATGCTCGTCGATTCTTCAGTGACCATAGATTTTTTTAATAAAGGAACCCAGGCTAGGGGGTCCCTATAGTGTATTTTAAAAACAGAAAACCCCAAGTTACGAGCTCTATTATAATCTGTGGCTAAAAAAGTAAGCGCAAGCACGTAAGTCTTCTGCCGCGACTATAGCAGATTCGAAGCGGAAAAGCAATTTCTGCCTTTCCTTTGGCAAAATTATACTTCCTTTGCCCTTTTTCCAGGTGCCAAATTGCAATTGGGCGAACAGTTTGTTAAGCATTAATTTGGAAAGCATTGCCCTGGTAATTGAGTTCCCTGTTGGATTGATACTGTCGAGTATACAGGATGATGTGTCCCTCTGATTAGGGAAAATTCAGAGTATTAGCATAGCTGAATGAGATCCTTGCAGCTTTCACGACCCGAGTCCCTGCAGTTGATAGTGCACTTTCAGGCTACCGGGTGCAAGCCATGACATTTGGAAAATGACTCCCTACGTTTCGCCAGCATTGCTGCTGGTTTCATCAGGCGTCTGTGGGTAGTGCTGTATTCTCAAACCCTTCATGAAGCCCAGGCGCAATAGCGGCGAAACGTCGGAATACTTTTTCAAAAGGATACGGTTTATACCCAAGGGACTCGGTTAGTGAAGATTGCAAGTACCTAAGCTGTGAATGTCTAAACGACTGTCAACTTCTAGAAATTGAAATACGCGATACTGTATTAATATTAGATGCAAATAGAATAACTACGCTGCATTCGCTTAAAATCTTAGAATTGTTTTACAAGCTCAGCAAAATTCATTTAATAGAAACTCGTCGAAGGACATGAAATATTTCAGAATTCTTGCGTCTGAGTATTTTAAAACGACCTAAAAGTTCGACCTAAAATTATTTAGACCAGGTTGTGTAAATATAATCTGAGCTGATCTGTTGGAAAATTGAAGGACTTTTATCTATCGACCTAAAACATTCTGTTTCATACACTTTCTCATAACAATACGCTCTCAAATAATTAATTTTCTAATATATGTATAAATATTGAACGTTTCTGCGAACACCTACATACAGACAAACGGAAGAATGAAATACAGTTCGTCTCGTTGTCTGGATAATTGGAGTTAATTTCCCGAAGCGAAGTCCTCGTAGCGGGCACCGTGACCCACAGACTTGATACTTACCCAGGTGCACTGCCTCTTCTTCCACGTGAAAAGCACGGGGCGTCGAGATACGACGCGGAGCTCATTTTCCTGTAAACCACTTCCACCTCGAAAACAAAGAGTATCGCGTCTGGTAAGGGGGAGCAAAAGTGGAGCATGCGAAACGCGCGTCGAAACTTGTTACTCACGAAAGTGCTTCCGTGACTATCTCCAGGCTGTACAACCGTCGTAGCACGCTCTTACAAGTGGCTCGAAAACACGCGAGTGGTTTTCGTAGTACGAATTGCAAGCTGTTCCGTGAACAATCTCTCTCGGTAATCATATTCCTGTAATTCGTCTCCCCCTGACGTTACTTACTCTTAATACCCCGCTTGTAAATGTCGTTACTTCCTGTTACCCTTACGCTTCATTTCATGGACCTCCATGTGCACGTCTCAGTCGTACGGAAGAACTGATCGATTTCTCGATTCTGCTCGAAAAATATTTACTACCAAATGTCTCGAGGTAAAAAATATATAAAGCAGCTGTAAATGAGAAGAACTGAATTTTCAGTATAAAAAATTTGGTGGGGATATGATGCTGAAGAAAAAATGAAGTACTTGGAAAGAAACTGCCTTCGTTTATTTAATTTCACTTTTTACATCCTTAGTAAATGTTTGGGTCCAAATGAATTGCCTTTGATGGCATTTACAGTTGTGCAGCTTCGTTATCGATTGACTCCTCAAAACTGTCGAACTTTCTTCGCCTTGGTGTCCATGAATCATTAAGGGGCCTCGTCACGTATTTCATTGTAAAGGTGCCATTGGACCGCGCATTCTAGAGTGCAATATTGGCCAAGGACCAATTTCAGCTCGAGCCGGCACCTGATCCACCCTCCCGCCGTGATTCTCCTTAAGCAGCCCTCCACGGCCTTACGGTGCCATCGTCTTGATTTCCTCCGCCTCTTGCATCCACCCTTTCTTTTTCCGCTCCATTCCCGTTCATGTGGCGCACTTCTGCGCGCAGAAACGGCAGCGTAATAATCATCACAATTCCATTTTACTGTCCGTGAACGTAGCAAGGCGACGAGGGAGATTCAACGGCAAGGCTGCATCGAATAAACGAAACGAGAGAGAAAGGGACTGCTGGAAATCGATGACAACGGTTGCACGACGGTCCTCGTAGAGAATGGCAACCGTGCGATCGAGTCTTCTTGAAAATTAAGGGGATGCACTTGAATGGTGCCATTTTATGAAAGAATATTGGACGTTTATATAGTTTTGCTAAAACACAGCGTTGTGCTTTTATTAACTTTTGATAAAAGGTTCATTGGAGGTCTGAAAATTCGTTGGAGAGAAAGTTGGGACTTTTTAGGTGGAACTACTTAAAATGGCAAAAATTTTACAATTGTATCTTTTCAAATAGCAAAAAGGGTAATCACTGGTTTTTAATTTTTTCCATTCCTGGAGGGAAGTAATTTTTCTAAACTTAAAAATTTCTTTCTCCTGCTTCTGTCTTCCTTTCATTCGAATAGTCACATATTATTAACATATACATCATAAACTGGCTTACATTCACGATCATGTATTACTATTTCTCTTTACGTGAAGAGGCAAAGTCCTGTATCTGTTAGAAAAAAAAAACGGAGGTAAAAACCCGTGGAACGTAACTTTGACCAGCCCACAGAATCGTGAATATCTTGTATCTCGTACGAATGAAAAGTGGTTGGCGTAACTTGGCGGTGATGCACTTAAAACTGGAAGGAACAATGCGATATCTCGGTTTTATACGCTTTGTAATGTGTATCGTACTGCGAGCAGCGCCATAAGAAGTAGTCTTAAACGCGTTGCTGTAAAGTCGCTCACGGTCTCGTGCATTCTCGGCAATGTGTAGATTAAAAAGTAGAAGGGACGGCGATAACGGGCTTACCTTTCGCACGTTTCCCTTGTTTTTCTTTGTGGGCATTCCCATGCAAATATCTGATTATCACAGCTCGAGAGCCAGAGTTCTAGTTCCAAATTTCCAGCCTTCTATTGCCGCCATGTCACGGAGAAATGTTGCTTAGAATTTTATTATAATCATTAAAGTCAAGTTGTCAATAATTGATACCAACGTTTTACAGATGCAGGAAATTTTGAGCAAAAAGAAGTATTACCTATTTCAATTTGAACGAATCGATAGTACCAAGCAGAGTTGTTTTCATACAAAGCAGAATCGATGGCTGGTTTGGCAAGAAACGCGGTAGATGCAACAATCCGCATCGCGTGCACATGCGAGCGAAATGTCAATGCGTCCACGTGGGTTACGAGATCTTCATTAAAACTTACCTGGCGTTATTAGCGCCGCGATGAACAGGTGGACGCCATCGTGGATGGTAGTCAGTTTTAATATCAAACTTAGAGGATGTTGGGGATTTTGGATTGAACTGAATTTAGAATGCTGATGGAACGTGTTTAAGCCCCTATAACGCAGCGTGACTTTGAGGTAACATATCATATTATCTGTGTTTTCTATTGTAAGCCTTGGAAAATATTAACAAAATAGATGTTAGGTATCCGATTTATAATAATTTGAAAATAATTGAATTGCAATATTTCGTAAACACATTTAATCCGACGTACTCTGTTTATATGCATATTTATTTAAATTCATATTTCATCTGCAGACTTGAGTATTTCTGAGATGACAGTATTTGGAATATTTGTAATTTACATTTATCTCTTATTTCCGTTTAAAAAACTGTTTGCCCAAATCCGTTTGAAGGCACTGTTGCATGGTGACAGGTAACGAAGAATAAAGAATGAAATAATATTCGTAACAAATGGAAGCTTGAAATCTAGACGATTTAATTGAAATGCAGAAGGAAGCTACATTAATAACATTGGCTTGCCATCAAAGGATAACAATTGTGCGCAGACCACCTGGCTGACTATTTTCTATTTTTAATGGAAACTTTACTTTCCATTCGTGTTCGAAGAATAGCGACAATACTGCTTGCACAAAGGAAAAGAGAAACTGGAGAAAGAATTAATAAACGGACAAGAGAAATATCTCAATGTGTCTTTTAAGAATTAAAAAGATTATTTATCGACTGCTCAGTATTGCTCCTCAGTTTCCCAAGAGAATAAAATTGTTTTTTAAAAGCTAAAAGTTCGTGGACACCCGTCCAGGCGAAATATCAAAGTATCGTTTCTGTGCGATTGGTTAAATAGAAATGTCAATTGTTATCGAACCAATGGGGAACGTGACGTTTTAATCAAAAGTTCTCTGAACAGGAGCATAAAGTGTTTCCTGCAAACCAACAGCAACTGTTGGCCAATACAAAAATGAGGTAAAGTGAAATCGGTTCGATTAATCGGTAACGCATAATCTGGAATCTTATAATTAATCTTAAAACGATATGATGTAACAATCTTACAAGGAATATGATTCGAAAACAGTCTCCGGTGGAATTAAAAAAAAAATAGATGTCAAAGATGTTTCACAGTCAGTTTATTAAATTTCCCTTGGTTATTTACGACCATATGCCACCTTTCTTGTAAAAGTACAAGTAGACGTAGTCATTTCAAGATAATATCAGCACCAATCTATAATCCTCAAAAGAATCTCGAACGAATCTTAGCACCGATCTATAATCCTCAAAAAACTCTCGACTACATTCAGATCACATTTCATTAATTCAACCTGCAGCAACAAACGACCAAAGGCAATTCCCTTAATTACCAAAATAAAGGTAGGCCGCTCCGCGGAGGCTGATTCCACGATCAATCACGAGGACAGCGAAGAAATTAATTTCTCGGTGGTGTTAATTAACCCCCTCCGCACCCGGCGATGTATAAATTAAATTTCACGCGTACCAGACGAGGACGGATAATATAAAAGTCTCTCGATATTTCCAATAAAATGCAGCACGCCGGGGGTTTTTCGACGCGAACCTGAGGCGGGAGAAAAGGATCGTCTAGCGGCGCGTGAAATTGAAAGAGGAGCGTTCCCATGGGCGGAAATCGGGTTAAAGGCCACCAAGAAGGTAGCTGCTCCTTTTAACGAAGTCACAGGTTTAATAAGAAGGCTGCGCTATTAGGTCCTAAGTAAACGAGTTAATTCGACACACCTGCCGAACCGGAAAGCGCATCAACGCGGAGCAACATCCGATAGACGAGCGAACCCAGGAGTCCCTTTAACTTAACGACCTCGTAAACCAGGTATCAGCCTGGTAATATAGGCACTCGTCCTTAGATTCTTTTTTCATCTCCCTTTCCTCGATCGATTTATAAATACTTACAACCACCTTGGCCTCCGTCAGCCGCGGCCAGACGACGCGACCGCCGACCAGGCGCTACGTTATTCCCCCGTTCCGTTGAGTTTAATCGAAGGTTCCTTTGTAACAGAAGCACGGTTACTTCATTCTCCGTAATTACATCCTGCGCCCGATCGTCCGGCTACCGATCCTTGATACTTATCGAGCTGATAGCGGCGTCAACCTATTATTTCTTCCTCGCTTTTCTACCATTACGCAAACGTGCGTCTCATTATACCCCGTTTTCATGGTTTAACACTTTGCTGCCGTTCCTTTCGAACTTGTTGTCTGGTTTTTATAATACGCTGATAGGTGGCGTGATGTTGCGACACTCGACTGTGTTCCTGTGATGTAATTACTGTTCGAGGTGGTGACTTTATTCTTGGAAGATACGACTTAGTAGCAATATATTCCAATAGGCTGTTCTAATCACCAAAAATAGAGAAAATTTTTTTTAATGTGGCTTAGTCCGTTTTTTCTCTTAATGCCTCAAGTATATTAATTATATAAGTATACATTTGTGGTCGAAAAATGGCCCAGTTAATAGTCCTCATATTTCTGCAGGAAACTAGAAGTGAAAATATTGTGTTGAGTGCAATGATTTGCACAGCTCTGTATATCACCGAATTGAATGTTTCGACGATCGGTATGATGGCAGGGGAGCCGGTGTCCGTTACGAGACCGATTACGTCTTTCCCCTTGATAGCACACCTCTGTCTACAGCATCTCGCGTATTAGGATAAACTGCCGCGATTACGACAGGTGGAGCCGGTCGTATTTTGCAATTTTCCTGTCCGCTGCATCGCCGCCCGAGATGCAGCAAATTGCAGCAAGCTATTTATGACCATCGTACGCACATTTCGTTCCATCACGCCACTTTTGACGCCTACAAGTGCACCGACACACAAGGAACACAGTGATTCTCATACGCACAATATTAATCTACCTAGAATTGAGAAACTTTGCATATCTATGGAACAAAATTCTATTTTCTTTTTCTTGTTTTGTGGAGGGAGAGGCGGGCGATAAGAGCGATAATTGCAATTAATTTTTTAATTCAGTAATGCTTTTTCACTCTTCGTAAAGTCAAATACAAGAAAAATTGTAGAAAAATATTAATTTTTCATGAAGTTATGTTCCATTAAAGTGGATTTATCTTTAAGTTTGATGAATTAATTGACTTGAAATTTCGACAATGCCATTTCTATATCCTTCAGGGAACTTGACTCTAACATATTGTGAATCAAATTGTAAAATTGCAGTTTTAGTATGGATAAATAAACGGAAAATGTAGGTAGTAAGAGTTTGAACAAATTTGAACAATTGAATCGATATGTTCTTACAATAAGCAGCTGCTGAAGGTATCATCAGGCCGTCAAGTCGTAAACGTCAATTAGCCGTGCTTTGCTCTTCAAAATCGAAGATAACAAACATCTACCTGTTGTAAGTGTAACACGTTATTATCCCGTCGTGTGTTGCCGATACTATCTGCGTGTTCTTGCTAATTAGCATCTATACTCTGTTGATTGTAGCCTACAGGAGGAATTTTAAGGGCTCATTCGCGTAAGCAGACGTCGTGTTCATTTACAGAGGATAGTAACGGGAAGTCAAAAGAGCATTCAAGCATCTAAGAAGTATCTTGTAGTAAAATAATTAACCCTTGATTGCCACTCCTGCGAAATACTTGATCTATTCACAGCATTTTTATTATTTGTATAAAACAAATAATAAATGTCAGAAAAGAAAAGAAATTTATTACTAATAATTGGTAACTGTAACACAATTCGAAGTGTAACATAGCACAAAGTGTGTCAACACGTCTGACCGAATACTGGGCGTTTCCACTTGCCGGTTTCAATATTGGAATTGAAGGAATAAAGGAACATTCTTTCGGCACTTTACCCACAATTTTCCCACCACAATCTTTGTCACGATCGTGACAGTGCAAGCCTATTTCACTCGTCAAGAAGCAAGTTGCAAACGTGTGTGTTTGAAAACACATGTTGCCATTTAAAAATTCCGAACTGCCTTGGACTGAACTACACACGGAAAAGGTGGGATTTATCGCGTGATAAAAATCCCACTCGTACTTAATAAACTTCGTGTCACCCTCAGTTTCAAAGATATTAGCTTCTGTAACATTCTGAATTTTACGCTCTGCGATAATAACGATATGAAGCTTGGAGATAAAGGAGAACACGAGATGAATGTAAACCAGATGAGCTGCAGACAGTTTGCCGGACAGGATAACTTCATAACTTCGTAAACTAATAATAATCTTAGCTTATTAAACATGCTGGGAACTTAATCACCGAATCTCCGCCACTTTTCCAGACATCTGCTCTCCCTCGCTCCTCGTATAAAGCCGGATACGAGATACCGCGAACTTTAAATCCCGCAAGTTTATTCGCGAGGGATCGTTATTCGCGGAAGGAGTTACGTTTCTGCACTATGCGCTGGTGTTCTTTCACAGGGAAACGATGCTATCGTAACGAATACGTGTAGACGTAAACTAAACCCCTACACAAACTTACTCCTGTTATCAAGTTGCATTGTTTCTTAGCAAGCTTAAACAAGCACTATCTTATAGATTTTGGTTTATAAAGTTCCTGAATTTAATTTATCACTTATTGTTCTTATGTTTTGTAGCTCAGCTTATGGTTCTTTTAAATATGTTGGTATCACTCTACACTTTCCTCCACTTTTACAAGATGTGCAAACACTTTTCAGTCACCATTAAGAGAAACCTTTAATAACCTGCAAGAAATCTCTAAAAACAGTGGAACAGAGGATAAGCACACATAGGAAGTTAAACTAAAATATTTACTGAACAGATTGCTACATATATGTTTCAACGAGAGCCTCTCATATTTAACCGTCGAATAAATGGAAGAAAAATGAAAACTAGGTAATAAAGGACACGGCAGCGGATGAAGTAATAAAAAGACTATTACTGCTCGCGTAAGAACTAAAAATATCCGCGGAGAAGATTGGCGTCGCAGACATTTCTAAAAGAAATACGTAGTTACATACAACTCGGCTTGTCCCTGTTTGGCGATCTCTAAAGAACCTACCCAAAGTAAATACCCCTGCAAATTGAGATGCATCTCCTGGTTCCTACTTTTCCAGGGGAATACATTGGCGAGCGTGCTCGGCGTAACGCGAGCATGCGCCGTAGTAGAAAAGGAAGACCGTGAATTTTTTCCCCATCCATAAGTCCATCATAGCATACCAGTCTCTTCGTTACCTCCTCAGGGGAACGCTACCAGAAATTCATGGTGCCCGTGCGACTACGCTTCCTCGCACAAGCATTGTCCGAGAAAGAGTTCCCACTGCTAGGTTCGCCGTTTTCCACCTTCGCGTAGTCATATATCCGCGGAGCGATGCTTGATCGTGTAATTACGAAATTTCCTCCGTTAACTCCACGGCTAACGATTCTCTTGTAATATAAAACATTGGAACGAAGTTCGGGCGTGAAATGCAAACAGGATTCGGGCAATTAGATGAAATGATCTTTTAACTGAGTTTGTTACTACTATAAAGCTCACTATCAGCGCCAACGATTTAGCTGTAATTGCCCCGGATTCGATCGATCCGTCCGATTGACTAATCCGGTTCCGACGATTGGCCAATTTGGCTTTGCTGATTCAACTATTGCTCGCGCTACCGAGCAGTACACCTGAAAGAGGCGTGAGTTATATAGAAGAGCAAATAAATGAACCGTGGATACTTAGCTGCCACGTAAAAAATTGACGGGTCAAAATTTTCACAGGCAGAAGTTTAGAAAATTTGTTCGTAACTATAGATGCTTTGGAAAGGAGAATTTTTTTTAGACAAATTTTAGTAGCGTGTAACATATGTTGAAATTAAAGAAGATAGAGATTAGTCAATCTGATATGGAAAATTATTAATTATTCGCCTGTAAATTGTTAAGTTAGATAGTAGATGCATTCAGAGATTATCGTATTCGTTGAAGAATCCTGAGCCTTTCTCTCATTCCTCTCAGGTTTTGAAATTATTGTCTCAAGTTACTGCGCGTCATACTCCTTAAACAGCACCATAAATAAATATCCAAACATAGGAATTAAGATGTCAGTTGGCAAAAGAAATTATTGTTTTTCATTACTAATGAATGTTCCTGAAAAAAATATTCCGGCGAAATAGAATGGACCCTTAAATCCATTTTATCCATTTCACCGAATACTATTACATGCCCCTAAAATTTGGCAAAAATTTTGTTTCACACATGACATGATAGGAAAATGAATGAAAAAACTAATATAAATACGGAACGTTGCGCGGAGTTTTCCTTCCGCGGAAAAATTATTTACGCTCAAGCGTTGCGAAAAATAGTAAACGAGTAATGAGTGCCTGGGAATGTAATTGCAAGGTAGCCCAGCCACCAAAGGGACGGTAGCTAGTGGAAAGACAAATTATCGAGTATTCGGTGTAATTAAACTTAATGCTTTGGCGTTAAGTATGCTATTAACGACAGCGTGCTTTTGCCACAAAGGCGTACGGAAACGCAGCGATATTCGAAGATCTCGCGTAATGTAATTCGCCTCGTAGAATTCCTTACTTATCAACATCGCGATACGCTTTATAAATTGTCACTGGCGAAGAATAATAGTCAGAGGAAGAATAACGAGAGTAACATTCATTTTAGTTGATGGCAAATTAAAGTAGAACGATTCTACCGAATACTAAAAGTTCCAGGGCAGACTTGTAAATCTTCCAGAACTCTGGAAGCAGACGTACTGAAATTTTAATGCGTTATCTTGGGATTAAGGGGAGATTCTCGAGTAACAGCCTCAAAAGTAAATGATATTTATGAATTATCTTTTAAAAAAATATTGTTAATATTGGATTAAACTCTTTTGGATTTTAAGGAGGCATCTTTAAATTTGCAGAATTTTTTTTTCGATGTCGATTCTTATTATTTAGTAATTATTGTGGAATCGGGTTAACATCTTCGCCCACAATTCGAATAAAATTTTGAAGTACTAAAAAGTTAAACGACAAACGAACCACTTGAGGGAGACTTCTTTTTTTAAGAAATTGAATAAACTGAAAATGCATATTTCTCAACAATAAACTCAGGTACTAAAATAGAAACCGGAATGAAAAGAACTATTTGTCCAATATCGTGGACGCTCGGTTTGAGAGAAATGGCGGTGGACAATATGAAATGTAAGCAAATGTGAGTTAGTGCAGCAAACAAGATAAAAATATACGAAGGACAAAAAAGAACGAGCACAATAACCGACTTCGCAAATCCATGGTGGTTCGCGTACGAAACTACTTCCGGAGCACCAGGACTCAGGTGCACAGTGCAACTCAACTTTCTCTCCCATTTCTAATGCTTTTTTTTCCAGTAATATTTCGTCAGGTTTATTGTTCGTACGAAGCTGACAGATATACTGGTTATTGCAGGGAACTACATATTAATGCATTTATATATTCGATTGCCTTAATAAAATAGAATCCGAGTAAATACATACAGGGTGATATAGAACTGTAAATAAAAGCTTAGGTACTCACAAGTGTACCAAGCAACAGTGATATCACGTAGCACTAGGAATTAAACAAAGAATGCAGAATTGCTCACCTTTTTCAGTATAAATATATTAAACCAAAATGTGTCCATCACCAGAGAACTTTCAACATAAACTAAAATTACTTGCACTCAACATTTCAACTTTAACTTATTGTTAGATTCTCAGCCAAATAACATATGATTCTACCCTTTCGATTTTTTTTTCAAAACAGAAAAACTCCCTTCATGTTTTTTATTACATTACCACACTCAACTACTTTTGCGAAGAAGAGAAACACAACCATTCCCAAATAACCAAAAGCGTGAAAATTACGCGATACCATATTCCGTGGAAGTCCATCTAAATTACAGCCACGTCTCTGCGCTCGTGTCATAATTTTGTCACTGGTATTCAACCAATCGAATTAATCCACCCTCCGCCACATAGCAGAGATGGGCATGGATTAACGGAAGGATTTCTTTCTGTTTCCAGAACTCCGAGATATCCCTCTTCGAGACGAACATTCGTTTCATGGGAAGCCTGCTGGCCTGTTACGCTCTCACCGGGGACGTGATGTTCCGGGATAAGGCGGCTCAACTCGGCGAACGGATGTTGCCCGCTTTCCAGACGGAAACCGGAATTCCTCATTCCGTCATCAATCTCCATACCGGGGTAAGTCTGGGATTTCGTGGTTTCGCGCCGGCCCCGCGCCAACGCCAACGTGTTTTAATGTTAATTATTTCTGATGCAACCGCGGCACGAGCTCCGCGACGCTCGGATATTCACGGGAAATGCAGAGGTTGGGGGAGCTTTATGCTGCCAATTAGGGGTGGATGTTCGAAGGAAATTCCGTGGCACCGGGCTGCATCGTCCTGTGGTGGAATAAAAAGAGACCCTTTGAAAATGGTTTAAGGGGACTTAGGCAGCCAAATCGCTCGAAAATCTAGTATTCTTTGCGAATTCATTAGAAGCAGACGAAAGAAAGTGCAGGCTTATCCTTTTGTGCAATGCTTATTACTATCAAGCAGAGTAAAAAAATTATTTTTTTATGCACTCCTATTTTGGAAATGGCACCACGCGAGGTTGATTATACAGTGTTTTAGAAAAAGTATCTGTGGTTTCGCCCTGATAGGTTTTTCCTAGAACCTGTAATTTCGTTCTGAACTTCGGAAAAAAGAATTCAACCAAAATTATTAAAATAGCGGCTAGGAGAAGGCGATTTTCACGATAAATATCGATTTTCGAGGTGTTTTTTCGTCTTGGAAACTAGAGTTTTTACACTTTAATGTTAATGCACAGTGCAGAAAGGAATATAGTTAGTGATTTCAGTTTGATCTCTTTTTTTGTTCGGCCCCGTAATTAATGAAGTTTCATTAAAATTATCCTCGCATATCTCAAACACTAATTGCCGGCTCAACATGAAAATTTGTTGCGATTGATGTCTCAGCTCAAAGTAGTATAATTTGGCACAAAATTCAGTTCGAAAATAGTGTGACCAAAAACGGGCAAAAAATCTCCTCATATTTAGATCACTCTTTCTCACCCAATGCGTCACTCGAGCAGTGAAGCTACTACTGTACTTCACAGACTCCGTAATTCAAACATTATTTCACATAAACTATTTGAACCATCAAAGGTTCTAAAATAACTCGAACATTGTCAGAGAATCCTTTAGAGAGAAGCACAGAAAAATTCGAATCGCACGAACCCCAACTCTGTGTGCGCATTCAAAGGAGGAAATGAAAAGGCACCGGTTTTTATATCGCCGTAAATTCATTCTTCTCTTTCCTTTTCGTCGGCAGTGTGTGTGTATTCCTGCAGCGGCGAAAAAACAGCCGGAGAGATCCACAGAGGAGGAGGCGGTAACCTCGATGGTTTTTGCGCGCCACATTAGAAACACGGGAACGTCGTTGTATTCGCCGGTTTAATTGAAACGATTCCGTCAAGTCACGTCCACCAAAGCGACGGACCGCGATTAATATGCAAATTCTTAATTGGACGAATAATGAGGCCGCGAAAGGCGGTACCTGATCACTTTGCCCCTTTTTCTACCTTCTCTCCCCCCCCCCCCCCCGTTTCCCTTTTTCCGTTCCTCTCGCCCCTTCGATCGTTTTCCTCTTCTCTCTCCTTCCACGCAATTTTTGCTCCCTCTGCTGGCTTACTCTTTCTTCATTCGTTTGTCCTTTTTTATAACGTTTCTGTTTCACGCCACTCCTGTAGTTGTTGACCCCTTTCTTTAATGTCTTCACTTTTGTATATGCTCATCGTGATATTGGTTTTATAATCCCATTCTTTTTACTGTTTCAAGCTGTTTGTTTGGAAACGAATGCTTTCCCTACTGTTGCTTCGGGCTGTTCTACTTTTGCTTCACCCTTTTTTTGTTGCGTTTACGCCTTTGTTTCTTCTTTCGGTGCCATTTTTAGACGGTGAACGACGCGAATGTTTGCTGTGACAGTTGTTTCCACAATTTACTACTATTTGTACATCCGTTCTAACTTAGTACGTTCTTTTCGCTATTTTACTACTTATTCATTTATACCTATTTTAATTGTAAGTTTTCCTACATCCTCCCTCTGTTTCCCCGCTCACTCCTCACTCATTTCTTCTCTCCTCTTCATATCTTTTTAACTTCTAATCTCCCACACCCCTAAAATGAAGATTACACAACAAGACAACTCGATGACTTTAAGAATCGTTTCGAATCCCTGCTGCAATAAATTCAAATCGAACGGAACTTGAAAATCTTAGCAACTTTAACAGAATTCAAAGAGCAGAGCCATACATAACCCCTGAAAACTACCCTATGCATGACTATGGAATTATTCAGGTTTCCTGCTATCGATCTTCCCTAATTAGAAGGATTATTTCGCAGCCCCCGGTTTTCCCACCGAAACCCTACCAGAATTGAAAGATTCCCACGCGAGTTTTCAGACAGGTTCAATCTACATTCGCGCAGAGACGGGAAATTTTCTTTATTACCTCGACCGTACCAGTAATTCTGACGACGAGGGTTAATATTTGTCTTGCCAGGGAAGAGTAGATGAAGTCCGTCTATAATATAAACAGTGTTACCCCGTCCATGTTATTTCATTTAATTGGTTCCGTCCGATTCGCTCGTGCGCGGCATCGCCGCGAACTTATCCGCGAATGGAACGTCTTCGTGTACTGATCCAAGCAAAACTTCGTTCGAATTTCCAGGGAAGCAAGAATTACGGGTGGGCGAGCAACGGGTGCAGTATCCTCTCCGAAATCGGTACGATGCACCTCGAATTCAACTACCTCAGCGACATCACCGGCAATCCAGTGTTCAAGAGCAAGGTCGAGAACGTGAGGAAGGTGCTGAAGAACTTGGAGAAACCGAAGGGACTGTATCCGAATTACATTCATCCGAAGACTGGCAAATGGGGACAACGTAAGTTGCTAGTTACAGCTGCTGCATTGATTCTTTTATTATAGGCACTCCTACCTTGCAGAGGTATTACGATGAACCTCAGATCTGGTTAAACCTTGGCAGGCCTACTTAAGTCAGTTTACAGGAACTGAAAAGTTCGGCGAAAATCTTGAGAACGTGGGTCAAAGTAGATCCTATTTTTTTGTTTAACTAAAACATGGTAAAATTTGGGAATTCTTTTTGAAGAAAGTAGTAATTTGATTCATCTGAAATTTGGACCATGGTTTTATTCGTCTTCGAAGAAGTTGCAGTTATTTTTTTTTATTACTTTTTAATAATAAATATGGGAGCTATGCGTAATTGTGTGATTACTCTAACATTAATTACATGGACATTAAACTCTCGTTTCATTTCCTATAAAATTAATTTTTGAGGACCTGTCCTTCTTTCGAAATTATTCAACTATCTTGCAGTACGCGACAGGGCCTCATAAATTTTGGGCTCGCTTAATAAAAGCTGTGTTTCAAAAAACCGCGCGCTAACGCTTAACCCGCAAGCGACCGGTCAAACTACAAAACCAAAGTAGACAAAAAAGATCAAGAAACTGACGCGCTCGTTACAAGATGAGAAACATTTACGCGATGCAGGGGCAACGAGAGGGAAAGAGATAGTACAAAAAACAAGAGAGTCGGATGTAAATGCAGCCGGCCCATGCTTTATTACAGTAATTTCATTTAATAAATCTTGTCGCAGCCGGTGAATTTCGGGGCAAAATAGATTTTTAATCTGACGGCTATCAATTATATCGGTGAGAATAGTTTCGACGCGACAGCGGGGCCGAAGGGGGGGAGGGGGAGGTAGTAGGAGGAAAAGGGATGCTGCTCCCGTTTCACGGTCCCCCTTCGGCTTCCTTTTGTGCTTCCGCCGCCTTTCGAGAAGACGCCGCTGCCGAGATCTCTTTGCACGGTCCCGAATATCACATTTATCATGCCGCGTATCCCCTCAGGTGCTAAATCCTCTTTTTCTCTCGGTGCTACGCCGACTTCGCGCACCTCCTGTATTTCCCCGTTGCGCGTATGACGATACCCTCGAATATTTATCATCCTCCTGGAACCGATCGTCCGTCCTTCTCGCGCCGCCTTGCCTCGCGTGCCCCCTTTTTTCTTATCCCCTCGCTCGCCAAGGCGACCGTCACGCTCCGAGTCATCCTGAATTTATGGTACCATTGAGGAACCTCGAGTATGGGGGGGCTTTGCTCCTGGCTCTGGTCAACCGTTTCAGAACCTTCGGCGAACTAATTACTTGGATGGTCATTCGAATTTTGATAAGGGAAGGGAAGGTGGTAGGGGAACGCAAACCAGCTTGAAACCAGTTGAAACAGTTCGAAACCAGCTTGTATAACCCAAGTACTTTCGAAGTACATAGAATGAAACGTCACCTCTTATGAGTAGTATTCGAATCCCATGAAGTGAAACTTTTCTATTGAAATTGACTCGGATTCGTGAGTACATATTGAACTTGATCCCATCCCTATCTAGTACCCTTATAGTGAAATCCTCGGAGCACTTTCAACCGGAACTTGATACAAAGATATTGCCACTTAAAATTCGCGCTTTCAGCGTTGAAAGGGCAATCGTGATTAATAACATCGACCTGAAGAACAAAGGACTATCGTCCGTGTTCATGGATATGGCAGGTTGAGTACACGCCAGCGAATCGAAGTGATGCTTCATTATGACGAGCAGCAAAATACTCGACCACTTAACTGGCGAGCGGCTCTACAGGTATTCAAGAGCAGGGAGGACAGCGAGGGGTTGCAATTCTCCGTGGATATTGGTGAGGTTTTTGTACCGAGAAGAGGACTCCCCCGGCAACTTCGTCTGAGGGCAAGCGGTGCAAAGAGGGAAGAACTCGAGCAGTTTTACTTTCGCGACACAGCTATCCCCTCGCTGGGACAAACGTCGAGTACTTTCGTTTTCCTACTCTCCTGGTCGACCGTAGCTCGTCACTGAACCAGAAATTGAATCCCGCTGCACGACAAAGACGCGGTTCCGATGAACATGCACAGGGGGGGAGATAAATCAGATTCAACGAAGCGCGACGGAAGGAAACGATAACGGTGAAATCTCGTTTTGTACGAATTTCATCTGTAATTTGGACACAAATTATTGTGTGCATCTTCCACTGGCTGCTATGGAATAAATGCAGTAGTACTAGAAGTTCTAGAGATTTCGTGAATCGTCGCGAAACTTAAAATGGACAAGGTCCAGTATAGTTCAACGAATAGTGTCTTTTATTTCTTGCGGTAAAGTATTAATAAGTACTAGTCGATTCTACGTCGAGTAGTGTTATCAACATTCACTGAATTATTCCTTAGAGTTATAACGCCAGAATTAGCAAAACGTGAGAGACTTTGTTTAAATATTAGAATATATACGATTGCGCCAGTTACTTCGCGAATATTAGATTTCTCTGACTTTTATATCCCGCATATTTTTAGTTTTTGTATTATACCGTGATACGTGCCTTCAAAATGAAACGAGATATGGAATTTTCGTTACTCAACGTCCGTTTGATCTCGGGGATATAATTTTTTCTAGAGAGAAGCGCGCAGGTCATTTGAAATATGAAATGCGGAACGTAGGTCGTGTCATTTTTAAATATGAAAGTTTTACTCAAACATGTACCTATATTTGTAGTCTATTTCTTGATGAGTGAAACGGCCATGGGCTGTTAAAGCACAGCAAACTCACAAATGAAAAATAGCAGAGAGAACGCTTTAGCCATTCAATTTTTATGTCGAAATGAAAGCAATGAATTTTTTAAAAATTAGAAACTTTAAATACAGTATTCAATATTAGAATAATCTATTTACTCGTGGTAATTAAATAGTATGTATAGTACTACCAGGCTAGACGCATTTGTAACCGACGTATTATAGGATAGGAATATGTCTGACTATATATTGAGCGCTTCTACTTTCCCGTTTCATTTATAATCTACTCGCAGCACACACACGAGAAAAGAACGAGCATCTTTGGTATTTTATAAGATAAAAACTATTCAAGATATCAATTTGAAACTTGTTACATTTATTCGTACATTTTTTTATAAAAAAGTATGTATTAATTTCAAAGATATAAGCTGCTACATATACTTCCTCAAATAAAATTTCTACAAGTTGACATGTCTTCGATGGCCTCAAATAAAAAAATATGTAAATTATTAATCTGTATGAATATACTAGATATGGTCTGAATTCGGATGCTCAAGATGAGTTTCAGATGCCTTAAAATATATGAACTTGACCTGATCATTAGTGAAAAGGCGGTTCTCAACTTCAATCATCAATAACCACCCTTAATCAAACTAAAAAAATTGTTTTATCTATCCTTATACATCTAATTCGATTATTCTAGACCATTAACTCTTCATGATATCCAATATTTATAACTATAGCATCATAAAAATTTTCACATTACTTTCGAAACATGTGAAGCAATGTGAACCCATCGATGACGATTTTACTAAATTACTGAAACGGATACACATTCACTACATTATTCACCAAGAATTTATTTATTAAATTATTTTACATCAGATCACAACACTTCTCCGTAGCAAATCAATTTACAAAAGCCTTACCCCTGTCAAATACAGATCACATGTCGTTGGGAGGTCTCGGCGACAGCTTCTACGAGTACCTGCTGAAGGCCTGGATTCAGTCCGGCAAGGAGGACGTCGAGGCCCGTCAAATGTACGACGAAGCGATCGCGGCGATAGATCTACACATGATCAAGACGTCACCAGGCAAGCTGCTCTACGTATCGGACATGAAGTACGACAGGCCAGAGCATAAAATGGGTCATCTGGCGTGTTTCGCTGGTGAGTTTTAAAACAGGCTAGTTTATTCGCGTAGTATTCTCCTCAAACTCCATGGTTTTATTATGTGCTTCTTTTGTGACCCACAAGATTACTTCAATATCCTTGTGTTGGTCGATGAAAGTATCCTGAATTAAACCAGCATAATTATAGGAGCAGGGCCGAATTAATGTCAAAAGATTTGAAACGAATCAGTGCATATTTCTTTTCAGGTGGTATGTTCGCGTTGGGCGCCAAAACATCGGAGAACGAATTGTCGGAAAGATACATGACGATAGCTGTTGGTCTAACAAACACGTGCCACGAATCCTACGATCGAAGCTACACGAAACTCGGCCCAGAAGCTTTCCACTTTATGGAGGGTAACGAAGCGAAGAGCTTAAAGAACGGCGAGAAATATTATATCCTCCGACCAGAAGTAAGTTTCTCGACTCATTCAAATCTAAAGATATATGTCAATTAAATTCATAAGCAATAACGTAATATATCGTCTATTTTGTCTTCGATTACTGTCGATTATCTTATAATACCTACTGGAGGCTTTGGCAATTGGGATTATCCTAAAATTTAGCAATATGCTAATTTAAGTATGAAATTTACTAGTATCATGTGGACATGCTTTTACCAAATTCAGTCGATTTAAACGTTACAAACCCTCAGTGTGGCGAAAATGATATAAAAGCTTGTTTTTTTTTTAGCGAACACATTTTACTAATTAATCCCAATTTATCTCTCCAGTGTATTTGTATCACTAGAATCTCAATTTATTTCTTCAATGTGTTTTTATCACTGCAATCTCAATTTATCTGTTCAATGGGTTTTTATACAACCTCATTTATATTTCGTCTAATCTTTTCATTCAATAAATTTCCCTACTATTGTCTGAACTGTCGCAAGCTAAAGAGCAGACAGAAGGGAAACAAACAAACGTTGAAACGAGTTAGAAAGGAACGTTCGAGCGTTATTCCCGGTTGTTTTCCCGGCCAGTAATGGAAGCTAAAATATTCAATCCGTCCTTTTTCACGCCACTCGCCTGGCAAACGTTACAAGGGCGGACGCCAAATTCTGAGGTAAAACATTTCCCTTTCAGACCTTCGAATCGTACTTCGTGATGTGGCGACTGACAAAGGACCCGAAATACCGCGAGTGGGGCTGGGAGGCGGTGCAGGCATTGGAGAAATACTGTCGTGTTCCTGGGGGCTTCACTGGACTTCACAATGTTTACATGGTTGATCCGCCGCAGGACGACGTTCAGCAAAGCTACTTCTTCGCCGAGACTCTAAAGGTAGGGAACGGCTCAGTGGGCATACCATTATTTCTCCATAAAAGGGCAATGTAAAGTCTATACCGTAATTTCCGACCAAAGAGTGTCTCGCAATTTTTATGCACCTCTGGTAAACTTATTTAAAGAAAAATCGAATATTACATCTCTTTTTATTCTTTTATGTTGCAAATTGGATCGGAACATTAACTTTGGTCGGTCATTTAAATATAATTTCTATAGAGAATTAGCATTTGAAGTAAAGAAGTAGGTATATAAATGCGTGTATTGTGAGTATCGAACTAAGTAGTACGAACATTAAATTTATCCGACCACCACGTTTTCTTTTGTGTACGTGTACTTTATTGTTGGATTTATATAGGGAATAAAACTACCACTGCAGAGTACATATATATCTTGCTTTATGTAATTGTTCACATTGGCGGATCCAGAGGGGAGGGGGGGGGGGCCTCAAAGGAAAAATCGCTGATTTCGGAAATTTTGCGATTGTCGACCTTATTTTGCGATCTTTAAACGTTTGTAGCTTAATATTACTGTAGGAACACTATTCAACTGATGATGGAATCGCGCATATTTTTTATATAGATCGAAGGTATATGTTACAGAGGTCACAAAAATGTAGATTAAAGATGCACCCAAAAGCTGGTTTGACCTTGAAAATCAACAAAGGTGGAATAGGGGAAAGTAGAAAAATGAGAGAAAGAGAATGACAAAACCGTTTGTTGAAATTTATTTATTTCTATTATATGAAAATACATTATATTAAATGAATATTAATAGATTAATGATAGATAACAATTAGAAAAAATTAACGATAATAAATAAAATTAATGATAATACTATTGAAATCACAACAGTGGGTAATTAACCATTACATTTATGATAATCTTACATTTATGATAAACAGTGGTCCCTCGTTGTAGTCATTGTGAAACTTATTATTGTTTCAATCACTTTTTTAAACCTTCTTGTCCACAAGATTATTAGAGCAACGTTGTTAGAGCAACGTTAACCGATTTTGATGAAATTTTCAGCATGTATTCAACTTATTTAAATCTACAAATGGATTTTTCGAATTTTCATTATAGGCTCAGAAGAAAAGTTGAAAAACTTTTTCTCTATAGAAACGAAAACAGTTAAAAAACGATTGTTAACGTTAAGTTACACAGACGTACGCTGGGTCGTAGTAAAGAATTGAACAACAAACTTCACATACCTATCTCGCTCAAATGTAGCTACATATATACAATGTCGAGATATGTAATTCGTCTGTATCAACCTGCCCTTATATCAACTAGCCCCGGCCTCCCTTACCCTAGGTATTCTAATTCTATAACTTCTATTTCTTCTTCCCCACATTTTCATTCGTTTTCTCTTTCCTTACTCTGCCCTTGATCACGTCTGCTTTTGACTTTTCCTCATTTAGTATGATGCCTTTTTTCTTTAGATTGTTCTTCAGCCTATCTTTCATTCCCTGTAATTCCATTGCGGTCTTTGCTGCTAGGACAATGCCATCCTTATATGGAGCGGTCCATTTCTTTGGGTTTCCTATTGCTACTACTCCTGGTTGCTCTTCCTTCACACACTCTTCTAAATCCGCTATGCTTATTCCTTTTTCCTTCATCATCTGGCTTAATGTTTTTCTCTTCACATTGTCGAAGGATGCTTTCAAATCTGCGTAAAACACTTGTAATGTGCTTCCTTTTTCTTGTAAATCGCTGCTCGCGATATCCCGGATGTACTCCGTTGCACTTGCTCTACTTCTGACCCATGCTTGCGTTTCTGGGATTAGTCCTTTTTCTTCCTGTAGCCTTGCTGTTTCGTTCGTCAGCGACTGTATTTCTTCCTTCGTCTCCATATATGATTCTCGACTACTCTCTCCTATCTCGTTTCTGGCTTTCGTGATTTTTCGGGTTGGATCATCTATCGTTTCATTTATTTTCATTTTTTCCAAATCAATTTTGATCTTCTCCACTTGATTCTCCATTTTCTCTTCTTCTGCTTTTTGATTCTCAGAAGCTGCATATTTGTATAATTCTACTACAATGGGCAGATGATCTGATCCCGATCTGTTTTCTACTGTAAATGTTTTTACTCTCTTCCTCACGTCTGAGTTAACGATTCCGTAATCGATTACTGATTTTCTTGACGGGCTGTCACCTTGCTCGTCTCTTGAATTTTCTTCCTTATTTTGTGATCCTATGAACGTGAATTCACCTTCTCTGTCTCCTTCTGTATTTCCATTTAGGATGTACCAACCATTCTCTTTTATCATTTCTATCAAAATTCTTCCTTTTGTGTTTAAGCACGTATCCTTTGATGATCTTCTTTCCCCTGTTTCACCTTCGTTTCCTTTTAGGCCGATCCTCGCATTAAAATCCCCACCGATAACTAGCTTTTCTCCTCCGAGCTCTTTCGTTATCCTTTGTATATCATCTCTCGTTTCTTTCATATCTTGACTGTATACAGTTATTATCGTCCATTTCTCGTTTTCAATTATAATTTTTGTCTCACATATGTTCTTTGTTCCTTTTACCGTCTCTTCTTCATTTATCCACTTCTTGACTCCTGTAATTATACCGCCACTTGCTCGTCCCTTGATCTTATCTTTCACTGCATAGTGACATTTCCAGTTAAATGTTTCCGGTAGCGTGTCTTTTTGTTTCTCCCACTCTTCTTCGTTCACCCATGTCTCTATTAACCCAATTATATCCAGCTGTTCTATGAATTCCCAGAATTGACTATCTTTCTTCGATATCCCCCCACGCATATTCCAGAATCCTATTTTTATTGTCTGTTCTTCTCCCTCGTCGTTTTGTAGATTTCTACCATGTTGATTTTCCATTTCTTCTTTCTGGTCCGAACTCCCGTTCTCCTCTGACCTAGCAGACGTCGGCAGAGCACCTTGGACCCCTGGACGCTCCATGGTTTCGTTCTGTACTCATTCACAGTCCCTTATGTTCATCTGAAATTCGATTATTTGAATTTTCTTGTACCCTATTTTAGTCTCTGCTGCTTTTATTCACGAAGTAATGTTAGGTCGGTGTTGCAGCGTCTCGTCGCTGGCAACTTATACATATATGGTTTTTAAATGGAAAAAGTGGATGGGAGAGCAGAAGGCCAGTATCAAAGTACAGGAGAAAGATAAAAACGGAGAAAAAAATAAAGAAACAGAGATAAGAAAGTTCTAGGTTTTTAAATGGAAAAAGTGGATGGGAGAGCAGAAGGCCAGTATCAAAGTACAGGAGAAAGATAAAAACGGAGAAAAAAATAAAGAAACAGAGATAAGAAAGTTCTAGTCATGACGCTTAACGTGCAACTATACATAGGTGTAAACACGTGACAAGGTAGAGGGGGAGGGGAAGAAACATTGATATCAGACGGGTGAGAGAAGAACTATAATTAGACCCGATAAAGGTCTACGCTCCTCTTCTTACTACTGACACTCCGGTACTGTGTCGTCGCGGAACCGATAAGTGTGTCCAGGCCTTTAAACGGTGCTCCGGTCAAATGAATAGAGAAGACACAAAAAGTGAGAGAGAGAGAGAGAGGTGATGGAAGAAAACCGCGGTGGACCAACGCTGATGCAACAGTTAGGCTATAGTTACATACAATGGACGATCTATCCCCCGAACAGACAATGAGCATTGCGCGGACATTTGTTTCTCAGAAATACGTGGCTATAATACATATTTTTAAAAATTCTTTTGGCCACCAATCACTCTACAAAACGATGAAAACCACATCACAATCCATCCAATGATTCTCGAGATTTGCACGAACAAACATACAGCCGCCTACCGGGGACATGATATTATAACTATGGATGCAGAGATATGTACATGCATATAAATGTGAAGTTAGACGGCGCGTGGCTCGACGAGCTTGGCGCGAGACTCGCCGACTCGCCGTTTAACCTTAACAAGCCCGAGCAACGCCGGGTGCTTTAAGCTTAGTTATAATAATAAAGACAACTTACCTATTATAGCAGTTCAATAATTCTCCGTTATACTCGATTTTTGCTGTCCGATAAAGGAGTGTCCACAGTTCGTGCCTGGGAAACTGGAGAAACACACACACGGTGTTAGCAATAATTTCCAAGTCCGAGAAAAGTCGTAAGACCGAAGTGTAACTAAAATGTGAAATCTATACTATTATATAAAGAGAGAGCCGATTTTTATGTTCGCGCAAAACTCAAGACGTATTGAACCGATCTTCCTCAAATTTTGACACGTTATTCCTGCATACTCTAGGACGGACATAGGCTATGTAGCATGCCTCAGAAACGCGTTATTAAAATGTAATTTATACGTAAATATTTCACGTGTACGGCTGTTTTGCAGACCACGTGACCTGTGTATACGACAGTCTACTTCGCGCGCGCATGCGCATATTCGGCCCACGCAAAATCGCGCCCGTAACAGTACCGCGATGTCACCACCAAGTGACGAAGCTTCTCGAGCGCTTTCTCGCGAGAGGACTGAATTACCGCGTATATAGGTATATCAGAACGATCGTCAGGTTATAAATTGCTTTTGCAGATTTATCTGTAGTCTCTTTGGATGTTACTATGCGACGAGTTCTATTAAATTTATCGATATACTTATATAATCGTTGTGTCACTGATTCATTACAATCATTACTATTCAAACCGCTGACTCTAGAAAGATAAAATTCGGAGGGTATATTCCTTTTGCTACGTAGGTGCTCAATAAGAAGGGATTTTTTGAAATTCCAACCCGACGGGGATAAAAAGGGGTGAAATATGTTTTCTCGGACTCCTTATTATTTCTTAGTCCCGATTAGATATCAACATGGTTTTTACTTCAAAAAGTTACCCACATAAATGACTAAGAACCAATTTCAGTATTTAGTCCTAATCAACCACTGGTGAAAAGGAGTGAAATGTGTTTTCATGGAGTCCTTAATATCTCTTAGACCCGAAGTGAAACGCGGGGTAATTTGCTAGTATACGATATTAAAGCATTGATTGTTTTAGCGCAACGCAGTGCTTCGCTTTTAGTATCCCAGGAATGACTACTCCCAAGTATGGACTTGTTATAGAGTATATATACTCTAAAATAAATTGTTATCGGCGCACTGGATCGGTCAGTTATCGGCTCAATCACTTCTTATCGTTGTGCATTATCTATCGACTATATGACACCACTGTCGACGCTGCACGGTTTGCCAAACTCTTTCATTTTTGTATTAAAAACAAAGTGTTTTACCACTTCTGTTCGTGGTTTCCGGAGGAAAAATGTCTACTACATCGCGTGGAGTAGTCAGATTTTCTCCTAGACCCTTAGTTTTTAAAATATAAAAACGTAAAAATTTGAAATGTAAAAAGTTACATCAATCATACCTGATTTTTTTAAATGTTTATACTTAGTACGCACAAAATAGGGTGTAAGCTCAAAAGGTTTTGTTTCTATTTCTTATTTCGCATTTACTTGATATTTTTATTGTCAGGTGTCGTTTACATTCATTAATTACTGAGAAATTGATGAAGTACGATTTAGGTGACCAGTACGATATTGGCAACTCTCTCCTATTGTTTGAACACGAAAGATGTTCAAAGTAACCTAAATAATTTCACACTAATAATTTCACCTAAATAATTTCACACTAAAAATCATGTAAGAATGCACAACGATTTATTATATAAGGTATTATTTTGTACGTTGTATTTGAAATAATTTTTTCCCGGGTCTGTCAGCAATCCACCTCCCGCAAAATTTCATTTGACCTCTCGCCAAGCCAACAGCTTGGACGAGATATTTCTTCCGGACTTCACGAAGTCTGTAACGTTTAAAGTTGCATTACGGTGAACGCGAAACTGCCTCGTTAAGTTCCTCACGGAATAACGAAGCTTTTGGTAATGTTGCACGGGAAAGACGATCGAGCAACAACTATAAAATGAAATGCGGGCACGGAGGTACACGATCGTTATGGCCCATAACAGGCAGTGCGTTTAAAAGTTAATTAACTTATTAACTCGTAGTTAATAGCTATCGAAATCTCACGGAACCTCGAGAAATCTCATTAAACCTCCCTCTTGCCAAGATCACCCGGATATTTTAAAGCCTCTGTGGTTCTTGCAAATTACTTCGTCTCAAGTCTGTAAACATAATAAAAAAAAGCTAGATAAAGTGGAAGAACTTTGTTAGCATATTTGTTTCGAAAAATTAGAAATACGTGAGGGTTATTGTTGATACAATTTAAAGATAATGAGTATTGAACACGTTATCTATGTAGTAAGTTGGGCTGGATTTGGTAAATTGACCGGTTTTTAAATTCGAATCAAAATTTCTGTTTCATAATTTCTTAGACCAAAAATTACGAAATTTTGACAGCATAAATTTTTAACCGTTTAGTCCAACACTTTTATTCGTTTTAATGCATCGATACTTTGGTCTGTTCCAGTACCTCTACCTGCTGTTCAGCGACGACGACCTCATAAACTTGGACGAATGGGTGTTCAACTCCGAGGCCCACGTGCTTCCCATCAGGGGCAACCCTCTGTACCGGCCAGCCCCCTCTTTATAATTCGTGACGAAGCCTCGCAGTTCGAGAGAGCAACGCATCGACAACGTAACAAGACTGTCATAGTAACATCGCGGATCCCCCGTCGGACGCGAGGGAACGGAACGACACGAGACACAGAGGAGAGACTAACAGGAGCAGAATAGTTTATCAAAAAAAAAAAAATGGAAAAAATGGGGAAAAAAGATGAAAATGCGGCAGTGCACGGCAGGGTAAAGTGGACGTTCGAACGCGAAAAGAGAGGCAGGATACAGACACCGTCTACTAAATAGAGACACTGAAGAACAATAGAGGAGCAAATTGAGAGACGAAAGGGGGGAGAAGCGGGTCGACATCGCGGTGAGACTCGTCTCGAACAGTTCGAGCTATCGGACACCGCATGTCGGTCGCGGTTGATACAGTTAAAATAATTATTTTAGGTAAAACGTGGTAATAGAGGAGGTGATTAACGAACGTTATTTAAACAACACACGGTTCACGCAGGTGTTCTGTAAATAGCGAAAAAAAAAATAAAGAGCGAGTGCGTGAGGATCTATAATAGAGAAAAAGGGAGTGCGAATGCGAGAGAGGATTTCAATAGAGGCAAAAAAAAAAAGAAAGGTAAAATAGAAAGAGCGAAGTTTATTCTTTGCTTGAGCGCGAGTGCTTCGCCGATTTCTTTTTTTCGCCCGCGGCACAAAATGGCCCACCCTCCCGGGGCCATTCGAAGGGGATTTTATAACCAAATAACGTTCGATCAGATTTAGTGGCGATCACCGGCGATGTAGTCGTCGGGTGTAAAAATGTGTTTCTCCTTTTCTTCTTCCTTCCGTTCGAGCTTGAAAACGTGGCACGCCGAGATTCAGAAGGGATGGAAAAAAAATAGATAATTATGTATATGTAACACGCATAATAATAATGATAATAAGAAATTGGTTCGGGGATGTTGCTCGAGGAGCGTCTAAATATCTTTCTATCACGATTCGAATTTGTAAAGACCGCGTTAAAGAAGCATGCGATGATAAAAACGAAAGCAGTCCTTCAAAAGGATCGATCGATAATAGTAGGAGTAAATCCCTCGCGATCGATCGCGATAATCGCCCACTGTCAACTTCTCGCCACTTTTCAGACTCCACCGAGACGATACCTGTTCGCGGCTTTTTCTAACATTTTCTACTTTTGAATAATCGATCACTGCGCCTCGATAATCTCGGTGGCAGGGAGCGCCAATGGAAATATTCGTTCGATCTGTCGCGACCGTTTGAGGCGACAGTTTTCGTAGCGAGCCAATACCAATCATGGAATTGTTCATTAGCATCGACTTTCTTAGGATTTTCGTATAAGTTAAGCGCGCGAAGGGCAACTCTTTGCTGATAACTTAGGTACACTTGTTAGTGGCAATGAAATTAGCAACCTGTGCTATCGTTAGGTAGAATTATCACGAAGGTGGCAAGGTTGCTTGGAATTTATATCGTGTATCCTCTTCATCCACCAGTTCACCTTTCTTCTTGGCTCTAAAATCCCCAGTTGCACATATTTTACCAATCTTCCGACAACTATTCAAACCTGAATCTGACTTTCAATAGCACTTTCTGACCGCCCAAAAGCTTCATTTATTTAAAGTCATTAAAACTTTGAAAAGCTATCATCTACTGTACCTACACTCGAAAATAATCCCTCAATTTTGAAAATTATTTACTGTCTCGCGGCAACTTGGCCCGAGGTACAGACAGATTCAGGAACTCTTTTAAACAATGCGATTGCAAAGTTTACAGAAACCCGCCGCATAAATGCGGTTATACTCGAGCGCAACCGCAACTACCTTCCACCCCTTGTCCCTGCGCCCGACGAGTTTCAAAGCGAATTGCAAATCGTGCGTGTTTCCATGTACTCGCGACGTAACTCGCAGAGTAAACTTCAAAGAGGCTCAAGCCTGAAGATAAACTTTACTGTATAACTTCGTAGTTTGAAACCCGAGCCTCTGTCATTGAATTTTTATAGCTCAATTCTCTATAATACTACTCACCCGAAACCTTGCAGAAACTTATAATTTCAAAATGAAACCCGATCCGAAATACGGTCGAACTCACGTGAAATTAGTGCAGCCACCAACTGGGCATCGACAGAACCCACACAACTCACACTTTCTCAAACAAACACCATCGCACACGTCAATTACGTAGGTGAATCAGCTTCAAGAATAAGAACACCTTATAACGATCCCAATGGAAGGACTTCTTCCCTTCTCTTTTATATTCAATGGAGGAGGAAATGCTGGGAAGTGGAACAGACTGATGAAAGGGGGTGGATTTGTAAATAGGCTAAGTAGGCTGCGAATTTTTGGCGAAGGAAATTGAAAAAGGTTTAAACACAGAGGCCCGAGACAACTTTAAAAGCAATTCAATTTTCTTTCAGAAATAACTCGTGTGTGAGTTGTTACATTGAATTAATTTTAAAATTACCTCAACTGTTTTAAATGAAATTTTTTTATATTTCCCGGAAAGGGCGGCAGACGCTTGTAAAGGTAGGCTCTCACTGCGCCTCCCCTCGGCGCAAGTTCTTTTCGCACTCACATGTAGACTCGCGTCGCCTCGAGTTTTCTGAACCTGAAGTTATCCGAGAACCTGAAGCATCCACTCACACTACGCCTGGCCGCTTTTCCTCAAAATATTCTCGAGGAAGGATCCACGACTCGAAGTCGCGCCGAGGCGATGCACAGTGCGAGCCAAATTCTCAAAATACATAAGGAAAAAGCATAGGAAGAATAAAATCAGCCGAGGCGAGGCGAGGCGTAGAAAGAGCCCACCTTTAGCCTGGGAGCGCCAAATCTCCAAATCCACCCCTGCCGACGTAGCATTTCCATTAAAGAATCCTTCGACGTCGTCGCGACGCTTCCAAGCGATTCCCTCGTCCCTCTGCGTAGTTGTAACTCCATCGTCCGTTCACGGACGTATACACAAACGATTCCGGCAGAGAGTAGCCCTTCACGGAAGCGAAGTTCGCGATCACCGTTGCATCGATTCCCGCGCTCGATGGCCTTCTCGTCCGCCGTGGACGCCGAGGAAGGCTCTCGGCCATCGGGCGTCCCGAGCTCTGTCCGCTATTGTTACGGGACTAACGTGCAGCCACTCATCCGGAGTTTCCGGTGCAATTTGTATGTAACAGAAGCGAAGCCTATTCCTTTGTGTGCCGAGCGATTCGAGCGCTCGCGTTCGCGCGCGAGCGTGCCGAGAGGGGAAAGCAAAAGCAGCGCGAATACCGTCGCGTCCGTAGTTAGTAAACGACATAGCAGCCGATAAAACTAGCCTGTATATAAAGATTTAAAAGGAAAAAAAAGAAAGTCATATTCTATACGAGGTACGAGGCGTAGAGCAGAGTTGTAGCGGTACTGGCGTAACTGTATAGGCTTTGCAACGAACGCGCGCAAGAAAGGGAGAGAGTGTGTGTGTGTGCGTGTGAGTGTGAGCAAGAGATGTTTGTAAATTCGAGCGAGACGCGTTCTCGTCGAACGTGAGGCGTTCGAGCCGGATGCGTTTCGTTTTCACTGCGTGGGGCTGCGCTCGATTGCGGGAAATGAGCAGGGTTGCTGGGGAATTAGGAACTCTAGGGATGAACATAGGGATCATTGGTTTTGAGACGTTTAAAGATTCTTTGGGACTTGTTGAATCATTCGTTTAATCCTTGGAGAAGACTTTAATGGCAGCAACAAGTGGCTCTAGAAAAATCACGAAAATTGAGAAACGCTGAGGAAGTCTTTCATTGGCCTGTTGAATATAATTAATTACTAACAACCGAGAACTCTGCGGTAAAGTACACAAATTCCCGCGCATTTGAAGAGTTGCAAAGTAAAAACGCAAATGCGTGGTTCCTTGTGGAAAGATAGGTGATTCTGTTTTGGAAATTACCTTCTATAAAGCAGCTGCTGTTTTTCCAAATTCTTCATGAAGGTATTGACATATCAAATCTCGATTCACTTCTCAACCCAATTCCTGATTAATCTTCAGTGACTTCCCCTCCTTCATGAAACCAAGGAAATATTCCACCAGTGCAAGAAAATTCAATAAAGTGTATTTATGGGTAGGTTAAACAGAGGAGCCGTTAAAGGGTCCATTATTCGCAACTACTTAGCCATCGTTTCTCGCATTTCGACGCAGCGCACGAGGCGGGAAATTGCCAAATGAAGGCGTGTACTTCGCGAAGGAGACTGACCCCGTGAGATTTCCCGTGTCCACTTTCCAAACAATCAGTAAGCATCGCACTCGTGGATGATTAAGACGGCCAGAAAGTTACTTAATATATTATACATAGTACACTTCGCCCCTTGCCTATCGCCCGCGCTTCGGATCGGAAACAGAGGCAAGGCACACACGAACACACACGGGAGTACATATATTTGCGTACGTTTCGTTTCACATTTGTTTGTATTCGACGGAGAACGAGACGCTGGAAAATGAAACGAAACGAGGAAGAAGCACATTTCCACATTGAAAAATTCCTTCGTCGTCGTCGAGACGCTTCCAAGCGATTTCGTTCGTCCTTCCGCATAGTTCTAATCCTGTCATTCGCTCATAAACCGTTTACTGTTACTGGCGTGGTGAAGCGAGTCACTGGAACACATACCTTCGATTCCTTGACTTTTAAAGAACCGTTGTTCGTCGAAACATACTATAGAATCACGAAAACAGGTGCCTGGAAAGCGTTTGAGATTATTCTAGACGTAAGTGCGTTCAGGGTTTCTTTATGGTCCCATTGTGGAAACGTGAGAATACAATATCGTGGAATTGTTTGCCGCAAACCTTGCGTCTGTTGTAATTATTTCAAAGCGGCACATCTTGTTCGACGAGACCGCGGATGTTGTTTTATAGTTGGAGGGAAATTTGAGAAAGTCGACAGGGAAAGGTATTCTTCGCGCAGTTATCGAGAATATAATGTTGGGTATCGGTGATTTGGCGTTAATGTGCACGGATACGTTCTACGACGTCATGTAAAATATTCCGCTGCAAACTGAACGACGAGAATCTTCGTTTCCCTCACTTTCTATACGAACGAATCGGCGAAAGAGCAATTATTTTTACTGCTCTCATACTTACGCGAATGAAGAGCGATCGTTAGGCCGTTGTCTGTGTAACAAAGTAGCATCGAAGTGGATAATCAATGGTGACGACGAGGGATGAAGATAGGTTGACGGTGATGATGATAGTAAAGAAACGATAATTAGCCTATACATATATTTGTGAATAGATATTTAATAATTTATTGTTAACTAGAGAGTATTTTATTTGATGGATTTCATTAAACGGGGTTTTGGGTACCAATAATATCATTTCTTACGCCAGATGGGGAGTTTGTGTGCGAGAGAGAGAGAGAGCGAGAGAGAGAGAAAGAGAGAGAGAAAGAGAGAGAGAGAGAGAGAGAGAGAGAGAGAGAGAGAGAGAGTGAGAAAAGGTGGAAAGGGAGCGAGAATTTCTACGCGCGCTTTTGTCAAAGAACCGAGAAATATAGAGAGAAAGATAGATACTGTTTTTAGCTTTACTTACCTAATTTTTGTAAGCAGAGCGACACAGACACGTCAGAGAGAAGAAACAAAAAGAAAAAAAGAAGAAGTATATATATTATATATTTATCGTTGGTCAAGAATGAGACGGAGAAAGGTGAATGATAAAATAACGACGCGAACTTATATACTTGTAAATACAATACACGATTTAGTGATAACGGGGTTTTACTTTTAACAGCTTTATGTGATTATTACTTTGTCATGATCAGTGAAATAAATAAATGATGATACTTTAATTTTGTCAGTGTTTCTCCACGCGGCTTCGAGGACGGCGAACCTTTCCTGGTGAAACTTTTAATTTGACGAGCGATGAAGTTGGGAGTTGAACACTCTGCAGCTTGTTAAAACAATTGCAAGTGTCTTCCTCTTTCTTTCAGGCACCCCAATGCTCCAGTGCCATTTTTCAAAATCGTGTACCGACATCCATCACTGGGGAGGATTTTTCGTGCAACGCAGCAAATTTTATAGCACACGAACAGTTTAATCAACGTCAGAATGATATAATAATATTATATCCGAATTTTTATCGGAAATATCGGCGTAAATTGATAGACACTCAGCTCATCTATGTACCTGTATTAAGAACCTAAAAGAGGCTAATTTTTGTGAAATTTTTTGCACTTAAAAGAGCAACGTTTAAAGAACATTTGGTAATTTTTTCGTAGAAAAATATTGACGTTTATAATAAAGTAACTACCGACATCCAAGAAGCCTATTTAAAAATTCGGTTTTGTGGTGTACACTGTCGTTCGGAACCAGATTATCTAAAATTAAAAAACAAAAATAATCTTGTTAGTACATTGATGTATCCTCTGATTAACATAGGGAATTTCGCGCACAAATCACGCAGAAAATATACATTAAACATTGCTGTTTTAAATACAAAAAGTTCTGTGAGAATATATGCTTCCGCTTTTTTCAAAAAAAAAAAATTCACAAACTCAGGACTTAAAATAGAATTGAGTTTGTGATGCAAAGTAAAATAGGTCGCTGTTTTTGAAAATTTAGTAATAGATTTTATTGGAAACGTGGTAAGTATTCACAAATCCTTATTGTAAGGAGTCTCTTCGTTAGCATTCGGTAAATACCAAACCTTTATTTTTTAAAAAAACTGGACGGTCAGTTTTATCAACAAGCCGACGATATAAAAGTTTATTATTATTGCTGATAAATTCTTATTGATTTCGTACCTTGCTAAGATCATTCAAATTATTGTTTAGTGATGCAAATCCGACAAAGCTGTTTCGCGTGCTACTTAAGACCACCGGGAACGCAGAGTATCCATTAATGTCAAAGTAACAAATCCCTTTGATGGGAGCCAAAATCCGCTTAATGGTCATGCCTGCGGCCACTAATAACCAATCAGAAATGACCCATGCACGGAACACCGTCCTCTGGCAATTAGGGTGACTGCACCTAATATCGCCACACATCTGCCAAGCATTATGGGACACACGCGTGTACCAATCTTTTGTATTAATTCAGTCCTGTAGAAGTGGCCCACATTTTTATAAACCCCCTGTGTACAGTAAAGTCTCGAAAGAAGCACGGCGTTTGTGGCTTGAAATAAGGTGATAGCTATCCCCTCCACTTCTGTTGCCGCGGCGAATGAGACAGACTGCGTACGAGCGAGAGGGGCGCACAGTCTCTTTCATTCATCGGCAGTATTTCTCATTCCACGCGGTAATGACAAGCCGTAAAGACTCCCTGTCTCGAAAGAAAGCAACATCGAAACATTTTTTTCTTGTCGACATCCTTACATCATCGACCTCCCGTCCCGAGACTCCCTAATACACCCTTCATTAATCATTAACAGAATGTTGTTTATCCTCGCTTAACATACCGAAAGGACCGCATTACTCACCGGATGACGTAATAACGTGGAAGCTGTGTCAGGAATCGTTACCCTTGCGCGCTCCAGCCCACGCCGAGAGCGAATATAAATAACGAAACTGTCAGAACGAGGTAGCTTCGTTGTCGGTTCCCGAAAGGGGTTGAGAATCCTCCAGCCACTCGTGCCACAATTCCTGGCCTAACTTTCCATTTCCCCCGTTGCCGTCGCCGACGGGGATACGAAAATATCGTGAATCCTCGCCGTCATGCGGGGGCGATGTATAGTCGTAGGAGGGGGAGAGATCGTCGACGGCACCGTCGGTGTCAGCGTGGTAGGTGGCGGAGGAGGATGAGCAGGGGGTGGAGGCGGACGAAGAGACTACTGGCAACGAGACGGTGAATTAGAGACTGAACCAGTCGCCCTCCTGCCTTTCGTTTCTCCGTCGCTTAAACAGTGCTCTAGACAGATTCCCAACTGCAGGCATGTCTGACTCCGCGACACACTCGTCTCTTCGTTGAATCCGAGTTCGCGGAAGTGTCGGGTTCTCGGTGATCCGCGGCGGTCAAGAGTATCTCTTCCTGGCCCGTCGCGACGAAGAGGAATCTCTTCAAGGTCGACTGGAAACGAAGTTGAAAGCACCAAGCGCGTGACAGGTGTCTCGATTCACCTTCCACCGACGTTGGTCTTATCTTTCGAATATTCTTCGCGTTATCTGTTGGAATTCGCGGTGTTGACGAGTGGAAGGGTCGCTGGATGTTTGTGAATGACGGTTACAGGTGCAGTGTATGTTTCAGTTATGAATTTATTGGGCAGAAGAAAGTTGTGCTTGGGTGACCTTTACGGGGGGACCGAAATGGAGAAGTCTCGTTTCACTTGGTCGCATATTGTGTAGTATATTAGGTCCGTGCAAAAGGTTTGTCGTATTCGTTGAAGAAAGTTGAAAAGAAAATTATACAGTAATTTTTGTTGAGCCAAGCAACTTCCAGGAGCTTCTCAATTCTTTTTTATAGAATTCCAAATTCTGGACTCTGGAATAGTATTTTCAATTAACCCTTTTCTAGGGGAAACTCTTATGATGTAAAAAATACTCGATATACTTGAATAAATAAGAACCAGCGAGCGAAAGATCAGAAGGTACAATGTATATCGAAGACTCTCACCTTTATCCCATTGTTTATTCTTCTACCAATTTCTATTTGACTACGCCAAGTTGCTAACCACACCATTCATAATTTTATTTTAAGTATACAGACCTTTTGCACCAACTTGATACATACTCTAACCAATTCCTTCCAAGTATATTTAACCAGTTGAAATGACAGATATCATTCTCCCATTAAGGTTTTGCCCAGTCCCCTTCCCCATTGAGAAGAATTCCCACATGGATGCAGAATACAAGCAACGCTGCCGACCACAGAAGCCCACGTCCAGATCTCGTGCGTGAAAAGGGTATCGAGGAGAAGGTGGCCCACGCAAGGTGGGAGAACCTTGTGAGTTTGAAGTGAAGACCCGCGGATAGTCTGGTACCGGAAGAGGAAGGGGGACCACCGTGATTGGCCCGAGGCCTGACAGCGATTCGAACCTTGTCACCGGAACGTCGCGTTCCTCTCCTCGCGTTCTCCAGTTCCTCCCTTCCTCAACGTGGTCGGTGCTATTATTGCAGTGCCGCCTAAATATAGGTGAGAACGTATGCTTGACGCAAATCGAAAACAGAGCCGGTAAACGTACGTTCGACTTTTTATTTCGACTTCGACGTGTACCGCGATATTGCGCGACTCCGCGACGCCCCAGGCGTTTCTACTGCTGCTTCCAGTGCCCCACGGGAAGATCGACGGGATGAAGGGATCGATACGCTGGATCCTGGTCTCGGTTTGCGCTTTCGGTAAGTCCACTCTGTGCTTCTGCTTGAATTTTACCGGGTAGACTGGTGGCAAAAGTAACTTGGGAGGGAGCAATCTTGTGTGGTTTACAAAATTGGTAACTTTGCGCAATTATATTTATTGATTGATTGTAAGTTTTACCAAAGCTTTACTTACTCTGAATAATATACTAGATGGGTTCATTGTATGCCCTTGATGGTTTAAATTAATCAAGTGTTTGGCAGTGCCTGTCAGTAGAAATTATGACGAACTTGTGACAAATAAGAATAATTGGATGAATTGTATAAAAATACTAAAATATCACATTTATATTATTTCAATAGTATTAGTTTTTCCTTCAAAATGAATATTGTGAAGTATTTCGCATCTTCCGTAACAAGATGACTAGAAGTCTGTGAGACTGTTAAGAATTCTTTTAGCATTTTATCCTTGAAACTGTACACATTCTGCAGTGAGTAGTACGTGCAGCTGTTAGAAATTATTCCACAGTGTTCGCCACAATATAGCGGCATTACTACATTCTCAATAACAACTGTAATAAGACCGCGGAAATACGTCAAAAGACGCTCGCATAAATGGCAACGTATTCAGCGTTCAAACTAACCTTTAAGAGAGACAACGATTACAAAACCGTGAATTTTCATTCACACCAGCAAGGAGGTCCCTGGTGATAATAATACAATGATAATCCCCCGAAATAACGAAGATTTGTCCATGGAAAGCCACGTAAATTCAATTAAGCGAGGTCCCTGAACAAATTTTTATTGAAAACCAAAGACAACTGCAAAATGTTTCGTACTCCCGGTGGCAAAAGGTAATTGCGAATGGGAAACCATTTCATTCGTTCGATGGTGTCAAGTTTGAAAAGGATACGTATTTAGCTACACGTAGCTGCGACATATTCACAAATTTCGTGAATGTTAAGAATCTTAAAAGGCTCCTGAGTGAAAGGACCTGTGTTCATCAGCGACCTGCATCAACGCGCAATTTTAAATGTACATTTCATTCATCACGTGAAATCAGATTGAAACGCGTCTTGTTAGCAACGTTATATTGAGAACGTGTTTTTAAAGAATTTTGTTTTCGTTGAAGATATTTCCATGTGTGCTTAAAAACATCAAAATTAACGTATCTTTCACTAAGCCCCTTTAAACTGTGTTACACATTTTATGAATCGCTTTATTCACGTGCATAGGTTTGTAATTATAGTCTGTACAAAAAGCACCCCTCTTTCGTGGAAAACTGTTAAACAGTAGATAAATGTGTAATTCAAGTACCTAGCTGTATAAAATTTTCCATGAAAAATGAATAATTAGAGATATTATAGAAATGTAGAAATGGTGTTTTATTGAACATTAATATCTGCATTGCAAATTCTGCTTTTATAATAATGAACTAACTGAAAAATAATTTTCACTAAAATCGATATTGTCATATTAATAGGATGACGTCGGTGTAATGATATTCTTATTATTCAGCAATAGAAGGAGCAATAGCGAAGGATTGCCTGCTTCCTACGTAATCATTAATATTCACATCCCACGTGAACAATAATTTTCGATAGATTGGAGTTTGTACGTAGGCTAACAAGGGATGTTCGGTTACCCGAACATTTAGATTTTGTTGAAACTGTGCATGTTTGTAGAGGACATCGATAGAAGTATCGGGCAATTTTTCGTTTGTACTCATTTTCGGTTCTTCGGGGTGAAAGCATCCCTTAAAGGTTATTGTGTGAATTCCTCCTTTCCTGTAGGTTTATCTTGAAAACTGTAGTAGCTATAAACAAAATTATTAATTAGCTATTTATACTCTATAAAACTATGCATCGAATTGTTTAAAATAGGAAGGAAACCCACACACCCTCGTTTTCAAAAATTGGGACATGCTCATCGGGGCAAGAAATATGCAAAATTCTATTACAAATACAAATATGTGTATTAAACAACAATACAGTAATTCTATAATTTTACTGCTCGTTGTTGAACTTCAAACAATACGTTATCAAGTATCTCCAAATCATTGTTGTTTACTTCAATCGAACAATCATACTTTATCAATTTTTCTCAGAAATAACACTTTTATCAGTGTTATTTGCGACCACCACGTATGTTAAGTATAAACAGACAAAATACCTAAATGTTTCGAGGTTTGGAATTATTCTCCCCAGTATATATTGCTGTATATATTTATATATTGCTCGATACTCGAAGCTTCAGTTAGACAGTGCTCGAATAATCGAGGCTATATTGTTACAGTTAAAAAATCGAAATCGTTAATTAGTTCTGCACCAGACAGCAAGATCTAAAGTACAAACAATTCTTCCATGATCCCAATTGAACTACGGTAACACGAAGCTTGGTACAGGCTCGAGTAAATTTTGCCAACTAATTGCAAGAGCAAACGATAACTGACGCTTAACGATAGATCCACGTGAGCACGTTATCGCGCGATATCGCCGGCAGTAATAAATGTTGGCAAACCTTGGCCTAAGATCCGCCGTTTGGACAAATGTAATTCCCCCGTCAAACATTGACGTTAAATCGAATCACCGTAACATAAGGGCAGGGGGCAGGTTGCCACGATTTCTGAACACCAGGGGACGGAAACGGAAGTTCTGACACGCGCGTGAAATTAAACCTGGTCAAACTTTTCGCGAGAAAGTTCCGTAGACTTGCAAACAGGCGCGTAATGCTTGCCACTTCCCGTTGAATTATAAATATCTTATATTTTTGCGTGTCTGCTGTTTTGCTTCAATTCTCGCGTTCTTTTCGACGGTAGGAATTTTTATAATAGAAACAGAGAGGCGAATGACGTGCGTGTTAAATTAGAAGATATTGGTGTAAGCATAATTCGTAGTGAATTTTCAAAAGTCGCGTGAATTTTGATGAGTCTTTGGGTATAAGACTGAAATATTATATTTAATATTCAAAGAATGTCACTATTAGTAAAAGTGTGCTTTATTAGCTTTCGCAGAATTTGGCCATCAATTTTAAGCTTCGTGATTCTTAATAACAAAGATTCTTTATCTCTGGGATAACAAATTCTCTGAACATATTTTTCTGGGTTCCTTAGTCACCTAACTTTATTAGATTTTCTAATTTCGATCTCAGCTAATCAGAAAATAAAACATATTTACATGAATAGATACACGGAGAAGTAGAAGAATGTGGGAATTCTATCTCCCAACAAAACCGGGCTAACAATCAAAATTGTAATAACCATATCTATCACCGAGTAAACCCGAAAAGATTTAAACGTTTTAAAATGAAATGCTTAAAGAAATCGTCTCACAAGTAAGTTGGAACGTTACAATTTTCTGCCTAAACCGTTCGAAAAGTTGCATTCCCTGTGTGCCGCGCGTAATCTCGCAGCTGCAATTTTGGAATCGTTCGACGCGATCTCCGAACGGTGGGAAGCTTAAAAGAGTCTTTATTTTCACGTGCAGTAAATACTGGTTGATCGCTGTCCCGCGTGGACGCGACGGAACGGAGCTTTTTCGCTGGAAAAATGAGTGGCGAACTGGGGGATTAACGTCGCGGCGACTGTGCTCTCGTAAAACTCGATTTTCACGACACGATCGCCCTTCCAGTAGTCGGTTTATCTCGCCCCACCTGTTCCCCCCTCCGTCATCTTGTTGCATTTTTATTT
Source organism: Andrena flavipes (assembly GCA_963971345.1). Lineage (NCBI taxonomy): Eukaryota > Metazoa > Arthropoda > Insecta > Hymenoptera > Andrenidae > Andrena > Andrena flavipes. The sequence goes on from OZ020482.1 coordinate 58,732,773, forward strand.
TTTTGCTCGGCCTCCGCGAGGATTGTCGAACGGCGCGATATCGCTTGCGTCGATCGTAAAGCCCCCGATTTAACAAGCCGCAAAACTTGTCGACGTACATTCATTGAATCCCTCGCCGTGAACGATCAACGACCTGCGGGAGCACTCTCCCGGAATCGAATTTTTTCCGGTTAGATGGGACAGTTCCAGTAGCTGCTATGTCTGTGCGTCCACTTTTTCTCGCTATTTGATAAGCTTCATCAGGGTATATTTTTTTTTATCATCGTCCCAAAGTCCCCCCCCCCCCCCCCCACCCTATAAAAATGCAGCAATGGATTTAGAAAAGAAGCAATGGAACTATTAAGTTCTATAGTTCTAGGTGTTTCACCCCATACTGTGCCTATGATACCACTCAAAAATTTAAAATCAATTAGATACCTATTTTTATACAAATCAAAGTTAATACCTATCATAAATTCAATGTCTCATCACGTAAAAAACTTACAATTATCCAAGTCTAAACTTCTTCAACTTCGTCCCTGTTTCTCTTAATTCACAGAGTAAGTCCAAATTCATGAGCCAAATTTGAGAGTCCAAATTTCCAAATACTTGTAAGTATATTTATAAATTTCGTCCTATTTGAACAAGACCAAGTGTACCTATTACAAGCAAATGAAATGAAACATAAGAATAGGTGATTTTAAGAATAGGTACTACACTATTCTAACGAAATAAACCTTGGGTATTGAATAATTCGATAGTCATGAGCGTAGGTATATATTATTACGCGTAACTAATGGACCATGCGTCTCCTCCAAATACACCATTACAGGAATCTGTTTTTCATGTCCCGAACAGAGCATCAGCCGAATCGTCTCTCATTGAAAAATTGCGCCGTTTGTCGCTTCTGCAAATGTCCCGCGCAAATCGTGCGCGAACTTGCCCCTTGTCATCCATCACACTTAGCGTAATCCACGCGCATGTCATTTTTTAATAACGAGAAAAACGTGACCAGTCTTTATCTACAGACGCGTCATGCGAGGGCGAGGTGTCAACGGGTTCGAGTACTTTGTCGCGCGATGTTGCAAGTGAAATCCTCCATTCTTGATTGAGCTTGGCATTTATGAGGGTAGCAATTTTATTCGCTGATCCATGACGATTAACAGGCCTGGTTGAGTGTAGAGTGACAAGGTTAATAAGAAGCTATGCGAGAATGTAATTATGAAACTTTCAAGATCGTAGCAGTTAAAAGTGACTAAGGAACAATTTGTTAGGATGATGCAATCCTTAACTACAAAAGCTTATAGTATGTACAATAATGGAAATATTTGTTATACCACTATATATTTATTGTACTTACATTTTTCTTATTAGTACCAGGGAAATATTATTCCAAAATTTATTTACTGCAAAAATGTGTGGCTCGCTATCTTAGCCAAAATAAGTTAGTTAATAAGTTCTATGTGTTACGTAAATTTCAGAGTGGTTTAATAGTTGAGTCATAATCTGTATTCTGCAGTATTAAATATAAACTCAGTTCTTTAACAATTCCAAATTATACAGCAATCCTTTAATTGCACTGTTGAAAGAAAATGCTGTGAAAAAGTGTTACAAAAAATCATGCATTTATACTATTATAATTCGAGGATTAAAAATAGTGTTCAATAAAAAATACGAAATATCGAACTAAATATTATGTAGTTACCCAAAAATTACTTTTTGTTGAAGAATAAGATATCGTTCAAAACAGCTAGCGTTATTTGAACAATTAGTCTTCAATTAGCATTCAAACTCTTCACTCAAAATTTTATACCTTCTGCGTTTCTATTTATCGTCACTTTTCGCTACGATTCCAAGCGAAACATCTGAAGTTTATCTATAGTTTGCATATGGCCGGAGGTTATTAGCCAGTTAAGTTCAATGTTACATCCTCTGCGAACGTCATGGAAGGTCCCAGCAGTATCCCGCTATCTTTGTCGTTGCTCGGATAATCTGTTATGATCGCGTCAGTTTGAGCCGTCGATATTGTTGTTTTATCACTTATCATAATGTGACCGCAGCCACAAGAGACAGATGTCTGTTATCATCGATTTTTTGCACCATTATCGACCTGTCCAATTCCAGCGATTCGTAGATATCATTCACGATTAATCCATATGCAGATTTGAGATGGATTGAAGTACAAGTTTCTATAGGTATAAGAACACTACACTGTATCTCGTACATCTCACTATTTATTAAAATCTTTCTCTTTTACGTAATTACATAAATCTATAATTATATTATTTCACTTTCTAGTAACTAAATCTTTCTAACGATCATTAATATCACATCACAGAAAATTTGATATTATGTAGTAACCTCAGCATTCGTCAGATCTAATTTAAGAATGTCAGCCGAGAAAAGAATTTCGTGGAAGTGAAATTTTTAAAAATCCACGGAAGGCCATTAGAACATGTGTTTATATTTACACTCATCGTCATTCATGTTTCCAAGAAAGTTCAAAAGATGTTTCCATGAACATAACACAGTTGAACGCAGCAAGAAAATGAAAAATACGTGGACATATTTAATTTAAATAAATAAGCAACCAATTTTTAAAGGGTACTATTAAAGTTGAAACTTCTTTTGCTAGTATAGTGTAATAATATTTTCGTATAAGTCAGTCTTTCGACAAATTTTCGTAATTAAAATTATATTTCTTTACTAATAATTCAATTACTTCCTTTTACGTAGTACGATAAGATAAGCGACCAGGGACAAGGTTAAACAACTTATTTGGTTCTGTTTACGAAGTTGTTAATTCATCACGCAGAAGTAGAATTTGTGCTCCATTACTTCTCGACACCGAATCATTCATCGAGTGATTTATCTCGCTGTCGGTGCTCAAACAACTCGAAATTTATTTCCCACGTCGCGTCTTGCATTACGCGCAATAAAGCACGCAGGAAAGTTTGTAAAATTTTGTTGCGATGCGTGGGAATAAATCTGGCAAGGTTCGGAATCTAAATGACTAGGGATCTTCTAAATATAACGGAACACTTTTAGTCGTGGAATGTTTAAAATTTCTTGCAGATTTCCGCGTGTAACAGGCGGGTGAGGCAACGTGTATGCACCTTTTATGAAATTTTGTACTCGACCTTACTTCAACTCAAACAAGATATAAAATTTTTCTTATTCAATTTAATCAGACTGACGAGAGATACGGAAATACATTGAATTATGCAAAGCACAGCCATCAATCGACAATTGTCTATTCGTATGTATGATCTGATGCAGAAATCATACCTAAAGGGTAATTAAAGTTCGTTATTCGACCCATAGTCGCGTTTATAAAGAACATAGTATGCAATAATTCAAAATACAGGATTGCCCAAAAACCTTCTAATTCTTTTCAAAATAGCATTTGAATTGCAATGGATGATTATAGTTTCTCCCAGGTTTACGCACATAAATAAAATTTAAAAGTCGACTTGAAAGGTCAAAGCTATGTTTAGTCTATCAAAATTCATTTAAGTATATGCATAAAAAGGTTTAAATTTAATTTCCTTAAGAAATACTAGAAAACATTTTCACAAACCCAATACAAAAATATAAGACACACCTAAAACACCATTTTTAATAAAAAAAAAAAAGAATGAACAGCTCTGTTAACTCGAATAACTTCTAATCATTTTTATACTTGCACTGTTTCATCTACTACCAAGGTTACGAAGTATCAGAACTTCAATCGTTTCTGCTCAATATCCTTCTAAACAATACGCACACTGTTTCAGCTTAGAAACATGGAATTACGTAACGTCGAAGTCATCCTAGCACATTAAATTCACTCACTTAAGCACTCCGAAGCAATTACGCCATTTGATTTTTGATGACTTCCAACATCAAAGGCTCATTAACGCGCGTGTAAGTGCGTTTTAATCATGCGGAGAAGCTTGCTCGCACAAAACTCGCTTTATGCAATTCGTTGCGAGTGCAACATATGGCCAATGTTCCTCACAGGCAGACCTTTGTCGGTTAGAGTCTTTATCGGTTTGTAATCTCGTTCAGAAAACAGGAACAGATTAGAGATTACATGTGGTCAGAAGGGAGCGTGCAATTCACTGGGGAACGTTTCAATTTTAGCGCGCCTAAGGCTGCCAGTGATTATGACACAGCTGTATGCGAATCGAGTACATTGAATAGAATCGAATAATATTTTTGGACACTTCAGTTATACAATGTTGCGTCTTTCATTGGTACTGTAGTGTCACATATCAGGTTGTGTACTGTTGTGAGTTTTAAATTTCCCTTTAAGCTAATAATTAATTTCTGTCTAAGGACTGTACATTTTGGTGGTTATATATTCTCATAATCTTTGCAGCATGAAAGAATTTGGTAATTATTTACCAAAGGGTAGTCCTCACCGATTTCGATGACCTTAAAATATGTTGTCAAAGTTAACATTCTGAACAACTTTTTCCTCTATGTAACCGCCGATCGGCTTTAGTTTTTGAGGTACATACTTGCAAATAAACCGAGAGGCGGTTACATATATGTATAGGAAAAAGTTGTTCAGAATGTTAACTTTGACAACATATTTCAAGGTCATCGAAATCTGTACTGCCTTTATGTAAATAATTATTACCAAGAACTTTATCACAAAATTTATTGAAAGAAGAACAAATGAATTATAAAGTAATTACATTGATACCAAATCGACTTCCGATTGGTGGTCAGAGAGGCAGTCAATGGTTAGATTTGTCAAACACGTGCCGTGAGTTATGTCACTGAACCGCATTGCCGAGTCAAGTGCATGCTTGACCCACAGCTCCGCAGGAATAACTTTTAAGCGCCAGCGTGCTCGCGAACTTCCGTTATTTATAGTGCAACCTGGCCAACTATCTATTCTTGCGTGTATTCACCAGACGAAACGAAAGGATATTTTACATTTGTGTGAAACGCAATGAACGTTGCTCACAGCGATTATAACGTCTTCATCATGTACATCGTATACGTTTACTTCTTCATTGTCCTCTGCACATTCTACTTATTCTAGCACACGTTTTGTTAGACACAGACGAAGCTCAGGAAAATTGATATTCTATTCATTTCCTACTCCATTTTCCACCATTACCAGAATCACAGGTACCATTTTTTGCTTTTTTAGAATGAAGAAATCTGTTATAGACAGAACACTTATTAATTCTTTTTCGTATAAAGTTAGCTTCCACTTCGATTACTCATTGAGACAAATAATCGAGATAATCACTTTCAATATTATTACTAGGTTTTTTAAAGTGATTGAAATACGCCAGTCCATCGAGTCAGTCACCCTATACACGCCCGAGGCCATGAAGTTACAAATTTGTTAGTTCTGCGGCTGTTTACATACGGATAGTTCCACTCAACGGATCTGACTTTGTGCTCGGGAACGGTGTTAGTTCAACTGGCAAAGCTGCTAGGAAGCTGGATCAACTATGTATAGTTATAGTGAGCTTACCGGAAATTCCTTTGAAAACGAGAATCTCATAGGCCCACATGGTGTACATATATTTCGGTATAAATTCGGAGCTGTATGTATTTGAAATTAATGCAAGTAGCATTTAGTTTCACTGGTCGGCAGGGATTATATAATATATTTGATATTTTTGTAAGAAATGCAAGTATTTATTACAGAATATTACATTCGCAAACTAGAATTAGATGTTCATACATATTTAATAAAGTTTTCTTCGTTTTACAACCCATTATTATTTTTAACAAACAGAGGATCGAAGCTGAATAAAATCGTTTAAAAAGGTTGAATGTCACTTCGAATCGTGGGTAGTCTCTCTAATCTTTTCATTAAATTTTTCTGTTATAAAGTCACCCACACGAATATACTTCACAGGATTTACTATTATTTCTCGCTAGTCATCGAGTCAGCGAGGAATTTAAGCGCACGAGATCTCAAAAGCCAGACAGACTATCCACAACAATTACCCAGCAGAAATAGTCACATCTATTTTTACATATGAATCTTTCAGAGCATATGCCACGTCGTCAAAACACGGCTACTTTCACAAAGGAATGCTTCGAATACCTCGAAATTATGTCAATATCAAGATAGTTTTGCGATTTATTGCTCCATCGCATCACTTATATTTTCAGTACCTTCAATTACAATGTCTAATGGAAATTAGAACTTGCACCTAACGAAAGGGCCATTTTCAGAGACAACATTTCTCAAACGTTAATTAACAATTAATAATAAATCCTATGAACGTGGTAATGTCCAAGAAATTATTGAAATAGATCAAACTCTTCTACTTTTGTATATTCACCTTTTGAACTTCGAATATTCGCAATTTGCAATGTATCGATCTTGAATTTTCGAAGATTCTAATTTTAAATTTAAAAATGTTAAGTTATACGCTGCACTTCGTTAATACATATTAATCTCCTTCAGATTCCACGTACTTTCTATCTTTCTAAAAAGCAGCAACGTTGCACATAACAATGAAATCAGATTACAACAAATTTAAAAGGCAAACCGCATCATTACTCGTGACAAAACCGTAGGGAGAGCAGTACAAGGAAGTAATGTGGGGGTAAAACTCGGAAATGTATTGAACAATCGACGCAGACATGGAGCAACGAAGAGGGGATGGAAAGGGGTGGTGGATGGTCGTATCGGAAAATAAGAGCAAACCGTGAGCAGGGCCGCAGCCATCAAAAGGAGCCAGTACGTTCTGATAACCCCTACGAGCCATAAAATTCAAAACTTCTTCCCCCACAATCGCGACCTCCTTTTATGTTAATGAGTGGCAAATTATCGGAAAAGAGACCAGCTGACGTAGCAGGCTGTCATGCAAGGGGCAGAGGTTCACAGGACCTCTTTCTCTCGGTTCAACTTTGACTCTCTATCCACCTACTCTTTTCAGTTCCCTGCCCCCCGAAATCCGATAAACGAGGCTAGAGGCATTTATGGTTATCGTCGAGCGATATCGCAGTTCCGATCTAACCGTTACTCTGCGGCACGATTCCTTGGCAATTGGCATATCGTGGCTACAATATCGGGTACGACGGCCCTGATCGATTACCCATCCCCTTCTTACAGCTTCATCCCTGTACCATCTGGCAAATGGACTCCCTCGACGTGTGTTTCTGTTTTCTCTTTCGATTTTCTTTGATATCCTATGTGGAATATTGTGATTTTTAGGTATTTTTTTTACAAGTTTGTCTTCAATTGTTAAGGGAATTTTATGGTTTAATGTACTAAAAGAATGGGACTCTTTTTGAATTTTTTGCTAAAATACGAGTGGCAATAGTTGCTTTAAACTGTACATTGTTATTTATATATGTTTCTAGAAAATATGTACTTTTTCATAAAGAAATGTTAATTTGTTGAAGTGGCATGTGCTAAGGGGAAAGGAAATTTAAAAAATAGGTATCTGTTTTATTATTCAATTCTCAACAGTTTGAAATTAAAGTTCGAAATGGGAGAAAGTTGGAGATTTACTTGTGAAACGTAGTAAAGATGAAAATAATAATTCCTAGTTATAGTAGAATTACGTTATAATTATGCTGAGGAAATTAAAAGAGAACGTAGAAGATTTTAGAAATTGGGAATTTCGGGGTCAAGAGACTTGAATTGAAGATCTTCAAACATATCAAATATTTAAAAACATCTTACTCCAAATATTATTTAAATTAATTTTTCTTTACACTTTGTTGCCTTCCATTAAAAACTGTGAAGCACTTTTCTAAGAGACATTATTCATACTTCTAATTACTGCCAATCTATCATAAGAGGGATGAAAATTTCAAGGGTGGTTTAATCTCTCAAAATTGAGTTACTACAGCGAAAAAGGCAAATGTCTATTACCTTCAGCTTTCTTTTATTCCAGAAATCTAGAAACTTAAACCTATAAAGTGTCATCAGATTGAGTGTCGAATATATAGTCTTACTTCGCGTGTGTTCCTTGTGACGGAACAAGTAAGCACTGAATACGTAACGCTAGGAGATAGAGTAGTATAAGGTGTAGTCGTCAAGTTCAACCTCTTTCGTCGTCTGCGATCCTCGGATCTCGGTGGCGCCACGTGATCAAATGAGAAAGCAAACGAAACGAGAGGGAAAGCGTTGAATCGCGGGACAAGACATTAAAGGGCAAGGAACTTCCAATGTGTGATGAGTCTCATAAATCAGATTTACTGTGTAGAACTGTAGAAGTAATATTCTGAAAATCCCACCTCCACTTAACTATTATTACAATGTTCCTCCTATTCTTATTTTCATTATTTAATAAGATAACAAGATTTTGATTATGCGCGTCACTCCAATGTTTTCCCATTCGATTTATTGCTCGATACTTTATTCAACGTTTTTAGTCAGGAAACATTGAATTTTTAATGGTGAACAAAAAACTTACTGCGAATATAATTTATAATTATTTTTAACAAACATTAGCTTGTTTTTGTTTAACGATTGCTGTAGGTTAAATTTTTGAAGATAATATTAAGAAAAGGCGTATTATAAAGAAGTTAAATTGATAAAAAGATGATATATAGAGAGAAACGCTAGAATTAGATTCTTATTTGGCCAGAGCTTTATTTTACAATATATATTTCTGTCGTAATACCTATATATACAGGTTGAAAGTTCATTAACCCATATATCCGGACTCGTGAAGTGCAAAGATTTCGTTATTAATATCAGGGGGCGTAGCTCAGATGGTAGAGCGCTCGCTTAGCATGCGAGAGGTACCGGGATCGATGCCCGGCGCCTCCAATTATAATTTTTTTTTTTGTTTAAACTGATTTTGCTTCATTTTAAATACTACACTATTTTACAAGTACAATCAAAGTTTATCGAAATATTTGCTAGTGTAGATTTAAATAGATTTCGATTTAAATTAAACTCACTATCTTGCAGGTATTAATAATAGATGGAAAAAATATTAACGATAAGAATTTTTATTTCTAATCTATTATAATTGTACTTGTATCGCTACACATTATCCACTGAGAATTTTTATAATTCTTGCAAATTGATTCACAAGTAACGATAGTTATAAAAGAATATCTCAAAATTATGAACAAATGTCGCCTGAACATTCTCGCAAGTGTTGAGATGTTTGTAAGGTTCTCGAAATCATTCGTTGTTTGAATATTATTATTTTCATGAATTCCACTAATAAATGTGGTATAATTGCGATTTATTTGAATCCTTGTGCAAAAATAAATCGAAATAATTGAATAATTTTCTTGGAATTAAGCTTTGAGAAGAAAATCGAGTTTGAAAGTCTATCGAGAATGCGTACGCTTGACTAAAAATCAAGCTTCAGCTTCAAATTAATTTTTTACTCGAGGATTCATTTCACTCAAAGTTGTACCATATTTATTAATAAATTCTACTGACTTTTAATACAAGTGCATAAATACATACCCCACGAATTTTCAAACCCAATTCCCCACAAAACGGAGGCATATATAAAAGAAAATTATCCTACATTTTCGACTTATTTTTTTTTTATTCAAAGAATGGCCCCATGCCCGGTTCTACCACCCGTCCTGACCCACCCTATATATGTTGCCATAAATGAGAAATTATGAATGAGATGATTGATGCGCGAGAACTTACGTCGACGAAATGCTAATTCGCAGTAGTAGGTATACTAAAAGTTGCAACTGACGCAACACAGGTATAGCCAGGTATGCATTTAGGCGGTCACAGCGGTATCCTAAGCTCGTTTAGCACTACCCTGTCTACCTCCACGCCGACCCTGTTCCCCTGCTGATTCTAAACCATCGTTTACCAACAACCGGCGGAGAAACAGGTTCGTCGTCCACGTATCCTTCCTAATCCCCTTTCTAATCTCCACCCTGCTGCTTCGTGAACGCACCTGTTGAGTTTAACACCTATTACCCCTGCCCCCTTATACATATATACACACTCGTGTCCATTCGTAATCATAGTTGATTCCATAGTGTAGGTTCCATACTTCTTGTGTATAGGCGGTGCCTACTTATATGGCAATACAATTTCATTTTAAACAGAATGATAAAACATTAAAAAGAAATTATTGCACATTGGGTATTTTTCAAGTGTTATATTAAAAATGAATGTTGTATTAAAATGATATCTAACAGTTTTGTGTAAAAAAATTGAACGCTTTGAAGTTTTAATTATTCCAGGAATAATATAGAAACGTACAGAATATCAGGGTGTTGTGTTTTCAAATATAAAATTTAGTTAAAAACCGGAAAAAAGATTGGAAGATATTTAAAAGGTTCATAGAAAAATATTCATCACTGAAAAGGATTTAGCTAACGATAAGATTGAGTGACGAATTTATTATTGTTTCTGCAATTGCATTTTTATCAAAAACCTAGGTTTGTCAGTTTAATTCAGAATTTTGGTACAGTTTAGTTCTGTTTTCACGATGGACATCAGCAAACGGTAGTATAGTTTCGAGTGGTGTACCGATACTCACCCTCAGCAGATTCTGTAATCCTGCTTCTTGCCCCGACCTACGTTCTCAGGGCCATTGTTTGGACGCGGTCAAGCATTCTTCTCGTTGTCAGGATATTCCACGTGAACGTTATTAAAGTGCCAAGAAACTAACTGATTTAACTGTATACAAATAATTATTCTTTGTGCCATGGCAAATACAGGAAAATTGTTCGTTTAAATCTTGTTTAATTCAGAAATGGCAATACTGGACTTGACTTCTTCACGAGACTATCACGTGCAGAGATTTTAATGGTAGTTTAATTTCCTATATTTTCCTTGCTCTCGAGTTATTGCACGTTATAAGACGCATTTAACAAAGACTTAAATGAAATATTCATTTGATTATTACAAATATAATTTCTGTACTATAAGCCTATGCGTGTACTTCGACTAAATTTAGTGTTTTCTTTCGTCGACATTGGGTTTTTTTAAAAAAAATAACGATGGTGATAGTTTCATCCCTTCGTAGATCAACTTTTCGTCGAACATATTAATACGGCACTTGGTGTTTCTGTGAGATTTTGCTGGCGACTGATTTCTGTTCTGTCGAAAAGCGTACAGTAAAGTTTTCAGACTACAAATATCGAGGAGGGTGTGTCTTGCATCGATATCCTGGTTAACTTTCCCTAATGGGTGAAAACTCTGTAACAGTTTTGTTATTATTAGTTATTATAAAAATCTACAGAGTTGTTGTCCCGATGTAATATTTTGAGAGAAAAAATAATTTGTGAGTCGGCTTTGGAAAAAAGGTATTTATTTTGCATATAGAAGGTAACGAGCGCTAAAATCAGCTTATGGGTGGTTCCTCCCCATGAATGTCAACTAAGGGTTAAAATAATGCTCAGGATCGAAAAATACGCATACCTCAGCAACAACTACCTTTTATTTTTCTCAAAGTTAGGAAGCTCCTTAAAGATGCGGAACCACAAGTGCTGCGCAAGATTATGGAGGGATATAACAGGGTGAAGAAGGTCACAATGAAAGAAACGCTATTATATACAGGCGTAACGCGCAACCCCCTCGGCTTCGTGCTCTCCTGTTGCTCCGCATGTTTTTTCTTTGTTCAACGTTTCAGAATTTACCACCCATTATTACGAGCTGTATGCATGCATACGTGTACGTGTCTTGTGTCCCGTTGCACGTCCGTCTGCCAGGCCACGTACCGCAGCCATGCAAAGGAGGAGCCGAACACGTCCTGCAACCCTAATAATGCGTGTGTAGATAAGGTGACGCAATGTGCGTGCCACGTGTACATTCGAGCAATGCATGGAGGGGCATCTCGAGTAGGATGCGTGCGTTCATTCACCACGTCACGCGTGTTGAGGCGGTGGACCCTGAAGCGAGAACGTTTTACGCGATAACGTGGTGTAGCGTGCGGTGGCATAATTATGTGCAGCTTGTCTCGTGAGGGGGCCACTATAAGGGGTGTTACTGTGTTACCCGACTAATTTCAACCCTTTAACAGTGCATTAGAAGTCACGCAACGCCGAAGTACCGAGGCATGGGCGTCCGAAAGCGGGTCCAAAAGGGGCAATTGTCCCTCCCCCTTGGCTTTTGAGAAAAAATTGTTTTTTTTTAACTGATCTTTATTAAGTTTATACTAAAAAAGGGAATATTTTTAAATTTCGGTTTTAAATTTTTAATTAAACGGACACTATAAAATGAGATAAAAAAAAGTAAGGGGGCTACTTGTTTTTTCATTACCCCTTTCTGGAAAAAAGTCGACGAACGCCCTTGTACCGAGGTACAATTAGTACTGAGGTGCATTTAGTGGCTCGTAGACTCATTAATCTGTCAGAGAGTTGACGAAGCTTTAGGAGTAGATAAAAGACTGACACGAATTACAGGAGATACTTCTGCAGCATAGAATTAACATATCAGATACACTGCTGACAATATTGATATAATATAATATTAAGTGACATATACATGATAGCATGTTGAATATTTAAGGATGCAATAAGTGTTTCTTGCAGTGCATATTCACTTGGTAGAGGCAGGGTTTATTTAAAAATGGTGGACAATGTAGGAATATGTTTAAAACATCATGGAGGAGCTATAATAAGTAGAAGTGTCTCGTGTAGAAAATCTTTCAGAGTATTCATAATTCGTTTATGCAAGTTTAGTATCGAGTAAGTATATGTATACTCAGTACATAGTTTCTCTGAATCGGATGTCACGTGATGTATCTCTAGGATACCCGTTGTTTATGCGTTCCTTGCACAGTTGGACCGCAGTCAGGCTTTGGCCTCGGCCCGAAAAAGGAGCAAAGGAGGAGTCGAAGGAGGAAGCAGAGATCATGCTTCCCCGATAACTCACGCTCGCACAGTAGTGCGTGTGCCTAACCAGTCTGCAAAGCGAGGCGAAGTTATGGTGGAGCCGCGCACGGCCGTACAGTGTCGACTAAAAAGCTCACCGTCACGATCCAGGGTGAAATTGAATGACACGCTCTTTAATTCGATACGAGAATTCAGTCGTCAGTGAGGATTATAGAGGTCTGAGTGTTGAGGTGCAAAATTGAATTAGTACAAAATTAATATAAGGTTTGAGTGAGTAATGAAATTTTAAAATTCACACAAAGGATGTCGCTAATGTAAAATATCATGAACGAGTGATTTGTAAATCTTCAATCTTTACTCGGCCTTTGTTAATATTTCATTTCTTATTCACGTAGATTTCCCTTCAAGGATCACTGCTTCTTTAACATTCGTTTCTGTTTTAAATACAATGGTATCGTGAACTTTTAATCGATACTGTACACCGTACATAATAAAGTGTGTGTACTCGCGTCTCATGGTCGACTGTATTTATATATGGAACACATGGAAAGTGGTCGGACCCTTTGAACACTCCCTATGGGGGCTGATTCCTTGGTAAAGCCACGCATTGCTTCTCAAGCCCTTCATTCCTTCGCGTCCTTACAATGCTATATCATATGACCACCATGTAAGTACGTAGCCAGTTAAACTATGGAAAAGTTATAATTGTTTATTTATTGTATGTATATAATGTACAGAGAGTATCTAAATAAATACTGTATGAAAGTGCCATTAACATTATAAAGGGTAAGAGGGATTTGTCTAAACTTATTTTAAACAAAGAAATACGCAGCTATGACTTTTCATCGTAATATGTTATTCTTTGTTGTTCAATTCTTTGGTAACCGTATTAAAAATGAACCTTCAGCTTAAATATGCATATCCAGTGTCGATAAGGACATAGTGAAACGTAGGAATATACTGTTAAATAAAAATATTTCTTATTCAATTTTCCAAAGTTATGTACCAAACTTTATGTACCACAAATATAATGTTGTATATGTATTCATTCTTAGTACAAAGAAAACTTAAATAAGAAGATACAAATTTACTAAGTTTATTTGAAATTATTTTCAAGTACTTCCAGATTCGAAATTTGAGTCTTTTGCCACTCAAACAGAATTGAGGATTGGTAGTAGACTGATAATAGACAGATTCATTATTTCAGAATTTGCTAAATTCGTAAATTTTTCGTACTTTGATCACACTTTTAATAAAATAATACAAAATCGCCCTAACTTTCTCAATATTATGCAATATTGAATTTCCTAAACAACTAGTAACTGAACATCCAAAAATCCAGTTCAGTGCCACGCATAAAAATTGCTGCACAGAATAGAAATTCGAAAGTGAAAATTACCTAATTGTGTAAAAAATATTAATAAAGTGATACATTACACACGAAGAGGATAAAAAGCATGCAAATTACATTCAGCAAAAAAAATTGCAATATTATTGCAATTCTTTCACGTCCATTAGAAATCCTGCCAAATTATCCTCTCACCGCCGACAGGTAATGAAAATAATTCGTGAATGCAAACAGTCCTGTGCAGAAAAGCAGCTACTTTTTTCCCATAATCGATTAAAAAGCCGCTAGTCGCGCGAGCGATTGCTCGCGTGATAACGGCAACAAACCATTCGATTTTGCCGGCATCGAGCGGGAACTTTACTCCCACACCTCGAGCTCCTTCTTCTGATGCGTCCCTGGTGAAAAATCTCGTTCTCTATTGTTCCACCCTAATTAATGTCCGCAACAGCGGTCTACGCCCCTTGCCGCCGCGTACGCGGGCCCCTCGACTTTATGCATCCCTGCTACCTCGCGCTGTCACTTATCCAATATTTGTAAACAAAAAATGGTCATTGACAATGGAGGGAGTAAGATGAATGGGCTCCTCCGTATTACACACACCTGTACACACGTTTCGTCGTGTGAATACGTCGATGGCAAGAAGAACAGCGACATTGTGTGCAAAGAGACTTTGAAGTTCCGGGCACGCGACAATTTGTCAATTTTTCTTTGAAATTTTCTCTTAAAAGAACATCGTTGATTTTATTACATTCTTTGTGGGTGCAGTACATCTTTTAGTCGTCGGTTTAATTTGTTAAACGATCTGTCTATGGACTACCATTTATTTTAATTATGGTCCCTATTATTTGGTTACGTTTTCTCTGTAAACAGCTTCTGGCAGAATTACTTAAGAATTTCACAATTAATTTATACATATTATGGACGTCGAATGTATCCGTGCTTAATGTTATATTAACGTTATTGGTATTCTCTGTTAAATTACCAAAATATTTATCCGTGACTGACGCATCCCACGCGATAATATAGTCGAATGCAATCGATGCAGCTTATCTCGATTAAAAATGCAATGCAGTGAATTACGGAATTGATTGGAAAGGGAGTGCGGCCACGGGGAACAATCTCGCGTTCGATAAGCGCTTGTAGACGAGCTTTTTTTTAAATACAAAATGTCCCATCGCGTATCAGGTTAGCACGCAGCGAGTAGGTGAACTTTACAAATGTAACGCGGCCACGTTTATCGGTAATACATCGTTGTACCTTCTGTTTCCCTGTGTAATTGCAAACTTTATATCGTTTACAACGATTTGTTGCATCTTCGTTGCCGTGGTGACTTATTTGCAATACTCGCGAGACGAGCCGCATCTCGAGGCGGCGAACCTATTTCCTTCGCGAAATGTTGATGGCCATATTCTGCACTTAGAGAATGTTGATATCTTTGGCAACATATTTTTTCAATGCCGCACAATTGCAAATAATTATGCTTATTTTGTAGTGCATTTATCGCGGGTGCGAGTGAATACAGGGTGATGTGCAAATCGTGCTATGACTAAGAAGGTGATTGCTTGCGAAGAGATGAGGCAGTGAATTTGAATCTCTTACTACCAGATTGTGGTAAATTTCGATAACTGGAGAATTTTACTTGGAGCCTTTTTCATATAGACGTTGCGAGATTTCTATGTAAAATTGCTTTCAAGCGTTCAGTGTGCAGCGTTAAACGGAACGTATTCTTCTCTTGGCATTTATCTGATTTATCCTATAATATCAAAATCAAAGTAGTTATATGAAATGCTAAGCTACAATAACTTAGCCGATATGCTATTATTATACTCGTTTATTTTAATTATTGCAGGTATAAATTACTGTAAAGATATTCTTATTATTACTACAAACGCGAAATAAGTTATTGAAATCAAAATATCTAGGTATATAATTTATTTAAACTATTAGACTCGTGAAGAAATTATTAAATAAAATAATTTTCATTTTGAGTTTAAACTTTTTCCATGTTATAAAAATAACTATACATATAATCGATAAAGGGAATGTCCTTGCTATATAATAGAGTAAATTTATCTTCCATCTTTTAAAAATGCTGGTCCTATATCCAACAGAAAATCCAAAAAAAATTATCGTATTTCTTACCATATAAGATACTCAGAATTCTTTAAATAGTATTTCTATACTTCACTCATCTGTATTCTGTACTCATCAAATCAGAACCGTGGTCAAACTTCGCTCGTCGTTCATACATTCCTAATAATCGCCTGTTTGATCTGTTCTAACTCATTTCTTTCCCTGAATATCTCCTTTCCTCTGATATATATAAACACTTCCACCCTCTCTTTGTTTATTCTCTTCGAATACAGTTGCTCACCTCTTCCACCACAAACTTTCATGACGTCATCATCGAACATTAATTCATTGAAGGGGATCAGAATAAACTACTGCCATGTTGATACTCCTCTAATATCATACCAACGAGCATAAGCTACCTCCTCACCGTCGTTTAATCTCTCTGGCAGGCCTGGATCGTATTTTAAGATCAAAGAAACGCTTGTTGTTCTTCAATTATTCCTGACCCCCTGACGCGTGAAGGTTTAATACGTGTTTTTCTTGGATTCCCTTCCTGACGAGTGGCATTGAGTTCTGAAGGCAGCCGGTTGGAATTTAAATTGAAGCTATATTTGTTTGAAAATCAAGCTCGATCGTCCGTCCGCGATTTCTTTACCAGCATTGGAAAAACCACCTCCTACTGTATTGTAACGATTATAATCAAACATGTAAAAGATTTATAAGCTCAATTTCTGCGAAATTAATATTCAATATACAATGTTATAATATAGTAATAAAGTTTCTTTCTAATGATCACATGTTTTTGATGTTGAAAAAGTTAAGCCCATATTCCTCGAGGTACTGTCTACAAATTATGCTTGCTTTTTAAGATTGTATCGTTAAAGTTAATCCTGAGCAATAATATTCACCCTCGCGGTCCACTCCTACAGTAGCTACACATGAAACTTCACAGAATACGATTTAATTTCTTGGATGAATTTGAAACTTGAATAAAAATTGATGGTCAATACCATCTAATACATATTCTAAGATATTTTTCCATTACAGGTGTCTGATATCAGGGAGTACATGTTACAACCTTACAAAATTCACTGAACCACCTCTCTCCACATCCCGTACATACATAGCCAGCCACACAGCTGTGACTCCCCCAAACTTCCTGAGCGCCAGCTGCTAGGAACCCCTGCAGGGAAACAGAAACAACAGACGCGTACTACACGGTCGATGACTGTGCCGTGACTTGTTGAATGAAGAATGGCAGCAGCCCTCCAACTACCCTCTACAGGGGCTGAAGTTCACTCCCTGCAGCTACGTGTTACCCTGCTACCAAACCGCCCTTGTTTTCCAATAAATACAAAGTGTGCGGCCCTTAACAGGGTGGCCAAGCAGGAGCCTCGACTCGCAGCCACCCTTCGGAGGGTGAATTTTATCCCTCGGCGACACACCTTGGCCGAGCCATTGGAAACCGATAAGACGCTATCGGAAATATTGGCTCCACCTTCTGTGAATGATGCAAGCCTGCTCCATTTCCGGTCGAGTCTCCTCCGAGCGTGCGAGCGGACGCGTTCGATTTATCGATTCCCCCGCCCCCTCCCCTTCCCGGTTCGTAACCTCTAGTTCATGTATGTCGCCCCGTTCCGTGAACCAATCGGGAATTCCTATTCCCGATCGCCGAGCACCCCGTATTTATTGGCTATCGAACCGTCGATACGCACCCCCAGCCAGCTGATGAACTCTCGATACTTCAAGTTCTCCCAAGATTCGCCTCGACGTTGTTCCGTCTTACGTAGCGGTCGCTTGAATCCGCGTGGACGCGAAAAACAATGAGAACGATGGAGGATATTGGACAGTAGAATTAATTGCATTATTTTTTTATTATTTTCAATCGGTGAAAGTGGATCGATAGGGGCGCATTGCAGGCGGGTTTGAATATTCTGCAGCGTACGAGGGAGGAAGAATAGGTGGAAGAAACGAATTTGGAAGGGATTATTAAGTGGTCCTTCGTTTTTATTTGTAGAGTGTAGGCTGTTGAATTTGTTTTACAGTATTATTGTTTGTTTAGTAATTCTTGACAGTCGCATTAATTACTGCCAGAGGGGTAGTAGCGACGTATGTGAAACTCTTAGCCCTGTTTCACTCACTCACGGCAAGGCACCGTGTTCACGGCAAAATATGTGACGATCTTATAGAAATTTTCCGTTTATGCGGCAATAGAACCAATAGTAAATAATGTTTAGGGGATTTTTAACTCTCCCTTCAATTTACTTTCGTTTGCATACGTATTATTTAGTAGATGCATACCCCGGTAATTGTTTCATGGCGGTAATTTTAGTATGTTAAATATTGCTTCACAAGTGTTTTCACAGGAATTAATACTTTCTTGAGCAAAATTATGGAAACTACATTTTTCGACATTTACAGGGTGTTGGTACGAAGGAGTTTTTAATACTGTTTTCAATTAGAGTTTTAAGAGAATTATTGAATTAGTGAAAGGATTTGGAGTACACGTGTGAATAGATTTTGTAAAAATGGTTTTAATTATTATTTCAATCTCAAACGCGCCGAATACTGTCATGATGATTAATTTATTGCAATACCCTGACCATATTATATAGTATTATTTCAGAAAGGTTAGTAGAGAAATTTGCAAGATTGTAAAAACTCATCATATCACACCACTTCAGCCTCTTTGAAGAACGTCAAGTTTTACGAGGACCATTACTCCTATTAATGTTTCTGCCATCCTGTTCAAGTGGTAATGCCATCAGCAAACCTCTTTCTCGTATTGGTTTCCGATAATCCTTGTCCTCTTGTCTCGCGTCTTATAGGTATGTTCTAGTCAGTCAGTGAGTAATAATAATCAGTTTTAGTTCGTGATGGTGGTAGGTACATTATTTGTGCCTGAAAAATTTACAGTGTGGTGCATAATTTAAGAGGAAGATTATTTATCATTATTCCATTATTATATAATTTCCTATACACAATTCTTATATTCCAAATAACTTCTTCCAAAGAAAAGAACTACCATGAATATTTTCAAAGACACAAAAGATAACATATTATCGCAAACAATCTCCCACAGTAACGTTATTTCAAAAGTAGATAATCAAGTCCACCCCGTAAAAATAAAATTTCATTCGAATAAATCCCAATACCAAAGAATTTACACTCGTTAGCGACAAATATTATTAAAAAGCTAATCTATTCATCGCTTAGGGACAAATTAAATAACTTCCTTCCACTCCTCACACGAGATCTAAAATTTACCCAGCCCAGTTCAATGTAGCTTGCTGTAAAGATAAGGTCCATATTTACGCAGCAGCAAACATGGCGTCGCCTTCCGTGCCAAGCCGCAGTGTATATATATATAACCACGAGCCATCCCCCAAGCGCAGGGTGGTTTACCCCCAATCGTGGCTCAGAACCAACAGGTCCGCTTCCAGCGAGTCGCGTGGCGAGGCACCTCCGTCGCCGCATGCTCGCCTGGCAGGGTGGCGGGCACTGGCGACGCTTCGTCCCTCGAAAGGAGCCGATAAAAACCTCGGCAGCATCTTTCTCTCGGGTCGACTTTCGCCGGACGGGCACCTGGAGACAGGCCAGGGGGGCCTTGACTTGGCCGATCGGCCACTTAAGCAACCGGTCATCTCACTACGGCCAGGATCATATGGTGAACGAGGGGGTTCGCGCGGCGTTTGTCGCGGTTCGCCCGCGCGATTTGTCATTTCTTTTTGCTCCCCGCAACTCCTTTCTTCGTTTTTCTTTTTCTTCAGCGACCTTTTTTTCATTTTTCCTTAGCGGCCGCGAACGTGTGCACGCACACCGATCCACCGGTTATCGATCTCTGCCGATGATGGCTGACAGCGCCAGCGCGCCACCCCCGTCGCGCGCATATCTCCACGTGCATATCCGCCCCCGCGTTCGGGGTCTCGGTTTAGTTTTGACACGCGCGACACCTGTCGAACTCCCTGTCGACCCAGTTTTTCCCTACTGACGCACAAACGTTCCCAACCCGAAAATTCTGATTTTAATGAAACTCTGTGAATGTGGAATTTGTAGAGCGTATTGGAGTATGCAAGGAGCAATTCTTTTTTCTACGGAAATACTGGAGGGGTGAGATCAACCCTGATCATTTGGCCGGCGGTCTTTTTGGACCCAAGCGTAATGTTGCCGAGTATAATAATAGTAGGGGAAACTTGAAGAATCGAAACAATTACTTGTCCACTGATTTATTTGTAAAAAGAGAACGTCGATTAAAACTTGTATAGCAGGGTAGTTGATACGGGTCAACACTGACCCGGGCATCACTTTCGTGTGATTACTCCGCCGTCCGGGAATTAAAGTTATCGCGTTTTTACGTTATTATAACATAACTGTGTTTTTGTGGTGTGATAGAGCGTAAAATATTGAACGATTCTTATGTTTAAAGTTTTGTTCTATCTCGCACCGTACCAAAATTTACTTTTCTTGAAATTTCTATAAAAATAATTACTTATTCTTGTCGTAATTTTTAAAAAAAACCATTGTAAAATGCAAAACGTGTAGAAGCCCAGTAACTAACCGCATACTTTTAATAAGAATTATATTTTTTAATGTTTGCTTAACACAGGTAACTAAAAATATGGGATATTAAAAGTGCAACTACACTACATTTATAAACATATAATATTTTTAAATATTTAATTGACATTTCTTTGCCTAGTGGTCAGTCACTGGTATGCGGTCAATTACTAGTTGGTTTACACTACCTAAAATTTCACCAAAGCCCCGCAGAATAGTAAAACATACAATTATTTGAAGATCTCTACCAGAACCGGGATCTCAGAATAACCCATCAGTGCTGGAATTGCGAGCCATGTCGTGGCTCGTCAAAAAAGTGCTTCAGATGAAATAAAGCGGTCGAAACGCCGCAGGTGAAAAACCACCCCTGGAGAGAGACAGCCCCTTTCTGCTCTCCTGTTGTAAAAAGCCTCGGGCCATCCCAAATCGAAGCCCGTTGGGTCACGGAGCCAATATACATCCCTGCTATGCGATCGAGCGAAGGGGATACCAAACATTTTTTTCGAGCAACCGCTACTTTCTCGACTGCATGAGCCACTGCTCCTACATTCCTTCTTTCGTCTGCCGACGAGCCCCTGTGACGGTGACGGGTCCGCGAGAGACAACGATGCAAGAAACCGCGTCCTCGAACGAAACCACTCGACAAAAACGGGCTTATCTCACCGCAAACGAGAGAATCGAATGAAGGAGAGACCGCAGAGCGAATGAATCGACAAAGGTAAGCGTCTGCACAAGCACGGGTAGGAGAACGGGTAGGAGGACGATTAGGGAGCCACGAGAGAACTGGTCCAGCCGCGACACGAGAGATGTACTGTGTACTCCTCGGCGTCATGAGAACCTGGTACGTAGAAACCGAAGATCATCTTGGCACGCGGTCTAAATAGATTCGGTGCAACGGTCGTACGAGTTACGACCCTTCCGTTTTCCGTTAAATAGAATGTCAGCGATAGAAACTTGTTGGATCTTATGCTTCCAGCGAGAATATTAGAATCCAAGGATATCAAAAAAATCATAGTATTATGATCGTTGAATTCATCTTTGCGTCAGCTTGTACAAGACTGAGTGATACAAAATGCTATTAGCAGATTGAAAGACATGATTGATTGTATAGGACGGGAGTGTTGATGAAAACGTTTACGTTATACGTTTTTAATCAAATAGTAAACTATTAAACAGTGTGTACATATGTAGATGGACGTTTGTACGAATGGTAGATGATGGTAAATTAATTGAACCGATAAGATGAAGGGTGAGAGGGCAAATGAAAGGGAAGTGAGAAGCTCGAGCAATCGAACTGGTCCAGAGATGTAAGATGAATTTAACACCAGCTGTCTTTCATGTGAGCCGGATCCAAAGATGTTGAAGATCATCTCGAGAAATGGTCCACTGCCTCAGCATCTTGATCATCTCTCCTTGTAGGCACAAGATCATTTAATTGTCCGACATCTTTCGATAAAGTCGAGTCACGCAGCTGGCGGGTAAATTCAAGCGTTTAAGGTACTCGTCCTTACGCTTACTTCTATGTTCTTGTAGAAAATGGTAATTATACATAGCCGCAACTAATTAATATCTGTGCCTGCAGTGACCAGTCCTTTTTTAAGAAAGGCCAGAATAATTTTCAATACTAAAATCATGTAGAGTTTGGTGTACGATTTAGTATATTTCCACTGAAACATCTGTTCCTATTGACTTAGGATTTTTCTCAGGGTAGTTGTACTATTTTTAAATTTTATGTTTTATTTGTATTTAATTAATGAAAGTATACGATATACACGCGGTGCTTGAATAATTGGTTTCATTAGCTGAATCATTTTACACTTCACAAAGTAATGCACAGAAATATAATAATTAAATTCGTACAACAATGAAGTTCAAAGTATTTTCGCAAAATAAGTCGCTGACAATTGTACGCAGTGGTAATTGCCACGGAGAGTAATGGTACTCATAATTTTTAGTTACATCAGAATTTAAAAATATAAAGGCAAAGGAATATTCGGTACTAAAACAATGCCACTTAATACTTAAATTAATAATATCGTATACATATGTAAATCACTTCATTAATCAATTTGCTCAGCTGAGATTTAAACGAATTGAAAATATAGAAGTATAGAACTACAACATAAATATTGTCCATGTCAACTGGAAAAATACATTAGTTCGTATCTAAATAGAGTAGTACAATGTCAATGCAAAAATTAATTAGGAGTTGTTTTTGAGTGCTTCTATTCGGCAAAACTTGTAAGTAATTTTTAAATGACACAGTAGGGGAGACCGGGGCTAGTTGTTACACTTTTCAGTTTTTTATTTTTTATTTTTTTTGCATTCCATATTTAATACTATCAATGACTCTTACTTAAAGTACGTTCTTTCCTCTACCGATGACCGCTATGGAATGTAATTAAACGAAAACCATGACTTTGAAACAAGCCATTTTGAAAGTCGAGACATGTTGTAACAACGTGCCCCGAGTAGGGGCAAGTTGTTACACAATACGGGGCAAGTTGTTACACAATTAAATTTTACGAAACGAGGCTTATTATGAGTAATATAATTATATTTTCTTGGACAAAAGTAAATTTATTAATGTTAAGAATTCTTTTACAATAAATATACAATAAAAAATCTATTTTAAAAATAATAAAAACTACTGAAATCATTATCGTCAATTATCGTCGTCCGTTTCATACGGGGACTCGCAAAAGACGACTTTCATTACGAAATGAAACAGAGAGCCACCATAGTGGCGTTCCGTCCCCGAAAAATCATTTAGCGGGAAACTACTATAGTGACTCGTGGTAACTAAAGCATTAAATTAATAAATTAATAAATTAATTACTAAATACAATGTAACAACATGCCCCTTTCGCTCTGTAACAACGTGCCCCTTTTCGTATGTAACAACATGCCCCTTGTCTTGTGTAACAACTTGCCCCTTGTCGTGTGTAACAACTTGCCCCGGTTGACACCATTGTGTATAAACAGCTATAAGTTCATACCAGTTGGGTGTATTCTTATGTTCGTGGTGCTAATCTGTAGCTAAAAGAACACTGATTCAAACCTGGTAATAGTCATTTACATACATTTATCTGTCTGTTCGGTAGAAAAGATTCAAGTAGAAAGAGAAAAGTTACTATTAGTACCGAAAACACAAAAAACTGTAATAAAGTGACAACGCGTGAACCGATTACAAACACACAACATATACAAGTGTGTATGGTTGAAACACATCAGTCACTTCATCGTCGAAGAGATAGTCCAAGCGAAAAAATTTTAAACTGCTTTGTAACAACTTGCCCCTGTAACAACTAGCCCCGGTCTCCCCTAGATGAAATAATAACAAAGCAGTTTATTACAAAATTATACAACGGAATACTACACAAATCGTTTCCAAAACAATGTTATACATTTCATTCATTATTAACCTTGGGCTCCTTCTTCTGAACACTTATACTTTCGCAATATATAATTATCACTATTTACTCCAATATTATAATGTTTTTATTTTTAGTTCCCTATCTAATAAGGAAACTTTATGGCATAAATTCAGTGATAACATATTTTGTTAACGGAAGACGGTTGTGACGCGTGAATGAAAGTGATTTTACGCTACGTTTCACGCATGCGTACTCCAGCACCACGTGCTTCGAGCGCGATTGACTCCTCGCGCTCCTGGTAGCCTGCTACCAGCGAAGCACAAAACTGAGTAGTGAACAAATGGTAGACCAACGACGACGGCAACGTGGTCACGATTAAGAAAGCGGATCACGTTGGTCAGCTTTGCGAATCGTTAAGATGGCGGACTCGTTCTCTCTTCTTTCGCGTCTTCGAGGCTCGCAATATTTCCCGCTTCCCGCAATATCTCGGTCGCAGGCAATCCACGGTCCACGAATTGTAGATGGAACGAGCGATGCGTTTCTGTGCTTCATGCAATCTTGATACTCGCGGGACAGGAATGCGAGTGGTGAACCAATAGCAGAGGACGAGGCGGACGAGAAGAATGTTATAAAGTGGTGTTCACGAATGCAAAGCAGGGAACGCTTTCAGGGTATGTAGGTACTATCGGAGATATTTCAGTGTGCTACTGGAGCCTTTAGTTTGGTGACTTATAATTAATGAATTAATATTACTTAAGGATTGAAATTTTTAGTATTAGGTACTATGTGTCATCAATATATTAATGCAAAAGAATATGTACTATAAAATTGTCATTAAGGGATGTAATAGAAGATCTTTTGGAAAAAATTGCAACTGAGTTATGAACAATAAAGTAGATAAGTTTAATGGAGTATATTGAAGAATATAACTACAATAGATTATTGTTACATTCATTACATATAACCAATATTGAAAGTGGCACTTATAACATCACATTCATGGAAAAACATTTTTGTACTTCTTGTTTTTCCAATAGTCTAACGTGTCTTTCATTAAATCCTTTTCCATTTTTAATTCTTGGTTGATATTCAAATAATTGTTCTCCTTTCCTTTCGGTTCCCAATTCACTGTAAGGTCATTATCTAATTCCGAAGTTGGGTTTCTGAAATAAAACAAGAATCAATGAAAGCTGAATAAATATTACAGAGTCTTTAATATTCACTGTTTAAAGTGCATATTAGCAGATGTAAGAAATATTTAGAATGTGACAAGTATTTTTTAAAAATCACTGACCTGTCTTTGGCAAAATTTGTCCACATCTTAGTCATAACGTTGGTCATCTTTTCTGCAGAGGAGCCTGGTTCGGGTAGATTTTTGAATACGTTCGAATAGAACAAATAACCTATCTCGTCGCCATGTGCAACGCCTGATCAAAACACAAAGATATATTTTGCAAAAGATACTATTTATAATCTCTTCATCACAAAGGTTCATTATAACTAAACATTAGAGTTAAACCATCTAGTAGCAACGAAATATTTCTCCGATGAATCTCGCCCATTTCACCACTGTTTTTTTAAATTTGTCTGTTTTTTTTCGAATTTTCTATTATTGCACTATACTCCATTATTAAATTCAATTTATAAGAAATTATAATTCTTTCTGATTAGTAAAGAATACAAGGTCTTGTATTTTATAATCAAAACATGTACTAAGGTTTATTATAACCATAAAAAGAATATCGTCTCACCATCAGTTATGCCAAAAAGACCTTTCATAAATCCAAACGGCGCTTCATAAGAAAAGAGATACTCATAAATAGGTGCAGAAATCCGATCTTTCAAAATGTCAAGCGACATAAGCTCTCCCGCGACAAAGATAATGTCCGCTAACATCTGCAATATTCAAACGGAATTCAAGTAAAATAATTTTAATTGCCTCGATCTTAGAAGGTGATATCGAAACATAAATACCCTGGAGTATTCATTTATATCATCCTTCGATACTTGTTTGTCACCAAAATAGAACCTCCTCAGACATTCACCAGATTGTCTCTGTTCAGTGGAATCGGTAATGTTAAGATCATCTGGGAGGAATATCTCTGGTTGGGTGTTTAATAATTCAATGGCGTCTATCATCTCTGCAAAATTCAAATCGTAGGCACTTGCCGATAACCATTAACTTTTCATCTTACAAATCGAGTAAGAGGAAGTTTGATTTTTGTAAGAATCCCCCTCGTGCATAAGCAGAATGGTATCAAAATTATAAACTCTTACTATGGCAGAGAAAAAATATCCGTACACCTCGACGTTTTCACTTCAATTCATAATATTTTTTTATGTAGGTCTCTGCATAAGAAGTTAAAGTATGTCTAAGAATATAATTGAATCTTTCATATGTATACCATTTTGAAATGCGTAGTTCTGCCATACGTATAGTAGCCTCCTTGTAGTTAAATTAATCACGGTGTTACGTACGTGGTGCAAAAAATGCAGCCTCATTGGAATTGACTCCAGACATTACAGGCACGTCCGCGATTTTTCCAGATTTCAGGAGAGTCCATGGATCGGTTGGCAAGAATATATCCTGCCCTAGGTCAACCTCGACTGATGGGACGAACCCACTCAGGTGTCCATTCAAAGTATTCTGTATTTACGCGGAACATTAAAAACGAGATAGAATTTAAGGACGAATATCAGTGGCAATATTACAATTAGCCACAAGTTAATCAATTTCCAAGATATCAACGAGGCTTTTTCCTGCTTTTTATTTTGTCCAGAATTTTGGTGACAATTTTGTTCAGTGTCCGAGTTTTCTGCACGCAAGATTTTAAAAAATTTGGCCTATTATTTCACTCTAATTTTGTTGTTATATTTCTCAAATTGAAATTTAAATAATTTAAAAACTACGGAATTAATTTTTCTAAAATTTTGCCGAGTGTTTTACTATTGCATAAAGATCTCTTCCTCCAATTTTTAAAAAATTTCGCTTATTTCTTATGTTACCGAAGTTCATTCACCCTCGCGTCACGAGTGTCTAAAATACCTCACCTGACTCTTCATTATCTCATCAGTAGCCGCGATGATATCCTTCACGTGAAACTCGGATAATTTCCGAACCAACTCTGCAGAATCTGTGGTGTGTATTCCGAGAGCCTCCCCTAACATAAAAGCAAGTTCTCTGGGGTTGTAGGACACCGCCCATGGATTAATTATCGTTCCGCTTTCCTGAATAACACCGCCGAATAAGCCTAAAATATAACGAGATGGAGCATTCGCAGATAATTCTAACTTAGCTAATAGCTGATCGCAATCACACATCGTGCTTGACTATATCGGTGTTCAAGAATCGGTGAGAAGAAATAGGAGTTCTCGACTTCGCGATATACCTACGAGGAATTATCGCGTGTCTTTGTGAATTTTACGAAATCGACGTCCACATTACCTTCGGACATGGGCGAGAACATATGATACTGAGCAGAAGCTGCTCCTGAGCTCTGGCCGAAGATAGTGACTCTATTCGGGCAGCCACCGAAGAAATGAATGTTATCTTTCACCCATTTCAGCGCCATTACTTGGTCCTTCATCCCAGCATTCCCGAAAGCGCTTTCGTCACCTGTGTTCAAGAATCCTGAAAAGCGAAACAAGATTGCACGAGTCGATTCGAGAGTAGCGTGATGAAAATATTGGAATTACAATATTGTTTAAACGTTAATTCTGCATTTATGTATTCCATGCGAAATCGTTTATTTCTTGCACTCGATGCGAGGGATTTTGATGGAATTCAAATATAACATAGTCCGCGTGAAATTGGGGGAAGTTTAAGTCATCGTTTCGCTGGTTTCGAGTTTGTTTAAAAAATTCGAGACGTCAAAATCCGCGATTTTCACGTTTTCGAGGGGCTTCGACGTTTGTATTTTTTAAACAAATTTGAGATGAGTAAAATGATGACTTAAACCTCCCCTAATTTCACGTGGACTGTAATATATTTTAATTTCATCAATATCCCTGAAATGAACTGAAAAAGTTGATTAATTTCATTCAATCTTCCAAATTATGCACAGAGAAGTGGTGAATTTCTTATTAGAAAAGTCGAAGGTAATAAGGTTCGTGTGAGTCTTTTGTGCTCCAGTCACTTACCGAGAGCTCCAAGCCTATAACTAACAGTGACAACTAACACATCGTCTTCGACCAAGAAGTCTGGTGCAAATAGCATATCACTGGCCATGCCAGTATTCCATACACCAGGATGAAACCATACCATAACGGCTTTGCGGGCTTCCTTGTCCAAAACGGGGGTGTAAATGTTGAGGTAGAGACAATCCTCCTCCCCAATCAAGCCCTTTTGGATCATACAGTAAAACGGGCATGGTGAACGGTGCTCAGTAGCGTCGTACACACCGTCCCACGAATCTCCTGGCTCTGGCATCTGAAGTACATCACAATTTATAGTTTTCAGTACATCATCATTGTATTTTCTGAAACACCATAACTTATTTCGTAACATATTCAAATAATTCTGACATGAATCTTGTTATCAGCCTCTTTAACCGTGCAAAGATGTCTCAGCATAGATCTTTTTAATTAATACTGTTTTGAATTTCTAGATTTAAATTTTATTCTCTTGAAAAAGTTTCGAAGAATTAAGAATTCTGAGGAAACCTTTTCTAAATCAACACACCTTGAATCTAGAATATATTATATAGCATTTACTACTTTCACAGTGTTAGAAATTACTACTAACGTGCTCTGAAATTTTCTATCTTCTACTACTGATCACAAACACGTCACAGTGCATTATTCAAATCAGCAATCCTTCTTACTTACACGAAACTTGTTGGGGCCAACATTTGGCTTTGCATATGGAACACCCTTGAAACTGTAGTAAGGTTTATTGTGTAGAACAGTTTCAGTTTTCAGCCCCTTCAGGATACCCTGGGGAATCTCTAACTGAACGTCCTGGTCCGCGTACACGGACACGAGCACGAGCCCAGAAAACACCAACCTTTCTAGCCACATGTCGAGTGTCTAGCGTGCAAAATTGTCGAGCGGTACTTATAGCCTTGCCTTTGTGGCGGGTAACATCCTGCGCAGCTTTGATTATCAAGCTCTAAAAAGACAAGCGGCGGAAAAATAGATTACATAAGTAAGTTGTGCAGCCAGTAAACATGGTCGCGCACGTATGGATTATCCTCTGTTGATCGCCATAACAAACGACGGTGATTTTCGGATAGCTAAGTATCGGATATCCTCCATTTTTGTTTGAATTACCTATGCTCATTGCAATTCAACGAAAACGCTTCCGGAATTATTAGATGGAACGGAGAACACGATAAACGCCAGTTAAATGTTTTTCGCGAGCGAAGCAAATGGTTGGATATTATTTAATTACTCAGGGAATGATGATCGCACATGCATGAACTTCAAGCAATATAGGAACGTTCTGAATCATATCACCTTGAAATAACTTTCCATGATTCTTATTGTTTTTTATTGTCGTTTAACATTTATGGCGTTAACGATGTTTAATGAAAATGATTGTTGGAAGAAATGCTATAATTTATATATAATGTTATTTTTCACCGTAGAGCAAGTTAGCAAAGGTTTGATGCAATGTGCCTTAATAATATGTGTTAGATAATTGTAACTTAAATTTTTAGGTAAGTTCGGTTCCTATTATTCGTTGGATTTAACGAACTTTTTATGTCATAGAATGTTTCACTTTTATTGGCACTAAAGGGAGGATTTATGAATGAAGTAATATTTACAAAAATAAAAGTACGACTGTCTATATAATAGCTGAATCACTTTTTTTTTATCAAACTATGTTTTCTCAGTGACTAAGTAGTGAACAGAATGCGCCATTAGTTTCTCGAACAAAATGCACCATAATTGTCGACAATTTTTGCAATCATCCAAAGCTCCCGTAGCAATTTGTTCTTTCGTAAGAGATCGCTTGGCTGTTGTCGAAATCAAATGCGACAAGAATTTTCAATTGGCAAAGTATTTCTTCAATTCTTCAGAAACACAATATGCTCTAAGACTATTCTGTACGGCCGATGCCGCAATTGAGAAAACCCAAGAGCCGAGCGAGAAGGAACGAAACATTTAACACGAAGTTGCCGTCGACTCTTAGTTCTCTCACTCTCGATCGAAGGATTCCAAGAAATGGTGGGGATCGCTCAAAAAAGGTTGAGTAACATTGTGTTAAAAGATACC
Source organism: Andrena flavipes (assembly GCA_963971345.1). Lineage (NCBI taxonomy): Eukaryota > Metazoa > Arthropoda > Insecta > Hymenoptera > Andrenidae > Andrena > Andrena flavipes. The sequence continues at coordinate 58,763,082 of OZ020482.1, forward strand.
TTATTATACCTTGTACATTACATCAATCTTTTTCATCCAAAAAAAATGGCCCTACTTTGATATACTTACGTAACAAGTATCTCCTTACTAATTGGGACTTAAATATGTATCAGCAATTTAAATTTTTCAAAGAACAGATTCAAAGATCGATATATCCCTAACATCAAATTTCCCAAGAAACATTGTAGACTCCCTTACTCCCTTACTTTCGCGAAGTGAACAAAGTACAAATCTCAGGATACCAGGATTGAAAAAGGTACTCCCTCACGAAAAGAAAAGAAGTCACCGTAACCGCTGACGGGATCTATGTAGAATAACTCGAGATAAGAGGAGGGAAGCTCGAAGCCCTGGTGATATTACAGGTGCATAGATGCGGAAAACTTGCGCGGCGAAAATTGTAAAGTTACAACGGGGCAAAACCGACCTTCGGCGCGCTCCTACTCCCCTAGTAACATATTTAATATTACTTGATATTTACGTTAAATTATTAAATTAAACAATTCAGTGACCCGGTTACCCTGGACACGCGGTACAAGCCCCGCAAAGAGTACCTTTTCTTCAGTGTCTCGTCTCTTTTATCCTTCGTATGAATTTGTGTTGGCACCAACTTGGTAAAGGGTTGTAACTGTTCGATCTACGAAGGCGAAACAGTGGCTAATATTTGAGTGTGAAAAAATTCGTGAGGTGGTGTAAGTCCGTGGGAATCATTGTCGCGTGGAAGTTGGTGGGAACCGTAGGAAGCAGTCGGGTCAATATCCGAACCGATCGAAACGCGGATTTCGGAATAGCTGGCCTCCTCGAGAGACCTGCTTCCCTGCTACATGAGCACCACTCAGCACACCCTCTGGATTCTCACAGGACGTCTTCGTCTCATTAACCGGACATTCTTGACCCCTTGGGCATAGTCCAGTGGTTCTCATGCAATGTCTGCGACACTTCCATGGAAGTGCTCAGTTTGCAATGGGAATTATAGAAAGACACAAACGTTTGCCAGGCAAGATGCACGGGAAAGTGGAATAGAGTAAGACGTGATGTCAAATTTAGCGAGTAAGTAATGTAGCGTGTAAAGTTATTATATCACAATGAATGAACGTTCTAGTTGGCCATACACACTGCCAAGTCGTACGTCGCATCACTTGACTTTTAATTTAGGTGCATCTTGCCCAAGTCTTGAATAAGAATTAGGATGAATGCCAGGGATACATGTTTTATGAACATTTTTCTTTAATTTTCTATGATGAATTCACCCCTGAAGCTTCATAATGTAACAATTTAGGTATAAAATATAATAATTTCGTTGTTAATTATGGGATTTTATCATGTGGTAAAATTAATTATTGGATATTCCAGGAAATCTATTATAACAATTATTCTATGTTTTTTAAAAAGTTTTATTCGTATTTAGTTTTAAACGAGGGCTATGAAGATATACGTTATTTTGGACAAGATTTTCATTGGGGGCGTAGCTCAGATGGTAGAGCGCTCGCTTAGCATGCGAGAGGTACCGGGATCGATGCCCGGCGCCTCCAGAATTGTTTTTTTTTTCTAAAAACTATATATACATTTTAAACGGTAGTAAGAATTACATAACTAAGAGAATTATAGACCATTTTTATTATTCAATTGTTTAAATTAATCTTATATAGGTACTTATTGAAATTAAATGTATAGAAAATAGGAAAAAATTATAATATAACATAAAATGTAATTGGAGGTAGTATCACGACGAATTGAAATTGCGAGAAATATAGTTAATATTTTCCGAAGAATAATCTATAAAATATAATCGAAATAATGATGCGTAGTAAAATGTTTTGATGTTTATAATGTTGAACAGGTTTGACGGAGGCATATGTTTTTCAAACCGAATCCACGGCTCCATCGCTAAATTATGATGGAGCTGAAAGATCCTATTGTCCAGCAAATGAACACAAGCAACCTCCCGAAAGGCAGGACACTTCGTTAAGATTGAAACAATTAAGATCAGAAATAGGTCGAGTTGTTTCCGTCCAAGGAGCACCCCTCGATGGATATATCGTCACGTCGGAAGATGCTCATCAGGTAAATAATTAATAAAACATCTCTAATTATTTAAGTATTATTATTATTTTGTCTTAGATATTATAGTTTAATTTTTATCCCTAACGAAGATCTAAATTTGTTCTCCAAAATCAAATGCAAGTATGATTCTGTCTAACGATAAGAGCATGATATACATATAATTCTAATTATATATGTCAAAGAAAATATAATGATATAATATAAACAAAAAAAAATGTTATAATTAATTTATAAAGCAGTTAGTGTATAGGTACTTAACATTTCAGACAGCGAGCATCGTTAGTTACGACCGACAGGGCCCATTGGAGGTATTATTCTCGTAAGAATTCGCGTTGACAATTTTTTGAAGCTTCCTCTAATTGAGTAGCTATATAGTTTGAAGGAAAGTGATTTAATAAAACCGAGATTGTTTATCCCTGAAAATGTGCAGTGAAAGCTTCCTCTAATTTCACCGCATTGCAAGGGCGTAACTGTTCCTTTTGCCCTCCCCCCTATATGGGGATGCCCATATTGCAGTGTTTTCTAATGATCAATGCTGCTCCATTTCAATCGAATAACTTAATGATCAAAGCTTCTTAACTCCAGACAGTAATGAATGAATTCTTGATGCCTTGTATATACCTATATAAATATGAGATTGAATAAATTTTTATCATCAGAGTGAATCGTTGGACCCCCGAGATTTGAGGAGAGAATTCATCACTGGATTACATGGTAGCGCTGGGGAGGCTCTAATCACTACGGACAAAGCAGTGTTTTGGACTGATGGAAGGTATCATATTCAAGCAGACCATCAGCTTGATTGCAATTGGATACTCATGAAACGTGGTATAGAAGAAGTAAGTTTTGGCTGCAATGTGACTGTTGCGAAATTTATTGCAAAGCACCACATTCGTCTAGCAAACTAATTACCATATTTCTATGTAAATATGTTTATTTATATAGTTTATTTACAAGAGCAGTTCGTACGAGAGCAACTTCTTCTTACATTAATTAGTTAAAATTTTTTACTTGATAAACAGCCTGCCGAAAAAATAAAATCTAGTGTCAATAAATGCTAACCAACGGAATGAACTGAAATTTTGAGGGGTTGGGCGGTAGGGAGAGAGAATCTTTAATATAAAATTTCAGCTGCGGGTATTTGTTAGTTTCTGAGATATTAATAAAAAAAACCTACGGTAGAATAAAGAGTAAGTCGAGCTTGTGGCTCGGCGGTCTCCTTTTTGGCGGTGCCTAAAAGGCCGAGGAAAAAAAGTGTGAACAACTAGGTGTGAATAAAAGGAGACAGTCTAAGTCTTCCATGCGTGTAAAAAAGACGGAAGACACCGTAGATGGGTGCAAGTAGGACAAGCGAAATTGCACTTGCGTGCAAACAGGACAAGGCTGTCCACGCGGAGTAGAAAAGCGGCTGCCAATGGAGAAGAGCAGGATTTTCTAAATATCCAATAGGAGCAAGTGTTCAAAACTGAGGATTTCCACTGCTAGAAAGAAAGGAGAGTAATACTAAGTTTAAACGCGTGCGAAAAGGACAAACGAACTTGTCCACGCGGATTTGATGAGCAGCTGTCAATCCTGGCGATCACGTTTTTGCTCGGTGACCAATGAAACGAGGGGAGATAACGCGACCAATACCAGAAAAAAGGACAGATTCAGTCTTTAAACGCGTGGGAAAAGGACGGAGAGGGTCTTGGACGTAAGCAAGGAAGGAGAGCGGAGATGTGCGTGCGTGCGAGAAGGACGAATCGAGTTGTATACGCACGGTAAGGAGGAAAGAGGGGACCCCGCAGCGAGTTAGTTTTTTCTCGGTATTGGGGGCTTGAAAAAAAGGTGTGAACAACTAGCTGGAGATAAAGGGGGACGTAGTCTTAGACGAGTGCAAGAAGGACGGAATAAGCCGTAGACGAGTGCAAGCAAGACGAGTGATGTCTATGTCCTCGCGAAAAAAAACGAAGACAGACCCGAAACGCGGCGGCTTCTTTATCGTCGGTATCGATTGATCTGGGGACAAGGTGTGAACAAGCAGTTAAGTTTTTTTTCTCGGTACTGGGGGGTTGAAAAAAAGGTGTGAACAACTAGCTGGAGATAACGGGGAACGTAGCCTTAAGGCGGCTACACACGCTCCGGCCGGCCTGACAGTTTGGCCTGCGCAGGCCGGACTGTGCAGGCCGGCCGGACCGTGTGGAGGCACTCGGCGTCCGGCCGGCCTGTACAGGCCGGACTGTGCAGGCCGGCCGGACGCCGCACAGTGGCCGGGGTAGGGATAATTAGTAACATTCGTGTTGTATAACTTTTAAACTATAAAAGATATCGGAATGGCGTCAAAGGACATTAAATGAAAAAATTATTCCTTTCTAATAATTTATAATTGAATATATTGTAGGTTCATTTAATGCTTTTTTCAATTTTTTCAACTTAATTGTTATAAAAAATTTGTAAACTGTTTATTTAGTAGTTTCTTCAATGCTCTTTAAGCGATTTAAATCACTTGTTGGGTAAACTTTTATTTTCCGATTATAAGGAAAAATCAAATAGTACTGTTAGAAATTATGACAAAATGTACAGTTTAGTTAAACATTATTATTCATTTATTATTAATGTGTTCAACGGATTTATTCATTTCAGCGTATTACGAAAGTCTTTATTCTTTATTGTATCGATATGGAAATGATACCGATGGATTCCTTATATTTTTCCGATGAAAATAATACAAAATTTCATGTAAATCGGACTATTTTTAACAAATTGATCTTGAAATTATATAATTAGATTTTTCATGGAATTTCCTTCATTATGGTCCGAATTACAGTGGTCCCCGGATTATTGAAATGCTTTTTTCCCCGGATCATTGGGAAAGACCTACCCACCCCACAGTTTTGCTTCCTTGGTGCAAGCGAGGGCCTTCGGTCCCAGGTAGACCGCCCGTTGACTGCCGGGAGCAATAAAACCGTTGGACCAGGTAAAATACCCAGTAGAGAAAAATAACATGTTCATTGGGAAATATGGAGAATTCCCGGTCCCGAATCTTTCTCGATAATCCGGGGACCACTGTATGTCATTATTGGTGGTAGTTTCGTCGGCGAAAAACAAGGAATCGATAGTCGCCGTTTTCGCAAAGATTTGATGAGAAATGTGGAAATCCTGGACATTTCTGACTTTTTAATGGTATTGCAACCCTTTCGAAGATCGAGAGCCATCAAATTCGGTGAGCCAATGGAGTATCCTGTCCTCGCCACAGGGTACCAGGCGGCATCTCTTTGACAGGCGTCGCTGGAGAATCACCCTGTAGTATACATTCAGTAGATTTCGGTAGGAGAAAGTTTATTTTTCCTGCGCAATAACGACTGTGCAGGCCGGCCGGAGCAAAATCGAAAAACGATTCGGTCGGCCTGAGTTCGCGGCCAGATCTGAACAGACGCCACTTGAGACTCCCTATTCTCCATGTCAGCGTAGTAAAAAATTCATCATTTTTTATCGTATCGATATGAAAGTGGCACCAATGGATTCCTGGCGTTCTCCCGATTAAAATCATCACAAATTTCATGCAAATCGGACTACTTTTACACAAGCAATTTGTAATCCTTATGTAAAAGTAGTCCGATTTACATGAAATTTGGTATGATTTTCATCAGAAAAACATAAGGAATCCATTGGTGCCACTTTCATATCGATACGATAAAGAATGAAGAATTTTTTACTACGCTGAAATGAATATTTCACACTTTCATCCTCGACTGCGGGGGTCGACCTCAATTCGCTACGTTCACCCAAGGATTCATACCTGTTTCAGAAAAAAAAATTATTTATTCTGTATGTTATCGATATGGAAGTGATACCGATGGATTCCTTATGTTTTTTCGATGAAAATCATACAAAATTTCATGTAAATCAGACTATTTTTTACAAATTGATCTTGAAATTATATAATTAGATTTTTCATGGAATTTCCTTCATTATTTTCCGTGACAACTTGGTACACATATTCTTAACGGTATTATCTAAAATGTAGCATATCATTTTATTTTATTCGATAACCCATTCGTATATAATAAATCGTTTAAGTTTGCCTTGTTAGGTAAAAAATTAATAGTGGTATTCATCTTGCTCTCGTTTGTACAGTAAATTTTTTTCTTCTTAAATGCGTATACTAATTGTCTTGTTCCTTTCCGCGTCACCTTGTCCGCGCGGATTTAGCTGCAGGTACAGGTAAAACGGCCTTTCGCCCCTACGGCGTAGGACAGGGCTGCACAGGGAGCCTTATTCTACCCTTAGTAACGGCGTACGGCTGGTTGCTCGCCGCTAGGCGCTGAAAAAGGCTCCCTGTGCAGCCCTGGCGTAGGATCTATATGCTACTAACAATAAAATAATAAAACTTTTCGTACCGACCGTAGCAAAGTATAACGACTTGCCACGTTTATTGCTTAAGGACCTCCGCTGAATCGTACGTATCTTGTATTTTTTTCACCCAAGTTATTAAACACGACCTTCCGTTGGAAAATGAATGTGAAACAACGAGACGTGTATTTCCGTCGTAATTGCCACCACATGAAATGAGACAAATTCAATGAATCATCTTTATGAGTCTCTTTCCCTTGGGAGAAAAGTAGGAAACGCGAATTCGTCTGAAATTGGTCATTTTGCTCCCGCTCAGCAGGGGTGAAAAAACACAAATTTTCATGCAGGTGTTGAAAAAATGAATTTTCTCGTACTTGTCTCGTAATGTTTCTGCCACTTTCTTTCTCCTAATACTCAAAACTCGTATGTTTTAACGGGCAAATAATTGTACGGTCCCAGGTTTATCTAACATGAGAAATACCATGATTCCAATGTTCATATACGTATGTATACGTCCCTCGTATATATTGATGGAACTGTGACAGCGTATATATACGCCTTTCGCAGGCAATGGGTTAAAACTGTAAAGCAAATGTTAAGTAAACTAAAATCATCATATTTATCAACTAACCCCACAGCCGGGGTTTGTCTCACTATAGGTACTCTAAATATATATAATAAACACTATAGCCAAACTCAATTAAAACGATTTCCAAAATTAAGCCTATACCTAATGAAATTTGTAAACATTTGATGTGCAAGAACTCAACAAAATACCAATGGCCCATTTATAAAAATTAGACATGTTAGAAATTAGTCGACTAACACCGGTCTCTCCGACTCCCTGTCATGTTGATGACGCGCGCGCCAGCGATACTATTTTTGAGAAAGACGCTTTCCGTTCGCTTCCTAATTAAATTTTGAACAAAGCATGTTTTCCTTTCGAGTCTTTCGTTTCTGGCCTGAATAGCTATTGCGGGTGTCATAAACCTGGAGTTTATGATGGGCCCACGACGATGCAGGCCTGGCGGCCTGCAACCGGCCACGTCACGCGCTTGGGACCGAAGCTCCCGTTAAAATCGCACCCCCGTTTCCGGAAACCACGCCAGGGGCGCAAGAAATAGGGGGCGCGATTGGTGTTCGGTAAATTACATGATTGGTTAATATTCCTGAGTTCAGTTAACCAATCACAGCAAATTTTCAAACGCGGCCGTCTTCCCGGAAGATCGGAAGACTGTCGAGCGTCAGTTCTGCATCAACTACGAATCGTGACAGCAACAAGTGCTTCGTGTGGATATCAATTCATTATTACATACAATGGCCGTATCAATTTCTGCTACCCAAAGGAAGTGTATAGAGGAATTTTTAACCATATATAGAAATGAAACATCCGTATGGAAAATAAATACGGAAGAATATCGCGATCGTGATTTAAAGAATGCAGCGTATTTAAAGTTAATAAATAAATTAAAAGAAATTGAGCCAACCACCACGAAAAAAAGTGTAGTGGCAAGAATTAATAATATGCGCAGCGCGTATCGGAAGGAGCTGAAAAAAATAAAGGCCTCTACGAGGACAGGAGCGGGTACGGACGATGTGTATGTACCTACATTATGGTACTTCACCCAGCTGCATTTTCTAAACGACCAGGAAACACCACGAAACTCTCGGTCGAATATTGAAAGCGACGGCGACGAATTCGAGATCGAGGTAAGTTAAATAAAATAATTTTTTTATGCATATTTTATTTGAAGAATCTGCACATTGTACAAAAAGTAAACAAGTGTAAATTTTAGATACAGTTGGGTAGAGCCATTCCACGTGAAATCGGACACTCTTTGGAGTAACATTTCCGATGTTGGTGAAACTTGGTTATGTTGTAGTCTTTAGTGATATATAATCGTATCTCGAAGGATTTTCAAAAAATTTTAAAACTGGGGATCTTACATCTCTTTGAAATATAGAGGTGACCTTTTTTTATTCAACTATCTATATATCAAACATTTTGAATCTATTTCGTTCATTCCACACCTAGTGTAGCCTTGAAGGCCATGTATGCTACATAGTTGAATTTGTCTTGATAGTCGGTTTCATATCGTGTGACAAAAAATATATAGCATTTTATTAAAAAAAAAAAAAATGAAACTTACCGTCGCTTTGCGCAAAATAATCGGAACACAAAAAATCTTTTCTCCAAGTATAAAACATTTGCAACAACATTGTATAAAAATGGCTGGTATAGCCGCCTAGTGTGCTTCGACGCAGCGTCACATTGAATTAATTTTCATTTGGCCAATTTTAAAGTGTCCGTAGTTTTGAAAACGTGTCCATTTTTATTAGGTACTCTCATGTCTCCACTGTAAGCTCCAAAAGCTTATTTCTATCACTTTCTTAGTTCAAAAGTTATAATTTATTGGAAAAAGGTCACCTGTATATTTCAAAGAGATATAAGATCACCAATTTTAATATTTTTTGAAAATCCTTCGAGATACGATTATACATCACTAAAGACTACAACATATCCAAGTTTCACCAACATCCGAAATGTTACTCCGAAAAGTGTCCGATTTCGCGTGGAATGAAACAGCTAATGATTACAGTAAATGCGTTAAATGTGAGTAATGAAGTTATTTTGCCATGGAACTGCACCTTCATTTACAAAATAATTCATAAAATCTTCTCTAACTTTTTTAGCATCATTAGCCATATTTCCCGAGTTTCTGTGATTCAAATTTTCCATATTGGAATTGCTTGTATGGAATCCCGACACAGTAGTCCCATCTTGTGTATTTTCTCGATCGAAACAATTTGGAGGCGAGTAAGAATTCGGCACCGTTTGCATTAAAAAATTGTGTAATGCACAACTTGCCATTACAACAGACTCAATGTTTTCTGGTGCTATATTAATTGGCGTGTGAAAAATTCTAAATCGTGATGCCATGATGCCAAACGCGTTTTCAACAATACGTCTCGCCCGCGATACGCGGTAATTATAAAGTTTTCTTTCTTGGCAAATTAGATCTGCTTGTCTAAACGGTTTTATCATATCCACTCTCAATGGAAAGGCATCATCGGTTACAAAAACGTAGGGCAAACTCCTAGAAGTGTTTCTGATATTCTCTTCAGTTGGGATCCTTAATAGATTGTTCTGAAGTTTTTCATAGAATTTGGTGTTTTGGAGAACACCTCCATCCGAAACTCTGCCGTTTGTACCAAAATCGCACATGACGAATTGATATTTCGCATCCACTATTGCTAATAGAACCATACTGTGTCGGCCCTTGTAGTTGTAAAATTCTGACCCGCTTCCATTTGGAGGAATAATTTCAATGTGTTTTCCGTCAATCGCTCCAAGACAATGTGGAAAATTCCACCTTTCTTCAAAAACTTTTGCTATATTCTTCCATTCTTCTGTTGATCGTGGAAACTAAAAACAGAAAATATTATGGTTTCAGGAACACGCACTGGAAAATACAGGGCCAACAACAGCTACTGAAGACAATCCAAATGATTGTGCCGCGGATGTCGAATCATCGGAGATAGAAATTGAGGAAAATTCAGCAGATCCACCTCCAATCCCGTCTACATCGACAACACAAACGAATCGGCCAAGACAGTCGAAGAAGAGTACTCGAACTGAAGAAGCTGCGTTACAGCGTGATGTTCTCTTATCTGTACGGGAACATTTTAAACAACCAAAAACGCAGGAGGATCGTTTTGAGATTTATGGGAAAAACGTCGGTATGAAATTGCGTGACTTGCCCAAAGAGCAGAGGATTCTGGCCGAACGCATCATTAACGATACTCTCTTTGTGGCCGAAATGGGGAAGTTAGACATGGCACACACGTTAATTTCCCAACAAATAATCCATAGAAACATTCGTACTCCTACTCCGACTCCTAGTCCTACTCCTACACCAATGCCTCACCACAATCAGCAACCAACATATCCTTATAACCCAACTCCTAGCCCAACTACACATATTCCTAATCCCAGTCCAATATATCATTATCAGTATCACGAACCACCATCTCCTTATCATGCACCAACTCCCAGCGCCACCACACCTCATTTTCTCATTCCGGAACACTCGCAGCACACATTTTCGCCTAATTTTAATAATAGCAGTAATACTTATAATAATAATGATAATAATAATAATAGTAATAATAATAATGATTATTATAGATAATATTTTTATTTTTAATTTTTATAATTATCTACATTAGGATAAATATTTGTATAAGACGATCCCTCGGGGTGAAATGACTCATGGCTGTTTTAGAGTTATTAGTGGTACTATTTAGTAATATCGATGTTTCAAACTTTAGTCCGTACGTCGTCAAGTGTCGCACGAATTGCCATGTACATATCAGCGCCGTATGTGTTATAAACAAGACAAAATAGAAATTACTGTCTTTTATCTTAGATAAGGTCTTTTTCAATGTTCTGTAATTTTTGTCATGAACGGCTTAAGCCGCGTATTCACCTGTGCATTCGGCCCGAATGTGCATCGGGCGCGCACCAATTGGCGAACCGTTCGGCGCGCATTCGGTTCGTCTCGGTTCGTCAATTGATGCGCGCCCGATGCACATTCGAGGCGAATGCACAGGTGAATACGCGGCTTTAGTGTGACATCTGTTTTTTTTCGCGGATTGAATGACAACTCAAAAATAAATTAATGTATGTTTCGTTATCGAATGTAATAATTTGACGTTATATTCAAGTACTGAATGAGAGCTGGATGTTTGGGGTCATATGATCACTCTGTAGTAGGGTAAAATGAATCCAGAAATCCCAGGGAGTGTGCGAAAAAATTTGAGTGTGTGAAGATGATCTCACTTTCTTATATTTGTTAATTCATTTTAAGTATTTCTATTCATTGATTATGTACCACAAATTATGTGCGTTTTCTTTTTTAAAAAAATTGTTTCAAGTTATTATGGTCGCATATTTTGTGACTCAGTTCAATTTCTGTTTCTATTTAAATAAATCAATGTTGTTTAATGTTCGTCTTATTCATTACCAGTAGATGTAAAATGATCCTAGGGGATATTTTCCTACACATAGGTGTAGGTACAAAATGATCCTTTGGTATGCCTTCACAAAAATGCGAATAAAAAATGTAATTGATCAAGTAGCTGATCGAAACCAATAATAAGGTACATAAACTAACTTACAAACACTACTTTACATTTATTTAAATAATAGGCATTTGTATTTTTTATATGAATTACGGTTTAAGGGGATCGTTTTAGACACATTATTCCTACGGGTAATTATTTACAAAAGAGCAGATGGAATATGTTGTCGGAGGCATGATATCGAACAACTTTTTCCTATACATGTTGCCGTCGCTCGACTTTAGTTTTCGAAATATTTGCACAGTAATATGATCGGTAGTTGCCTTGGGTTTAGATGGTTTGGCCAACTTTTCGGATTTAACATAAAGAAATGTGTAAATCTTATAGGAAAAAATTGCTTAGAATCATGCCCCTCACAACATATGTATACAACGTCATCTAAATCGAAAAGTAAAAGATGGTCATTTTCCTTACCTTCAAATAATCCTTATGTAGAACTTTATATAAAGCGTCGCATGTTTCCGGTATAATATACGAAAGAGCCTGAGGTGATATGATTGCCGTAAATTTAAGATCTTCGTAACTTCTTCCACTTGCAAGAAATCTCAATGTGGCAGTTAATCTCTCGTGCGGTGAGATGGCGTGTCTCATAATTGTATCTTGCTTTTGTATGAAGGGACTGACTAAAGAAAGTAGACTCAAATATGTTTCTTCATTCATGCGTAAATAATTGTGCCAATCTTTAGGCGCAAAACGCAATTCGTTTAATAAATTTATGTGTGAATAGCGTCCCCTTTTTTTAAACCATTCTTTGCACCACACACTTCGATCTTTTTTCTGTTTGGAACAATTTTTTGTAGCTAATAATAAGCCTACTACAGCTAAAACGTCGTCTGTCGATGTCATGGTCGGTTGACAAAACTGTGAATACTGTAGGGCTGTTCCAGTGCCCGAAACAAGCGAGCCGAGCCTCACTGTGCTCGAAGAACCGAGTCGAGCCGAACCGAGCCGAGGGCCCGTAACAACCGATGGGCCGCAAGAACCGAGTAGCTCGAATTTTTCCGAGCCGTCCGAAAAAGCCGAGCGGGCCTAACCCCGAGTCTCCACCAAGGCGAACACGAACAAAAACAGTGTTCGCGAACGTTTTTGACTGTTCCAGTCTGATCCACTCCGCCGCAAACATGAACAAAACTCAACGTATGAATCGTATGTGAATGTTTTGTTCTGTTTGCGGCGGTGTGGAGACGACAAGAGCAGGGGAAAACGTTCGCGAACAATGTTTTTGTTCGTGTTCGCCTTGGTGGAGACCCGGGGTAATGTACTTTGGAGCAGACCGACTGTGTCGAGTAGGTTGAAGCTTGGACGTTTCGGGCACTCAAAATGTTTCGAATATTTTAAGAAACGTGTATCTAGTGGAATGTGAATAATGGTTGTTAATAATGTAAATTGTAAATAATTATAAAGTAAACTGAAAATGGAAATACACTGATGAACAAAATTAAAGGAACACTATAATTTCCTGAAAAATTTGGTCATTTTGAAATGGTTGCACTATCTCCGCGAAAAATAGTCGCAAAACATATTTTAAAAAAGCATTTTAATGCATCAAGTTTCTAGTTTTTGATTCAAGGACTCAAATCCTTTTTTCATCCATTATAATACTGTTTTATCAATGGAAACAGAATTTAAAAAATTTAAAATACTGTCAGGCCGGCCGGAGCGTGTGGATGCACCATCCGGTCAACCTGATAGGCCGGCCGGAGCGTGTGGAGGCACTACGGGCATCCGGCCGGCCTGCACAGTCCGGCCTGCGCAGGCCAAACTGTCAGGCCGGCCGGAGCGTGTGTAGCCGCCTTTAGACGAGTGCAAGAAGGACGAAATAAGCCGTAGACGAGTGCAAGGAAGACGAGTGATGTGTACGTCCTCGCGAAAAAAAAACGAAGACAGACCCGAAACGCGGCGGCTTCTTTATCGTCGGTGCTCGATAGATCGGGGGACAAGGTGTGAACAAGTAGCTCTAGAAAAAAGAATGACCTAGAAATGTTACACCCGGTGTATTCGGCCTTGCCATGCAGTGTGGTCAGCAACAGTAGGTTTTTTATTAATATCTCAGAAACTAACGAATACCGGCAGCTGAAATTTTATATTAGAGGTTCTCTCCCCCTCCCGCCCAATCCCTCAAAATTTCAGTTCATTCCGTTGATTGGGTCATACCGTAGTATATCCTATTTCTAAAAACTTATTTAATTAGTTACACGTTGTGAATACATATTTATTTATATTGGTAGGTGTCACGATATAGATTATTTTTTAAACGTAGTACGCACGACGGACGTAGTGGTTATTATATTTATATTAAGTGGTAATCATATTTGCTGATAATAAATTAATAGAATGAATCATTTTTATTGCGTGTAATAATATAATACCAGTCGTTGTTGCTATACTGCTGTATACGGCGGTTTATTCGATATAGGTACATGTATACTTATAGCAGTTATAGCCAGATCCCGTAGTTACAGGTTTTACCGCTAGAGAGCAACCATGTTGAGCGCTTTCTCGCTGCTGAAGTTGAGAAGCAAATAATAGATATTGGCTCCGGTGGCACTGGAAAATTAAGATCATACTTCACAGGATCATTTCTGTAGTAGATCTTACTTTCTCTCTGCCCTAAAGCAGAGTTGATGCAACCACGATGAGGAGATGTAGCTCCTTTCCCTGAGCGTGAGGAAGACTCGAGAAATCGACTTTGTTCAATTTCTCAGTCATCGATGATCGTTCACCTCTTGTACTCAGTACGGGAGGCATGGGAATTGGGGCTTTCTGAGTGGTCCCCTTATTATATATTATAAAAATAAAAATAATCAAACATGAGAATTCATTAAAAATAATATAATAATGATAAAAATATGTTTTATAAATAAAAGTCAGATTGCGAAAGGCTAGTTTTTTTAGGGTTACACAGTTTATCTAAAACTTTCTGTATCACGTAATAATTTTATTATAATAACCAATGTTCTGAACTGTGCAGGTCCCTTCTCTAACAGAATGGCTGAAGCACGAATTTCAGAATCGGGCATCTGTGCGTATTGGCGCCGATCCAACGCTCGTCTCCGCCGTCGATTGGGAAATGTGGGAAGATGAATTAGGTAATTAAATGCGTTCAAACCCGTCGACGCAAATGAATGTTAACTTTATCGTTACACTGTTTATCACCTAACATATCATGCATATGTCGTCACAGTAATTCTGAAATGTTAAATCTATCACCTCAAATGAACATTAAAGTTTTACGTATTACATCGTTACAGACTTTTTAACCAATTAATCATCTAAAAATATCAAAATACTTTTCAAAAGTAATTTGCCTCAGAGTTTGTGATAAGCAGGGCTGGAAATTATTTCAAACGAGTTTTGTCAAAATGAACATTCGTATAAGGTTTCTTCGAGTTAACTAATAAATTGTATATTATTCATGAATAACGAATAATTTTTAAAACTGCAAACGCATTTATTAAGCATTTTATGAATCAGCATGAATAATCCCCAACAAAGTTCATTGGTACTTTTAAGAACAAAACACAAAACATTCCATGTTAATTTTTTAATAGAAAATCCAAAATATATCCCTGCTTGGTACACAAACACCTAAAACCTAAAACACTGTTCACTCCAATAAATCGTTATTGCTGTAATCGATGAAAAGCGTATCCATTGGTCACACATGAATGTTTAGATGTTCACTGTTCGTGCTTTATTATTTCCCTAAGATTTCGCCCGCTCTCGCCCTTGGGCCAGGAGTTTCCCAAAATTAACGATAGCGTTCGTGTCCAGCGGATTCGTCCGTAAGATTGGTTCCTGTCCGTAACAACCTGGTGGACTTGATCTGGCAGGTCGGCCGACCGAATTACAATTCGTACGCGGCTTATCCTCTACCAGATGCGTACTCTGGAAAACCCTGGGAAGAGAAGGTTCAGTTGGTTCGCGTGGAAATGGAGGCTTCGGGGGCAGACGCCATCGTCATTACAGCCCTCGACGAGATAGCGTGGCTCTTCAACATCCGCGGCTACGATCTACCGAACACACCTGTTCTGCGGGCCTATGCGGTCATCACTTTCGGCTCGATCCACCTGTACACCCCTCGGCAGAAGATTCATCACTCAGTCGACGAGCACTTGAAGATGGACTATTGCACTCACGAGAACTGCGTGAAGTAAGGGACCGAATAAACACTGCCGTTCATAAGTATTGGAACACCTACCCTGTGCGGGATAATTGCGAGAAACGTAGCTTGAAATGTCACATTTTTTGTAAATACAGCAGGTGTTCTAGTAATTATGAACGTTAGTGTGTTTAAATAATAGTACTGATTCTCTCGTGAATTGTGACCGCGAAAGTAGTTGTAATTGTATAGGTGGTAGGAAAAGGACACTGAAGTCTGTAACGTGGTTTCGCTTTGAGTATTGTAGATATTGTAACGAGTTCTTTGGTCATATGTCACTCTAGGGACTTAACATTGCCTTTAGTACTCATAGCTCATGTACACTCTATATATATGAATGTTAATATAATCTGTAGATTTTATAGTATATATTGCATTGCAGATGGCATAATTATACAAGTATTTGGTACGACCTGCAAACAATGTCTCAAATATGGAACATTGTGTGGCTGCCAACACGGTGTGGCTACAGTCCCGGTGCTTCTATGGAAATATTCAATTCTGTACGTACAAACCGCAGTTAGTTGAATCATTCACTATAACATTATTAAATAATAGCCCACAACCGAGTGACGCTCAAACGCAATTCGTATTTCAATCTCTTAATCACTCCATTCGATCTAATGAAACGGTTAAGGGTTTAAAGAAAAACGAAGCAGACGTGAAAAAGAACGTGGAGAACTATTTAGAAACGACCTCCTCGTTCGCGCCATTTGTACCGAACACACCGAGCCGGGCTCAACTACACGGGCATTAGAGCGGATAATCCTAGGCGAAGATACACCTTCTCTAACATGTTCCCCTGCTGCCGTAGAGCTTGTTGAGCTTAGCTTGATCGCCACGTGACGAGCTGACACGCTATCGTAGACATACCGACCAAACAGGGACAGTTCCCTTCAGTGCAATGCGCGGTATTCTGATTATTCTACATATAGAGTGCCGAGACACCGGCGGCGGGCGACAGATAACGAGGAACGTTGCAACATGTCCCGTGTAGGCGCGGTATTCATAGCGGTGAACGGTCTCACCTTCTCCGCAGCATGATAGCCGGGGCTTCGGGACGCCTCGACGCCCGCGGCACCAGGAATCACGGAGCAATGCTCTGGTACATGTGAATGATCCGCCACAGATGCAATCGCGTCGGCGTTCGTGTTGACGTAACTATATATTCTGAGAGCCTATCATCGCTATCATTACTGCCAGCGAAATTATAACTTCGCAATGAATCATTTATGGACGTTTTGTTACGCGACATTACAGTTTGAATCTCAGCTGTAGAACACGCTGACAAAGTTTGTACGGAAACCTCTGGGAGCAGTGGCGCACCCGGATGAGTGCTAAAAAGAGGCTGTGTTAATAATGAGAAAACTGAATTTTATTCTTTAAATAAATTTTATAATCTTCTAATGAATTTTAAGATTAAATCCTGAGGGTGTCACTGCCTTAAGTTTCAATATTCAGTTTATGAACTGATTCCGTATAAGTAAACACGAGGCATTCTCGCAGATCCCACCAGAGAAACGATTGCCGAAACCGTCGCCGGTGCTAAATCTTCGGGCGGAGAAGAATGCTGTCGAGGCGCAAGGCATGAGGAGTTCTCACTTGAGGGATGCCGTGGCAATGTGCGATTTTCTCGCGTACATGGAGGAACAGTACGAATTGGACAGCAAGGGTTGGGACGAGTTGCAAGTGTCTAGACTGGTGAACGAATTCCGTTACGAGCAAAACATGAATAAAGGCATCTCATTTCCAACTATCGCTGGATATGGACCGCACGCTGCTATTCCTCATTACGAACCCAGCAATCTCACCAACATTCCAATCGGGATGACGTCCACTTTGGTGGTGGATTCGGGGGGACAATACTTTGGTAATGGATTCTTAACTTTGCTTGCGTTTCAACAAATTTTTATACACTTTGAAGAGTTCTGACGAAGGTTGTTTTGTGAATGTTAGAGAGAGTTTGTTTGGACTTTATCAAGTTTAATGTTTGGCACATTTTATTATATAAATAAGCCCTTTGTAAGTACTACAGGAAAGTATACATTATTCTAACAGTAAAAGAGTAAAGGAAGAAAAGGACAATATAAAATAGGAAATAATTGATTTGGATTTAGGATTTGTATTTAATGAAGATACAATTAATTTTTCATGAATTTTTTCCATATGTGTCTTTATTAGGAAGCATTTTGAATGGTATCAGAAGCCAAGAATTATGACTGTAATAACAACAACTCCTGCAGAACATAATGCTGTTGAAACCCCGATTTAAAAAAATTCTTCACGTGAGATTTATGTATTCGCGACAAAGATTTAAAAAAACTCCACACTAATTTAGTAAACATATATTCTAATAAATTATTAGGGTATCAGGATTATTACTTCTGTATCTACTAATTTTGTGTAAATACGTATTTCTTCTTAAATAATTCCTGATATTATGTTTTGATAGATGGAACGACTGATGTAACAAGAACCTTGCACTTCGGAACACCGACGGAAGAACAGAGAAAGGCATACACGAGGGTACTAATTGGTGCGATACAATTATCCTCCCTAATCTTCCCCAGCAGCCTGAAATCCAGTCAACTGGACGTTCTTGCAAGGGCTCCATTGTGGAACATCGGTTACGACTATTTACACGGAACTGGACATGGAATTGGTCACTTCTTATCCGTCCACGAATGTTTGTATTACTAATATTAATCTACTAATTATTAATCTGAGGCAATTTTTTGAAAAAACATCGATATAAGAAATTAATAAGGCTTATCAAAACAGTGCGCGCTGTTCTTGTAGACTTGGTTTGATTTATAAAACTGTTCGGTGCTCCCTTCAGAAGAGATGTGCCTTTTTAGGGGAGGGCCTGGTGTAATCCGCAGAAATCAAGGTTCTGTTTGGGAATTTATTGTAAGGAAACTATACATGCAATCTTTTTAAAACTTTCAAGCTATATTATTAGCTATTTCAAGAAGTGAACAAATATTTTTTTATATAAAAATAACGCGGTAATTCCAAATGGCGCAAGTGTTTCGGAACGGCCTCGATGCGGAAATTGTTCAACTGCGGGCAGTCTAGTGTCTGTTGTAGTGGCCCGAAACCAAATAACTAAATTACTAAATAGGCAATTCGCATTAAAAAATGCAAAATTAAGATAATACTGAGTGTTTGAAGAAATAGTTACGTTTTCCACTATAAAATTTCACATTAATTATGCAATAAAACTTGTTAAATTTAATAATATTATTCCGGATTGAGGTTCACCCGTAGCATAATTTTATTAGAAACACAAAACTATTTGATTTTTTAATTTCAGGCCACTATAACGTACCCTAGACTGCACGCAACTGAACAATTTAACCGCTCCGAAACACTTACGCCATCTGGAATTACCGCGTTATTTTTATACCAAAAAATGTTTGTTCACTTCTTGAAATAGCTAATAATATAGCTTGAAAGTTTTAAAAAGATTGCATGTATAGTTTCCTTACAATAAATTCCCAAACAGAACCTTGATTTCTGCGGATTACACCAGGTTCCCCTTTAAATCGCAACAGAGTTCATCGTCCTGGTACCTAGAACCTGAAACCTAAAATCTATTTAGACTGCTCGTTCTTGTCATATCGATCGAAAAGAAAGAATTATCCCCGATGTTCCATAAGAGCTAGTATTAACTGTGGATTATTTCTGTATTTCTAGCACCCGTTAGTATATCGTACCTGGAAGGTGGAGCAACAACGAAGGGGTGCGGTTCCATCGAACTGAGACCAGGATTCTTCCTGACCAACGAGCCAGGGTACTACAAAGAAGGTGATTTTGGCGTGCGCCTGGAGAACGTCCTCGAAGTCGTGGAAACTGGTAGCTCGGTACGTAGCTTGATTCAAAGCATTCGATCATTTCAGTAGATAGAACTTAATAGAACCGTCTACTTTTTTTAGAGCACCGACACCTACTTGAAATTCAAAGACGTCACGTTGATCCCGTACGAGCCGAAATTGATCGACGTCAAAATGTTAAACCCATCTCATGTGAGTCTTTATTGTAGGGCATTACTTATTAATTTTATAGCAACAATTTGGAATAATTTTATGTATGAAATGTTAAAATGATGACGTTCCAAGTTTATTCTATATTTAAAAAAAATTAAGTTAAAAAAAATTTCATGCGAATTATAGTATCAATTTTTACCTTTTCAAAATGAGAAAGAAGCAAAATATTTTGTATAAAATATTTTAACATTAATGATTTACATTCTTTATTTCATCTATGAGATTGTTTCTCTGCCAAATGAAAGATGAAAAATTAGAAAGAATAATTTTATATCTCTCTTAGTCCAATCACGTTTCTTAACTGTTTTCACAGATACGGTGGCTGAATAATTACAATAGGCGAATAAGAGACGAAGTAGGTCCAGAATTAAAGAGGAGATTAAAGATGAACGCTTTCGATTGGATGTTGAGAAAGACTGCTACCATTCCCGAGTTGAGTCCGGTCGACGAAGGATTATTTTTCGACACTTCTCACTCGACACCTTCCACTTCTCAACACTTCCATGCTTTAGTCGCTGTAATATTTATTTATCACATCCTGTCCAGTAAGTACATGGTAGCAAAATAATTTATTCTTTCACCCGAGAAAGCCACCGTTTTTTACAGTCACTTTACATTTAACCATTACTATCACGTTTCAGATGTATGGAGTTAATTAAACACGAGCCGAAATATTGTAATTTGTAAAAATATAGAAAATAACAGCCTACGATACCATTGTTAAGTTATTTATACAAAGAATAGTTTTCTCCGGTAAATTATATTTAAAATCCTGAGCATGTTTATTTACGTTACTGCCGATACTTACTTCATGATACAAAATTGCATTTGTAACAAGGGCTAGAGGAATTACAACTGGTCGATGAGTTTTAAAACACTCGAGTGTAGCGAAGACTCCAGAAAAGAGAAGAATGGAATTGTCTAAATCTATATGAATGTAAAAGGACTTCTTCTACTGTAAATACCTATACGTAATTTATTGTATGAAAAAAAGGACGTAAACATAAGCACCCAGTGTATCTTATTAGTGAGTAAACGTTTATGTTGAAGCTTGTTGGAGCTGCGATAAACGATGAGAGCGGCGATGAAAGCGAAGCGTAGAGATTACGTTCTATTGGTTTATAATGGAAGTGTTTGAAGCAGCGAGCAGATCTACGCTTAGGAGCCATACTTAAATCACGTAAGAGTAATTTTGGCGATTTCTTACCCCCTCCTTACCCCGGTATAAACGACCTCTTATTAGATGGTCTACGATACAAGCGTCGAGAAGCAAATACATACATACTATTACTTTTTCTTCACTATTATCGCCGTTCTCATCGTTAATAATTAGCGAAGTGTTTATTAGATCTCCTTTATGGGGTCATAAAGATACAAATCGCCGTAACAGATTTGTTTTAGATTAGTTATCACATGAAATAGCCATTAAATTAAATGCAACACAATGTTTACGGTTACTGCGTAGACTTTTTTCGATGTACCATTTTGCGGAACTTGAAGATAATATTGATTCTTCTTCAGAGTCATTCATGTGTTAAATGGTTCATTTTTGCGAAGCCTTAAACGACTGAACCTGTACTATTATCACAGCTCCACTATAAACACACCAAAGGAAGATAATTTTGAGTTAGCTTTTACCACCGCCGTTATAGCTTCTACCGCAGCTCTAACATAAACGTACCCTAGAAACCAACAAAATTTATAAATGGTCGACTTCATTTATTCCGAAAGGTGAAGTAAGAATTAAAAAGAAAATGAATCGAGAATAATCTAACTGGCACAAGGAGAATGTATATTTACGTTTAATTTATATCTTTAACCATCTTAAACTAATTACTACACGTGTTATAACAGTGATACATTAGGCTTAGATGTTGTATCTCTTAGAATAGGATTAACTAAATTAAACACATGTCGTGCAGTCTTTAATAAATTATTTATTTACATAACGTTATTCAAACATTTGTATCATGTCCGGATACAATGTACACGAACTAAAGTTTCCCTGCCTTTTTTGTTGCTACTGACTTCTGTTCCGACGTGTCCAGCAGTTTAGGGATTCTAAAATGTTGTACAATATTTGCTGAAACGAAAGTAATACGTGAATAAATAATTCTGATTGTGAGATGCAATCCAGAATGGCAAATTTATTGTAATAACATTGCAGTGGTATTTATTACTCCTGGAGATGTAAACTTACCTACTATTTCTTTGTCTAACTTATATTGAAGTGCTATCTTTTCTACAGAATGCTCAGTAGGATTTTCAGCGTGTTCGGTAAGAAAAATCAAGGCCTGCTTCAGAGAACATTTACCCTGAGGAATTACATGTGACTCATAAAATCCATACTCAAAACTGGGAGGCTGACCTCTATCTTGTGGTAACGGCTTGGTTGAAACTTCATCTTCCTTCTTTGGTTTAGTCTATCAACACGCGAAACATTATTTTATTACTTTTTCATTTCTAGTATCTAATTATTCCAGACACATTTTCATGTACAAACATTAATAGATATCTATCGATTAGTTGACAATATAAATTGTAAATTACCAAAATCTTAACTTAAATCACAGACAAGGTATAGAATAGACTTTACATCGTTAAGATCAATTCACGTAGAATTCAAGTACTCTTCATTACTTTCCTCAATTCCTTTACTCCAAGTATTTTCCATTACAGTCATTAAAAATAATCAGAATTATATCAAGTTTGGTGTCATTTTCATCAGAAAAACACTAGCAATCCATTCGTGATTCTTATATGATAGAAATTGACACACTCATTACTGAATGGTATATCGCTGACTGTGTCCTTATGCCACTACCCTAGCGTTTATTACGTGGAGTGCAACTGCAAATCGAGTTACTTTTTAAACCCGCACTGAAAAATAAAAATTTGTCTAGCCCTGAGAAATTCATCGGTTCAGTGTTCAGTGAAGTATGTGCATCTCATAGTGCATATTATTTCGGGATTTCTCAATTCGTGCATCAATTTCATCGATTACTGGACCGTGTGGGAGGACTTTTAACAGGATTCCACTGAGATATACCCGTTACCTAAACGACTTTTTCAGAAACTGAGTAACTCATTTTTCCAACTATTCATTTACACCAAGTTCAACTAAAATTGTATTTATACATTATAAATAATATTATGTGACATGTATAAGCATTAACATTAATTTATCGAACGATTAAACATTGAAAATAAAAGAGAATTCGTTCGGCATAGAATGAATCATTTGCAAATCCATGGCAAAATGTTACTAATTGCTTGATATCTCGAGTTGTATCGGTCATAGTTAATAATAATTTATACTGGCCGGTTAGTGCAAATGTTCTTAACATTATTTGTCATAGCAATAGCCACTGGAATGGATATTTTAGCGGAAAATTCATTTTTGCCGAAGAATTCGTCGGATTTCGCAATTGTAATCAACCGTCGACTTTGTTTTGATTGGAGGACATAGTTTCTCGAAGTGAATATACGGAGCTCACGGAGCTCCATGTACTCAGTCGTCGTCGGCCCCTCGGGCCGGGAGGACCTCCGGGGACCCTGGAGCTGCCGGGCCACGTGGAGCTGCTGGAGCTGCTGGACCTGCTGGACCTGCTGGACCTGCTGGACCTGCTGGACCTGCTGGACCTGCTGGACCTGCTGGACCTGCTGGGGACCTGGTCAGGGTTTCAGCCCTGGTCCTTCCTGCGCCACCTGGACCATTCGGACCTACTGGACAACTTGGACTTCCTGGGGACCTCGTCACGGTTTCAGCCCTCGTCTTTCCTGCACCCCCTCGGCCCCCTAGCCGAGGTTAGCTTATTCGTTTGGTGCCGATGAAATTTTCGGGTTCGTCAAAAACCATTCAAAATGTTAATATTCTGCCAAGGCCAAAACCGATTTCTCTTCCTTTTTAACTGATTTCTTCGATTGTTTTCCATCATCTGTCCTATTTCATACATTCCTTCGTGGATTTTTGCATGAGTCGTTCTATTTCGTGTATTTCTTCGATGGGATTGCATGATTTATTTTATTTGATGCATTTCTTCGATAGGTTTACATGATTTATTTTATTTGATACCTCCCCAGATTTGGGATCTCCCCAGTAGTAAAAGACATATACAAGAAAATGCAGGGTGCATGGCTGCAGCTGCGAAAAGTACATATTTTGCAATGAACATTGCTGTATCAAATTATTTCTGGCCTGAACGAATTTCAAGTTAGTTGGGAGTCGTTGGAGCGAGACAGAACGTCAACAACCTTTACCAAATTCGTGATCTGCCAGTTGAACTTTACCTGCGACAGTGATCGGATGTCAGTCAACGCGTGAGCATATTATTTCGTGATATCTCGATTCCTGGATTAATTGCATCGATTACTGGACCATGTGGGAGGTCGCCTAACAAGATTCCACTACAATTCAACCAGTATCTAGAAGACTTCTCGAGCAATACTTTTCTCGAAGAGCTGGGAGTCGTTGGAGCGAGACAGAACGTCAACAACCTTTACCAAATTCGTGATCTGCCAGTTGAAATTTACCTGTGACAGTGATCGGATGTCAGTGAACGCGCGAGCATATTATTTCGTGATATCTCGATTCCTGGATTAATTGCATCGATTACTGGACCATGTGGGAGGTCGCTTAACAAGATTCTACTACAATTCACCCTGTACCTTATAGAAGACTTCTTGAGCAATACTTTTCTCGAAGAGCTGGGAGTCGTTGGAGCGAGACATAACGTCAACAACCTCTACCGAATTCGTGATCTGCCAGTTGAACTTTACATGCGATAGTGATCGGATCTCAGTGAAATCAAGCTTCCTGTCTGCATGGATAGTAGTGAGACTGTGTTCAACGATCGGTGAGTGGTACATTTTCATTTTTTCAATTTTTCTGCATGCTATTGAACAAATGATTGCTGTAGCAAGCACAGTGACCACGAATACATACTTAGTTCTCGTAAACAGTAACAATAAATTTCAAATTCGAGGTCAGAGTGCTAATATCGTGTTTTAAATATTAGAAATTATTTTTCTTGAATTTTATAATCAAAGCTTGATGCTTTGAATACGAGTTACACTTCTCAAGTTTAATTATATTCGAGTCATTAGATTATCTTAATAAAACGAGAATGGAAAGCATTAATTTCTTATGGATTTTCAACTATATTACTTGCAGCTCTTTCTCATACAAATATTAATAATTGAGAATGACAGTTGATATTGATACTACTTGGTCACTGTGCTCGCTACTTCTACTATTCTCTCTCTTTACAATATTTAAACCAGTCTGGCAATAAGTCATAGTTTATGAACTTTAGCCATAAGACTTTTTCCAAATTTTCAAAAATGCGCTAAGCATTGGTCGAACATAGACCAGAAATATTTCGTAGAAATGGGTCACTTTCGTAGGTACCTCCATGTGGTGTGCTCGGCTCCTTGGTAACGTTTCCCAAGCATTGAGACTTTCGAAACGGAATCAAGCTAAAGCCTACGATCTAGTTTAAGGGTCCAGATCAAGCCAAACTCACATTCGGTGAGCTTGGTTCGGTCTGGACATCTATTCAAAAATGCACTTGCGTAAAAGTTGCTACTCCTTTTTCGAATTAGAATCACCCCTATATACCCCGCGGCGTGTATACACTTATTAACCCTTTGGACTTTAAATTAAAATCTTTTGAAAGAACATAGTAGCCTTTTCTCTATAAATATTGCAACCAAAGTTCAAAGGGTTAATATATTTTCGCAAGATTTTCAGGAAATCGTGCGTTTAGATTTAAGTAAGAGAATTGTAAAGACCTACGTACGTACAGAGACATAGACGAGAATGGAAAGTGTATATCTCTTTCGCGTCCGCGACATCTATTAAAAAATGCACTTGCGTAATTCGAGCGATAAGCTTCTGTTCCGTCTCGTTCTTTTTACATATAAGAGTGCCAAATGCACTTTTCTAGAAATACAATTCGCCTTCGACACTGATTTCGATTTCGAGCAAGGTGTTGCTCGACTGTAGAGCGCGACAGACTGTGCTGGTATTACGGCTTTTTACGAGTGTCTAAAGTCGTAGTACTTACCTGAGTCTCCATGTAGAAACGAAATTTCGGTGTATCGAGGGTGAATGTCGCGTCGCGTCGCGTCGCGTCGCGTCCCGTCTGACCATTGTTAGTCAAGACCATTGTTAGTCGATGATGCCCGCCAGTTCATGACCATTCTGAGTTCTATATCCTGTCGAATACCGGGCTTCTATACCGGGCTTCCAAGTCGATGCGCTCTGTAGTCTCAGATGGCTCGTTCTCGGCCACGCGTAACATGTAGAATCGAAAATTCGGTGCATCGAGAGTGAATGTCGCGCCTGTCGGCTTTAGACAGAAGACCCTTGTAAGTCGATGATGTGCGCCGGTTCATGACCATTCTGAGTTCTATATCCTGTCGAATACCGGGCTTCTATACCGGGCTTCCAAGTCGATGCGCTCTGTAGTCTCAGATGGCTCGTTCCGGCCACGCACGACATGTAGAAATGAAAATTCCGTGCATCGAGAGTGAATGTCGCGCCTGTCGGCTTTAGACAGAAGACCCTTGTAAGTCGATGATGTGCGCCAGTTCATGACCATTCTGAGTTCTATATCCTGTCGAATACCGGGCTTCTATACCGGGCTTCCAAGTCGATGCGCTCTGTAGTCTCAGATGGCTCGTTCTCGGCCACACGCGACATGTAGAAACGAAAATCCCGTGCATCGAGAGTGAATGTCGCGTTTAGTCTCATTTGCAATCTCAATCGGGAGATTCTTAGCTTTCGCATATCCCTCGAAAGTTACGCAAGTGCATTTGTCAATTCTTTTCTATCTCTGCAATCAGATATTTAGAATCTGTTTGTCACTCGAAAGCATCGAGCAAAGCAAAGAGATCGACGAGAACCTCTCTCGTCTATTTCTCTCACGCGTGTATGTTAACCCTTAAAGTAAAGTCTTTTGAAAGAATTTTAGTAGCCTTTTACCGTATATTGCAATCACAGTCCGAAGGGTTAATATACCGAAGCATAGTCTGTTAAGACTATAAAATTGTAAAGAGTACCTCTCTTTCGCGTTTCATGTACAGTTGCCAAGTAGTTACAGAATTTTATTAGCTTTGTCGCTGTTTTGTTGGCTCCTCATCTCTTATGAGGAGGTCGCCGCTGTTTCCGTTTCCGGAAGCAAGCGACTGAGCATGGAATCTGTATGGGTGGATCAGTTTCATCCCCTGGTGTTCTTGTCGAAAGGGAAAAGTTTCGGGCGTAGGGGGTGCACCTTTTGGTGCACTGCCTGCGTAGGTCACTCGGGCCGATTGCCCAATCTCCGCGTAAGTAGGCTTGAGCCAGGGTACACGCGGCTGGGGGAGCTCGCAGGTTCGCATGTGGTCGGAGCAACAGTGATCGCCTGAGAGATGCCGTGCGCTTTTCCATTTCGACTCCTTCAGGGTGGTAGGAATTGCGCCATTCATTACTCGTTTCATGCTCTAGCTAGGCATGGAATGTGTATGAGTGGATCAGTTTCATCCCTTGTTCTTGTCGAAAGGGAAAGGTTTCGGGCGTAGGGGGTGTACCGTTTGGAAGCTGCCTGCGTAGGTCACTCGGGCTGTGATTGCTAACTACGCACAGTAAGTTCGGCCGGGGTGTTTCCCACCGGTTACACCTGGCGGGTCGCACGCGTCGGAGCAAGTAGGATCGCCTGAGAGATGCCGTGCGCTTTTCCCTTTCGACTCGTTCAGCAGGGTGGTAGGAATTGCGCCATTCAATACTCGTTGCATGCTCACCCGTAGTCTTTCCTTCTTTGTTGATCGACGAGAACCTCTCGTCTATTTCTCTCACGCGTGTATGTTAACCCTTTAGACTTTAAAGTAAAGTCTTTTGAAAGAATTTTAGTAGCCTTTTACCGTACATTGCAATCATTACGCAAGTGGATATTTGCGATAGATTATGCCACTAGGGCTCATTGTAAAGAGTGCGATAGGCTAAATTTAAGGGTAGAGGTACGCTTGCTTGTCGAGAGTGACACCTTTTGCTTTTGCTTTCTCTTACAATTAGCTTGACCGTGCACCATACCGTTTCTCATTTAGCATACTTTTAAAGACTTGTCATAGTGACTTTTATATTCCCTACTTTCGATTGTCTTTTCTTTCTTTCCGGAAATATGATTCCGAAGACGGAGACGGCGAATCCGTGTCCGTTTGTCAATTCTTTTCTATCTCTGCAATGAGATATTTAGAATCTGTTTGTCACTCGAAAGCATTGCAAGCGTACCTCTAAAATATGCGAAAGAAATTGTAACCGCATGTAACTTAGAAAACTTGGGCAGGCAACACTAGTTTTAAGCGTTCCATCGAAGAATTCGCCGGGGGATTCACCGAGGGATTCGCCGAGGGATTCGCCGAGGGATTCGCCGAAGAGTTCTCTGGTGAATTCTTTAACAGATTCACTCAGAATTTCGTTGGCGGGCTCGGGATTACTAACATTGTAGAGTAGAATTAGAACATTTTTCTGGCATTCCATGCCATTAGCGCCTGACGAGGCTGCTTTTTTCACGTTACAATTCGGAATTATTATGCGCCCAAGGAGGCTGCTGTTCTTCCGTTTTGTGATTAGACATCGTTAAGCGCGCATAGACGCTGCCGTTTCTTTTCTTATTAAAATTGAAAAGTATTATACGCCCAAAGGGGCCACTCCTTTTTCCTATGAATGTTAAGAATCATTAAGCGCCCAATGTGGCTGCTCGAAATTTTTCTAAATGTCTGAATTGCGTGGCGCTCCATGTGGCTGCCTGGAATTTAAAGAAAATTTTTTGGAACTTGCTTAAATACAACTTGTCTGTTTCAGTAATAGTGTTTGTGATTGCCCGTAATGCAATCGTAGAGTCAGTGTTTTTGCGCAAGTAAAACTAGTTGAGAGCTTCGGTGCTCTAATAGTTTTTTGACCGCGAAAGTAGAGTCATGCACGAGTCCAACTGGAGCTGCTGGGCTGAGGGGTGCTGAGCTGAGGGGAGCTGGTCCGATGGGTGCTGGTCCGATGGGTGCTGGTCCGATGGGTGCTGGTCCGATGGGTGCTGGTCCGATGGGTGCTGATCCGATGGGTGCTGGTCCGATGGATGCCGGTTCGAGGGGTGCTGGTCACAGAGTTGCTGGTCCCAGGGGTGCTGGTCAGGGGTTCGAGTTTGCAGAGATGCAGTACTCTTGATGACAGCGAACGATAAGTCACTTTATAATTCTTTGAATGTGGGTGCATGCAAGAGAATAAAATGGTTTC
Organism: Andrena flavipes; assembly: GCA_963971345.1. Taxonomy (NCBI): domain Eukaryota; kingdom Metazoa; phylum Arthropoda; class Insecta; order Hymenoptera; family Andrenidae; genus Andrena; species Andrena flavipes. The sequence goes on from OZ020482.1 coordinate 58,792,099, forward strand.
TGTAGAAAACGTAGCGTAGCCAGCTCTTTCGATTCTGGCCGTTCTAACACAAATGCGCGACATGCAGGGACCCATTTCACATGGTCGACATTCGTTTTGGGAACACTTACGCAATATTTCGCGAGTATGGCTTAGGGCGTCTAGGCAATAGCCTCGTGACGTGGCTCTTTTCTAAACCATATTCACGAAATATTGCAGAAATATTCCTAAAATGAATGCCAGTTATATGAAATAGGCCACTAACCGCCGCGCATATGTGTTGGAAAGAGCAGAATCAAATGAGCTGACCATACAAGGTACTCGTAGATAGTGACATGCATGTGTCTGCTTTAAAATCAGAAAATTAAATCAGTTGCTCGCGATTTTGACAATTCCGATTAATAATTCATAAAATAACCGAATCGATCGGGTCGAGTAGAGTCACCGCGAAAAATTTGTAATGCGATCGTAGAGTCCCCGCTTTTTTCGCGTCCATGTATTGCAGAGCACCGTGGCTCTTACTTAGAGTAGTATTACCGCGAATTTAGAGTCAAATTTTTGCGTATCTAAGACTTCTTCAGAGCACCGAAGCTCCAGTTGAATTTTCTTCGCGAAAGTAGAGCCAATTTTCTGCGCATATAAAGTTCGTCCAGAGCACCGGTGCTCTAATTGCTTTTTTATCGCGGATGTAGAGTCAAATTTTCGCTTAGCTTCAATTTTCAGCTTAGACTTGCCAAGGAGATTCTAGGCCCTAGAGAGGGCCTAGCTGTGGGCCCTGGAGAAGGCCCAACAAATGGACCCTAGAGAGGGCCTAGCGCGTAGGCCCTAGAGAGGGCCCAAATGGGGACCCTAGAGAGGGCCTGCCATAGGCCCTAGAGAGGGCCTAAAACGTGGGCCTTAGAGAGGGCCTGCAGCATAGGCCCTAAAGAGGGCCTACTTGCATGCGATTGTAGACACGAGTACCTTGTATTTCTGGGTAGTAATCTTTGTGCGTGCATTTTGGAAGGGTAAGCATCCTACTTAATTGCACGCAGTGCATTTTGGTAGGATATGCATCCTACAAAATGCAAACAAAAAGACTTTGCCCAATGAGTCCATTCCGGGAGCAAGGAATCTGAAATAATTGAAATGGCGCGTTTAAAATACAAGAGGGCCAAAAGTTGCTACTCCTTTTTCGAATTAGAGCCACCCCTATATACCCCGCGGCGTGTATACACTTATTAACCCTTTGAACTTTAAATTAAAATCTTTTGAAAGAACATAGTAGCCTTTTCTCTCTAAATATTGCAACCAAAGTTCAAAGGGTTAATATATTTTCGCAAAATTTTCAGGAAATCGTGCGTTTAGATTTAAGTAAGAGAATTGTAAAGACCTATGTACGTACAGGGACATAGACGAGAATGGAAAGTGTATATCTCTTTCGCGTCCGCGACATCTATTAAAAAATGCACTTGCGTAATTCGAGCGATAAGCTTCTGTTCCGTCTCGTTCTTTTTACATATAAGAGTGCCAAATGCACTTTTCTAGAAATACAATTCGCCTTCGACACTGATTTCGATTTCGAGCAAGGTGTTGCTCGACTGTAGAGCGCGACAGACTGTGCTGGTATTACGGCTTTTTACGAGTGTCTAAAGTCGTAGTACTTACCTGAGTCTCCATGTAGAAACGAAATTTCGGTGTATCGAGGGTGAATGTCGCGTCGCGTCGCGTCGCGTCGCGTCCCGTCTGACCATTGTTAGTCAAGACCATTGTTAGTCGATGATGCCCGCCAGTTCATGACCATTCTGAGTTCTATATCCTGTCGAATACCGGGCTTCTATACCGGGCTTCCAAGTCGATGCGCTCTGTAGTCTCAGATGGCTCGTTCTCGGCCACGCGCGATATGTAGAAACGAAAATTCGGTGCATCGAGAGTGAATGTCGCGCCTGTCGACTTTAGACAGAAGACCCTTGTAAGTCGATGATGTGCGCCAGTTCATGACCATTCTGAGTTCTATATCCTGTCGAATACCGGGCTTCTATACCGGGCTTCCAAGTCGATGCGCTCTGTAGTCTCAGATGGCTCGTTCTCGGCCACGCACGACATGTAGAAATGAAAATTCCGTGCATCGAGAGTGAATGTCGCGTCTGTCGGCTTTAGACAGAAGACCCTTGTAAGTCGATGATGTGCGCCAGTTCATGACCATTCTGAGTTCTATATCCTGTCGAATACCGGGCTTCTATACCGGGCTTCCAAGTCGATGCGCTCTGTAGTCTCAGATGGCTCGTTCTCGGCCACGCACGACATGTAGAAACGAAAATTCCGTGCATCGAGAGTGAATGTCGCGTTTAGTCTCCTTTGCAATCTCAATCGGGAGATTCTTAGCTTTCGCATATCCCTCGTAAGTTACGCAAGTGCGTTTGTCAATTCTTTTCTATCTCTGCAATGAGATACTTAGAATCTGTTTGTCACTCGAAAGCATCGAGCAAAGCAAAGAGATCGACGAGAACCTCTCTCGTCTATTTCTCTCACGCGTGTATGTTAACCCTTTAGACTTTAAAGTAAAGTCTTTTGAAAGAATTTTAGTAGCCTTTTACCGAATATTGCAATCACAGTCCGAAGGGTTAATATACCGAAGCATAGTCTGTTAAGACTATGAAATTGTAAAATCTCTTTCGCGTCCGCGGATTTTTTTTTAAATAGTAGAGTGAGATTGCCGCTTCCCTCATTGCTTGCAATGCGGGACGCGATGAGTTGATTATAATGGAGGGTGGATGGGATTAGAGTTTTTTTTCGGGATGAACCTTTTGTTGGTTCCTCATCTCCGATTCGATATCTGAACCGAAGGGATCGATGGAGATTTGTTTCCATCCATCTCTTTGGTTTAGTAGGCTAAGGGTTTCATGTACAGGGAGATCGACGGAACTATGATTCCATCTATCTCTCTACGGGTCTCCAAGCGCAGCAACCTCCACGCGGTGAGACCTGGTAATCGGTGAGAACCGAGCCGATAGCTGCGATTGTATAAGAATTTCTTTGAGTTGCAATACTTTGGCAAAGTGTGAGAATAAAATATGTAACTTGAAATGCTATTTGATTGTTCCTACCCGACCCAAAAGCACGCGTATAGTGTTAAGATAGAAGAATGTGCAAGTTGGAAATTTTTAGCGAGATACTGGAACTGATGGGTTTTCGACAATTTTTAAAGTCCTCTCTGCTTCAGCACCTTATTGAAATATACCAAGTTACAAGTCCTTGGCATTCAGGTATCCTACATGAACTTTGTAAAGTCAATTCGATACCTCATCTATGGACAAATGAAACATACCTCTGGATCAGTGGAAGAAACATAAATACTTTTCAAATGATTATCCAACTGCATATTCTTCTTATATTGAGTCTCCATAAAGTCAGGATACACTAGAACAAGAATGCACATTAGATGCTATAATTATTAATAAACTGTTATTACATAACATATAACATAAATTTAACTATTTTTAACCAGAGAGATAGCTCGAAAATACAGTTTCACTAAACGTTTTATTACAAAATCAATAATTATCATCATTAAGTAATACAAAATTTAATATCATTGCTTCGACTAATCACAGAATAACATAACAACAGGAGTCAATGACCACACATAGTGCAAGAAACACTGATTTTCATCCAACCACCAAAATCAATTAGTATCTTCAGATCATTTGGACCTGTGCAATATTATTATCAAATGCTGGGTCCTTAGTACCTGAAGACATTGGTTTTTGGGTAATAATCATCCACAATCATTGGAAAGTTAACAGCAGCAAATGAAAACCTAGCAATTCACATTGATCAACACAATATCAAAAGTATCCCTTTCTTGTCTTTCATTTGATTCTCTTATGTGTACTCCTTTTCATACCCTCGTACGATTTCTAACTTCGCTACACTTCATTTCATGAAGTAACCGTTTTAAATAACATCAGATTTTAATACGAGCGATCATTGTCTTTATTTTGAATTTCTCGCATTTTCTCTAAGAAATGGGAAACAAGTGAATTATTTAACTGAATACAACTTACATTTATTTACAATTTCTCTTTGTTTATCTGCAGAAGGATATTGTGGCGCAGGAACTGGTTTTTCTCTTTCAATAACTTGACGCGCGCGATTTTCAATGTTAAATGTGCGAAATGGCTTGAACAAACGTGAATACACTTTCCCCATTTTTTAACCCTCTAATGCAACAGAAAAGTAAGTTTGTAATAATCATAACTTAAATTCCACTTTAGTCTTCATTTCCGACAGTGGAGTTTATACTATACGATTTATATCGTAGATAGTTTACCGCTTGACATGTATTTAATAGTAATTCTAAAAAATTAATACAATTCTGTATGCAACTGCTAGGTTAAAGTATATAACCGGGTTTCGTATTCTTCTTCTGCTTCTTACCTTTTTACAGTAATACCAACCTCTTTCAATTAAGCTAAACTATTCCAACACCTGTATATAAAGATTTCCCTATATATAAAGTATAATACTAATCTAATACACAATACCCATTTAGAAATCATAAATTAACAATATCGTTGCTCAAGATCATTATATAACGGATTATAATGATTCCGCGAGAGGTGGCAAACCTGAAAATGCAAATAAATGTATAAATAAACAAGCGGTTTATTTTTACATTGACAAAAGAGAATTCTAAACAGCGAAATCAATTACAGTATCGCGAATAGTAGAGTTTATATGAATTCTTTTAATTTATAGATTATAAAATTTCAGGGAAAATTTTTGTAGATTTACGAACACAACCGCCTAATGTCGATGGAGGGAGTTTCGGAACGTTCAGTGAACTAGTTGCAGATGGCTGCGAAGACGCGGTGAAAAGAAACGCAGTGTACGTGTTAAATGATTGGATAATATTAGAGTTAAACGTGGTCATTTCATGAATTATGAGAGTGGCCTGGGTCAGAGTTCACTGGCGAGCCGCCGTTGTAACGCCTCTCATCCGGAAATAAGTGAAACGCGCTACGTGTTCAACAGCTTACGCGTAACCGCCAAAATTACGGACAGACACGCCATCTTGTGCAGAAATGTTGACATTTTACTAAATCGAGGAAGAACATACATGATTGCTATTTATTCGAGTCCCTGGACTCGATTTCTACATTGATGGATGTTAAAAAATGCTAACATTACATAACAACTGACGCGTCACCCGATTTTTTTTCTCATTATAAGGTGATGATCCTGTTACTAACGGGACATCGCGATAACGAATCGTTACGCTCGCCCTTATGTTTAGACTTGTGTTTACAAACAATACGACGTACAAGTTTATTTTACTGAAATGCCACCGTTTCTTTGCAGAAGCGCACGTAATACAAATTCATAATGTTTTATGCACATTTCGTGTTGGCCAAAAAAGGGCCGCTGGCCCGTATTTGGTTAGCCGCTCATTGGGACAAGAAGTTAACAAAGGCCCACGTATTCGAAACAAACATTGAAAAGTCTGTGGACGGTATATTACAACCAAAGGTACGTATCACGCGTATTTTCTATTTTAATTTCTATCTTTACTCTCATAAATCTGCAATGCCCTTATCGCGATGTTAGGTTGGTGTACGCGAAACATTCTTCCAATAAAACTTCAGAAACTTGTGACAGTTGTAGAACTTAACGTGTTTAATCAAACAATCATTTCAGATTAATAATTATCAATCTTAAAGATCAAACATTTGTTAAAGTATATTTATACAATGTTCTGTCGCAATCCTTGATACATAGACTCTTGCATTATCATATAAGGCCAGTGTTAACTTATGCACTGATACAGTTGGTTCTTCCACAATTTTTAAATGAATTCCATCTGTGTATGTTACATTTCTGGTTTAAGAATCATTTTAAACTGGAAGAATTGATTGCGAATAAGTTTTGTATATGTTTATAAAGTAATCAACTTTCTTTACAAATTTCATCCATTTAATCTTTATTTCACTGATACTCTAATTGTTTTCAATTATCATGCAAAGTTTATTATGATATACAGTGATTTGGTTTAAAATAAATTTTGCTTGATTGTGTCTTTAAACATATAGTGGCTTATTTCCAGAATTTTATGGTTTAGAATTATCTTTTGACTCTCTTCTAACTTAATTTCCTGTAACATTATGAAAATTAGTATTTAAAATTGGTTATATTACCTGAAAATTTACCAAACTCTGGGTTTTTTTCTTTAATGAACTAACAATCCTTTCAAGAATCGTTTCATTTTTGCTGTTATATTACAAAATTCCAATTCTTTAAGAAGAGCATTTCAAATGCACCAACCTAATAACGCATGGTTTTTCAGAATATTTTTTTATATTTTTCATAACTGACCAAAAACTTTGTGTATTTAAGTATAATTTCAGTTAGTGTGCTTTCATCGTTCAAAAGTTTTTTAATTTACTCGTTCTACTTGTTTCTTTCTACAGCATTCATAAAATTATGTTTATAATGTAGGCGTAAGAAAAACTATTTTATAATATCGCCGTATAATTTTTCTATTTCGTTACATCAATGCAGGTAAAAATGGCTTTAAGAACATCGGGACACTTGTTACTGGGGGTAGTACGTATATACTCTCGGAAGGCTAAATACCTCTTGGCCGACTGTAATGAGGCTTTTGTGAAAATAAAAATGGCCTTCAGGCCAGGTATGGTGGATCTACCAGAAGAGCACAGAGAAGCTGCTGTAACGGCCATAACATTACCTGAAGTATTTCACGACTTTGATACCGCGATGCCTGAGCTGAAGTAAATATATTACGGTTACATTAATCGACAGTAACACTCGTAATACTATTGCCTGCATATAAATTCCTGCTTTGCGTATAACTCAGTTTAATGAAAATGTTCTATTTCAGAGATGTTGACATAGAAGCGCAATTTAGTTTAAACCAGTCTCGAGCTGAGGAAATAACCATGAGGGAGGATTATGGAAGCCTGGCTTTAGTTACTCACGATCAAGGATTCGGAGACATGAGTTTCGATGCGGAGCCACCGGAATTATTGAGGCATGCTGGGGCTGTAGAACCATCATTAGACCAAGTACGTTTTTCCCTATTTATGAATCGTCATTGGTTGCAAAGAAACCGATTCTATATTTATTTTTCAGACACATATGTTGTTTACCGATGGGCCAGGGATCGAAGCAGCTTTGGAGCAAAAAGAGAAAGAGCCAGTTCCAGGGCCATCGGTAACAGCGCAAGCTATGGACATAGATATGCCCATAAGGGACGATGGCTTTGGTGGGCATCTTGGTCAAGATATCATATGTGAGTAACATAAATTGGCGTTAATAATCTTATGAATTAAAAGACATTTAAAATATATTTTACTGTGGGAATTTATCATACAATTATTTATCATTGTGCTCTTTAGCTGGTGGCTTATTTGAGGGAGGTTTATTCGATGAAGCGCCAATGGGTGAAGTGCCTGTGCCCGAAGTTAGTGCCGTAATTGAACCGCAAGAACCAGGTGCAGTTCCTGGAGCCGCACCTTCTGTACACGATGAATCTGAAGAAGAAATGGGAGATCGCTTTGGGGGACCACCATCTCCCATGGGAGGTATCAGGTAACTTCTTTACTACATTCATAATTTCCGAAGTAATAGTAGATCGTAATTAATCTTTACGATTAAAGCATTAGTCGTTCTAACAAATTCTTCATTTCCCACGCAGCACCGATGAATCTAGACCTGCCTCCCCAGCTGTAACCGGGGAAGAAATCGAAGGCAGAATAAGTGTTGCAAGCCGTCGATTTACCCCTGCGCCGCCTACTATTCCCGAAGAACGCCCAATGGAAGCTATCGAAGAAGCTCCACCTCTACAGGACCAAACCACATTATTGCACGACGAAGAAGAAAGCTTTGCTCTTGCGCCAGTTGATGCATCGGCTTTAAAAGGTTCACTACGTTATGATACTGTTTTATTTAAAGTACAACGTTAGTTACTATAGACACCGTGATGATATGAATAATTAAATTTCAGGGTTCACGAAAGCGAAACGTAAACGCAAGCTGATCGTCGATGAAGTGAAAAATATTTCTGGCGAGGAGATGAAAGCGCAGTTATCAGACACTAGTGATATCATAACGACGTTGGATTTAGCACCTCCCACGAAGAGGCTAATGCATTGGAAAGAAACCGGCGGAGTTGAAAAGTTGTTTGCTCTGCCAGGAAGGCCAATACCAGCGCGCGTGTTGTTTAAGGTATTTTAACGACCCATTATTTCGCCATGAATTTCGCAAAAGTAGGGCAAAGATTGCACGACGTCTAATATTTTACATTTTAACGAAACAGAATTATCAACGACATCTGACCAGCAAGTCCTATGATCACGAAGACTTTGGACGTTTAGTGGGTGAAGAGGAGGGCATGCCCTTGGAACAAATGAGAGAACCTGCGGAACAAGATTCGTACGAGCAAAGTATTTTAAGCAAACGTATGTCCCGAAAACGAAAAGCACCGGTAGAGGAAGAGGTACTTTATATCATACTAATCAATGGGTTTCCTTTTTAATTCTTACTTTGTTCTGTAATCGATTGTATTGCTTTTAGATAAGGCCAGCACCTCCAGCACCAGCACCACCAGCAATGGAAGTTGCTCTCGAAGCTGTAGAAGTTCCCAGTATAGTTCCTCAACCAAGTCTTCCTCCCGCCGAATCACCAGTGCCTCCCGAAGTATCTTTACCAGCGGAACCACCAATGTCCGAAATGAGTGGTATAGTGCCCCCTGTTGAAGAAGCAGAAATGATTCCTCCAGCCCCTGAAGCACCTTTGATTCCCTCAGAAATACCTGAAATTCCTCCAACTGAAGCCCTCGCTGCACCTGAAGAACCAATCGTTTCGCCTACTCCAGTAGAACCGGAAGTTGGTGTACCAACCGCTGAAATGCCCCAAATGGAAAATATGGGCTACGATCAGGTGAATTATCTATATCATCTTTTTTAAACGTCTGTACATACTACCACGTTTAAGGAATGTGATTCATTAACCATTATGCGTGTGATAGGCGCAACCTCAAGTACCATACCCGGGATATGATGAACAACCACCACCACCCCATACGCCCGCTATTTCAGAAAGGGGACCAGCGACTCCGTGGAATCATGAAGATTACGAGTTCCCTCCGTCTGTAGGACCTGTATGTATATTCTACGGATTTAAATGTATTAAAGTTTACTGAGTTTAAACGGAAGAGATATAACTTAACTTTATTTTTCCTTACAGCAGGAGGAACAGCAAATAGATGAAACTTATGAACAGTTCGAGGAACGCGTTCTCAACAAAAGAGCAGCGCATATGTATCATGTTATTAAGAGCAAACTGGACACCAAAGATAGGTTGACGTTATCGGAAATGGCGTACAAAAATAATCGCAAACAGGTTTGTGTTTTAGAGTTTAATATAATATAGAAAATTGTATTCTTTTTCTAATCGAGTACAATATTTATGCTATTAATATTTTTCTTTCATAGGTTGCACAGAAGTTCTATACGTTGTTAGTGCTTAAAAAGTTTCAAGTATTAGAGCTGTATCAAGAATATCCGTATTCCGAAATCGCAGTGAACAAAGGACCAAAATTCGAGAACCCTGCATTATAAAAGTATTAGGTATTTCTTACTTTATATTTACTTCTAAACATGATCAAAAAAGAAAGAAAGATTGTGATTATTTTGATCCGTACAGAAAGAAACGATTTGTCTCACTTCTTCTGATTGATAGATTGTAAAATAATATATGAAACTATCGTCAGAAACTTTAGATATTTGATAAGACAAGAAACTTTTGTAAATCATGTTTTAAACTTCTGACTCAGGAGTGTATACGTTTTGTATAAATCCGGAAATAATTATTTTGGACCTTCTGCGCCTTTATCGAAAATTCGATTGCATATACAAATGTTTGCTATTAAAAGATGCATCATTTTTTACTTCGATGCGAAAAGGAAATCGGGATTTCCTTCGAAAGGATTGTCTTCGCTAAATTTGTCATCAATTCGAACAGGGTCTGTATATAATACATTAATGTCTAGTGAAAATATTTTATATGTTACTATTTACAAATCACTTGTTCAGTCTTTTCTGCAGGATGGTCCAAAATTGCCGATAAACTTATAAGATAATTTATGAAGTTTCATATGGAAAGAGTTTTGTTAAAAATTTCATAAAATGAGATTATGTATGGTTGAAATCTATGTATCTTATTTTAAAATTTTAGAAGGTTGGAGACGTAATATAATCATTTCTTATTAGAGTACTTACACGTTAATTGCTGCTGTAAACAATTATTAATGGAAGAATCAAGAGAATATTTTATGGATAATACTTTTACGTATTGCAGTCATACTTTAGGAGTCTCAAAGCTATAAATGCTATCTATATTTTTCTGTACACTTTACATAATCTGTATGCGTAGTTACTTTTTCATACGAATCGCTGGAAATTTATGAGCCACTATAATTTATATCTACATTGTGAATAACATTCCGAACAGCATTGTTTCCGATTTAATATTTTGTTTTTATGTTTCAATTGTTCTCGCTCGATTCCTTCATCGTAGCACAAGGGGAATCTATTAATCGTGTAAAAAGAAACGAAACTTGTTTGGCCATATGTACTATTTTCTCAAAGAAAATAGTGTTATGGCAATGATTTAATTAATCCGACCACGAAAAAATGTTCAATAATTTATTGTTATATATGTATCTGCCTGGTGAGATACAAGAGTGTTAAATCATATTTAGAAGAAAAAGAAGTACTATATTTTATCAAACTGACGTGTCAGAAATTTCTCAAGAGCAATCATAATGCATTGTAAATATACATGCACAGTAAACACATATGCTATCATTACGCACGTATGCCTACCTAAAGGCGTATCATGGAAAAAGTAATGTAACATGATCAACATGCCTGATTGTAAATAGACTCATGATTCACTAATCAATACACATCTGTTTATAAAATAAAAAAAAAGATCTCCGAGATATTCTTTTTAAAATTCGAACCCTAAAGTACATATCATATAATACTTAAAAATGTTAATCCATCATTTTCCATTAATAAACTGTTGCATATATTATATATCAAGATTTATTAAGTTAACTGGAAAACTCTTCATAATAATTAGCTTCAAATATTCTTCTTTAGTTATTCGCACGATGTGTATGACATACGTGCATACTGCATTCGAGGTAATGTGTTTAATACATTAGACGCTTTCTTTATTAACACGTATTATCCATTGTGATAACATATTTGTTTTCTAATAACACGTATTAGGAGTATTTAATTTATGGTTACTTTCTACATATCTAGAATGTATTTTTCACGAAATTAGTTGTGTAAGTTATGAGAATTAAATATGATGTCATTTAAAATTGTCATTAAATTAATACATACCAAGTCCTCGTTCTAATAAAATGCAGTTTGTTTAAAAATTACACTTCGAAAGTATAGTTCGAAACTACTTCCACGAGATAAATTCTGTTACGAATATTAAACGCTAATGCAATCGATTTTAATACTATTATATTGTTGTTTCTGAAAATATAAAAATATGCACAAAAGTGTTTATATGTAAAAGCTTTATTTTATTTGTTACTAGCAGATTCATTTTTAAGACGAAGCATCGGATGTAATACAAACGTAATTAATGTGTGAATTATATAAATCGTAATATTTCTTTTATAGTTAAATTATGAAGTGCTATTCGTACTTTGGAATAATCTGAATCTTTATTCCGTAACGAACTGTATGAAAAAAAATAGATAAATGCGATTTAACATTATTCTTCCAGTTCACCAGATTCCATTGCCTCGCGATACGATTTGTCTTTTGTACGGTCTGGGTCCAGCTTGATCATATCATCAATTCTGAGGATAGTTATCGCTGCTTCCGTGGCGAATTTTAAAGATTTAATCTTCGAAATCGCTGGTTCTAATACACCGGCTTTCTTATTATCTTTAATGGTACCTTCAAGCAAATCTAGACCAACCCTAAAAAAGCAATCATATATCATATTATTTACAAATATTGGATTTTCTTGGAACGCGTATTAAAATCCTTCGATACTATATGACACATTAGAGATCATTACCATTTCAGATCCGCAAGATCTGCTTTCGTTTGACTGGAATTATGGTACGCTCGTAATTTGGCCACAAGATCAGTAGCATCTTGCGCCGCGTTAACTGCCAATGTTTTCGGTATAATTAGTAATGATCTCGCAAATTCAGCAATAGCTAATTGTTCTCGAGAGCTCTGTGGAAATATAAATACGTAAGTTGAAATATATTTTAATAATTCGTGTCGTTATGGTGAAAGTGACTTACCAGTGACGTAGCAAAATTTTCCAAATATATCGAGAGTGCCGACTCAACGCAACCTCCCCCTGCAACCACACTTTTGCTTTCTAAAACTCGCTTGACTGCACACAATGCATCGTGCACAGATCGTTCCATCTCGTCGCAATAATAATCGTTTGGCCCGCGTAAAATAAGGGAGCTCGCTGTTCTTGCTTTAGGTCTGTTAAAAATGCCGCAAATTTTATTTTACTTTTGCTAATTAAATATTTCTAGGCATCGATAATGGAATAGAAACGAACCCCTTAATAAGGATAAGCTCGTCGTCGCATATCATTTCTTGTACTACTTCAGCAGCCTCTCCAAGGAAACTGGCATCAAAACTTTCTTCTCCCTCCATGTTAGTCAAAGAAGTAACGAATTGTGCACCCGTCGCTTTAGCGATTCTCTTCAAGTCTGCCTTTTTGCATCTACGCACCGCCATTGCCTTAGCTTCTATGAAATACTGTAAAGGAACCAACGAGTTTTTATCACGAAATGAATCACTTTTTATCTCGTCAATTTTGAACGTACCTTCAAACAGAAATCATCGACTCCTCCAGATAAAAGAACAACAGTAGTGCCGGCTGCGAGGATTTTCTGAACACGTTCTTTTGTAATATCTGCTTCCCGTTGACGCACCGCTTCGAGTTTCTCTGGATCTGTAATGAGAACTTCGACGCCCAATTTCATTTTTGTTTTCTGCATGGAGAAATCTAGACACGCGATCTTTGCGTTCACCACTCTTTTGGGCATCGCTTGAGAGGCCACGGTGCAATTCAACGCGTAGCCTTGCACTATTACGGATTCACGAACGCTCTTTCCGTGAGCTTTAAGAACGTTAACTGCTTTAACAGGGTACAGAAACCCTCCTTTGCCGTTGCTGACTTTTACTGCATTGCAAGCATCGACAACCATATTTCCGAAGAAATCGGCATCACTATTAATATATTAAGGAAACAACAATAAGCGTAACATTAATGAAACTGTGATAACCATCATCTCTGGATATTTTAACCACCCGATAAGAAAAAGGATACGCTCCAATAATTTTGCTGGACATAGAAGTTTTTGCTACGTTAACCAAGCAGTCGCGTCCAAGTCCATCGGCGCTGACTGTTAAATTCTCTTGAATATATTTGCAGGCCTCTCTGAAACGTGGAAGATAATTATTTATTTGCTTTTTATTCTAGCAAAAAATCGCTGAAACGTTAAATATGTTCATATTTATATTGTTACTCACTTGCAAGCAAGTCTGTAACCGCTAATTACAGATGTTGGATGAATTTTTTGCTTCACGAGCTCATCTGCATTTTTTAATAGCTCGGCTGCAACTATTACCTGTTTAAATGATTTTCATTTACTCTCTTCACAAATGAATATATATCGTATTTTAAATATGCGAAGAATTATGTTTCAGATACTTGTGTTAAGACTTAAACGAATGAACTTACAACAGAGGTAGTGCCATCTCCAACTTCGTCATCCTGTAGTTGTGCTAATTCTACTAGAACTCTCGCTGCTGGATGTTCGACTTCGAGCAAGCGTAAAATTGTGGCTCCGTCGTTGGTAACAGTAACATCCTATGGCGTTATTGAAAATTTAAAAATTACATATATCTAAGATAATGCTCGATGAAAGTATATACGTACACCAATGTCGTCCACAAGCATTTTGTCCAAACCAACAGGGCCCAATGAACTCTTCACCACATTGGCGATAGCGCAAGCAGCCATGACTATAGCAGAAACAAAATGCGTTAAACTAACCGATCTAGTTTTTTCAATACCTACAGAACTGGACTATGGAAATGATGACCTACTATAGAAAATTAAGAAGCTAAGTTTGATTCTGTACAAATTTGAAATCTTAGTACGTTAAGAGTGCGAGTGCATTAAAAACAGCAGAAAGGAAGGATAAATTAAATGTTGAAGATTGTTACAGTATACATTTCAATTTAGAAATTAATGTAAATTTTAATGTATATTCGTAGGTCGCAACATTTAGTGTCACATGTACACGTACGTTATATCGTAATACAACGAAAGTGCCATTCCCGTAATTATAAACGTAAATCTTTAATTAAGAATATTTTAATTTGCGTAAAATTAGAAAAGTACATGAATTTGATGAAAATCTTTGAGATAAATCATGGTTCGCGTAAACGTCGAGACGAGTTAATGTGTTACTTCAACCACATTTTCGTAGGATGAGCCATCAACATACCATTTTGTGTTCGTACAGGAGCCCCTGATTGCCGGGTACCTCCGACGACTAAAGGACTCGCTACAGTCGACATTTCTCAACAATTTCTCTGTCTTTTACACAATATTACAACGGTACGACGATCGAAATTCTTCGATTGCCGACAAAATTCTCAGTAGCAAACCTAGTGATCCGCGTGTGACTAGTAACAACGATGATGGTCAACGACGCCTATCCTTCTTACTTCCTTTTAGGGGCTTTGAGCGATAGCAGTTTCCATTGGCTACTATACCGTGTGTATCTTTTTAATTGGCTGTGAAACTTGGACAAAAAATATTTTCCATCGCCTTCTAGAAAAATCATTGCTGTAACACATTTACAATTTGCGTGCAAAGTGAAATGAATGAATAACTAAAAATACGATCATAATGGAATGATGTTAAATAGTTTCCTTTTCCTGAAAATTGAAAGTATTGGCAATAGTTATTTATATTATGGATGTAACAAAACGAAAAATATTGGTAAAATAAGGCACGTATGCTTATATTATTTAAATGCCAATAGATAATAATGAAAATAACACCTGAAGTTTAATGTTTGCAAACTTCCGCTTAGCTTTGAATGTTGATTTAGGAATTAGTATCGTCAATTTGTGAATGTTGGTAATCCTAATAATTTAGAAATGATCTAGATTACACGATCATTAGCTGAAAGAAACGAAAGTAAATATACAGTGAAAATATTATTTGTTATTTACGATTAAAAATCTTATAACATATTTGATTAAATAGTTTATTAATGTATTCTAACTGAAATAATTAATTTCAGAAATGACTTTTCTCACGACTTTACTCGGTTATACTTTACAAAACACTAAGTCTCTGATAACTAATACTACAGCTACAAGTAATTTAGGTACGTATGGTGCAAACGATATACTTTTCAATTCGTGCGAAATAGTAGTATTTCATTTATACAATATTCATCTAACACAAGTCATTTTATAAATTGTTCTAGCATGCGTTCGATACGCATCGAAGAAAGCTAGTGGTAGTTCGAGAAATAATCCTCGTAATATACGACCAAAACATAGAGGCGTGAGAGTACAAGATGGAAAATACGTTCAAGGAAGTACAATATTAGCTGTTCAACTAAGACCCAGGTTTCATCCAGGACTTTACGTAAGTTTACGCATATTCCCTAAAACATACTTTATTTCCAGTTAAGGGGGAATCTGGTTTAGGACGCTTAAAAAAATTTTCATTTAAATGCATAAATTGTATGTTTACTTTCTAGGTTGGTATGGGTAGAAATGGCACGTTGTATGCTATAGAACGCGGAACCGTAGTAATCACCTGCGAGAAAATTAATCCAAACATGGATCATCCGTGGGCTAAAATGAACTATGAAGGCAGAGAACAAAGCGTTATATATAAGAAACATTTTAATATTATTCCTGAACCGCATCATGATAGATTTGTATTAGTCGATACCATATAGATACACTTGTATAATCACGTTTACACGTTTCATTTGTAAGTAGATCGTTCGGATTACAACCATGCAACAATAGGAAGATAATAGGGCAGTCTGCTTTATTCTCCTTACGGAAAGAATAATATATATTATCCGTTTTCTAGTATATTACTCTCAGCCCATTGGAATGATTGATATACAATATTTTGATCTTCAGAAAAGAAAGCGTATACATGTGTTTTTCGAACGTGGCATGCAATCCGACAGTCAGCCGAAAGTTCAGTTATTGGAATCTCTTCGTTTCTATCTTTGCACTGGATTATGAATTGAGAATGGAACATAATAGGATCTCCTGAAAAACATATAGAAAGTTAAAACACTTATTTAAGTATCGAACATATCGCATAGTACATACCAGGATATATTAAAAAATCTCCACCAAATTTGCTTCCGCTGGTCACATAATATCCTTTTTCCCACAGATCTTTGAATGTTTTATATCGAAGCTTCTCTTCGTAATTGGATGGGTATTTCCAGTCCATTATTTCGATGTCATCTTTATCTGACCATGGATACACTGAAAATATATTTATATGAGTTCCTAAAATTGCTTTAGCTTATAGCAATGTTATGCTCTTGTATTAATTTATGATTAACATAAATATTGCCTCGTTTTCCTTTACCTGTATGAGTTTGAACTAGAGCGTCGCTCTTGTCTAATTTAGGTAGTTTTGCCATTTCTTCTTCTAACAAATCTTGCCTATTTATCTCGATATTATCAAGAGCCTCTTGTACTTTTAGATCTAACGGTTTCCGTGCTTTCTTTTTCCTCGTTTCTATCCCGAGTATCTTACGTTTCTTTCCATCTATTATTTTGTCCATCATCCTAGTTACCTATAACATTATCCATTATTGTATTGAAGTAGATTCGATACATATTTCATATCGGATTAGAGGTGAGACAGTTTCTGCAACCTGTTTCTTTCTTTCACTTCTTAAACATTCTTCTTGTTCTATATACAACGCATTCCTGTATTCTTCAAAAATCTGTTTCAACGAATCAGATGGTGGTGCTTGAAGACACGGATATCGTACGAGTCTTACAAAATTCTTTTCAAGCAAAAGAGATACTTCTTCCGGTTGTAGAAGCAATGGAAGACCCGAAAGTATGTCTTGCCTAGGTTTCTTTGGAAGGCAACCTATTAACTCGCCAACTATTCGATAATCTCTTCGCAGTTTTAACCAGTCTAAAAGGAAAAAATAATTAATATTACGTATTTATATAAGTTGTATTTCGAAGGATAATAAAACTATTACCATCTGCGCTCCATATGAAAACATTGTTTCTCGATAAAATTAAGTCTATCATTTCCAATGGGAAAAATGTTTGATATTATTATGGTTCTATTTTTTAATCGATTATTCAAAATGAAACCTGGAACCGATACAAAATAATTAAAAAGTTTCTGTTCCATCCTACTGTCCCATTTTTAATTTCAGTGGAAATGAAGTAAATTTGAAATAGCAATGACCAAATTGAAATTTTAAAAAGTAAACAGAAGTGAGGTGGTATTTTAAAGGTAACAAATAAAGTTGAGAAATAAAACACTACTTCTTACATAGTTAAAAATTGAAACAAAGCCATTTTATTGATAATCTTAACAATAATGAAAACAGAAAGAGCGACTACAAGCAATATTCACATCTGTTTCAACAATTCTTGCTTACATTTATACAATTATACTCTGGTTTGTACAAACTTGAATTCTCTCATATTACAGTGTAAAATACAAAATGAATGTTATAATATTTTCAATATATTAACATATCTCAAATATTTCAGGATCGAAAACAGAGTACTTTATTTGGTACTTCGAAAATATAACCCAAAATTTTTCACTTTTTGACTATTCAAATTTGTTCATTACATTTGGAATAGATACATATTATCTTGCCTGCTCCCACTTTAGCGTTTATCAGTCGAAAATAATATTCCCAGTACTTATATCTTACACAGCGTCCAGATCGGAATGTCTTTCTTCTAAACAAGTGAATTGAATGAAATTACACATTGGATTACGATTCTCACTTAGAAATAAGTCATTTATTATTTGAAAGGCATAAATACATAGTTTATGTCTATATAGGTGTGATTCCCGTGGCAAATCAAATTAAACACTAAATGCTGATTCACATATAACAATAACTATTCAGAAATTTTTCGAAACAATTAGTAAAACAAACATTTCTTTAGATATAAAACATTTTTACATATATTACACAGACTTTTTCGACGATAAGCTACAAATATTTAACGGTTACTAGACTATATACAGTTTAAGAGATTATGATAACAAAGGCTGCAATATTATAGAGTACCTAGTTACTTCAAATAATACATCTTCGTTTGTTGCCCAAAAAAATTGTCGCCCAGTTTTTCAATATTTCTGAACGACACTACACATTTGACCGAACACATCGATATTTGAAACATAGCCTAGCAGAAATACCGACTTCGACAGATGTCGCCATTCATCATTTCTGAATAATAATTGTTTCGGGTAGAAGGGGAAGGAAGAGGATTGTCGAACATCTGTCACCAAGCGAAGGCTACGTCCGTTTTAGTCCCAAAAACTGCAATACCGTCATGGCACCTGGTTTTATGATTTTTTGAAGGAAGTCCGATATATACGGGATCGAAGTCGCGTTGAAGTGGTGATTCGCTTTCTATACGAACATTTGTTCATATTTGGTGAGTGACCGTAAGATACTCAATTATTCTTGTTTACCGATCGCACGCCGAAAAAAAATCAAGTGAAATTGAAGGGCAAGCCCTTCAGGGAAACCACGACTCACTGTACTTTCGTGACTAACCTTTAATTTCAAAACGTGCGTCATTTCTAATTCTCTCGAATATCGGTTGACAGATTCGGCGAATTTAACAGTGCACGTTGTTTTAACACAGAATACATTTTGGTCATAATAATTCACACTGAGAAGATTTTTCTTCGCTTACACGGGTTATAATTTCAACCAACTATCGTATCATTGTCAAGTAAAGATGATCGCGTTTCCATGAAATTTTTATTCGCTTAAATACTTTAACGCCAAGACTTTTAAACACCCGATGGTACTCGTAGGTTTCATAGGCGAAGTCAGATCGTTCGTAACCCTTTATTTAAAGTATCACAAAATCGAAAACGCTTGGATAATTTTTTTATATGTAAAATAAGGATATTTCTATAAGGAAATAATATTTATTTGTTGCTTCAGTCTTGGAGAAATGAGTTCAGGTAGACCGATCAAGTGTGTGGTGGTAGGGGATGGAACAGTAGGAAAAACATGTATGTTAATATCATATACAACAGATAGTTTTCCTGGAGAATATGTTCCTACAGTGTAAGTATCATTTTGTTCCATAAATCGAAATATTTCAGATGTTTATAACAACCTAATGTAAATGTTATATTTGCTTTGATTCAGATTCATTTAGAATGGGTACCTGCAGTTTTAGTATTTTTAGCGGTAGTGCTCTTATAATGACTTTTTAATACCCATTTCTTTCTTGGAGTAGTGAAATGGGGTGGCTAATAATAGTGAAGCAGTATTGGTCACCCTTCCACTACTTGCAGGAAGTAATCCATTCTCCATCACTTCTAAAGTCTTTTAAGATTCCATTTAGATACATAATCATGTAAATGCAATAATTAAAACATTTTTAAATTTTTAAAATAAATTTAAGAAGCGCACATTCAGAAAGATGTTTAAGTGGAACGTATTAAGTACATTTATAATTTATTATTATACTGTATTGAAATGTTTTTGGATCATTAATTTGTTGAACCCTTTAGCCACTAAGAATAACTATAGTTATCTGCGGCAACAAGTTCATGCTTGTTGCCGAGATATAGCAATGTAATATAAGAATACTCTCTATGTTATTAGCAGCCTATATTCTTACTCTTATTGCGCGAATACTTTTCGGATTAACTGTGATTTAGCAAGAGGGTTGATATTTCAAGTCTTGAATGTAGTTTTTACTATTTTGTACAGATTTGATAACTATTCAGCACCCATGGTTGTGGATGGAATACCTGTTAGTCTAGGACTTTGGGATACAGCGGGTCAAGAAGATTATGACAGGCTTCGCCCACTTTCGTACCCACAGACAGACGTCTTTCTCATTTGTTTCTCAGTAACAAGCCCTTCGTCGTTCGAGAACGTTACCAGCAAGTGGTATCCAGAGATAAAACATCACTGCCCGGACGCACCAATGATACTCGTTGGAACTAAAATAGACTTACGAGACGATCGTGAGACACTTACTGCCTTAGCCGAACAAGGTCTTAGTGCTATAAAACGCGAACAAGGACAGAAATTGGCGAATAAGGTCAGCGCAGTTTGTAATAGCTTAGTAAAATCTGTGCGAAGGATACGATCGATAGTTTAAATATATGTATGCATTATTGGTTTTATAAATCTATTATAATTCTTGGACTAATTCTATATGTAATCCGTAGATTCGTGCAGTGAAATACATGGAATGTTCTGCGCTGACGCAACGCGGACTAAAGCAAGTGTTTGACGAAGCGGTTCGCGCTGTTTTAAGACCCGAACCCCAAAAGCGCAGACAGAGAAGGTGCATTATGTTATAAACGATAAATGATCGGGAATGAATCGACATAGGTAAAAGCCATATATAAACAGACAGACTGAAATTAATTTTTTCAAAAAAAAAAAAGAAAAACAAAACGAAGAGAATATGAATGTTTTGAAAAGGAGATAGCAGGCCACACATCTTAACGAATTCTCTGGCAGCTATAGTTCACCGCATCACAAATAAAGTACAATTTACAGCTTCTTTACTTCAACATAGGCTGTAAAACTAACATAAGACTAACAAACTTAAACAACGAGAAAGTATAATACCATTTATCATTTTTTAACCGTTTTACTTGTGAAACTGAAGCAAACGAAACATACCGAAAGTTTGTATGTATCCTGTTTCTAGCATTTCTAACATAATTTTATACATTAATGTACTAGTCAGAATGTCATGAGGAAGTATCTTATAAAGCTGAGAACATGTGCATTTATCATTATCTTTCTTATATCTTTATAAAACGATAAGTCTTGTTTCTGTTGTCATTTTATACAATCTTTTTTATTCTCTTATACGGTGTTTCAATTGATATTGAAACTGTTGTGACAGTTAAACACAAAGCGTCGAGATTTTTCAACATGCGAGCTGCCAGGTTTCTAAATTTTTATATCTACATTAGTAAAAACATTCATTTTAGTACACGCGAACGATAGGTATAACAATCAATATACTAACAATTTTTATAAAATGTAAAATAGCATTATAGAATTATTTAAACGTACATACAGTGCCATAGCAACGAAGAAATCAAATCAATAATGTGAACATTTTTGTATGTCGGTTCTAGACAATACATGTACGAGTCTTATTAGAATTCATTTTATTAGTAAACTTAGAGACAGACGTAAAGGAATTGAAAGATCTCTTGTAACAGGAAATATTTGATATTTATCTCGATATTTTCTATAAATATTGTAATTGTAATGTTGCTTCGCATTGAAAGAGAAGTAAGTACGTTTATGTGCAACACTGCCAGCAAACATTCGTACTATTGTTACGGGCAAAATTCAATAGCTTCATATAACACTTTATTGTCTAGAATTTGAACATTTTCTTATACCCGCATAATACAAACACACTGTTGTGTATTATGCGTATATTGATATTTATTTTATTATAATCGCGTGCTGAGTAAGGATTTCCTAAAGTAAATTTTTTGGGGAAACAAGAAGCACTTGAGCTGCATTTCTGTTGTTGCGCGTGGCAAATACAATCTTACAGATTGCCGCACTGGTACGATCTGATTCAGAATTAAAGGATCAAAATTATTTTTCATAGAAACTGTGACTGCATTGCAAGAATTATAATCAAAATATATATATATTGAATTGTGTAAGGAAATGTATTATCAGCGACAAACGTATGGTGCAAGGTATGCCTATAAAACGAACGAACATAGCACAATTTATTTTAAAAGATACCATGACATTTTTAATCTTCCATTATTATTTTTATAAAATTAATTTATACAAATCATTGCAGTTAGAAAAAGAATGCAACGTATTTTAGAATAATGGGCACATTGTACAGAACGAGTAACTTTTCTCTTATGTATCAAATTATTCGCATCTATAATAACGCATAATTTATTACTGTGAATTTTACATTATCACTATTGTGCTGTAACATATTTCTGTTACATACTGTAACATTCGTTTACATTGACCTACAACACTGAAACATTGTATTCATAAAATGTTACGTGCTCTCTACGAAAAGACTCGATGGAAAGATAGCGTAATGACGACTAAGAAATATTCCTCCACTCGTAAACATGCTATTTTTTATATTTGAAAAGAAAAAAAAGAAGCTTAAAATATAGAATGATAGGACACGCGTGCCATATGCTTTCGAATTTATAAAACTGATATTAGATATCATACTTTGTTCGTATTTGTACTCAATGTGAATTTTTAAACGAATTAAAACATACGTTATCATATTTAAAACAAAAAATTCTTAGCATAAGTGAGAGTGAATTAAGAATGAGGCATATTAATGCTTGCTGAGTGTACATACTGTAGCATAGTAATAACATGCTCTAAATTTCAATCAAACAGCTTCGAGGATGAAACGAGACATTGCTTTCCTTTTCTTTTCTCTGTAAGGTATTTCAGTATGTACACAGTCTATTAGAGCGATTAGTCATGTGATTGAAGTATAGAGTGTGTCGCAAGATGTTTGCAGTAAGCTTTACACTTTATTGTATCCGCTACAATTTTAAGTGGGACATTTATTTCGAATATATCTACTGCAAGGTATCTCATAAATTAAACGTTTTAGTTAAGGACGTACAATACATTTGTAGTTCCTGTGTAAGGCAAATTTTCTTTGATACTTCAAAGAGCACAACTCAAGACATTAACGACGCTATTCTACGACAGGTTTATGCCTAGGAATTTTTTTATACTATGTACATACGTACATGAATGTGGCATGTTTATTATATAAAATAAACAAGTAACAACAGTGTGTCATATAGTAATCTCGTGCGATGTTTGCATTTATTGTAAGTAGTGCATTTGTTTTACAAGTAATATCGCGTGTACTTACTATACTCTTCTATTTATTTCTTAGACGTGTATACCCAATTATGGGGAAAGTTATCGATGAATTTCTAAATTTCTGAAATGACGATGTAAGGTCTGACTACATTTTATAACAATTTATTAAACGTAACTTGGAGTAAAAATGAGGGCAAGACAGAGCACAATCTTTTAAATACTACTTAACTCTTAAGATTAATATCGATATTCTATTTGCAGTATTACGATGTAAATAAATACATTATCCTATTATTCAGAAATTTGAAGAATTTGCTACGTATGCCTCAAGTTCTTTGTAAAACAGCGTGTAATTTGTTATTAAAATTAATTGCAGTCTTCCTTCAAACGAAAATAGGAAAGAGTTTGCACAGTTAATGTTGAAACATACAGTTTTATTATTTCGGAAATTCATTTAGGGAAAGTAGAAATGAAATCGATTCATATTTGTATTATTAACAAAATTCTAAATTCATGCATATTGGTAAGATGAATTACACTACTTACAACTTGTGCATTTAACAATGGTATTTAATATTGACTCTCTTTTTTTTTAAGAAAAAAATAACAGCGAAGGATGCTACAAACCAAAGTCCAATACTACTTTTAATGTAACATTTATGATCTTTGTTGTCTATTATTGCATATAAGTATACAAAAGATGGATGTATGAAATGTAAAAATATTCTAGTCACCAAGAATCTGATTTTGTTTGTATATGAAATATTTTATCTAAATTTATTTTACAATCGTGTCTAATCAATAAATAAAACATTTTTACTAAAAAAAAAAGAAACGTAAACCGAGATGATGAAATGAAAGGAATGAAAGTATTGATTCAATTAAAGATATTGTCAATTTAGGTAGAAGAGACTAAACCAAACAAGGAGGATGAGATTGCATTAGAATACAAATGTATGTACATGCACTAATAAGATACAAATTTAATCGCCAGTAATGTATGAATGTAACATTTATCTATTTTCTTAAATTTTCTGTAAAATCACTAATTTCTGTACTAATAAAGCAGCACAAGAGAACATTATGGCGATATAAATCATGTTTTCCTATTCTAAATTCGCGATTAATAATATTAGGATAATTTTACAGCTATTATGTTACATTGTAACAATCGAGGAGTGGATTTTATTGAAAAGTATAATGGTGCAAACATTTCCCTACTGTTTTTAAATATAAATCTAATAATAGGAGTGCATGAAAAAGTTTGTTGAACGCAATTGTACATGATAAGTTATTATGTGCAAGTAAATAATAAAAGTTTTGTAATAGATCTAGCTTATCTTCCAATTTTTGTATTTTCATAAATGTACTCTTTTGCTGCCAAAACGATGGTAAATACAAAGTGTCATATAAAAATTTTGAAATTAATTATAGTTATCTTAATTCCTTGTGTAAAATTCAAGTTGTAGTGTTAAATAGCAATGAAATTGTAACTATATAAATGCATGTTATAAATGCCACCAGGAAGTATTTATTTTTTATTTATGTGTATTTTAAAAAGAACTTAAAATAAAATACATAATGAGGAGTGGCTAAACTTGAAATACAAACACTTTATCCTACAGTTTCGTGGAAAGTAAAAACTATTTCATAATAATTATAAAACATTGAATATGATTTGTATGTACTTGTAATTGAAGTAGTTATCAAAATGAAATAAATTTTTCAAGGAAGGAATACCTATATTTAATTATATTATAATATAAATGAGTTGAAATTTTATTAAGTTTTCCATTTCTTATTTAATTGTAACAAAGACCAACTGATAACTTGCTGAGTAGGAATTTATTGATATTAATTGTTTTTTTATCAGTGTTTACATATCTAATTATATATGCAATTATCTACTATTGTGATATCAAAAATTTGTCATTCAACATAAATCTAACATTATTAAAATACTTTTATTCTTATTCATTGTATGCTTAGACGATTTTATTTCATATTTTAGAACTCCTTCATAGAAAACATAAATTAATCTTGTATTTCCCAATAATGTAATATGCATTGGTTTTATATCTCATAATGTTGATGTAGTAATAACATGTACATATAAGAACTAGGACCATTATATGAGGTATTGATCATATGAAATAGGAAAGATTTTTTTTCAGTGTGGGTTAGTCAGTTTTTGTTCTCAGTGCCTCATAATAATGCTGAAAATATCATATAAAGTGTTTTTTATGTCATAAAATAATTTCCAAGTAATATATTATAAAAATATTTATATTACATTTAGTTGTTATATTGTTAAGCATTTATTATAGAGATTGATCTGGTCACAGTCGGCCAATGAAGACAAGACCACTCCCCACGGACACCACCTACCATCAGGACAGCAATCCCGATGGATCGTAACTAAGTGCCCGGGGAGTTTACGGTGTTTCCGGATAACTAATTATTGATTACAATAAATATGTTTGTATAGTTTATTTTATACAAAATTCATTCATCAGATATTGCAGATGGAACTGGGTATATGTATTGCCAACATTTTTAACCATATCTGAGAAACTGCCATCCGTAAAGAATTAATTTATTCGCTTGCACTGATTATCGGTTAGCGTAGCGCATACTTCCACTGGCAAAGACAATTTCTCAGTTCTTATGATATTCAATGCCTCCTCTCTCTTGGCAACTTCTGATGTTGATGCTGTTTGTCCTATGCATAAATCAATTAAAAACAAAGCAACTGTTTGATTCTATATCCTTCCTAAAAATAGCTCTGTATCTACTCATGTCCGGACTACGCTCCGGAACGCATGTGCAATGATGCGCGATAACGTCAACCAATCAACGCCAAGATGGTAAACGAAACGACACCACTGTCAAGTCTTGACGACACGCGATAAAATTGTATTGTATTGTATTATTTTTTTCCTGTTTTTTAAGCAGGATGGGCGTTCAAATTTATCGCTTATATTGCCCACCCAACGAGCTACAGTCATATCTTTTTCCCTTCTCTCTCTCTCCTTCGAATCCCAGCAGCAGTACCCAGTACTAGCCCCGTGATGCTCAACTTCGGTGATCTAACGAGAACCGGTGTTTTCCATCACGGCCACGCCCTCTGGTCACGTGATAATTGGTAATACGGGTTTGAGTAACAGCTCAAATAAATTTGGATTCTGAACAAGTTGAAGCCACGTGTCAAAACGTTTTCTGTCTTTATCTGGATTTGGAAATCGATGTCGTGTTGAATCTTTATAATATCCGCGTACGACACAAGCAACGTAGCCGCGACCCCTTCTATGAACCATAATATAACGCACGTCAATAATTTTAAGGCCCCCTTAAACTACTATTCTCTACGTTCTTCGGAATACAGCAGGAATTACTTATTTTGTTTGACATTTTATTTCTTACCTTTCAACGTGATGCTATAACAATTAGCGCTTGCCCTACTCCCCGCAATCACCTGTAATAACAATTCTGACCAATTGCAAAAGCAGCGCTCGCACTTTACCGTGCGTGTGTGCGAAGAGACTCGTGAAATTGAATAGCATTAGATAAGAATACGCCGAATACGTACTGCCTCTTGTGCAGGCCGAACCAGCGGTGTCTTTTCCGAGCACGACTGGAGCGAATATTCGAGATTTGAGGCGTAGCTTTGTACATAAGTCTCGCGTGATTAGATTGCGAGGAAAAAGAAAACTCGGCATCCCATGTTCAACGCGTACTCTAACACGGGGCATGACGTTACACTAACCGCGTCGATCACTGGTCAAGGATTGTTTTACGTTCTAATCGCGTTCATAGTTTATTTGATAAACATTAACGCATTCTACCATACGATCAGCGAATTGGTCGCCGATAGGGTCATGGATCGCAAACTAAATTACTGCATATTATTTTCGCTTCGGGCCTCGACTTGTAGCTTCGTACTTGCCGTGCGTCTACGTGCGTCTTTCACTAATCAAAATGGCCGCCTTCGCCGGTAAACTCGTGTACGTATACTCTTCTACTCTTACTGATTAATTTGATTGGTAAGGTTGGAAGTTAGGCTGTGAACGATCATCAGGAATTTCATACATACATGGAACGAATATCCGACTTTATTATAATCTTTTGGTATACGAATACATTCATGTATGGGTTTCTAGGATTAGGTTTAAGTGTTTGATTTTTCGCATTCTACGCAAGTACGAATGCATATACGTGAACAGTGAAAAAGGTTTTATTAGGTTTTGGACTTTCATTCGAAACTCTCAGTCGTTTCTTTCCCATATTTTACTTTTACAAAAGAACTTTCGAAATAGAATTTTGTGGGTAGTGGAAAAAGCCCAGTGGAACAAGAAGTATCTAGTATTGCAGCCATTAGCAAATTTGTGTTAATTCAACAGCGAAGTAACACAAGTTTCCCAAGTCACACCACGAGGAGGTTGCTGCAAATGGTGACTCGCCCTGACTTCCGACGGCCCAACCACCCTCCATTGCAAAGCTAAAAGGCAACCACGGAAGACATCATCGTGGCATCAAAATGTGTATGTTTTCATAGCAACAAAACACATCTAACATGACCTACCCGGCAAAAGAGGTGGAAGTGCTAACCACCCCAGCACTCTTTTGAGCTTTGTTTCTAACTATACACATTCATACCTCCCTAAGCCCTAAGTATACCCGACTTCGCCGAAACCGTTAGGAGCAGGCAGTCTCCCCTATCGAGGAGGGCCCCCGAAACGAATCGGACCGTGCTCCCATGGATGGAGCTGTGCTAATTTCATTACATTACCCGTCTGGTCCGATAAGCCGTCGCGAGGAGAAAGAGAAGGTGATTGTAAATAGTGTAGAAACATTTTTGTTGCTATCCTATTTACACGCGAATTTTGCCGACGAAGCAAAGCGAAAGAACAGTGTTCGTTTCGCTTTCGTTCAACGACAATCGCTTAGATCCCTGATGGGCTACCGATTTTACACGTATGATCCCCTCTAGCCCGACTCACCAGAATCGTATTACCTTGAGAAGCCGTCGAGGAAACGGCAGACGAAAACATCTGCCTAATCACCGTGCAAAACGGGCCGTGTAATAGCGTCGCACGTCACGGGCATCGTCGCGTCGCGAGGCAAGCCTCGAGCACGATTATTCCCAGACGCAGCTTCTTTTCGCTTTACCGACATTCAAGAAAGAGGAATGAAAAGGGAAAAAAGGGGACGACCATCGTTCGAGGGGGCAATGAAACGAATTGCACACGCGGAAGTCGCGGAAGACACGGCAGACACGGTTGGATTTAATTAGACTAACGGTTCGACTAGGCTAGATACACAGAGTCGGCTTGAACATGATGCGATTACAATAATGAAATGGAAATTTTGATAAAATGTCCTCTCAATAAACGAGGATTAATATATACCGCCAGAAGTCAACTCTACGATCGTTCAAGCCAGACTGAGGTTGCTAAGCCAACGTTTCACAGCGTTCCTTCGTTAAGCGACGGTGCTGCCACCAACATTCAATATTTCTGTTACTTTATTGTGCATTCTGACGATTAGTCACCTTGTAGGCTATTAAATAAAAACAGAATTGTGAGCAAAAAATCGAAAATATTTTTCAGCGTCATTAGTTGTACAAATATGCTTGAACTTTTTAATAAAACGTTAAATATAGATAATCGCCGTTCCCGCTCGTACCCAGCAAGGTGTTCTCTCATTGGTCGAATTTAGAGACACAGAGCCAACGTTTCACTGCGTTCTTTCGTTAAGCGACGGTGCTGCCACCAACATTCATTATTTCTGTTACTTTATTGCGCATTCTGACGATAATCACCTTGTAGGCTATTGGATAAAAACAGAATTGTGAGCAAAAAATCGAAAATATTTTTCAGCGTCATTAGTTGTACAAATATGCTTGAACTTTTTAATAAAACGTTACAAATAGATAATCGCCGTTCCCGCTTGTACCCAGCAGGTGTTCTCTCATTGGTCGAATCTAGAGACACTATAATAAGAGGCGTCACTTCCGGCGGAATCAGCTTCACTGCTCGCTGCACTGGAAGTGGCATCGTATTGGTGGCAAGTGAGAGAAATTGTAGAGAATCGTACGATGCCATCAATTTCAGAATCAGCCGAAGCTACGCTAGCAGCGAATCGACGCACATATTACCATCAGCGAAAGCCCGAGTTAGCCGGTTCCAATCGCCCGTCTTTCTCTCTCGCACGATATCGATGCATGCGCATTACGGTCGATTGGGAATTTATACTTCTCTCTCTCGCACCATGATGGCGACAGTTTCAAGCTTTGAATGAGACCTCCATGTTTATATGCTCTAAGTATCTTATCACATCTCATTTACTCAGGTACCACATGGATACCCGGGTACTTTTTATCTACCTGGGCTAAAAATAGCTCTACCCTCCGTCGCCATTAATTCCCTACGTATGGCAACTCTGGCGACATGTGATAAGAAATATTTCCATTAACGATCTATGAATTTAAAGACTAAATTATTAAAACACGCACGTTAATACTGACTAAAATTATCTAACATGATTTCCTGCATAGAATATTTAAATGCACAAATACATACTTAGATATTCGTTCCCCTGAACAACGCGAAATGTAATTCAGAAATCTGTTTTATCGCGTGACATTGCAAAGAATAAATAATCTAATAAGGATAAAGGGCTTTAGTATTTATTTGTAATTTTTTTTTCACTTAACAATTATGATATTGCGCTAATATTTTCCATAATATAAATTATATTCACATTAATATCTTCCAGCCCTGAAAAACTGAAATGTCAATTATGTATCGCTCGAAATAAATTTTCTTTGATCATATAAAATTAAAATTCACGAGAATGTTCATTTACTTGAAGCATTTTCTTAGCGAGCTTCGCATTTCTCGCAAGTAAATGAAGTAAGTTTTTGTATCTCATAAAACGTTTACGATATTTGAAATATATATTACAATAAACTATATTACAATGAACACTGTTGCAACTGATCTTGCAATTGGGAAAATCTTGTTTGTAACACACGTTCTCGTTCTGTTTGTCTATTAACGTCTTCCATAAGCGCGTTCACTCGCCTCGGTACCGCTGCCTCTTCTTGTGTTTGTAAAAATTTGAACGTTGATAGCTCCAAATGCGCCTGTTCTATTTGTTCCCATAAGTCGTGCAACTGTTTCGTTAGTACTTGTGCTCTGGTCTATCATAAAAGACATTTGCGTATATTAAAGTGTTACAAGTACATATTGCGACATGCCTTATGTATTAAAAATAAGCACACGCACCTGATAACCTCCGGTAAGAACTTTTAGCTTCTTTTCCATTCTTGCGGCCCGTTTAGCTTCCCCTGTCATGTGCATGCGATTTTCTTCCAATTTCCTTTCGCAAGCTTCGACTCTGTCTTTTTTCGAAGCTAACGTAGCTCGCGTGTATCGTTTTTGCGTTTCCAGATACAAAATCTGGTAAGATATTAACAATTGACGTTAAACCGAAGGCATTGATTATTCAAGAATAAGATGTACTTTAATACCTGTGACAAACATTCTTCCCATACAGTTGTGTACGAATCTAAGCTAAGTTCTCCATGTGCCATACCTTCTTTCACTACTGCCATTTCATCGATCAGTAGCTTTTTAGCCTAAATTAAATATCGAACATGATATCGCTGTTCTGCAACATTTGATAAATTGTAGGATATTATTAACTCACAGCAGTAAGGTCTTCTTCTTCGAAGTTAACATATGGATGTTGTTCTAAATAAGTTTGTGCTTGAGTGACTGAATTTGAGGCACCTTTACGATTTTGTTGCATAGGGTTCTGTAGCGCATCGTACTGTAGCATCGTAATCATTTCTCTTTTAATCAATTCCTCCGCCTAAAATCGTGAAATCATTAGGAAATTTACAATTTCTACAATACATGTACATTCATTATTTATTATATAATCGTACCCTTTGTAAATCCGTTAAAGGAGTATCCATAAATGGCCTTAAAATATTCATATTTACATCAACCGGTCGTGGTAAATCTCGTTGCATAACTTGTGATCTACGAGACAATTCCTTTTTCCCTATAAAATACAGCAAAATATTTCTATACGAATAATTTCCGTGGAATACATAAATACTTGTACTTAAAGAATTTACAAACTTTGTTCTATTAATTCTTGCTGTTGCCTAGCATCTATGTCGGCTTGATCCTCAACGATCTCAGTCGCAGGCGCGGCAGCGCTTTCATCTTTTGTTTCTCCTTCAGGAACTACTATCTCATAATCGTTACGTGGTGCTGGGAGAGCACTTAGGCCAGCACGCAATTGTTCTTTCACTTGTTTCTGAATCAAAGGAGTCTCTGATCCTTCCATCCCTTCGTCTGGATTAATGCTGAGCTTATCGCGAACTGGGGTAGTTGCTAGAACTCCGTTTTGCGTTCGCGTAGACACCGGAGTGTTAAACGAATTAGCCGGGGTGCCATCGCTGCGCTGCGACCGAAAAGGTGTTGCCAAAATTGTATTTGGTGTTGCTACAGCATTTGCAGAAGGCACGACGCTAGTAAAATCGGAATTAGTTAACGGAGTATTTAATCCACCTGCGAAGAGCAAAGACGTTAATACCTCCGTTCCTAAATGTTGCATTTCTATAAAAGTACGCTAACCTTTCAGTGGTGTATCAACATGTGTAAGAGCCATAACATTTTGAGCTTCTTGTAGAATTCTATCTGTAGCAGCTGGAGTGCGAGGTGTTACGGCTGCATTTGTTGGCAAAGAATAATCGGCCAGTAAACTATCCGACAATGTGATGCCACTTTCAGTTGCAACCTCACGCGCAACCTATTATAAGCGATACAAATTTAGAGCGTCCACATAATCGGTGTTAAATTGGTCAATATACAAATAACGCAATATACCTCTGATGCTCTACCAAGCTTAACAACTTGCTGCAATTCCTGATCAGATATCTGTGGCTCCGGTAAAACAAGTTTACTCCTCTTTTTTATCGGCTCTTCGTTATTCAGCATCCCCATTGGGATATCATTCTCTTTCCGTTGCTTTAATTTCTGCTTGTCTTTCCGACGTTCCATTTCCTCCTTCTCTTGCCTCAGTTCACCGTCTAAATGTTGCTGCCTCATCCTCGAGAAGTCAATAGCGAGGGGATCGACATGCTCGTTAGACGTGTCATAAAATCCAGATGCTGGTCGTTTCTCAAAGGGGACTTCAGAATTGTAATTTACTCCGCGTTTACGTTTGTTCTTCTGTGATACAGTAATGCCAGCAGCTCTTAATTCTCTACGTTTTTGTAGAGCGGCGAGCCTACGAGCTTCTTCCAACTGCTTCTCTCTGGCTTTACGCTTCGCTTTTTTGCCCTGAGTATTCGCAAGCCTAGCGCGCGCCTCGGACAGCATCTCCAATTCTAAAAATTTATATTTTTATTCCTGTTACGCGCAACAAGAAATAGTATTTCCTACGGTAAATTACCCACCATCTTCGTCCATGTCTTTAGGGTCAGGTCTAGCAGGTTTTGTTTCCGGATTTGGATCAATTTCTCCTGGCTTTAGCTTACGTGGGTCATCCGCGGCATCGTCGCCTTCTTCTTTTTTTTGAGCTTGATCGCTAATTTGAAATATGATCAGAATTATATACAGCTTTAGTACGAGTTTCGGTAAATGCTTACATTAGGGGAGGATTTTCCGATTTCAATGACTTTCACATATGTTGTCAAGGACATCATTCTGAACAACATTTCCCTCTAAAATTTTTGCTGCTTGGCTTTGGTATATGAGATATTTGCAAAAAATTTTACTTAACACTAGAACTGCCAACGGTTTCACAGCTGGCAGTATTAGTATTGGTTTGAGCCAGATCAGGGCAGAAGTAAAACAAGGAGTCAATTCACTTTCCCATGAGCCATAGTTAACACTAGAATTACCGAGTTTAACAGGTACTCGCATCGGTTCGCTACCATGCTTTACACACCCCCTGCAATAATCTAGCCCAAACAAATACTAATACCGTCAGTTATGAAACTGATTTCAATATATTCTGTCTAATGTTTTTTATTAATATCTCTGAAACTAAAGCGAATCGACAAAAAGTTTAAAGGGAAATGTTGACAACATATGTGATGGTCATTGAATAATCCCCTAATGTAAACATTTACCTCAGTTTCCATTACTTCAGGCTCTCGTAATGCTCTGTTAACTCACAGCAAATATTCGTAACGTTCTAAACATTGCGCAGCCGTGCGACCAATAATTGGTGCGATTGTTCTCCACTGTGTGGGCATCAATTTCGCCAGATGAAGGAGCTTCTCGTCCTCTTCTCTGCTCCATTCTGTTTTTTTAATACTCGGATCCAACCACTCGAACCAACGTGCTTTACACTGCTTGGCTGACTTTCTGTGTAAAAGTGATGCTATTCGACTCCATTGGTTTTTACCATATTTCATAACAGCAGCTTTCAGGATCTCATCCTGCAAAACGATGTATTAATTGGGGCAAAGGTGTGCTGTAATCAAAACATATTTCAGGTTAGAAATTGTGCCTCACCTCGGTGTTACGCCAAACACCACCCTTTATCATAATACGCGGCATCTTTTATATGTTTTTTTATTGCGCTTCAGGGGGAAACAAAACTATGCAACTGTTTGTTGATTGTCTGTGCTTATTACACGATTAATAACACTTCATTCGGATTATAAGCCACTGACGGCAACGCACAAGCTCAAGCAAAGCGGTCAATGCGACAGCAGAGACGTCGGCGAATAACAGAAACACATTCTGTAATCTGTAGCAATCTGCAGTAACAGTGCCTTATCCAGATAAATAATCATCTCGATCGATTGGATGATAATTTATCTTTACCCTCTATCTCGAAGGTTTCAAATTTAAGCCACCATAATATGTTTCTGTGACAAATTATTAAACCATTATTGATAGAATCTTTTCTCCCCTCTTTTATCTTTAATATGGAAGTAATACGTACATATTTATATTTGTAGTATTGTAGGGAATGATAAGTTGGGAATGTTGGGATCAAATAAGAAACTTTGGTTTGTATTATGCTTCTTTTTAATTTTCAAATTAGGAACAAAATATTCTTTACGCACGTAAAGATTTTTTATTTCAATGGAAAAAATGATGTAACGTTATTATTTATTTACAGCATATATAATCAATTTAAAAGCTTGATTAAATAACTTATGTATTTTTCTATAAATCCGCTAAGTAACAAATTTAGCAACAATATACATACACTCTACAGAAATATGTAATACTATTGATTTACACTAAATTAACATTATTTCTATATAAATTATTTCGAAAGTTTCACGTATAAACCTTTCATAAGCCTTCGCACATTTTCATGTTATTTGCAACACACATTTTCAAGAGGAACCAAATATTTAAGCATATTGCTTTCGTTATGTTCTACGTTTTCTCTTATTTTTATTCTGCATTCATTGTATTTCTACAATTATGTACATTCGCTATTATACACAAATAATAGAATCTATCGCGGATATCCCTACATTAGTTCAATTATTAAGGCAGTGAGTTGATTATTGTATTGTTTATGTCATTCAGTTGAGGCTGCAAAGGAGTAGGAAATGTTAAAAACTAGAGGCATTGTAAATATTAATGTATAATTATAAAGGGATTAATATTCCATAACGAATATTCAACTCGGATTTTCAATCATAAATTACGTTCTCCTCGGTTAAAAAAATCAATTTCTTTTGATTCAGTTTAAATAAAAAGTGATTTGAAATATCTATTTACAATATAATCACAATATACCATGTTATATATAACTGCTACTTCTAATCAATAATTTATTGAATGTTGTTTATATTTATAACAGAATATTACTTGTTTCGTCACCTATCTTCACTCATGATATGTGAAAAACTAATATTTAACTATTACTAATTCGAATTTCAAGGTTTCCAACTGAGAAAACTGTCCTGTATGACTATTTGCTTGAATATGCTATGCGTGATGGATTGCGGAACTTTACGATTACGTTGCGCTTCGAACATGTATGAAACTTTTTCTCTTGCTTCGCTACGCGAAATATCAGCTCTGAGACCTAGTAATCTAACTAAATGGTCTTCGGTCATATCCGGGTACTTTTCAACCAAGGAATGCAAATCGAGAGAAAGAATTTCAGAATCTTCGCAACGCAATACTTCAGCAAGACGTTTGATTATTTCGAACGGAGAATTGAAGTTTCCTACTTTCGGAGCTATTCTATCGAAGAAATTCTTCAGCTTATCTGCCTCTGTCATTATTTTAGAAGTACACGTTAAGCATTCGTCGTACGTTTTTAACGATATCTTTCTTTGCAGCATAGCAGAAATATAACGTTTCGCAATCAGATTCTGTGCTTCTGTAATTACATATTCAAAGTTCCTTGGACACAGATGATTGTAATCTTGAAAATAATCTTCCAAGGTAACGCAGATTGTCTCTACCGGAATAGGAGACGATAACCATTTCGGAGTAATCAGATCTTGAAATTGCAATTCCAAATCCAAAAACGATTCTTCTAATAGTATGGTCGCTGCCTCGTTGCGCAACTGTTGATAATTTGATAACAGATTTTCAAATTTCACAGTCGCGTCACCCCTGGCATTAGAAACCCAATAATGCTGTTTCATTTGTTGCGCTAGTTCTGTAAATTGTAAGCAATTATTAACAATCGTAATCATGTGATGCGTAAAATAAGGTACTTGACTTCTATCCTCGAAATGTTTGTTCTTAAATTCCGATATCGCCTGTCTGTACATAAATCCATATTTAATAACTTGCTCGATGCAAAGCACCAACGCTTGCGCCGTTAAGTCAGCGCTAATCGTTTTCGTAACTTGAAGATTTTGATCGATCATTTGAAATATAATGACCGGAGCTGCGGTGTGGTAGTATGCCTCTTGGGTGCTCCCTTCTGGCAGCACACCGCACCACCAATCAACTTTTTCAGTTTCTAAAGTCTTTTTCATCCAATCTTCATAATTCTGACACATGTTCCTCAGATATTTCTCTTGAAGATCGTTTATGATTTCAGCGTTCAACAAAGGACCGATATCGCTCGTATCGATATTTAATTCAGGATGCTGCATTAACTCTGGCCCGGTATAAGTATTCATGATCCACGATAATAAAGAAACGTATTCGTTTCCTTCTAAACCATTAGCGATCGTGTCTTTCAAATGTTGGGATAAGCTCGTGTGATACATATTGACACAAGTGCGTACAATGTTATACCAAGGCGGAAAGCAGGGCTCGCACAGAGTTTTGCAAACTCTCAAATCCTCGAGAATTAAAAGTCTCGTGAGCTCTAAGTACCTAACTAGCCACATTTTATTATCCGCCCTTTCTTCGATGTGCGTCCCTTCGATTCTATTGGCAACGGATTTCTCAAGGACTTTCATAGCCATATCTTTCCATTTCTTAGGTCTCCCCGGTGGCATAAATCCACTTTGTTTGTGCCTTTGAATAGCGAAATGATCCGCTTTCTCCTCCCTTTCTATAATTCTAAGAGCAGTTACAATAACGGTAGGCTCCTTTCTCACAGTGTTCAACGTTCGACTTAGCACCAGTCTGATTTGCTTTTCCATCAGCTGCGAGAGCATTTCGATGTCTTCTAAATAAGCCTTTAACATGACCGTGTCGGCTGGCGATTGATTCGGAAGTTTATGAAGCTCGTAAAGCAAGTCGTCCCTAGAGTTCTCAAGATCCATGATGCTCTGATGAGCATGTAAAAGTTTACCCTCGTTTATCCATTGCTTAGTCTTCTCGACGCTATCGGGTATGGTAAACGTATGCTTCAGATTCTCCTTGGCAGTGACGTATTGCGAGTGGCGCATGTTCTCGTCCTGAACGGCTTGCAGTCTTGCATTGAGCTCCGGAACATGGCTGAACAACACGCCGGTGAGCTTCAAGTTCTCCTTTATAGAAGCGATACTCTCCAAAGAGCTTTGGAGCTGTTCGAATCCAACGCGGACTCCGTCTAATTGACTTTGCATTGCAGTTTTGAGCATAGTTTCTACGGAAGCTTTTTTCCGGCTTATTCTACGTTTGTACATATCGATCTTCTCCAATTGACCTGGACGTTGCAACAAATTCGACACATATTTCGTCGCCCTTGCTTCAGCCTCCTCTTCCAATTTTTGCAGATCCTCCATTTTCAAAGCCGTTTCTACTTTACAAAAATTAGTGCTAACAGACGGTGGAAGATAACAATCCTTAAATACCTAATTAGACTCGATCAGAACGATAAGCGTGCAAGCATTATTTTGACATTTGTGAAACCTTGGTTAGGTATCTTAAGACACGTTTACATCGAACAGATTGTCATGTCAATTTCCGTAATACGAGCATGCCTTTCAGTGGTAAAAATACAAGCCTGCTACTGTGCAAACCCACATTGATAAATTTCTAAACAGCCTGTTCTCCAATAAGAAACTAGCATTCAAATATACAGAATTCTGCTGTGTTGCGGCGATTTAGGTGAGAAGCATCTTTATTATTCGAAGCAAGTGATGAATCTGTAGAAAGTACATATATTGTAATTTTTCTAGAATCTTGTAAGCAAGTTAACATTACAAATGCATTCTCTGAAGAGATTGTCGGGGACAATCAACCAATACTCTCGATGTTATTTAAGAAGATGTTTAACCTCGAAATCGCCCGAAAATAAAGAGGTCGAGGAACAGAAAGGTAAAGAATCGCCTTTTAGTTAGCAGCATTTCAATAATAATAATTAAAATAAAAAATAAAATAAGTGAAAATGCTTGTACACGTATAAATAAATTATTTCAGAGAAAACTATTCTGGTAGAGCATTACGAGGGTATTACTACAATTGGTATAAATCGACCCGAAAAAAAGAATTGCTTGGACATCGCAGCCGCGCAAGAATTATCAGACGAGTTAAATAAGTTTGAAAATGATGAGAAGTCTGTAGTTGGCGTGCTTCACGGTATCGGGGGTAACTTTTGTAGCGGATATGACCTCAAAGAAATTGCGGAATTTGGTGGAAAACGTGACGACACTTTACCACAATTTGAATCATTGGTAAGGTAAAAACTAAGGTCGTGTTCAGATATAATGGCCAGTCCATTTATTTTCGTGAGCAGTTTCGTGAATAATTAAATAACAGTGGGAGAATACCCCTCACGAAACTCACCAGCTATTATATCTGAACACAACCTTAGTAACGTATGATTTAGAAAATATTTTGCATTAATTACTGATTTATTTTATAGGCCAATAAAGTTGGATTAAGTAAAAAGCCTTTAATCGCCGCTATAAGTGGATACGCCATTGGTGCAGGATTTGAACTTGCTCTAATGTGCGACCTCAGAATAATAGAGGAAAATGCAGTATTAGGATTTTTAAACAGACGCTTTGGTATTCCTATATTAAGCGGTGGTACAGTTCATTTGCCTGCATTGATTGGATATTCAAGAGCAATGGAGATCATCTTAACCGGTCGAGCTATTTCTGCGGACGAAGCTTTGAACTGGGGTTTAGTTACTCGGCATACAAGTATCGGCACAGGTACACTTTTTCAGAAAATTCTAATTAATTAATATAAGATAAATGTGCTTAAATACATTCGTATCTTTCTGTTTGCAGTATTGGGTGATGCGGTGAATTTAGCAAAGTCGTTGGTTAAATTCCCTCAGAGCTCATTGCTCGCGGATCGTGCTTCTGCTCACTTTGCTACATTCTCTGCCAGACCGTTAGAAGAAGCTTTACAATTCGAGAAAGATAACGGGTCCCATGTATTATTCGAAGAGGGTGTTAAAGGAGCAAAGAGATTTATCGAAGAAGGAGTAGGCAAACATGGAAAATTTTATAATCTATCGTCAGTTAATGCAAACTTTAAAGATTTAGATAAGGATCTCCTGTAAAATTTTTGTGATATTTGTTATATACTCTACCGAATACAAAAGAAAAACCTCTAAAGAAAATAGTACACATGACAATTGTACATAGAAACCCTGTAAAGTAGTAGTATGCGCTTCAAATATAATTTGAATTTTTTAATATGCCGAGAAATACTTTGATTTAGTATACTTACAGGTGTATCATTATAATTTCACGATTGTCTTTTTTTTAACGCTGATTTAACAGACAAACTTTTTTTTTGCGGGGTGTTGGACTTTAATAGTATTTCGGAGCATCTTTTTGCTGCCTTACCACTAAGAAGTGGTGTGAGATTCGTCATTTGGCCATTTGCATCTCCTGTGTAAATGATACTCTTAAAATAATTGCTATTCTACATTGCGCGTACTTACTTTGATACGTGATTATGAAGTATATTAAGCCAGCTTTGAAGATATTGAGACCAGACGTGTGAGGCTCGAAAAAGGAAACTTTTCTCAACTGGCAATTTATTTCGTCGCACAAATCGAATTCAGCTGTAAACGCACAGTTCAAACTAAAAGATATCTCTTTACTTTTATAAGCAATCCGATTGGCAGAAAATATATTTCGCTCACTTGGTCCATTTAATCCTACTTCGTCTCGAATGTAGTTCAGTATTAGCTTAAGCGGGCAATTGATGTTCACTAAAAGTTCGTTCTCTGGACCTTCAGACTGCGCATTTATCTCGTCATTATTAACTGATGCTGTAAATAAAATATATATAATATGTAATCTTCATTGAGAATATTGTGTAAGGAAAATGATCTAACTAGCATATTTAATTCGCATAATCGATGTCATAATTCGATTAATAATGAGCAAAGAATGTAAGAGCAGGTGAACAAGTAAATGTCAATTCAATCTAATATTCAAATACTTTCGCATGACTGTGTAGGTACATATTTTATCCAAGAAATGTATTACACATTACAAGGTTAAAATAATCGAAAGTCATTCCATATTTCACTGTTATTCAACGTTCACTTTCATATATTGTGCTGGGACTCCGAGAAACGTTCCAAACATAA
Organism: Andrena flavipes; assembly: GCA_963971345.1. Taxonomy (NCBI): domain Eukaryota; kingdom Metazoa; phylum Arthropoda; class Insecta; order Hymenoptera; family Andrenidae; genus Andrena; species Andrena flavipes. Next base: position 58,832,246 of record OZ020482.1, read on the forward strand.
GAGAACTCGAAGCCAAAGAAAGAAAAACCGTGAAAGAAATTAAGAAAAAAATGAAGGAATCCCTTTCTGGATTTGAACCCTGCAACATCTGGATACTGTTTCGAGATATTCGGGCCTAATCTGCATGGTGATAAAAAGTAATGTAATCACGAATATTTAAATGCTTAGAATCATTTTTTATCGACTAACATTTTAGAATTTGTTTGTACACATGGAATTTCATCTAAAATGTGTTCTTTTCAATAAAAGCCTCTCTGTTGGTATAGGACCGCGTCCAGATTTTCACGGGACGGTGATCGTGGCCGCTGCAATCATCTGGATGGAATTTCGAATAATCGTGGAATTTCATATTCAAGTTAAACAACGACGACCGTCCGGAGGTTTAATTGGCGAAAGTAATGCGAGCCTGCCAACCACCGTCGAGCCAGTTGAAGCTGTGTGACGAAACGAGTGCAGGTGGCGGTGCATTGTTGCGCAATCGTTCGTACCCCTCCTCTTCCTCCTGCTTCTTGTAACCAGGAGTCAGGACGAGAGTCTCCTTCGTAAGAACCAGAAGGCCCTCCCCACCAGGTACCTTCCTCCCTGCTCGACCTGGTGAATGTTGCGCCCGCAAGTCCACGCGATCAGCACCGAGGCTATTCTTTCTTTCGTTTCTTCCTTTATCTCTGCCTTCTCCAAGGGCTCTGTCCCTCATTTTTTTTTTGCTTTTTCGTTCGTTGGTCTGTTAACTTCTGCATTCTCGCGAACTCGGTGATGGGGCCTCCTGAAACGAAATATAAGGGACGTTTAAGTAGTTCAGGCTCGAATTTGGATTTTTCGAGTAAGGGATCAATGGCACACCCAGAAGGGGGAGGCAAGGAGCTCTGTCACCCCCCAAAGAAAAAGGATAAAAGAGATTAATGTAACCACGACTGAAGTAATTCAAGAGCTAAGGAAAGAAAGAGCTTTAAATAAATTTCTATAATCACCTAATGAGTTTTATTGAGTTTGTATTAAAAATATTTTTAGCCATGCAACTCGGTTTCCTCAAAATTAAATTCCGAGTGCGCCACTGCTAGGGATTACCTATTTCTGTGTTTAGGTCTGGGACTTATTTTTAAGCTTCAGTTTGTGGGTTCTTTATGTCGATGTATAGAGGAGGAAGACATTTTCAAAGTACATTAGAGATACATAGAGTGCTTATGATTGGAAATGAGTAGAAAGAACCGATGGATTAAGATTCGTGCCTTAGATTCTTATCAGAAGTAGATGCACAAGGTCTTGAAGACTGGAAAAAGGAAACATCGGGTGTGTCAGATAATTCAGAAAGGGTAAAGTAGTCTTTGGGAAGAATTAATAAAAAAAAAAAGATAGGAAAGTAAGAAGCAGCATTATGAAGGAAAGAACTGATCAAAGTATTGTAACAGGAATTTCTACAAAAGCGTTTCAACGTTAATGACCAGGCGAAAGTAGGAAGAGGAATGGTATGAAAGATAAAAGGGAGGTTCCCAGGATCTGCTTTCTGATCAGCCCCAGCGTGTACGTGGCATTTGAGAGGAAGATGCCAGTGCCTTTCACGAATCACCACTCGATTCTACAATGTGTTATTGTTAGAAGTGATCTCGTAATAGGAAAGATCTTTTCGATGGGAGAGGCGAATCGATGCGTTCTTTCTCTTCGTGAAATGTAGTGTCATCTCCGTGACTGCTATAAAACGCTATTAACATCAGGGCCGTCTTAACAAATTTGAGCTCCCAGGGGTAGAAAATTTTGGCGCCCTAGCCCCCAAGGGTGCAATTTCTAAAATTTTAAATCATCAGTAGTAAATCATCACTGAAATTCATTTCTATTTTTCATTTTTGATATGTGTTATTTAGCCCTACGAAAAAATACGTGCGATAACCAAGGGATAAAAATTCATAACACTATTTAAATTAAAAGTTGGCTTCTTCTGTGTGCCTACAACGATATTACAATATTAAAGTTCAGCGTGACGAATAAAAATGTACCTAAACACTATTATGGGCAACTATGGAGATCATAAAACGTTACACCCGTTTTACTCGTTCTATTACCTTCCGCGGTTTAATTGAAAAATTACGAGCCAACGAAGTGCCGTTCCTGAACGCTTTCTTTGCCCGTACCAACAGTACGGGCGGCCCGGTCGGGAAAAACGGACACAGTTGGCGCAATTTTCCTGCGCAAAGCGTAAAAACCGCGGGGACGCGGCGCGGTTGCTTCGGGTCCTTTATACGGCGCGCCGTGTGTCCATTCTGCAGCCCCGCGCTGATCGTATCTGCATGCCACTTAACCATTACGTTTTACGAGGTGGATGGACGTAAAGTGCTCCCCCCTTTCGTCCAGCAACAGGTTACGTCGTCGTGGACGAAGGGAAATATTCCTCCTCGGGTGCGTGCGCGGAGCGCGTAAACAGGATCCGAGTCCCGGCGTACCTAGCCGTGAAATTTACCACTGACCGTTCCCAGCGGTCGATCGACAAGCCTCTTCTATGACAACGTAAACCGACGCGCTCGCGAATTTATGTCGTTTCTTCTTCGTTCCCCGCTCGATAACCAGGGCCCCTGGGATATCTCGGTTGTTCGTAGGGCGATAGAAAATCCACGAGCTATGTACCTTGAAAAGTTGCAGGACAATAATAGGCTGATTTTTTGATAAAGGAATTCCTTAATCTCGGAATGGCTCCCGCTGAGCTCGTCTCCTGGGATCTGTTCAGCATTGAGAGTCGGCCTAGAATTAAAAATGTAGGATGATTATCAGTGGCGCGCGCAGAGGGGGGCTAAGGGCTCATGACACCCCCCAAAGAAAAAAGAAAAGGGAGATTATGGTAGCCTCGACTGAAGTAATTTAAGAGCTTCGGAAAAAGAAAGGAAACTATAGAGAGATTTTGCTTAATGAATTGTATTGAATTTTTACACAAAATTGAGTCAAAAATCCTCATTCCTTCTTTACTAATGTATTATTTGCACTGAAACTCCTTCACATCTTTAAATAATCAATAACCTTCAATAATAAATAATATATTATTTTTAATTTCTTTTATTATAGGAATTTAATTAGTTCTTAAAATATTGAACCGTAATAATTAAATGAACTCAGCTTTATTTTTGTATGCTCGATTCTTGTAATTATACGATATCGAGCCAATTTGACCCAAATTTACTTATCCGTGTAACATTACAAAGTCCGTATAAGGGTTACATTAATTGCACAACTATTCCCACTGCTTTCCTGCTGTTATTTGCATTTATTGATTATGCACGCGCATTGCAGGAACTATAACTTCGATGCAGCCAAGATTAGTTTTACTTATTCTGTTAATATCATAATTTTCGCATCGAAACGAAAATTATGAGGTCGAAGATAAAGCTCGATAACCAGCGAGGAAATTAGGATAATTTATGACAACGCATCGCCACACGTGTCAAACATATTGAAACACCAAAATACCATTATCGACACGTGTATCGATGATTATTGACTTTTATCCGCGAAGTACTTACTTATCGGACGGGACCGTGCAAACTGAAATCCTGCCCGGCATTCGTATGCAAATTATTATTTGCCACTGATTGTTTATGAAGGCGTTATATCATGGCTGTTATGGAAATGAGAATTTTATTTGTCGAGTGTATATTCGCCAAGCGTTTCCTGTATTTCTAGTCGAAGTCCATTGCGATCGGGATGCGATCGTTCCTCAAAGGGCTTTCATTTGCATTGTGAAAATTTAAATACCCAGAGCTGAGTCGCTTTGAATCCAGAAGAATGCGAAATTTTTTATTGCATTATTTAACGAGACAGAAAATGTTTGTTTATATAATAAAAAGACTACCTGTTTTTATTTCCATTCTTCATTCGCATCCATTCAAGAGATATTGAGTGAATAACGTCACCTGAAAAAGAATTTGACATAGTTGAAGTCCATTTTGAATGGTAAAATAAAAGAAAGTGGGTTTTTTTTTAACCCAGTTTGAGGGCGAGGCTACTGTTATATCAAAGATCACATGTTATACTGTGGAAGTCGTTATTTACAATAAAAAATAATATTTATTAATACTAGGAATATTCGGTAACTCGAAAATTAAAAAAAAAATGAAACTTTGCAGGAATGTAGTTCAAGTGATGCTAATAACGTAAACATTTCTTGTTTCAGTAATGAAACGGTACTAGGGGTGAAGACACCCCTCGAAGAAATTAAGAAATTGTGAGTTTTTATATTATCGCGAATATCTGCGAAATCGTAAAAGATATCGAAAATAAGTATAATTCAAAGTTATATGGTTTTTTATATCCTACAATATAGCGATCAAGAATTTTTGAAAACCAGGTTGACGGGGCTAAATTTTATATACCTAAAAAGGAAAACGTCAAAACATTCTTTGGAAATGTAGTTCTTGCATGCGAATCGCGAATCGGGCCGTTAAGACTGCGCATCCAGCTGGCTAGGGTAATATACATAAACAGTGCGCGAGACTTGCATTCTATTCCGGAAAAGCGAGGTCCTTGAACTCGATTCTTAGCTACATCTCGAGCTACCTGTTTGCCATGTCGTCCTTTATCCGTTCGCATAGCCGTATGCAAAACGCATCTTTCACGCACGGTTCACACAAGCACCAGCTGCGCGATAATATAAGCGGGGCGTGGCTCTAGGACAAACAGATTTTCCACGGAACTTCAGCAACGGCAGGTTCCATTTCCACGAAATTGAATTTGGAAAACTGGCTGCCAGACACGGACCTTCCGATTGCGAGTACAAGCTCTATTCAGCGGTATCTTATCAGCGCTTTTGAAAAAAATAGATTTGCTAATTTTGCGAAAACGTTGGACGATACGCAGAAGCTTGGAAGTTACCATTTTTATTAATCAATTTTATCGTGGAGAGAATAGTTCTTCAAATTAAAAACTGTATAAAACACGGTTACAGCTGAATTTATTTAACTAACAAACAGAAACCCAGAAGGCATCGCCCTCTTTCGAATAAAAAAAGGATCATCAAAATTGGCCCATATTCTTAGAAGTCATGCGGGGACAAACATAAAAAATAACTATGCTAAAAAATAACAAAAATAGAACAAATCGACTTTTTTGTCCGCTAGTGTACATCGAAAATGTGATAGAATTTTTTTTGTATAAGGCTCCGTGTTGGAAACAAACGAATTTAAAGACTTGTCTACGCATTGTGACTATGCGTACGGTTTGGCTGGCGTGTCTGTCTATTACTGACCGCTTCTACTTGCGTACTAGTGCTTATTCGTCAGTAATGGTGATGGGCTTATTCAAATAATACAAAAATCTTTTAAAAATTGTGCTTGTGTCGTTTAAGATGGTACCTATTGGAATTATTACTAATAAATTACCATTTATAAACTGATCTTTCTCAGTTTTTGGAAAAAGTAACATTTAACTATGCAACTGAAACGTAAAATACACTCATGAATTTTGAAATGAATTTGTATGAAGTTAGCGAAGCAGTATTTACGTGGGCAAGGTCGACTTTGATTGAAAACCTTCATTCAGCCCAGAATTGTGCTCGTTTGAAATTGAGATTCAAAGTTGAAAATAACTTTCTCTCCGCTTACGTTGGATCGTGGAAGTGTGAAGTGCAAGAAGTGAATGTAAGAGTCGAAAAGCGCGTGCACGTGGGTGAACGTTTGTAGAATTGAACGTGTAGAAAAATGTGTTTCGACGCCGCCTGAATGAAACATAAAGACTACAAAGAGAGCATTAGAGAATATGAGAAAGTTGATACGTCAATCGTTCGGGAACTAAGAAGTTCGTGCATACAGAAACAGTTTTCCAAAACCAACAAGGATTAGCAAGTTTCGATAACGATATATTTGTAATAGCGATAATTTCATAAATGAAAAAAAAAAATTAATTTTATGAGGGAATACCGCGATGTACAGATTTTATGTAAATGGGGGCATATCATACAACAATTTCAGCTCAGTGAAACTGAATGCAGAGGTTTACTGAATTACCGTGGATCACGATGTTATCGTATTGGATTTTACTTCGAAAACGATATTGCCACGGTGGAACAACACATTAACAGAATTCAACGCATTAAATTGATGTTACGTTACGTTGTATGAGCTGTTATTGCGTAGCGAAATTCTCATTAGGTACCTGGATTAATTTTGGTACGCGCAATTCAATCAAATCTCTCGTATGGCAATGTTAACGTGTACTTTAATCATTACATTCTGATATTAGTTTCATGCTGTGAGCAGAAAGGACGACATATTCTAGAGATATATAGCTATTATAAGCTACTAAGTAGCTTTACTACTCGGCTTCAAGAAACTATTGTCAATTTTGATTTTATTTATCTAAAAATTTCGCAGTTTGTTGTTAAATTCTATTTTTACATTTTTTTTTAAATAAATGTTACTTCTATTATTGCAACCGATCTATATCTACTTATGATTTTTTTTAATTCTCCCAAAATTGTATAATACACAAACTTATCGATGCTATGGAATAAATATAAGATTTCATCAACAAACATATTGGCTTTATGGAAATTTCCAGCAGTGTAGTGCGTAATCCACAATCGATAACACGAATGTTAAATTTAAATTGCAATATAATGATATGTACTGCTGTCGTATTCGTGTAGCAAAATGAATAAAATTGGCAGTGGGTCTTGGTTGTCCATTGTGCATAAACTGCGTAATATTTAAAAAGAAGAAATGTGCGGATTCTGAATTATTTCTATCCTCTTTGTAACTCGAGACGCGTGCGAAGTTAACTTTTGAACATCAGGAATTTGTTGTACAAATGTCTCTAAAAATTCATAGGCATGTTGTAATGAAGTAGCAAGCCCAATTAAATAAACCGAAAGCACTAATTAGGAGTTCCGCGAACAAGTTACGTGTAGTGTGAGAAAATGGAAAGTACGAGTGGAATTTATTTCCGTTTTAAATGCAACTATCCTGCCTTTCAATGCTACCTCTAATCACGAAGTAAAGAAATGTCGCTGTAGTGGGGTGGAAAAATATAAAATTCAGCAAACCAAAAACATTCATGTCCAGACCACTCTATGTACAGTCAAAGTATTAAAATAATTTTATTTCATTTGTTATTATTTCGTATTGACATGAAATAATTCCTATTTTTTGAAGCTAGTGTCAATTGACTAAATCCAAAATACCAGTTGTGAGCCAGAAAGGTGTCTTTCGTGAGAAGACCCTCCCTCTTTGTTACCGCTGAATCTTCCATTCCCGCGCTCGGATGACTTTTCTCCATTGCGGAAGATGTGCCACTAATCGAAATCGAGCACCGATACGAAGGATTCCGACGGCGGAGAACCGAGGTATTCAGGTCGTAGCAAGGACGGACTGCATGTACACATTTGCAGAGTAAAAGTGCAGGGAAATAAAATGTAGGCTGTTACGTGCCCGGAGGCGGCTCGCATAGTCACATATATTTTGACTATTCGTCTGACAAACGAAGTTCGCGAGCTTGGAAATTCAAAAAATTAAGAGAAAATATTTTAATAAACAGTGGGCCATTTTTTCGCTGCTTGAATTTTCAGCAAAGGGGTGGAACCTTGATGCTTTTTTGTTTTCACTTCATTCTTTGTGAATAATAGAAGATATAAAAATTCTCGTGAAAATTGAGACATGAAAGGATGGTATAAGCGGGCAGGGATTCCTTATTCAAACATAAATCAAAAGTATGGAATAAAATATTTTCCCAATGCGTGGGTCTACGTAGTATACCCGCAGGCTTTTTACCATACGGTGGAAATTGGGGATTTTTGTTTTTCTATACACGACAATCGAGCGAGCCGTGGTATTGTGTTGCCTGTTATGTTTCTCCCACCGTGAAATGATACTGGAAATGCGGCGTTCGAAGCACGAACAGAGATTCATTCTATTCGTCTGGGAAACGATTTTTGTCGATATTATGAATGTGGAAGGAATATTTGAAAAAACAGTATAATAATTGCTATCAGATATAAAGGAGCTCAAGATTTTTATAGTAACGTATTTAATACAGATTTATAATTTACGCTTGGAATTGGACAAAGTGTTATAAATTAGCCTAGAATACTCTAACTATTCTCTATACTAGTAATCGAATGATTGTATTATCACGTGCAGAAGGATTACAATCGTAATCGCTCAAAAGATCGTTCAAAAGTTAAAAGATTAAAAAATATGAAAATGGTAACTCAAAAATAACGCTGGGCTGCAGTGAAGCCCATGTGACCAATTTGCTATGATTGACACTATAGAGATTACAATCAATTTTCTACATACTAGTTTCAACAGAATTGTTGTGTTGAAAAAAAGTCTCTCAATAATTCCATACAAAAATTGGAATATTAATATCGAAAGCAATTGGAAATTCCCTTCAGTTTGTTAATTCTGTTTTTCACGCACGTGTGACCAGTCACGTAACGATATAAAAGCTCCGAAATACGAGGTCCAGTCGCCACTTTATTTCGTATTTACGCGTCACCTGCATTATTTTATTCCGACTGACCGGAGAACAACAAAAATTACGCCTGGCTGTAGTGAGTCGCGTTTTTTTCCGCGGGATCATTACAGAATCGAGCTGCCAGAGGCATATTCATCGGTATCTTTCGCTCGACGTTTCTCACCTACGCGTTTGTTCTGAGCATGGAAAAAGGTGGGCACGTGGGTGTACCGAGCTCTAAAGGCCAACGATAACGACGCGAAAAACTCCGGTGCCGCGAGTCCATATCGTGAAATACAAGTGTGCATTTGCATTGACAGAAGACGATCGAGATATCACCTTCGATCGTTTGTTTAATCAAGTTCAGCAATCAATCACGCGTGAACGCCTGTGTAACACGTACAGGCCGTTACACGTGGGGCTAAGGACTTTGGGAATATTTATTTAGTACTCGCTAATCCAACAGAGAACACGCGCCGAGTACCTGAGTGCCATTTTGGTGACATTTCGCAGACTTGTACAGCAGCCGAAAATAAGTGACAGTAATTTCTTTCTGAACCAACGACTCGTTTTTGGAGTTATTAAATCGATAAGAACAGTTTGGCTCCGGAAATATTGATCTCTGAATTTTTTAATAAATGTGTTATTTTTAAACATGTTTTTCAATTAGCTTCCTAAGGATACTATTAATTATAACGAAATTATTTTCCATGAGATCAGCGTAACACGATTAAAGTCATAAATAATGATTTCATCTTCTGAAATGAAGAGTTGTTTTAATTTATGGTAGTTTATAGATGTTGTATCTATAAATGCATCTGGGAACTTTCAAATACCAAGATGTTTTTAATTATCTACATAGAGCGTAATGGAGGGTCATTAAAGCCACTTATTAAGTATAGTTCGAAAATAGAGATAAACGACTTTGATCGTATGATAACATTTCGTTGAACCCCAATGCGGATCTATAAGATACATGATAATCATATAATACGTCTTTTCATCTGTAAGTATAGCAACCAAGTGCAACGTAGTCATAAATTCTTAAAAGAAAAATCGTGGCTACAACTTATCCTACCGTCTATGCGAGTTATAAGACATAAATTACGCGAAATGTATCTTAATAAACCGTGCCTTGTTATTATGAAGGCGTAGATATAGCACAGGTATTATCTATGTTATTATATAGTCCGAAAAAAAGTCGGCGAAATTGTCCGACGTAATCACTCCTTTGAATAAAAAATTTTCTCACGTCAAAGAAAAGAGGAAAATGAGATTTACACGTTTACCCTATCATTAGAAAATTGCTTTTAATAATTGACAGTACAAACTGGCACTGTGTGACGTGAGTCGTAAAAGAAGTCGTCAAAACACGTGACACCTAGTGTCTTGGTAAATCACGCTTTCAGTGGTTACAGTACCTTCTTTGCAATAATGCAAAATATCTTCTGTTTTATCACATAAATATTCTTTATTTAATCTACGTGGTATACTTGGTCAGGGTAACAAAGAAGCTTCGTGAAGAAGCGAGGCGTGAAATATCTAAGCATATTTCAAATCTACAATATTACTGTCAATAATACGAGTTTGTTACTGTAAATTACAATATATGATATTAAATAGAAATAATACTAAGACAGAAAATGTATGAAATTATAATTCGTGGTAGAGCAAAAAGTGAATGCTACTAAATAATAAACCTATGTATTCATTTTTCGAACATCAATCCTAGTACTTTTATTAGAAATTATATTCCAATTTATTTTGTTTATTTATAAAATTATATTAATTTTAATTAAATAAAAAAGTTTCGTTCTCACGTTTCAATTTTTTATTTTCTCCGTTTTTCTTTTTTTCTAGAAAAACGAAACTATATAATTCGTAAATGTCTGTGTAAGGAAAATACAAATAAAGATACGATGCCCTTTAACCTTTCGACAGCGGAAAGCTTGTCCCTTTTAATCCATAACATAATTCTATTCATACAAGTTCCAGAACAAATTTTTATATTAAATTTCCAAACTCGTTCTGGTTTAAAATAATGAGTTTCTTAAAGTAGTGGGCGCTAATAAGCAATAAGTAACATATGCAAATAGTTTCCGATGGGTCCAAACGAACCCTGCATCTGCCAGGCGAAGGTTAACTCCATCCTGCCTTTCTTTCTTACCCCACTTCAGTTCCATAGCACCGAACATTCATTTCACTGTTAATTCCATCTCTTCGAGGCGCAACTAGCAACCTGACTGCCAAATACACACACCCGCGCCACTGTACACACATTTAATGAAATTCTCAATTATTTGCGAATATTTCCCTGCTCCCTCACGTTTCCCTCGGTCCTACCGCAAAGCGTTACAGGGATATTTCCGTTTGTAAATAAATAGAAGCACCGGTCGAGCCGCGGCTCTTCTTGCTCTCGTTTCTGCGGCAACGATCGCGCGTTTCATACAGGATTTACAGGTTTCCTAAAGGGAATATGCCTCGGTTCAACGTACCGATTATCGCGATCCTCTTCCTCCGCTCGGGCCGAGGAATTCTTCAAGTGTCGGTAGTAGCCGTCGTATCGGTTTATCTTCGATCGACGGGTCGAGATATGCTTCAGATCGATTAATCTTCCGCTGCGAGCACTGGCTAAGCTGCGATAAAGTTCCATGTGATTTATTAGGAAAGAGGGACGCACAGATATTTAAGAAACGCATCGCGCCAGCTTCCTTCGCGGACGCGTGGCAGAAGAATCGGGTCGTTACGAATTCCATCGTGGACGTGCAACAGGTTTGTTTACGCGCGAGACAATCGATCTCGCAGGTTCATCTCTGAACGTCTCCACCAGGCATTCTGTGGCGAATTCAATTGTGTGGCTTAGGCCCCTCTAACACGGGCGCTTCTGCCGCTGGTGTATGGTAAAGGAATATAATACAGGGTGTCCCGATAGGATGGTGTCAATTAAGGGAGGGTCATTTGGATCGGAAATGACGCGAGTTATTTTCCAGATTTTTGGTACAAAAATCTAACGAACCAAATGAGTTCAGGTTAGGAGTTTAGGTCTGTTATATATACGATGATCACTGTATTTTTATTTGCAGAGGTACTTACAACAATTATGTACACAAAAGTATTTGGGAGCGTATATTTTGAGTAATAAATTATCTGCTGACACTGGCGAAATATTTGAGCACACTTTTGTCGCACGTTTGCTGATAAAATGACCACAATTTGCATCGAATATATTAACTTAAATCTGGGTTTAAGTGCTCTCAAGGTACTCTGTGGGTATGCAAATGCGTTAATTAAATGGCAATTGGTATTTAAGTGATTAACAGGGTAAGAGGAACACGTTTCAACATCGATCGGCAGAAGATTAAGCGATTCGAAAAAATGTACCTACAGCTATTCTTTAATATTTTTCAAGCTGTATGACAAACGACCCTCATTTACGCGTACATTGAATTTTTATCGAAGAGATGGGCGGTTCCGATAGACAGTTGAAATTAATTCAGAAATAATTTGCGTATTTACACCGAGCCTCAGCGTTCTGCCTTTCAAGGGCGAGCAGATAGTAAAATGTCACGCATGATTGCATTTATAAATTATACACTTCTTGCCCGATGTGCCTTAAGTATCATCGTGAAACGCAGAGCGTGTAGCGAATGCAACCTTAACGTATTAAGTTTGATTAATTCTGCCGGTTCGTGGAACATCTTTGGAGACACGTTCGCGCTGCAGCCAGACGATAGCGTTTTCTCTTGATGGGAGCGGCACGCCGCAGCGGGGAAAGTAAAGTAATCTAAAGGAAATAAGAATTACTTCCTTAGCGTAGCAGCAGACAAAGAAATCCAACGAACGGTGTTTACACGTATTTTCAATTAAGCGCCCGCGTAGCTGGCTTAACCGAGAAGAATTGTTTTACTTCTCAACTTATCCAGCGTGTACATATACGGTTTATTTCGTACCTTTCGGTTTAAAAGGAGGTAAAACAACCATAGTTACTTTTATAGAAAATAATACGATACAGAGGTTTTATCATAAATATTTCTCATACAATTCCGAGGGGGATAAGTTGGGAATTGTAATATCCTTGTCTGACGTACTGTCTTCCTGTTTATTTTCGTCTAGTGATAGGTAGACAGCTAATGATAAATAATCAGCCTACCTTCCTTTTCATTAAACGATTTTATTTAAAAGGTCATTGTACTTTGAACGCCAGAAGAATGAACCTATTCTTAAAGATTTTTGGAATTTATTAATCTACTTTTATATCATACAAAAAAAATTAAATTTTTTTAATTTGATTTAAATGTTTTCATAACGTCAATATGGCACCTTAAAAAAGAGGTTGTATGTGACTTTAAATGAAATCGTGGGGCGACCATAAATTAATGAGTTCAATTAATAATTTTTCTTCAGCTTCCAACCACTTGATTCTTGATTCTGTATTAAATTGATTCATCTCCTGTTATGAAATATCCTGCTCCACGATTTTATTCAAAGTCACGTATCACCATCGAAATTGTAGTACATACAAGCAAATAAATATTTTTTACATTTTACTGCATTATTTATCAACTTAAATAAAATCGTTTCACTTAAACTTTTTATATCTAAATTGTTGCTTCTACACTTACTACGATACATGCCATTTCTTTTTTATCAGCTTCATTCATTTAGCATGACTCAATGGCTATTATCTTGTCTCTTATGACAGTTATAATCAGATGTCGTGTGTGAATCACGTTGTTTGCGTTGTCATCCGAACCTTCCCACTTCTACTTGCCATCAGATTTCTCGATCGGATCAACCAATATCTATATTTTAGTTTCCCATTCCTCGGTCTTTTCCTTATTTCTTCTTTTACCTTTTACGTCTTCTTATTTCTTCCTCTTCACATATCGCCCCTGTCCCCCGTTCGTTTATTCTTCCTCCTTCCTCATTGAAGATTATATGAAAAATTTCCTGTCATACGTGACTCGCCTATAATACAGTGGTGCTTCAATTTGTCAAATAAAATATAAAATCGTTTAAAAACAAAATATTGCTCTAGTAAAAAATGAAGAATACTTCGTTGGATATTTATGTGATTAATGCCTTTTGCAAAGATCTCGTTTAAAATTATGCATTGTTTCGTTTATACTTTTGAAGTTACGGGAAATATGTAAATACCTACAGGGAACAAAATAGCTATTACCCCAATAGTCTCTTGCTTCGCTGTGGTACGCTCACGTATATGAATTTTATGCAGTACGGAAGTTCCTGCTAGTTTTATATTCTAAGGAAAGAACGATGCACATATTTCAATTGGACCCGCGGGGCTTCACCAATTTTTCAGCTGCCTCTGATTTTTATATTATGAATTTCATATTTAAAAAGAAGTATCTTATTTTGCAACTATAACTAGGCTGTTTTTTTATATTGCTTCTGAGGAATGAGGTTTTAAAACTACCTTCAAAATTTCAGCACAATCAATAACTCAACCCCCGTGTGGCTCTCCTTAATCAAGAAACCCTTCTTACAAGCTCTTTCGCGCCACCTAGCAACGAAGCAGAGCGAACTGTCAGGACTCAACGGTATAAAAGGGATCGCCGTTGAGCGACATCGACCGGCGAATTCCGGCTGACTGGGCCTTGGGTTGAGGTAGTCAGGCCCCCCATATGGGAGTCAAGGTCAGCGAGGCTCAGGCCCATCGAGATCGAAGCCTCGGGCCGAGCGCCTAAAGGTATACGCACACATATCAGTTCTGACGATCTCGGGCGTCCGGAGACTTTTTCCAGAGATGTGGAGACAACTTTGGGACGATGGTAAAGAAAAATATACCCCTCTTGCTTTTTTAATTAATTTCATAGTGTCAATATAATTAAAACTTTAATACCGAAATTTATCAATATTTCCCTATTTAGTATAAACTTAACAAAGATCAGTTTTGAAAAATAAGCGATTTTTCTCAGAAGCCAGGGGTCAACTGCCCCTTTTCCCCCCTCCCCCCCCCCCTCCGGAAGCTCATGGTGAAGATTCAGTGGGGTCAGTGTGAATGGTCCCGTTGCTTCAGTGTCAGTAACTGGCGCAAGCGTGGGAGACTATATTCCTCACCACTGACACTGACGGCGTTGGACACGTGTGTTCAGGCCTTTATTAAACGATCGACGAAAGCGAGAGCGGAGCTCCGTCACGTCTGGCTCGTACCGAAACAGACCGTCCGTTTAGCGACGCCGGATTCCGGCCACGCCGACGCGTCGACCGAGGCGGCGGGGTTCCGCTGCTGGACGCGTGCTTGCGTAAGCAAGTCAAGGTCGCCGAAATTCAGATCCGTAGAGATCAAAGGCACCGGCTCGCCCGTTCGATGCTCGTCCGCGGCTGGGTCCTCGGCTCGCTGAACCAGTCGGCGTGGCACAAGTCGCCGGGCGTGTTATGAGCAATAGCGGGGACAGAGCCCCGCGGTGGTAATTTCCAGGAATCCCGGATCTCTCCGTGGCCTCGTCCGCGCTTTCCTCGCGGATGCGTGGCGTCGTTTCCAGCTCGTAAACACACCGCGGGACCGCTTCCATTGCCTTCACCTTCGGCGCTCCGTGGCCATGCCGTGTGTGCAGTTGCGCGCCGCGGGACGCGTGCAACGCGCTCGCATGCTGGAAAAATATCGTCGGATCCGGTGTACCCGGTCGGGCGACTACCTGCCACGCATTGCCAACTGGTTGCAGCCTGTCCCGTGTTATTACCAGAGCTCCGCTGGCTGCCTGTGCCCCCCTCGTTCGCGTTAATACTCATCGTCCATCGACCAGGTTTACGCAACGCCTCTGCGAGGACTGCTTCTCCGCGGGGCTCGTTGTTGCTTTTGTTTCGCAGTCAGCGACTGCGGAGAGACGGGCGTACACCCCCGTCGACGCGTAGACGCACGTGAGAGCACTGTAGGGTGGCCCGGCCAAGGGCCCAATGGAGATTGGAGGCGCTGGGAGACGCGGAGTGGGCTGGTAGTCGCGGGAGATTGTTTGTTGTATGTATTCCTTAGTTTTTAATAAGAAAAGATTACTGGAAAAGAGCTCTGTAATCTATTCTCGTAACAAAATAAAGGTTTGTCAATGTTCCATGTTTGTTGGTAGAAAGCAAAATGAATATTAGGCGAATGTAAAAGCGTGCGAAACCATGGGCAACGTTGCTGCGAAAAAATCATAGAATTCAAAATACAAACTACAACGCTTCGCAAGCGTTTCGAGCGGAGCAGAGCAAGGGTAGTCGGCGTGGATACATAAAATGGCTGTGGACGAAGAAACGAGTTCGGTAAAAACTGTGCATCGCTAATAAGATCATATAATTAATAATACACAGAGGGTCTTCTTAATGTAAGATTTCTGTAGGGGAGGACAATTTTAGTAACCAGTTGGATTATCCATGTATTATTTATTCCTGATTATTCAAAAATCTGTTGTAATAGCGATCAAGCAAAAACGAATTAAACATTATAGTTGGATTTTTGTTTTGCACCGTTTTGTTCTAATTTTTCAATTTTTATTATAAAATACTAAAATAAATTAATAATTCTACTGTGAACCACCTTCTTTATCTTACTGTTTAATTATACATTACTTGTTTAAGCAATATATCAATTAAAAATTAAATACGTAGCAAAAGATCTACCAAGCTACGTTCTTGTAAAATCTTATAAAAAGCTGTATCACTCGGATATCAATGGAAGAGGCGATGTGTATTAATTGTAATAATGAGTTTGCCAATAATGCGCTGCGACGCTCGTTAGACCAGATTGTGTGCATCGTGCTGCAATAATAATTGCAACGGGATTGGCATTGTATCCGCCTTGTCTTCCACACCCTTGGCTTCAATTCCATTCTACTTGCGTCGTATTTCTATCAACGCTCTTATTTACGGATTAACCATTCTCTCACTTTTCGCCTGCGAGCCTTTTCCTTCTTCTCTTCTCTTCTATTTTTAACTCGCTCTCCTCGCCATGCTTCTTGCGGTTCCTACTTTGGCTTCGCCTCTCTAACCATTCTAGCTTCGTTCTATTTATCACCCTCTTATTTTGTCATTGACTTTCTGATTCACCCTCCGACATTTACAGGTTGCTCCAACATTTTTTTTATTAAACTCTGAAAGAAGAATACTTTGCCTAAACATACTTTTAAGTGTTTTATGACTGAAAGTTATTTACAATTTTCTTAAGCAATGTTCTGTAAGAATCTAACTATAGTTAAATAGTAGCAGGTCTAATTACTAATTTTTACCTTCGCTGGGCAAACTAACTACAAGCTGGAAATTTTATGTATTATTCAAATTTTAATATATAAACCAAAAAGTGTTTGTGTGTTTGTCTGACGCCTAAAAACTTTCGAGACACCAAATGTGTTTTTCGTCATCTATCACAGCGCTCCACTTATTTGGTCACATTCCATGGCCTTCAAGTACCGATGTAAAAAATATACCTACCGAATATGTCCTTCGGGTCTTGATTTAAAGGAAGACACTCAAGGGCGCTAATTTTCTCCCCCGCTGCTCCTTTTACGGTACCACTATATCTCTGAAAGGGACTACACCCTGTGTATCAGTATGCCCTATACATCTCGCCTATCTGTTTATCCTCGCCCTGGCCACGCTGGCTGTTCAACTTATGATCGCGGTAACCTCGGCTCAGTGATCCGGCT
The DNA here is from genome assembly GCA_963971345.1 of Andrena flavipes. Lineage (NCBI taxonomy): Eukaryota > Metazoa > Arthropoda > Insecta > Hymenoptera > Andrenidae > Andrena > Andrena flavipes. The sequence goes on from OZ020482.1 coordinate 58,849,315, forward strand.
TCGAAATAAATTCCGTGTCGCGCGATTAAGCTTCGCACAACCGATAACGGAAGTGTTTCGAGCCGCCGACCTACTCCCACGACAGTGCGAACACCGTGAAAAATGAAAAGTACGATCGCATGAGCGGGCTGACGCTTTCGACACGCCGCGCCGGATACTTGCGAACCACTTGAAGAATATCGCCCCAGCAACCAAATACATGTATTGACATGTATCGACATGTATTTTTCACGAATGCTTTTTGCGTGACACTGTTCTTCGATCGCCCAGACAAAACGCAATTTAATGTCACGCGCAAATCGACGCAAGATCCTTATAAATAATCATATTTACGTACATCGGAATTCTTGGACTACAGTGGTCCCGTGAATGCTCGCCTGGAGCGAGATATTTGAATAATATGTGCTGGACTTGTAACATGGAATGTCCTTGCACGCGTTTATACACATCTTCGTCAGCATGCGTTCCAATATCGAAACGTCGAGAAAGCGTTTCAACATTTATTAATTAGATACGAACGCTGAGCTATTAGACACTGAATATTTGAAATTGTTTTTGGTACGATTCTTTCTCGAGTCCCTCGCTTAACGTCACTCTGATGTCAATGCAAATACTGGGATCGTAGAAGTCGGTCATGAGGGCATTATCGTCCTAGAGTTCATCTATGACAACTCAGATCATAGAATTTAACCGCGACGATTCGAGAATCTTGCAACTTAATATAAATGACGTTAGAGTGAAGTAGTTCTCTTTAGTGACATCAGCGAAGTCGCGAACCTTCAAGAAAACGACACTGGAATCGCAGAATTCGACCCCTTTCGCCCTGCAACCATACAATTTCGTTACGATGCTCTTCGGTTAAAAGTCAGCTTTGGTGACCTCTGTTGCGGTAAAATTCGGGTCATAAACCTCGATGACGATGACACTGATGTTACAGAACCCGATAACAACGCAAGGAGAGTAACAGACCTTGATAACAACGACACTAAATCCATTGAACCCAGCCGCGATAATATTGAGAGCCTTACAAGTTACAAGACGATTGTGTCGACCTTGACTCGTGGCACGTACTTGTACAAATTATGGAAGGCGCGATAGTGACTTTTTTGGGTAATGGAAACTGTTGAGTGACCAGCTTTTAGCCAACAATCATTAGTCACTAATTGCAAGGCATCTACCTTATAAGGGCTTCGCAGCATCACTGTCCAAAACACTGACTCATCATCGCATTTTCCACTTTACGGTACAAAATCGTGCAGCATCAGACTTACAAGGGAAATTTGGCAACCCGAAAATTCAGAAAATTATGCAACTTTGTGTGCAAGTAGAATAGTTAATAAAAAATAATTATCGAAAAATCTATACTTTTCGAGTTATCCCCATCGCCAATTCTTAATTGGATAATTATTTTTACGCAGCTTTGTAGATTTAAAAAAAAATGCAACTTTTGTTTAAATTTCTCAATAGATTCCACGAAAAAGAAAATTCTGCAGTTTTCCAAGGTGTTAAAATAATTCTTTTACAATTTATCCCCACCATCCTGTTTCTCGAAAATTCTTTATCACCATATTGTAGGATGTCAAGAACCATACAACATTGAATTAAATTTTTTTTTATTATTTTACGATCTCACAGATATTCACGATAATATGAAAACTCATAACTTTTTTGAGGAGGTGTTTTCACCTCTAATACCGTTTCATTGTTGACACAAAAGAAGGTTACGTTAATAGCATTACTTGACTTTGAAATTTCTTCCAATTTTCGAGCTGTCAGATCGATTTAGCCTAATATTTAATTATACCCGGTGTTTTTCATAGAAACGTTATTGAAATATACTATATCGCCAAACTATAATCAATCTATGACGTTTCGGACACGAGTTACCACCGAAACGAATCAACAGTTTCCAATTTTCTGCGTAACTAATAAGTATTCAATGAAGCCAGGTAAGCACACCGAAATCGTTTAGAAACAATTACCCGTGGAATCGGCACGGCACGATTGCATCGGCACACTTGATTGACGCGGGCTAATGAAGCCACTATTGCACTAGGCGGATTTAACAAGAATAACGAACGTCAACGATGCTTGTGAGAGTTGCGAGTGGCCTGGCGCAGCCGCGTAGACACTGCCGTGAGAAAAAAATGGCCCGAGCGAGGAGGGAAGAGGCGGTGAAGGTGAAGGAAGCAAAAGTAAAAGCGGTTGGTGCATCTCGAGTGGAATCGAGCGATAGGGTCGCCGTGCAGGAAAGGAAAGAGCGATTGCATCCCAACAAAAGTGGAAAACCGGCTCGGCTGCAGCCTCCGCGGATGCATACGTGTCTGTGCACTCTTGTTATCTAACGCGTATCGCAACCGGTCCTCGAAGAAGCCACGCAGGCTCACCATCACTCTCGGGTGCCGTGCCATTTGTTACGATTTATCGCGAATTAACGAGGGGACACCTTTCCCCACCGTTTCCAGATGTTGACCTTACATCGTGGCGGATATTTCACGGGGGAAAAAGCGCGCAGCGCCGCATGGTCAGTGAGGGAAGATTTAGGCCCTTTAAACTTTCTCACGCGAGCCAATTTCGTGGTTAACAACTCGCATTTTGGATAGAAAGTAGGTACACAGTAGGGATCAAAAGAAAGTTTAAAAAGTTGGAAGGAGTTGGGTATATCTTGAAATTTATGTCGCCCAAGTTGGGGGTTTCCGTTCCTTGCCATCCCTTGCGTACCTCCATGTTAGTAGGTAGGGTTTGTCGGTTTTAAAAAAACCGAATTTTTAATTTAGAAAAGGCCGGCTTTATAAACTAGAATTAATATGTAAAAATGTATTAATTATTTAATTAAAAACGTCAATATTTTGATTTAAAATCGCCTGGGACGCATGCATATTGTAGTAGGTAACAGTTTACTGTAAAACTAATCTTCGTGAGTTTATACTTTCGGAAGAAAAATATTAAATGAAATAAAGATTTATAATTTACATTTTGTACGCATTTTAGTTATTTTAGTGTTTTTTTCAATTGGTTCTGAATGCAGTGTATTTTATTGTGTCATATTTGTGTAGTTCCATAAATATTAAAAAAAACTGAACATTTTTAAAATAAGTACATACATTTATTTTCTATTTTAATTATATTTCTGTGTAAAAATTCGAAAACCGGTTTAACTGTTTTCTTTTTTGAGAATAGTGGAATTCGAAAACCGGTTTTTGCAAAATTCGAGTTTTGTATAAACCTTACTAGTAGAAACAAAAGATTTATTTTCGCTTGAAGTGCAACGTGGGTGGTCTTTTATACGTAACAGGTAATATTACTTAGCTGAGCGGTAAGAAATTTAAGAATAAGAAAAGTATAAAACTCTCTCCTGTGAAAAGGCCCTTACAGATCTCACTTCATCCTAGCAAAACTGAATCGACTGAAGTTCATACTATGTACACAGTACACACTGAATGTAAATAGTCTTAGAATTAATTCTCCCGAAAGGTAATCGGGAATATCTTTCGTTCGATTTAAAAAAGAAATTGAACGTACTTCGCGATAAAATCGAAGGTTCCCTGAAGCACCATCTTGCAACCCTTTTATCTGGAGAACGAGCCGCGCTAACAAGGATCTAGCTGGTCGCGCTGAAATTACTATCGCGGGGGAACTGGTTCTACGGTTGGTTTCGTAGGCATACGAAATTCAGCCGCGCGTCCCCGGCATGCCTCCGTTCTTACCCGTGGCGATATTCGTTGTTTATGCAAATGTATGCGAGCGCGTGAAAAGTGAATTTTACGAGTTTCAATCGCGGCCACCAACGCGTTCGAACGCATTCCGTGAGCCAACTGACCGAGACGACCGACGGGTGTTTGGCTCGCGGCACTGTCGCAATGCACGCCTAACAAGGAAACGTTACCAACCCGAAAATTCTGATTCTACTGAAACCTCGTGCGAGCGCAGATCACATCGGAGTATGCAGGGAGGCAATCGCATCTCAATCAGGCTTTAAGGGGTCATTCTACTTTGATCGGCCGAAAAATAAAGCTATTTTTAAAGATTTTTTCTCACTAAATACAATATGTAATCATATAAATCTTTTCGGAATTTATTAGGCTACTCTTATATTATACAAGAAAATTTAAAAAGATTTTTTTAATTTGTTTTAAATGCTTTTGATTATAGCGTTAATATGACACCTACAAAAAGAGGTATGTTGGGTGGCGCAGGTGATTTCCCGGCTCAGGCTTATCTGAAACAAAAAATTCGAAAAGATTCTTAATCTGTATGAATATCGCTATCGCCCTGTGCTCAATTAAAAATCTTTGTCGAGATATAACCCAGATTTTTCTCGGGCACCTTCGAGGAAACCCACTTTTGGGGAACTTTTTCTTTCAAATTGACTCCATTTTGTTATTGTCAAAAACTGAACAATTCTTATATTTAAAGTTTGGATCTATCTCGCACCGTTAGGAAGTTATACTATTAGAAAAATGAAAAATGGCGATTTCACCCTTTCAGAATTAATTTCTGCAGAAAAAGAATATCGCTCCTACATTCACACGAAGTTTCAGTAAAATCAGAATTTTCACACTTGGAACGTTTCCTTGTAACTTGTAATTGTGCCTCCGAAAATTCCGTCCGAAAGCCTTGGGCAACCGGAAGTCACGACCCGGACGATCGTTTATAGGATGACGTCAGGCTTCAATGGTATCTAATCGATGAATGAAAATATGAAATACTTAGGCGGCTCGATAGCTTTCAGTATTTCTTACATTTCGCGCTTTGTTTTATCTGGAAGGTGATGATTTTTACGAAGATTATTATTTGTAAATAGCTACATATGTGGGATAGGAACTATTGACGATGCTATTCTGCGAAGATACCTCGCTTAGTAAAAATATAAGCGCGATAATGGAACAGTAATGCGATTGGAAATTAGTTTGTGACTGACAATGAGCATCAATGACATTAGATGCAAATGTTCGTATGAACGGTCTTGCAAATTTCATTGATCGACTGTTCTTACTTTGGTATTGATAGGGATATTTAAATAGATATATTACATTTCATATGGTAAGATTAAATTATTGTACCATCTCTTTTTGGGAACTTCATTACTGCTTTCTTACTGATTGTGAGTTTATTAATAGGCATTATTAATACGGAGGTTTTAGGTTGCTCATTAACACAAGAACAAGCAGATTCTAAGAAGGTAAATTAAGAAATTAATTATGTAATTATACCTATGGGATACAAAAACGTATTAATCTAATAACACTTTTAAACACTTCCAAAGATATTAATTAATTCCTAATTAATAATAAAAGATACCATTTCTTTTACAGTTCTTCTAAAAACTGACATATGTACCATTCACTTAAAGGGGATCCCTTAAGATTACTTTTAGGAAATTATTTTGAACAAAAGAATAATGCTACAATATTGGCATTTTGTTCACATAGTTATTAACACTTTAGTTATTTGTAGATTTTTTAATTGGCTATTGACAATATTATAAAGGTCATTATCGTTCGCGTGTTTCGTGTTCCAGAAATTTTGTCTCATCGGAGATATTGATTGGGCCTTCTCTGGTCGCCTGAAATAAAAAAATCAGCTCATTTTAAACGTAATGAATGCGATTATCGTTCCCGTCTCCTGAGGCAGACAAATTGGAATTTTTTAATGTGCCTGTGTCTTAATATTCATCTGAGATTTGTATTATTTTGATAAGAAAAGATTTACAATAAAGGATCAAATAAAAAGTGGGTCTTTAATTTTCTATCAATTTCTAATGCTTCGTTGCTTTGCAAAGAAGTAATTACGGAGAGAATGCGCGAGAACGTTGCTCGGAGAAAGTGCAACCTTAAGAAGAAACAACGTTATGAGAAACGTTTGAGATTCTCGAACCTCGCTTATCGTCTCGTTCCTTGAACGTCTATTTCGAGCATTGAGTAATGATTGGAATCCAGAAACGTTGGAAACAATCGCGTTCCTGTTCCGTTACGTAGGCATCGCCTTTTTTCGTTAAATCCTTGAACCGTTTTTATGTGCCAAAAAACTGGAATGTTATCTCCTGTCAATTAATAAGAACCTATGGATGCAATTAACTTTTATCGCCAAACTCTCTCCTGGCAGCAAAAACGGTTCTTTTCCTAGTCCAAACATCCGGAAATTCGAATTAATAATATCGAGCCAAAGGACACCACGATAAGGATACCAATTTTTTTCCCTCCATCTCTCCTTTAACCCTTTGCAGCCTGAATTACATTCCCTCTTTATTTTTAGCTGGTATTGTTCACTTCTACGTAGAATAGAAAAATTATCCTCTACAAAAATCACTGTACAAACCTAATTTTGCAGGGTAAGATACTCCGGATTGTTGACGTGCTTACAAGTTCTTATAATCTTTGACGTGAAGTAAACCTCGATATAAGACTACAAAGCATTAATAATAGCGTAAATGAAGTTTATGCATGAGTAAGGCTAGATCTAAAAAGAGCTTGAGTTGGTTTCTGCGCCGCACGAGAGCAAACAATGAAATTGGAAAACCAAACGAAGTTAGGGTAAAAACGTCGCGGTGTAGAAGTTTTGCATAATAGCGAGGCGAATGAGAGGATTGGCCGAGAGTCGCGTTCGACACGGTCGCGGCAATTTAACATTGCTGCAAAGCCTTGACGCTAATTGATCGAATGCTTTACCCAGCTGGCAAAAACTAATAGAACGCATAAATCAGAGAGCAACGAGCTGTGGCATTCGGCGAATGCCAGCGTTGCAACACAATGCTTCTATCTATGTGTATCGGAGATTTGCACAGACTTTTTTCCAACCACGATCCACCTGGCAGATGCATGATAACCGTAAAAATTGCATGAAGGATATTTACCGCTGCAGAACTTACAACCAAATTTTTTTCCTCCTTCGTGCACTTCTGTTGCCACTTGCTAGCGTAATTAAAGAAATTTCTGCGCATGTTTATGGTTGTAAAGAAATAAATTAACACGTGTAGAGGAGAAATATGAAATTCAATAAAATGTTGCGTTCTGTAATGATAATGATCTATAACTCTATTAAATTAACACTGTTTGGTTCAATCTAGGTTTATTTCAATTTTGTGGGAACACTCTCGCCTAATCTTCTCTATAATGTTTTATAATTTCAAAAAGTTTAGCTTCATTTGAGATAAATCTACTAATCATCAATTTAAAAATTGATAATATAACTGAATTCGTTTATGCTTGACAATTTCAATTATAACGAACCATTACCAAAATTTTTCAAGGCTTTTGTTATAAAAATCCTATCTACATATTTGTGTCTTAACGCATAAATGATGTTATATTAGTTCTGTGATAAATTAAATTTTCAGTATGTTTCTTAAAAAAATTGCAAGGCGTACTAAGGTCACGCTTTTTACACATTACGACATCCAGAGGTTATACATAGGATTGGCTGTAGGAAATAGCAAACGTGAGCTCGCAAAGCAAAGTTTTCTCTATTCGAATATTTCAGCTGTCAAGGTACTTGAAGTTTATTCAATAAAATTCGAATGTTGCAGTATTCGAATAATTCATTTGCGTTAGAACTGAATTACAATATTATATTTGAATTAGAACTATTTAGGTACATTCGAATCAGGACTGCAATTGAATATTTGATTACCAAAACTATCGAATATCATCTGAATTTTAAAGGATTCTTGTAAAGAACAGTTGTGTATATTAAGAATAAGAAAAGAAAAGAATTACAGAAAAATAAACTTTTAAAATACACATAAGAATAAAATAAATATTCAGTAAAATTCACTAAACAACACGTTACAAACTATATACGTAAATTTTACTATAATTTGTACTAGAATAAATTGAAGAAAATCAGAATAGTGACAGTTATGGGCGCGGTAGAAAATGGCTCTCGCGGCTAGTTTGTCGCGTTCTCCAATTGAAATCGCGCGGCGGGCAAATTGAGAGATTAAACGAAAATTAATGGAACGGCCTAGCTTTGAAACTGCGAAATTCCTGGAACGCGTGCGCTGTGTGGAACAACTGGAGCAATTCAGCTCTCGAGACTGCAATTGCACCAGAGTTGCATTCGAAATTTTGCGGCGACCTTGCGTAACGCGGCTGCGATCGGTTTAGCATTTGGAAAATCGCTGGTCGAAACGGTGAAATTTATTCGCTCGCGTTGCACCACGGCTTCGCCTCGCAGTTCCTTGTTCCGACCACTTTTCCTTTTAACTACGCCCTTCCTCCAGCACACCGCCGGCAAATGTTAACGGAAGACACGCACTTTGAAGGAATCAGCGAAGATACTCGGTGGAAGGAGAGCGAGAAGGTTTCAACACGGATAAGACGAGAATTATTGCGGCTCCTGCGTAAAGAAAAGAAACGCTCGTTTCTCGGTGTAAATCGAATTGGACCCTGGAGATTTTCTACGAAGACGTCTGAAAGCTTTGCGCTCCCTTTGCCAACGAGGCTCTTGAAATTTTGCAGCTCTCTCGCGAGAATTTGGAATTAAAGTTACATGCTAGGTAGGTACTTCTTTTAATCACTTTGTAGGAATTGTTTTGTTTTTCATTTTGTTTCTTAACGCTCTATGCTTGCAGGGAGAGGAAAATTGTTAATAATATTCTTAAAATATCGAAGTAACACGATTATTTGGAATAATAGAAAAAATACCTGGCAAAACTGGCAAAAAGAAATACTCTTTGACTAGTAACATTCTGTTTGTTTTATCAGTAATAATTATTCAACGTTAACTAGGACATGCTGTAATTATGTCAATGTTACTCATTTGTTTTTCATACTAACCCCTACTTGGAATTCATTAAAAGGAGATAACACGAATGATAAAAGCAGACACAATTTCACCATTAGGTCTGGGTTAGACGAAAATAGAAACCATTTTGAATATGGAAGTAAATTTGTTTTTTATTTCGGATGGACACGGAAGGCGAAATCGTGCTCACCGTCACTAAATGTATAGATTTCTTTTACCCGGTATATATTACATTTAAAAACTAATACAAACATTGTATAAAGATTCAAGTTATACAGTATTTCTTTCTATTAAAAAATAAATCATGAAAAATCACCTACTTTTGGGACCTTGAATAAATTGAGATCAATATGTGTGCGATTTTTCAAAAAAGATCAATTAGCATAAAACGACTGATTACTTCACATAATCAATCTTTCCCATACAACAATCCAAAGACAAAAACCAACTAAAGGAGAAAATAAGCAAATCACTACCAAGGAAATATTCCTAACCCGAAAATTCTGATTTTAAAGAAACTTCGCGTGAACGTGGAGCATATCAGAGTATACAAGGAACAATTTTTTCCGGAGAAATTCACTCTGAAGGAGCGCAATCAGCCCTTAAAGTTATCCCGCTTTTTCATATTATTTTTTAATAAACTTTGTAGCGATGCCAAGTAGAACAAAGCTTTAAATATAAGAACTGTTAAGTCTTTAATGCTCTGTCAGGTTACCAAAAGAATAATAAAGTTACCTATATTAAAAAAAGAGCGAAAAACCTGAAAACTTTAAGGGTAAATTTCACTTTATTTCCTGAATTCACTTCACGGTAAATTTCCTCAGAAAAAAATTCTCCTCGCATCTTCCAACATGCTCTGCACCCACGCGAACTTTCAGTGAAATCAGAATTTTCAGACTTGGGAATGTTCCTCTGTAAGGCGATTCGAAGTGAGCTGGTCAAAATTAATTACGCAACGACGGCCAGAGAATGGCGCGCCCGCGACCGCACCGTTGGCCAATCTAAATTCCAAATTACCAGTTCGAGAAGCAAGTTTAACTGCACGATACGGTAGCGGCTTATGATAAAGTGACATTCGTTCGCTACTAACGGCGAGTGTTTAACCCGTTGCCAGTTTCTTACAGCTACGCGGGCCCCGCGAAAGGTTACTTCACTCGCTCTGATAAAGTTTATCGTTACATAATTCGTTAACTGGCGAGAAACAAGCACAGGTTTTCCTTGCGCGATACTTTGGGAACTCCTTGTACCGCAAAACTGGCTTCCATGGTGCGCGCCATGACTTACACTATTCAATGAAATTGTTGGTACAGCGCGCTGTTTATACACGAATATTTTCCACTATTAGAAAAATTGCTAGTATTTATTCCTTTCGCTTGCAGTTTTATTTATAATATCCAACTTGAATGTATACAGAAGTGGGGTAACATAAACCGAATAAATGATATGAAACTATATAATATTCCATACACTGTATTATCATTTATGACTGTTGGCAAGACCACTTGTAAAATATGTACGTGTACATATGTCACTTTCACATTAGAATAGTAGCCGGATAAATATTGAAGACTTGCGCTATGTTTGCGTCTATCAAGTAATCTTTGTAGATATTAGTGATAATCTTCTGTTGGCGTACAACCCTGAACTAATGCACTTCCAAACTGATTATTCGGTTTACGTTCGGTGTGTTGCGAAAGAGACTTGTGTACTTACGATATCGAACGCTCGTAAACACAAAAGTAGATTTTACATCGAAAGGATTGATGGACCTATGTTGATTTAGCATTTTTTACTTCTCTCGGTGAGAACTATGAACCCTTAAAGTCCTAGACCCTTTTATCAACACCCTGTAGTCAATTGAGTTACTTGAATGCAAATTATATTTCTAGTAAAAAATTGCCAGTAATGCTAACGCATTTGAATGGGAAGCCATTTACTTTTATTCCAGATTTGAACAGATTGTGTTGCCAGAATATATTGTCTAGCGAACATGTATTGAATCTGAATCTGAATCTAAATCTAAAGATTCTTAGTGAATTTATCATCTTTTATTATCACTCAGAGTTCCATACATCAGATAACGACTATGTTCATTTAATACACTTTTTCTACAGACAAAGAGTCTTTCAACTTATGACTAAAGAAATAATATTTGTAAAACGTTTCTAATTTGCATTCATTTAAATTCTAATTGCTACTGTCACGGATCATTGAACACAGTACTAAATTCTACAGCACACAGATTAATTCAAGAATGTTGGAAACAGTCTCTCCACTTCACCTGTTACTTCCCTTTGTATTACATAAAACAATATTCTGAAAATATTCCCAGAATATCAAAAAAATGTAGGACCAGCCTAAACTTAAAAATTCCCTATTGCAAAACAGATTAAAAAGCGACTTACCAGTTTGCAGTCCAATGTTTCGTTTCCGAGATATAAGTAACAAAAGTTTAAGCACCCAACTTCCGGTGGACGTTATTTAAATATCGACAGCAAATGCACTCACGCACGGAAAACGTGAGTTAACTGTTATGTCAGTATGCAGTCCAATTGGCCCGCGTATCGAAGAACTTTAACGAGTACGAACTTTAACTTTACTTCACTCTCAGGGCACTTAAACTTCGACTATTGTCTCGACATGCTATCAGAATAATATTCGAGATTATACACACGTCCGGTTGCAAACAGATATTGGAAAAACAAATAGTTTGGAGCAAAATACTAAAATATAAAATTTATGTTTTATTTATTATTAATTCTTTATTCTATTTAGGAATATTTATTCTTAAACCTGAAATATTTCCATAAACAAATACTGTTTGAAAATACTATTTAATTTAATGCTTAAATCAACTACTATTTGAAAATATTATTTCATTAAATGCTTAAATCTTGCTCTAAAAATGCTAACTGCTTCATTTATGTCCATTACCCTGACAATAGAACCTCGTTTATTTAAACACCGGTTAACCGAACATATGAAAAGTGTTATCTTAGTAGTTATTTGAAATAGCCTCAAACACTAATTCTATTAGAAAAAGGATAATTACACGAAGTTAATATTGCAAGAAAATAACGGAACATGTTACAAGAATGAAAAGTGCCCTGAAACAGGAAACTATGTTTTAAAAATAAATATCTGTAGATTCTAAAGTTTTCAGAGGCATAAAAACAATTTAAAACTTGATCAATTTTATGCAAATACTTGCTTTAAAAAATAAATGAAACTTGGAAACGTAAAAGAACTATTTGTAAAAAACGAAAAGGTACTACGATGGAGATTTATAAAAGTAATATTGCACATATCTGAATAACATTTCTGTGTGTTAAAATATAATCGCCTGATATAATTTGAACATCGTGTTTGCCCATTAATTTTGACAAGCCGGCTTTCGCATAATTACTACGTTTTTTTTTATTATATTTCAACAGATCCAACAGCTGCAAAATTTATGAAATACGATTAAGCACTTAGTTTCAGTGATATAAATCCTTTTCTTCACCTCGCTATGTTTTATTTGCCCCAGCAATGTAGTGCATTTCCCAGTCTTTCGACATTCTGCTGTTACCCGTACACACACATGCACATATTCTGCAACGAGACAGGCGGAAAAACGAAACTTTGCGCGAACGAATAGTCTTTCCACAAAGTGGCCTTGGGAACAATTACGATAAGAACTTTTCTCGCTTTGCAGGCTAAATTAGATACAGTCGACACGTTTTAGTCATGAATATGCAATTAGATGGTCACACATTACGTTCCTTTATTATCACCGCGATTGGAAACGTTAAACCTTTCGTATGTACGTCATTGTTGCGGATACTCTGAGTTATATAAAATGTAAAAATCACGCGTTTTATCATTTCTAGGAAGAGGAATAAACAACAGATAGTGATAGCTAGGAAAAAAAATGTCAGCCGTGGCAACAAAACAAACAGGTGCATGTCGTGGATAATTATTGTTAAGATACTTCACTTTTACGAGCGCACCGCTGTGCCGACTACAATAATATTATTATGTACCTTATCAACCACGATTCTTATCACTTCTGGTTAAAAGGGTATGAAAATCCTTATCTACTTTAATTACATCCAATTTGCGTTTATTTAACACGACAGCTGAATGTCCGTGGAAACTTTAGCATTCAGCCAACAGAACGTTCACTTTGCGCTTAATTCTGCCAAGACTCGGAATACTGTTACGCTATACTTCACAAGCATAACCATTGCACTGGTCTTTTTTACTTAGCAGTCTCGAGAAAATGGCAGGTTTCTTTGACGTTGAATTAAAGATGCATTCATTTATAAATAGGACAGTTTTTCGGAAAAGAAAGTTACCGTTTCCATATTTTTTTACAGCTTCGAAAGGAAGTGCTCTATGAATTTGAGATTTACTTACAATGAGAAGTGATTTCGATTGCCAAAGAAAACGGACAGTTACAATACTTACAATTAGTGGAAATCAAGAATTCAGGACGAACCATTGAAACACAGATATCCTCAGGGTTTACATGATATTTATTTTCATGTTTTATAGGTAATCCTTATAACATTTCTTACATATGGGAATATGGGATATATCCATGGGCAAGTCAGAGAAATAAAAAAAGAAATTCATCGCTGCCCACTTACGCACCCTTTCAGTATCATTCAAAATAGACAGTTCTCTCTTTCTCTCCCACCCTCGCACACGTGTTACTTACACTATAGATACAGTGTAGCTTCTCCGCATTTGTTTTAAATTTTTTCTTTAATGTACAAACGGGTAATGTAACGTTAATATTATCGCCGTAATTATTATTACTAGTGAATCGTCGATTAACAGTAAACATTGTGATATTTATGCGTGCATCGTTGTTCTATTCCCCATTTACATTTTCACCTCACCTGTCTTCAGAAACATACAACCTCTCCGCTTCTTTTTTGCCACGTGCATTCGAAATGCGTCTTAAGGTCGACTCAAAATCACGAAAGAATTTTCTTTTCGGACGAGAAGCGTCGTTTCGAAGGTCGAGCGCGAATGCAAATCCACTGACAATTTGAATTCGTCGATGGACCTCGCGAGGACTTCCGGTCGACCTCGATCGAATTTCACGCCTCTTCCTTTTCGCGACGAATTTGTGAATTCGTGATTTCCTCTGAATGGTGTAGGAAATTGTAACAGTGCAACATTCAGATTTATGGCAAGAAAGACACCTCGTCCATAAAAGCGCGAATCGAATTTGAATAAATCGATGACCTTCGTCAGAGGTTGCTTTAGACGAAAAAGGGATTGAAATTTTATAATTCTATTTCTACACCACTGCTCTAGTGGCTGGAATTCTATTTAAACGAAAATGCAATTGTTTGTGAACTTGCTTTGTACTCATCACTCTTTATGTATGTGCTGCCCGCAAATTTTTGCAGCAACACGGTTGCAAGGAAAAATAATATTCCGCAGAAAATTGTAGGTATACTAAAGTGCACTGCGTAATTATTCTGCATGGCACACTTTGATTATATCGAATGTCTGCGTTGAAATCAATGAAAAAGGTGTTTATGTAGAGAGCGCGTGGTAGTTTTAACCGAAGATTTCGTTCGTGTTTCTTCTGCATTGCTATCTCGGCTACGTGGGGATTCGTTATATCGAGAAATCGAACACCTAGCTTTTCCATTTTCACGACAAACAGGAAATATGAAATACTAAAATATACCTTATTTATATATGTCACACTTTTCCTCGTTTTATTCACACGGAACACACTGCACTCTCCAACTCATGTACGCAGAGAGATTCAATCTCGAAGTGATTAATTCGCCAAGGTCGCGCGCTTATTGTGCACGTCGAAGTAACGAGTGCAAACCCATGTCTGAATATAAAAGCCCTTTGTCTTTCGCGAAATACATGACAAATCGTTACGAACTTTCCATAAACAATAGACAGTTTGTACGAACCATTCGTTCTACATATTAGCAATGGCCTCGAGCACTACTTTTCACGAAAAATAAATGCATCCACTCATGTAATAATTAAATAAACTACTCCTTTCGACTGATGGATACCAAGCTCGTATCTAGATAGCGATTTCGTTGCTCCTCGCCTGGAGGACGCAGGGTCCATTTTGACCCACCACTAGATATCAAATTATTAGTAACACGAAAAGCTCAAAATTGAATGAAAAAACGCATCTACTTTAGGATGTGTATTTAGGAAAATAAAGCATTGGGTACAAAAATGGAATATTCTACATTTTTTGTGAAATTGAATTAGTAACAATAACGGGGGCGTAGGTAGGAATTCATTAAGGGATGGGCAATAAATGGAGAAGCTGAATTTTGAATTTATGTACGTGGTTAGGAGTCAAGATAATTGGGGTCGTGTAATGCGGAATCACTTCATAATTTAATTTATTTTTAATTCGTAATAAATTAAATTCATTTTGGGCGAATGAATAATTGATTATTTTGTTTTGCCTGTACCAAGGAGGGAGGGCGTGGTAAGCGGCCACCCCTGCCCCACCTTGCAATCAGGGTTGCCACCTTATCACCATATAAATCCCGAAGTTCCTCACATTTCAACCCGGAGATTAAAGTATAAACCCCGAGATGGAAAAAGCAATGTGTGCAAAAAAATGTGTAATTCTTTTAAGCTCAAACAATTCAGATTAAAAGTATCTGTTTTTTTAATTAATAACTTTTGTTGTATATAAAATTAATACCATTGAATAATAACACAATTTCTTATTATCTCATCTCAGTAATTCGACCTGTTACCCGTGTTTCGATCGATTTCCCGGTGAATTGTGCGACGAACAGCGTTCAGGGCGAGGCTGCACGTCTGAACAGAGGAAGAGACTGCGCTTTTTGTTCGCGATGAACACGCACGAGTTCGTACTTTCACAACGAACCTATGAATTCGTCCTCGTCCATAGACGGAACTCATTCGAAGGAGCGCCTGGCTCGTGTTGCACAGTGGAGCAGCGACTGGAAACGGACGGAACTTCCGGAAGATCGGAACTATTTGTTCTCGTTTATCTGGCTCACTCCGTCGCGCAAACGTTCGAGAAAGATTCATTAATGATCGTCTCCTTTCAACGATCAACCACTCGGGGGCTGTTAATTTATTTCTTTGATTCTTAGTTTCGTCGTTTCTTTACAGTCGAGGCTCGACGCTTTCTATGTTCAAGAGATTGGGGGAGAACCTGGCATCACCGAGGATTCCGCGAAATAACGCGAATTATGCAGATGGTTGTTACAGCAATTAAAATAGGCTAGCAAGCGTCTATCGCCCTTTCCGCGAAATTTATCGTTCCAAGTCACAATGCACTATTAAGTACAGTAGTCATTCGCTAAGAGCTTGCGGCTCGAGACCGGCGGCAAGCCTTTAACGTAGAGGCAGCACGATCGATCGATCATTAAGAAATTAGAAATATTTTCGAAGTATATTATTAAATATAGAAAACAAGATTTTTTGAAACCTCAAACCCGCAAAAGCTCTTAGACCGATCATGTGTAGCGTCACCATTCGAGTAAGACAGGGAAGAATTTTTCCCGAGGAAGAATATTTCTCGCGAGAAACAGTCAATCTTAGGGCGGTCTCGTTTCGAACCCTGCTCTATCGATTTTATCCTTTCGATGAGCTTTTATGCTGCCTCGAGAGAATTGTTTGAATTCTATGAGGAGACTATGCGAGACGAAATTCGTGGTGGAGCTGGAGAAGTCTACCCTTTCAATGCGAGACAAGTCGAAAACACGAGATAAACTTTCCTCGCTTGAGAAAGAATTCCTTAGAAAAGCGACTCTAAAGACTGTTAAGCCCTCGATGATTCTCCGCGCGAACAATCTTCCCTCGAAACAATCGCGAAGAATTTTACGTAAGCGCGTTGAGAACGTACTTTCTCGATTAATAAATAGTTGCGAGTGCTATTGCGTTCGACGTAGTGGATACTTAATTAAAACAACGCAATGATGCAAGTTTCCAACAAGGGTGCACTGCCATTTTGGCTCTGCGTTTCGTCGTCACAGCTGAACTACAGACGAAGATGTCAGTTAAAAGTGAGACTGTGCGATATTGTAGGGGTTCCATGGGTTTTACAGATAAAATTATAATTAACTAGCAAAATCCCCCAAAAAAAAGTTTAAAAAACGACCTTTACTATTTTTGTTTGCTATTCCTCCCAAGGGCATTTTTTCAAAACGACGAATCACACAATTTAGCAAACTAATCCATCTAGCTTCTCAAAAAAACTCAAGTCGTTTGGATTAATTTTAAAAAAGTTATGCGATTTTAAAGGGTGGCCGAATAATTTTGCACGCCACTGTAGTTGTTAACACAGTTGGACATTAAGTAAATAAAAAATTATTTAAACAACAGATCGAATACAAGTTTATTCGACACATAATGTTTTTAATTTTTATTGGAAATTTTCATTTAAATAAAAATTTTGCCCATCTCTGGTTGTTAACTACGAACCGCGCATTTGCTGCACAACTATGCCATCTTATCAGCGATGAAATCCACAGTGATGCAACGTTTGTTTATGGGTAGATGATCAGCAACCTTGTTAGTGTCTCTCCGATAGGCTACCACAGCTACATTTCCCTCGATAATTCGATTTCCTACTTACAGATCCGTCTAAAATAGATCTGCCTCGTCGCTCGATGGACTTTTCACTCTTTGATTTTACAGCCAAAGCGAATTGCGAATGCATGCGTGGGATTGGTGCTGAATATTCGCGCCGATTGTTGGTCGCAACGCCATTCTTTTCCGTATATGGTACGTAAGTAGTACTAGAGAGTGTTTGGCCTTCTGATGCGTGGTAGCAAAAGAAGTACGCGAACGTAAAAGGAAAAACATGTAGACGTGTTTGTATGGTTGGGTTCACGTGATTCAATATCCTGATTGAATTTGTTGCAGAGTGAAATGATGATTTGGCAGACAATGTGGCAATATTCATTCATTTTTTTCATTGAGAGGAGCGTTCACAACCATGTTTTTCTAGTGTTGAGGGCGTCGAGTAAAGTAAAATTATAACAGAATTATGATTTAAGATTATCGATTATCATTTAAATAAATTATACATTGTGTCGGTGGCGGATTTAAGGAAAGAGGCCCAGGTGGCAAACGTTTCGAGGGGCTTATTTTTCGGGAAAATGAAGAGGTAGTTTACTGAAAACAAGTTAAGTGTAGTAGTTGGATAAAATCATAATTTTTTTGAAGATAGATTACAGTTTAGGTTTATTCTGATAAAATAAATAATATCAGCGTTAGTTTTAATATCCATTTTATATTAACCGAACTTACCCTGCATATACTCATCGAGGTACTGGTATGTGAAAGGAAACATAGTTATCATTTTTTGTTTTATTTCGGTACGTTGATCAATTCCTATTTGCTATCCACGTTCTATTTATCATTTTTCCCAGCCTTTTCCTGGTACCTTCTTCTTATAAATAAGAGTTATACCTTTTTCTACCTTCAGCCTTTAAAAGTCATAGTATATGATAATTACTCAAAATCAGGTACACCCGATAAGCAATTAAACCTGTCTACATAGTGCATTTTAAAATGAAGAAAGTGATTTACGAATACCAACGTACGATATTTTCTATACACACGTGAAAGATTCTTCTGCGATGACATGCTACCCTCAGAGTCACAAAAATTACCCTAAACGCGCCCTATCCCGTGCCTCTTGTTCTTCCTGCTTTCTCCAACCGTGATCCAACTAATCACCATTACGTAACTAACAATTATCTAGATTCTAGATCATGAAAGGTGTCCGCGCTCCTACGAGTCCCTTCGTTTTATTTACAATGCAGAGTTGGGTGAAATTCAACGTGGGATAGTGACGCTTCTCATTTCCGCCACGTGTTTCGATCGATCGCGATTTTCGGACGAATGCTGGACGAAATTTAAGTACGACAGTGCTCGAGGAACTAATGCATTGTGTCTGTGCGAGGGAGGCGAGGTATTAGGGGTCGTCCTTAAATTACGCAACGCTTTGAGGGGTGGGGGTCGCGAATTTTTTATGACTTTTTACAGGGGTGGAGAAGAGTAGGTAGCGTTTTACGTAATAATTTTTAACCCAATTTTCAATAAATACAAATCCTATTATTAATGTTCCAGAAAAGTAATTTTACTTTAAATCCCTCAAAACCAAGTTAATTCTCTAGTGCATAGATTTTTAATTCAGTTGGAAAACACCGAATCCCATGTCTGTTTTCAATTTGAAGGAAATAATAATAATAATTTGACATGTTTCTAAGTCCAATATGTGTGCTGTGGCACTACTTTTAAGGCTGGAAAATAAGAATTCCCAACCCCTGGATTAAACAGGTGCCCACCTTGTGGGTTAAATTAATTATATAAACCTCTAAAAGAATTTCAATAACTGAAAAAATTCAAACTAAGAAAGATGTTGGAATATAAAATTTTACTACTTCATACCGAGGTAGGGAGGGGTAAGAAATCGCCAAAACCAGCCTTACGTAATTTAAGGACAGCCCCTAACGTTGGGGCGAAGCGCCAGGTGTTGCAAGAATAACAGGATTTCAGCTTACTCGCTCTACCAAAGATTACACTCCTTGTGAGCGATGCAGAGGTTAAATAAAATAGACTGCAATGAACATAAGGATATAAGTTACTCAAGGTAAACCGAGAGAGGGTGAATTTTCTCGGCAACTACGACTTCGGAGCTACTCTCACCCTCGCAGCGTAATAATATACCAGAGAAGAACAGTATCGCCCAGCGCAGTCTGCAATAAGAAAACTATAGACGTGTAAATCATAATCTTTATTATTAAATCCTTCACTTGAATGTTCGTACAAGCGAATCGATATTCATATTTCTTATCTTGTGTCTATTTAAAAGAAAAAAGAACGACGATTAATTAATCGCTATATCACTTCTCGCACAGATACGGCACGTTCTCCTCACCGTTGGATATCGAAAGGCAAGTTGCCGTCCGAATCGTCCACGCGGACGTAAACTAACCCCCCCCGGACGTGTCAGAAATCGCTTGCTCTCGTCGAGCTTTATTTATGCTCCTCCTCGATCCACTTCCGATCGGTGTCTCGATTAAGTCAGAGTTACGAGACAGAGCAACATTTTTCCAGGGGGTGGTAAAGCTCCGAACATTTATCGTTACGCGCGCGAACGTATGCACATACATCGGGACAAGAACACGCTGACAAATTCTCGATACTCTCACCCAACTCTGGCTCGGCACACTCACAAAAGCGCGGTGTACTCGGCTCTTTCTCGCGCGCTTGCCCTCGGCTTCACCATTTCGGACAGGCGGCCCTCGATTTTCAATAGCTCGAACGGCGTAATTAGCACGCTTCGCGGGTGCCGTTAGGCGCTACGCTGTATTAATAAGAGAGATAGTTTCGTGATTAGTCTCGCTTTTCCCGTATTAAAATAGAATGGCGATATACGATGAGTAGAATGGGCGTGTGTTACTCTTATCCTAATTGTGTCTCGTCGTTCCCGTTTCACTGTACAATGAGAAAGGTGAACCCCCTTTCGAAAGGCGAACAGAGGAGCTCCGACACTATCCAACGAAAGAAACAAAGGAGAGGGGCGAGAGACGCCTCGCGATTTCATTCTCCACTTCACTTTTCACCCCTCGTTATCTTCTGTCCCTTCACCACGTTCCTCCATATTTTCCTTCTCCCTTTTTCGGGTTCAAACGTTGCAATTAACAGATACACACAATAGAATTGACCTCGGACAAATTTTAGTCACACATCGTTCGTGGAGAATCGCAAATGCTTTCTTAATTGACTCGAGAATTTACGAAATCAACATTGCGGTATAAATAATTCGCGACGCGTCGAGGGGGTTAGAGAGACCCTGGATGAGAATACTGAAGTCTGTCGAATTTCTCCGATTCTCTACGCGTGAATTTACAACCTTCACCGATTTTTAAAAAAAAACTTTCATCGGTGAGTTTGAAGAAAAGAAGCGAAACTCCCCTCGACCTACATATCAACACCCCAATTTCTTTCTGTCCCTTTCCTCCACGTTTTACTTTGCTCGTTTCTCTTTGCCTCCTTACGCTCGCCGTGAACAATCGCAATCATCACCCCCGCGCTACCGATCCTCGCAAACCTCGAACCTCCCCGTGTGACCGGGATGGTCCATCTCTCTGTCATTCAAGCCCCTGAATAATAACCATAGTGTTGTGTCAGGTAAATGCATTTTATTTCCTTTTCTCTTTTCAAATATAAAAATCATTATAATCATCGGAGCGAGTACAGTGTCGCGGGCGGTATCATCTCGTACAAAACATCCGTGGTGCCGAGCGTATGGTTATTATTCACGTTCCAACTCGAGCATCGCGGGCCGAACACATGATTAATAATAATAATAATAATGATAATAATATAAAAGAAAAGAAACTGCATTCGTCCGCGGTTAAACGATCCGCTGAATATCAACGACGCTTCCCTAAATTCGCGTATCTTCTTCCAACCCCCTCCCTAAAAACTCCCCGTCGCATCATCCCCATTTCCGCATTCGCAAGACAGAAACCAGTCATCGCTCTCGCCGCCCTGTACAATGCGTCTTCATCCTGCCACTCTCGGAATCGCGCGACGATCACGCGAAAGCATCGATCACACTGCACGCTCGTTCGACGTTACAATGACAACGCGGAAATTACAATAAAACATATTTGCGCGCGACGAAATCGCAGCTGGCGAGCCCTTCCCTCGATCTTTGCCGCGACCCTCCGATTCCTTCGATCGTTCCTCGCCGTGACTCGCGCCGATCGTGATTCGCGCACTCTCCCTTTCGAACTGAACGTGGAGAAGAGATGGGATTTTTGAAGATTGAAAGGGGGGAAGGGTGCTCTCGTTGGAGCTGATTGCCTTTCTGCTCGGATAATTCGTTTTGGAGATACGTTCTTCTGTTTGCGGGATCGCCAGGCTCGTGAGACGCCGCTCGTCGAAATCGCGGAGAATCGTGAGCAATGTTAATTGTCGTCGCGCGTAGGTTCAAGGGCAATCGAGTAATCAGACGTTATTCGACCGAAGGAATTGTGCGTCTTTGGTACCACGAATTCATCTTCGAGTGGCCTGATCCGATCGCGAATTAATCGAGAATTAATCTATGCTAGGGGAAGGGAATAGGCGGCGATAGAGAAAGGTGGGGCAATTTCAGCGAGCTTCAGGGCGTTACAACATTCTCGGGAACGACGATCATTTGAGAAACAAGTGTCAGATTTTTTTATCCGTATATTAAGATACACTACCCATCAAACGCTTTGACTATAGGTACCTGGCGCCTACGATTAGGGGAGGATGAACGAGGGGTGGAGGGCTACTGTCTAACTATCTATTATATAGAAAGAAGGGAAGGGGAGGAAAGAGACGAATTATCATTTTTTGCTAATAATTTCTTGGGACTTCGATAGACAAATGCAGATTGAGGAAATTAAAACTGTTTCAAGTTGTTTGTAAGTTCTTGTAAATTTGAAAAATGGCACGAAGGTGGAAATTATTAGAGATAGGGAAAATAGTGGTGGAGTTGGACGTTCTTTGTTAATTTTGCGAAAGCATCTTTTGTGATCTTCTTTCTCTCATTAACATCTGCAGTCAAATTTTTGAGAGGTAGCATAATTAGGGAACGAACGATCGATCTCTGACAGAGAAATCCGTCGTGATAAGCATACGACTGATCTCTCGATTGTTCCATCGATCCGTTTGCGTCGTGATCGATCGTCCTGCCGCGCGAAATTGGGGAACATTTTTTTTTGTCTTATTTTCTCTTCTTTTTTTCTGGCAATAAATGGGCGCCAACTGAAGGTTCTAATACCGCTGATCAATCTCGCAAAACACATATCTAAAAATGATTAATCTAAAAGCGCCTTAACGAGCAAACGATTGTATAAAATATTGTTCCGTTTCTGTACTATTTAAAAATAACGGTGCTTCCTTTTTCAGTGCGAAATAAATTGTTCGCTTTCCTCCAAAAGTCGAGTTCGGTATGTGAGAAAGGTTAATCGACGCGAATAAAAATATTACGACAATAACGCCAAAATTGTGAAAAAATGATAACTACGGTGTTTCATAATGCACTTTAACTGGGACTAATCGTGAACCAGTTTTTTTTTTATATTTTTCTCTCTTTTTCTAGAAGAAAGTATGGCCTTGAAAATGATCAGATTGGATCATTCCAATGTGTTTATAAAAACCGTTAAAAAATGTTTACACGAATTCATCAATAGTATTTAACGATACGATTGCAGTAAAAATACAAATGTTTATAATAAAAGACGCGAGCTTACCGGATGTGCCCAGTTAAAGGGTTGCACGCACACGTTGAATTTATATAACGAATATATTTGTTTATATATATATATGTATATGTATACCTATTGTAATCCTGTCACCTACGTTAAAACGAACAGTAATTTAGATGGAAATTGATAGATTCTGACAATGATCGATGGTAAAGACGCTATTTAAAGCTTTCAGGAATTAACGTATCGACGAGACGACTAATTCGATAATTGTCTTTTGATTCTAGTCCACCTACTCTTCTCTGATCGAATCACGGAGCGAATACTTCGACGGATTTGTTGCGTCCGGCGTTTAAGAATTGCAGTCTTTGATGTCTTTGAACTCTCGAGGAAGTCTCCTTCCAACTATAGCCAACTTAAGCTTCGCGGTTCACACAGAAGGGCCACGGAGCTTTGTTAACCTAACGGCGTCTAAGCCCTTTTTCGCCTAACTCCCTGTTTCCTTCGCCATCGCTGTTTAATCATCCCTTAAGGGCGAGTTAGATTTCTAACATTCAAACGATACTCCAATTACTAAGCATTCACGACGTGAAATAGAATTCCCTAATTAGATGTTCCAAGCCTATCGAACCTCTACTCGTGCAATTCTACTCGGAACTCGGGAGCTCCGACTCGAATCGTCCTAAGAGTCACTCTGAGTGAGACCCGGGGTCTAACGAATGCTTCAGCTGTAGCCCTCGAGTAGCATCCCGAGTGCACTAAATTCAACGACGTGGAAAGTCCACGTGCCTTCATTTTATCACAGGCTAACGTGGGAGGCTAATTTCCCTGCAGCGCGCGACCTTATCCAATGTTGCGGGAGTCGAGGTCCCCGACTCGTGTCCCTCCGCTAGCAAAACGCGTGGAATTTGAAAGCTAGACGACGCGCGGGGCTCCAGCTGAAGCCTCGAAAACTTGAGGCTCGAGTATCCTTCGAGCGAGGCTATCGATCGGGGAGCAAGGTTACTTTTAAAGTTCCGGAGTCGAGAGTTTCGACCCAAGTCATCTGGAGATTGGACGCGCGCTACTGATCCGAGTGTATCGAAGACCCGGCGGAGCTTCAACGGGACACCCCGAGTATTTGCTCTAAAACACTCCACTCGACGCGAAGAATGATCGCGTCTGCCCTCGATCGATTTCATGGGATATCTTCGGTGAACGTTGTGCTCGCAGAAGCTTCGTCCCTAGTCGTCCGATTGCTTGGCAACACCAATCAGAATGTACCGTCTTCGCGGTGGGTGAGTCTCCTCGTCCTTCGGAGAAGGGTCCTTCTGTGGAGACACGTGCCTCCCGCCGCGCGCGAGTCGACGATGAAGAACCTTTCTCTGCAGGAAGGAACGAGAGCATCGCGGGAGTCGAGCGTTATGGTCAGGGGATGGAGTCGACGGAAGAATCGACGGTCGAAAATTCAATTGTGACGCGAAGGAACGGAGCGGTGGTAGTAGAGCGGCGGAGAATAGACGGATTGAGGTGCACGCTAGTCGCCCCGGCTCTCCTTAGCATTAACACGCGATATACCAGAAAAACCAGTTTGCGGGCTTTTTATTAGGCCTTTACTTTCGCTTGCCAACTGAAAGGAAGAGTGAGCGAGCGAACGCGGCCTGCTAGAGTAGTCGATGAGCGAGCGAGCGAGCGAGGCAAAGTGACTGACTGTGCTAACTAACGGGGTCACCAGTCGATACGGCACGCACGTATAGAGGGACGCGAGTCGCGCACACATCCCCCTCCACACATCTTTCTCTCAACCTCCACTCCGCGCACATTCACACACAGACGTACTTGCACCACACAGACGGACGAACGCTCAGAGATCCGCGTCTCTGGTGTTGCCTCCGCGCGTGCACTGAGCGTGCACAGACGGAGGTACACGTACACGCGACGATCCGCACACCGGCAAGAACCATGGCACACTGAGAGATGCAGAGGCGCGCGGGGGAGGGCACGCATGCATGTTCAGAGGCGACCGCAGGTTGGAGCAGCGCGCCGCCGACACTCTCGCTTGCCCGCGGTATTAAATAATTACGGTATCTAATAAAGAAAGTTATGCAAGCCGCTGGTGTGCCGCCGCCGCGAGAGACTAGGGTCGCCGCAAGGATCACTCTATCGCCCGTACATGTGTGACCACGCGTTGTTTATGGTAATAGCCCAGCCGGTCCCTGAAGAAACGCGGAAAAGCGATGTTTCTCGTCCCTTGACGAATCTCGGGTCTGGCTTTTTTCTCGCATTCTTCCTCTTGTACAAATTCGGAACGGAGGAAGAATCGCCACCGCGGTTCCTTCTCTTCGCCGTCACGCTCGCTGCGATCGAACGAGAATCTCGTTCGCCCCTTCCGCGCGAGGCACAAGCTTGTGCTCAGTGTTCGTCCGTGTGACTTTGCGTTCACGTGGCGCGCATCGCCGGTTCCCGCGAAAATAAATGAAACGAATAGAAACGTTCTCCCACATCGATCCCCTCCATCTCCGACAAAAGCTCGTTCCCCCGTATCGCAACGATCGCGCGCCGCTCATCCTCGATCTCGATCTTATCACGTTAGATAGTATCTAAATGAAATGTGTTCACAGCCACACATTAATATTTATACATAGATTTTATACATGTATATATTTATATATTTAAATATATATATATATATATATTTATAATATTTTTGTTGCAAACGCCACGCCCGTTAATGTTTGTTTTTGTTTTTTTTTTGTAATCTTTACCACTACCTTTCTCTTAGTACACGTTTTTGAAACGTTTCTTCTTCTTTCTCTGCTTCGTTTTTTTTTTACGTTTTTTGTTTTGTGTGTTTCTGGAAAAGAAAAGGGGGCGACCGGAACGCTGCGCGAGACGTTTCGTGCTTTCAGTCGGTTTCTCGAGCCGTGCCCCCCGTCGGGATGCTCGTCATCCCATCGTTTACTCTTCAAACTTCCCTCGTCCCTCGCCGCCGTCGTTTCTCTTCCGGTCCGCTGCTCTTCGCCGTCGTTGCCCGCTGTGTCGTCTTCCGTCGATTTCACTTCCCTTCCACTCCAATTCGGAATGACTCGGAACGAACATCGTTCGAGCAGCTTGCGAGCGTGCTCGATTTACGCGCACAGTAATATATCCCTTACATTACCCGCGAACAACGTTGTCTGTCTCGTTAGCGACGCGCACCGATGAGCGTCCTTTACCACCGTACCTCTCCTCGGAGCAACCCCATTCTACGCGTGTGCGTGCGTGCTCCATTTTCTACTTCCCCCGGTTCGAATGTTAGGCACAACACATTGTTACTTTGTATTTCGTTTCGCTTGGAGTCTTGTAGTCTCTCAGTTGATCCCCTACGACCGTCTAGCAAGTACCATCGTGTTTGGTCCTCCCCGTGACAACTGAGTGCGTCCACCGCCAGCTGGCTAACATGGCCCAGAGGTAAAAGAAGAGGCAGCGATCGACGAGATTCGCGTCCCTCCTGTCTCCGCCTGCCTCCGCAGACCTCCTCTTTTCCCTAAGCTCTCAGTCTTCCTCAACCTGATCACTGTCACCGACCCGTTTCAACGACAGGCGTTTACCTCCCGCGCGATCCCTGCCCGTCGTGCTTGACCTTGGCTCCTCCACTTCCATTCCAACGAGCTTCCCTCGTCTACGTCACAACGTGGACCGTCTTGTGCACGGTGTCGGATGGGTCGAAGCGTCAACTGAGGAGCAGGCACTGGTCGCTCGTCCGGCAGCGACGAACGATCGATGACTCGCGACACGAGTGGTCCTCGACATCCTCGCGTGCACAGGGGCCACGACGAGCGGGATTGCGTGGAGCGTGGCTGGATCGAGGGCACGGGCTTCCTTGGCCGGTGGTCCAGGTGTCGATAGTCCCGGTGTCGCTGGCGGGGACGGTGTAGGTGCAGCAGACGTCGGTGACCGTGCTGTTGATGGTCGTAGCGGTGGTGATGGCGGTGCTAGTGGCGACGATGGCGTTGGTGTCGATGTCGCATCACGACGAGCATGCCATCCACGAGTTGCAGGTGCACGTGTAGCACGCGGTGGGTATCACGGGAGCGTAGTAGTAGCCGTTCGCGTAAACGTAGGTGGCGGGCGGGCCGGGCGGCGCCTGTTGATGGTTCGTCAGCCGTTGTTGCTGCTCCTGGCAGAATACCTGGTAGGCGAGGTTCTCGATGAGGGCAAGGGACTGCCGTCTCTCGTGGCCCATCAGGCAGACGGTGGACTCCTCCACCACGCTGTGGAGCAGCATCAGGTACTGGTACTTTAGGGCCTCCTCCTCGGGGCCGACGAAATGATTCCACAGGTAGTTCTCGAGCTTGGCCCGCTGCTGGCTGATGTCCGGGAAGTCGATGAAGAATCTCGAGCACATGTACCGCTCGAGGGTCTTTA
Organism: Andrena flavipes; assembly: GCA_963971345.1. Lineage (NCBI taxonomy): Eukaryota > Metazoa > Arthropoda > Insecta > Hymenoptera > Andrenidae > Andrena > Andrena flavipes. The sequence continues at coordinate 58,876,677 of OZ020482.1, forward strand.
TGTAATCGGGCTGGGAGGGTTTGTACATCTTGACGAGGAGGTTGCAGTACTTGAGCAGGCCGCCGCCGCGGATCTCCTCCGGATGCCTCGTCGAGATCAGCTTCTTGTGGAGATGATACAGCGCCTCTTGAAAGTCACCGTACACGGACTCGCCCACCACCGTCGGGTAGAAGTTCTCGCCGATCGGCAGCTTGCTGCACTCGTAGAACAGAAGAAGGGAGTCGAGCACGATCTGGAACGAGTCTACCGAGAACTCGAACTGTCGCCTCATAGTGTCCACGAACTTCAGCTCGACGTTCCTGTGGCCGCGGGAGTTGCCCAGGGAGATGAGGGACCATCGGTCCCCGTCATTGTTCACTTTCACCATCTTGCTCACGTACGCCTCTTTCAAGCTGCACGTGGTGATGCGTTTGCGGCTGACACCTTCGGGCAACAGGTCGAACAGCGAGCCGAGCACCGCGGCCTTCACCTTGTCGTAGTTTCGCCCGCTCGACAGCTCCACGGCGAAGATCAGGTCCAGGTCGTTGTACGGCTGCGACTCGGTCGCCAGGACGTGAGAGGCGGCGCCACCGTTCAGCCGGATGTCGCGTACCCTCATCCCGGCACCGCCGTTGCTTGGGTCAGTCTCCAATTTGCTGCGCACCACGGTCACCAGGTCCCTCAGTCGGACCTCGAGGGTGGGGAAGTTTCCTCTACCGTGGATGCATACCACCTCGTTCATCACGTCGTTCAAACGACGGACCTGCTCGAAGCTCAGCACTGCCAGCCTCTGCTGGGGATCAGGGCACTCCGGGTTGTTGTTACTGCTGGTGGTGGTGTTGGTATCGTTGCCTCCGTTGCCGCCATTGGTCTTGGTGCCGTTCACCTGGCAGAGGGACTCCATCATAGCGACCCGACGCTGGCGTTCCTCGCCGATCTCCAGGGAGCCACACTGCAACAGGAATGAAACGGGATATGTTATTAATCGTGCCAATTTCACGCTCCATAAATTCTATAAAAGTACACTTTACTGTAGGGAATCACTTTCATCTTTGATAAACCGCGCGGTATAATAAACTGTTACTATATTCCATGTCACCAGAGTTCTCTTTCTCTTTACATTCTCTTTCTCACTTGCAACTCATTTTCAAATCTAGATATTTTACACGCTATGCAATTCGAAATCCTCAATTTCTCGATCGAAACAATTAGAGGATCGCCAATCGAACGGCTGTAGAAAATGAGGCAACTATGAGGCGCGGAAGACACGGAACTGCGTTACGTAACGAAGCAGTAAAGTATCGACCATCTCACCCAGTAATAAAGTCATGTAAGCATGTGATCGTTTAATTGTTCTAAACAATCGATGACGATCATTAGAGAAACTTGAGCGTGGGACGTGGCAATTGGAACAGAAGGTAGAATGACAATAGTTCTTACTCTCGAGTAACGTCACTGTTGGAAATTACGTTCACACAAATTTGTAAAACACTACGACCACCTCTACAACGAGCATTAATTAATCATACGCACAGACACGTTTCATCGAATCGTTTCCCCCCGATTCACAGTAGAATAAGTACGAGCATGACAGACAAGTGACACTGACAGCGTAATGATCATCTATCATCAAACCCGCAAGCCTGTATCAGCCTCTACTGTTTTCTCTATTCTCTTTCTATCAAAGGGATTCCCGTATATAAAAATAATAAATTTAGTAAAAATAAAGAATAAAAGTCTGAGGATCACTAAATCTTAAATTTTACTTATTTTAGGGTTCACTGGTTCTCTAAATTTTACAGTAACGCGTGTTACTATATGTATGTTGCCAAAGAACAGTAGACTATGTTCCCTAAGTATCTGGTTATGGAATGGGAGAGACGAGGGTGCCTCATCCCAGAACCAAAAGCGTACTTCTTCTCTAAAAAATATCACGCTAATTAATCGAATCTAACGAGCACGTATTTAGAAATGCCACGAGGTTACATCCGGGTAGTGTGCACGTTCGCGAACACCCTCCAACATGCTCGAACTTCTCATCGCCGTTCTATGGATTCGCGGAGCGAAGCGTTGTAGTAGACTGCTCGAACGTTCGCGTTCCCTCGAGGAAACGAAATCGTTTCAACCTTCGCGAACAGCTTTCACGACGCTTCGTTAAGCCTATCATTTCAGAGATTTCCTTAAAAACGCACGCCCCTGGAATGGACACTGATCACGAAATGTCACTGATTCCACTAAAGAAACTTCGCTGACAAAAAATAACAGAAGACATTTAATTCAGCACATTAAGTTCTCGGAACTTGATAGCGTAGAAAAATTGACTCACCGTGGAAATGAATTATGCAAGATCACAGATGAAGTGAAATATTAAATTCAACGAATAAAGTCAGCGTTAATAGGGGCCTTGATGGCTGGGCTGTTGAAGTCGAACGAATTCGATAGCGCGAGAAACTGGATTCGAATGAACGCACACGGACACGATAAGGCTTAATTATCGTTACTTCATTAGCTGATAACGCGGCGATTACGAGACAGCGGGCGTCGTTACTGTTATCGATACGACGAAGTCACGATTCTGACCGTGGCGAGTAAGCGACTTAACCCTCTATTTAACGATTTTTCTAAAGCTTCCATTGATACGAGAGAGAAACAGCGATACATTACTTAATTACTATTCTCGAATTGTTAGAAACTAAGCCTCTGCTAAAGTAATGACAGCACGCTTGTCTGCTGATGATTATTTTGTTTAATAAATTTATTGCTCGAGACTTGTCCAACCGCCTCTTTTCGTTTTGTTAAATTCAGCCGCGGCACCCAACACAAGGAGCGCAATCTGCGCGAACAAGTGAGACTCGCCATGAGACAAGGGGTTAATACCAATGAAATTAGCGATTTCTAACGACAACAGCAGAAGACGTTCGAAAGAACGTTTAACACTCTAACTAGCGATTCAATTACAACTCTCTCAGGAACGATAGCACCTAAACATGGTAACTTCATTAGTTAATAGCCACATTGTTAATTACGGCCCGTTGCGTCGCACTTGTCGTTCACTTCATACCGTTCTCCACTGACACGTAAATCGAACACAATTCAGCCGAAAGTCGATGGAATCGCTACGTCAATCTTGTACCAACGCAATCACCCCCGCTGATCACGAAAAAACCCGGTAGACCGTCCACCTAGCGCGATCCACTACGGCAAAACTCGCCCGAAGTGACCAACTGGGAAAACTTTCACTCGTCCAGAGCACACTCCGTTTCCCTAGCAGCAATCAGGGGACGATCGAAGAAAACAGAGAGACAGACGAGAGAACGACCTGCCGCCACCTGTGGAGCACGCGTCCGCCGCGCGTTCCCCAGCGGTGTTCAGAAATCAATCCGCGGCGTTAACGAAGCCCAATCGCGGCTTACCATGAAGAAATCACTCGACGTGGTCGAGTGCTCGATATTCGGTGGTCCAATGTATCACAGCTGGATTAGCCTCTTCGAGCTGACGCGACCAGACACTCGTGATAGGTTCTAGGTGTGCTCGAACGTGCCGCGAACGATGAGGCGTATATCCCAGTGGATAATCGGCAGTGTTTCACCAGGGAGGCTCTGACAATGCGGAGCAAGCGCGAGAATGAGTACTCGCAGTGTCTGCGCAGATAACGACCTCGGGGCTCTCGCTCCGTCGCGACCGATAGATCCGCAGCTGATGAGAGGCACCAGCGAACTGAAGCCAGCGGAGTGAAAGGCGAATCAAGCGGACTGGTGGCGGGCAGCGGTAGCGGCGACAGCACCATCAGCAGTAGTGGCGTCGCGAGTGCAGCGGGAGGATAGCGCGGAACCACCACTACTATCGACTTTACTAGTACGATTCAGAGAAACTAGAAGCTTCCAAAAAAATTAAGTACGAGGAGGATTTCAGAGGAGTTAAGGATTGCATCGCGCAATTTGAAATATTTGATTTACAAGGAAAGATCCCGAACCCGGAAATTCCAAAAATTCTGAAGCTTTTTGAATATGTAGGGGAAATCCTCGTGATTACAACGCGATTTTTGTTTGCTACCCAAATTCATTTTAGGGGGGTTGACGAGGTTGAATTTGTATGAAAAAGAATGGATTATGCTGTTTCGTCATTATTTAAAACAGCAATTCAGATTTTATATGGAAAAAAGAATTTTAGAATAGAGTATTAATATTTTTGTTAATAATCTTTTTCTAATTGTTTAAATAATTGATAAAAGTTTACAATTTGATAGATCTAATTAAAAGAAGTAACTTTTGTCTGAAAACTTTTTTCTATCTTTTACAGATTTCAAGTTGCAGAATAAAATTGAGAAATAGATAAATTTTCAGGGGTTAATTTTACCACCTTAGGGCGCAGCAATCAAAATTGCGTGGTAATCAGGATGAATTTTTGAATTTCCGTCTTTGAATGCAAGTAGTACCTACACGAGTACATCGAAATCGTAACAACGGGTGCCAAAGTACTAAGGTCTAATTATTCTGCTATTAACAACAGTGACAGAAGGTTCCTACTCTTGACTGGGGTAACGAAGAATCTGGATGTTCTGTGATACTTCCACATTGATCTAGATTTGCCCCGCTTCGAATTCCTCATTTGCTTTAACGTTAGAATGTACACATTGCGACACATTATGTCACGAATGGTGCTTACTAACCGTAGTAATGTCTCCGTAATAGGATCCATAAAACGGTACCCCGTTAGTAAATCCGTAACTCGCTGCACAAGTCACACAGAATGATCCAGAAGGCTCGAGGAAATGCTAGAGAGTCCATTCACTTTCTTACCAGATTTAGTTCGTAGAAGGGTGTATAAGGCACAAGGATCACATAGAATAAAGTAAACGTGAATTTATTACATATTTTGTTTTTACAAACAAATATATGTAAGTAAGTATGTACGATGTTTATAATAATTATTTTTATGGCAAATCTTTTTCGTAATTTTAAAATAAACGGTGCAATTTTTAATATTTATTCTTTCAATTCTCTTTCCCTCGAGCAACTATTATGGATGGGGTGCCGCAAAAAAAAATACTAAACTCAAAAGGGCGCCACAGGTAAAAAAAGATTGAGAGTCTATGATGATAAAGTGTAATACTATCATCATATGAGCAGTGTGCTGGTAATATTATTATTAATATTATACGAATATTCATGCTACATACTTCTATGTACCTTCGACCTTTATAGACCCTCCGAAGATATTAAACTGATTTATCTACCAGCTTCGCGAATATCCTCCCATGGTCACGCTTTGTTCTACCTAATCATTTATTAGAAATATAAGTGCGGCGAGGCACCCCATCTTCAGCAATTTTTCCATAAGTAGCACTTGCACCACGATCACGACGTTGAAGTTTGATCAACCGGCCACTTGAGAGAAGCGCGTTGCCCCAGATCCGCCCGCGCGCGTCTCCCTCTCCGCGGGCCGTGTCGACTGCTCCAGTACTTTCTATGACGTCATACCGAGGAACGCGTGGGCGTCTCTGAATGAACACACCAGTGGTGGTAAGGTTATACGCCCGCGTACAGTGGGAGGGACACGGTGAGCTCGTAAATTAAAGAAGGTGTGCGGGTGCACGTTTGGGCGTAGGCAGATTCGGAAATCGAGCAGATGGGGCGCACACCCTAATTGTATCTTACGAAGGACCCAGTCGGAAACGATGGGGAACGATGACGCGTAGGCCGCGATGAGCTGCACGCCACGCGTCAGCCTTATCACGCACGGTTATCGAGAAAAAGTTGACGATGACTTTATGCTGTTAGACCAAATGCTATCTCTTTAGCTTATTAAGTGATTTATCATTTCTGTAACAGGAGAAAGTTCTTATAAAGAAATTCCAAGGGCACGCATCACGCGTGACAAAGTCGTAGTTCCATTGAGTATTCGTACATCGACTGCAGAAGCTGTGTTTCTAATTAGTTAACCGTGAAATTTTGAGAATTTGTGGAGGAACAAGGTGGATGATACAAGTATTTTTCAATTTTTGAATTTTAAATGGCAAGTAGGTTTCGTAATAAATTGAAAGCTGCGCAAGAGTCAAGGGAATTGAAGTGGCCTGCAAAAATTCGAGGAAAATGCCCACAAGTAACCATCTATGGTTTCGTAAGATCTTTGCCTCGATGGAACGAACAGTTTCCCGAGTTTGACCTAGAAGGGTATCAAGTTAGCATGCCACTTGAATACGTCCGGAGGAGTTCACCGTATCCTTTCCACCGGCTCTACGCCCACGCAGGGGTGGCCGGCGCGGGGTGGCGGGTACCCGGACGCCCACGCGCAGCGTCGCAAAAGCTGAAAGCTGGACCAACAGGAGGGACCGACAAGTATTATCGATCTGCCCGATACCAGCAGTCGTCAACCCACGTCAACGAGGGGTCAGGATTTTATTTTTACACCCGCCACGGGCGTGTAATTTCCACGGGGGACGAAAATATGTTTTGGGGTTGGTTGGATCTTCCTAACGATGAGGGGCGAGGCGAGAGGCCTTGTCAATTGCGGGGAAACGAGAGACGACACGTATAATCGCATGACAACACGCGCTGCTATTCCTGACGTGACTGTGTACCAGAAAAGGCCATTATTCTAATTTTTTCGAATACATATTTAGCTGAAATAACTGTATGAAAAAATTCTATGTAGTCGAATTCACTTAAATTATAATTTAATTTAATAAATTTTAGTTAAAATTCTAACTAAATCCAATCTCTGTTCAGTACCGTACTGGGTATATTTGGAATAACTTTTGCTCGAGAAATGTTTGCCTTGCAAAGCAATTTCTTGGGAAAGTAGACAATTCGATTGAAACAGTCAGAGCTTAAAACTAGAGCAGCACAAAGGAGTAAGGAGTGCTTTCAATCTCGTTTTAGTAGATCCTACAGGAAACTTTTTCTTTTTATAATTCAAGTCATTAGTATACGCCCTTGAAGTACATATAAAGGAGAAAAGGGAGATTTATAATGCAAAGCGTGTAAAAACTGCAGTTCGAAGATAAAAAAGTGCATTGTTATTAACCTCAGGTATTCTGTTTCATTTGATTTACTTTAAATGAATCGAGTACTGTAGTCCAAGTTTCTGTTGCTCGATTAACTGAGACCGATAAAATATTACACCTTCAAATTTCGCCTACATAATAAAATGAAACGTTCCAAACCTGGACATCAGTCTCTATTAATACCTTTACCATGTTTACTATTCACTTAAATCTTCAGCTATTCCATAATTCAAAGGCACCTATTTAAGATATAATTCCGTGGATCCAGATTTGATGCAGATTTTTTACGGTACCTACTATTATCAGAGCTTCGCTATAAACACACCAAAGAAAGAAAACGAACAATATCAAAGAAAGGAGCAAAACATAATCTATCAACTATTGCGCCAATGGAAAAAGAGTTCATTTTATTTATTCCTGCTTTCCATGTCCCCGCAAAATGCCAACTGCCACGTGTCGAAAACAGACGTCCGTTGCAATACGTCTTAAAATGGAATTGTCCAGGTTTCTTTTAGACCTCGCGAACGCCATCGATAATCGAGAACGTGGAAACAAAGCTCGGTCAAGCCCTGGCAGAGTAAAAGCTTTTCAGCGATGACGCGTTAAACGCCGCTTCGGTTGCGTCAATAGGCGTTGTTTTATCTTTAAAATTAAGTCGGTGCTGAAATGATATTCTATCCTAGGTTCGACAGAACGAAGACCATTACCTCCAAGTTGTGTAATACCGCAAGTGTGTCGTGATAATTCTGTGCAGTCACGTAATTACTGCATTCTCTGACCTTAGAACGAGCGCGCTTTTTACAAACGCGATCAGCTGTTGCGAGCAAGTACGATGTGCTGCATTCTACCACGAAGTAAACAAGTTTCTCCGTCACTACTTCAGCCAAGTATTTTGGGGAATTAGTATGAACGTTATTTTGAAGGGCAATTTAATGACAGGCACGCGTGTGTTCTATGAAATAATTGGAGCAGATCTGCCAGGGGCATCGGTGCTGGAAGATAAACCACTTTTAGGAAAAATTGGTTTGACATTGCTAACTGGCATCGTGTTACAGAATGGTGTGGAATATGTAGCAGATACGTGATTAGTCACCACTTTACTTTACATAAAAAAACGGAGGTAGATGTAGATTAAAGTTAAATTAAATTAAATGGAAAATTTGAACATCTTTCAAGAATTTCAACACATGGATTTGCAGTTCGAGTCTCGGACCTTTTCTTGTCGAAGAATAAGACAAAGTTATGGAATACCTCTTTTGCATAGATGTCATTCCGGGAAAACTTGAATTTGTAAATTTATTGTGATAGGACAACGTCAGCGAAGGCTCACGCGACTATTCAAATATTTCTGCAGAATACACATTGCGTCATATTTATCAGAGTAATTTAATACACTTTAACGAGCTACTAATCAATCGTTGATAGTGTTTCTACTCCTCTTGCACGAAAACACTGAATTCGCTTATGTGTTTCACAAGGTACAATTAACAGATATAAATGCGTTGAATTATTTCTGCGAACTCAATAAAAACGATATTCATCGACAGGAAGTTCACGTGAAAAACGACTGTGGTTTCATGATCAATAATTACAGGCGGTTTCAACGAAACAACTTTGTTGGACATTTTCAACTCGGTTCACGATAAAGAATACATTACTTCTCATTCAGGGGGCACTGATTGTCAGTTGAATTCCATAATCACGTTTTAGCTATTTTTTTTCCCATCAACGTGTAACTTCTGCTTCGTGGACTTCTTACGCTACAGGAAACAGGAAACGGTACTTCCCAAGTATAAAAACAGAATAATTGGAAAATAATTTCACTTGAAGCGCTTCCCGACCACCCAAGAGTCTCATTATTCATTTCCCTCTCGATTGAGTGAGGAATCCAGATAAAACATTATCTCGAGATAGGTAAATGTCTGTCAAGAGAGTAGGATAGAGAACGCTTCCAAGAATGGATTGCGTAATGGAACGATCGCGCGTTAAATGCATCTGGGAAATCCATGCTGGTGCACGAAGATCAAATACCGAAGGAACCTCTCATCTGGCGAATATGAGATCCATTTCGACCGATCCGATATGTACATACTGGAAACTGGGAGAACATTGGCAGGTTTTTGTAACCTTATTATTATAGGTATAATATAAAACTTAACATTTTTATGATAGGAAATACAAATTAACATTTTTATATTTGCTTTAAGTATTCTATTATAACATTGCACCTTTTCTGATTGTTAACCCGAGGAAAAAAGCCGAGAAAAGAACCGAGAACCCTCGCCACTGCGTATCCAAAAATGTTCGCGACTGAATTGAGGCAGTCGACGAGGAGTCGACGAATGGCAGCGTAATGCAGGAGGAGTGCTCAGTGCACTGGGTCACTAGGGAGATGCAGTTTCAGCGGCTACGTGAAATCGTAATGCTTCGCTTTTCCACGGCCAGTATATGTTAGCGTGTTTCTCTACCTGGACGCACGTTTAATTTAACCCTCCTCAAATTGAATAGTTAAACTGAAAGTTGTGGATTTCCTCGCATAGGTACTACGTACTCGTAACAAAATTAATATACGACTGAATCGATGGTGATGGGAAATAGGATATTGATTAGCGGAGTTATTACACTTTAATGTGAAGGGTATAAAAATTATGTACACATTGCGTAATGTTCGAAAAATGAATGGGAAAACTGCTTAAATAGTTAGATATTCGTTTTAAAGTGCTTACGTACTTTAAACTGCGTTTATTATTATGTAAGAAATAATTTATTTTTGATTTTTAATTTTCTTTTACGACTAATGGCAATTAGATAGTATGTTCTGGATAATTGGAAATTGTAGTGTGTGCAGAATTGAAGTATTCTATGGTTCCTTGTTTGTAACAAGTGTTTGAGATGTGTTGGAGTGTATGTGGCTGTTATGAATGTTTTGAATATTATTTCATAACCCCCGTCCCACCCTTGCCAAAGATTTCTCAATAACAAGCAATCATTGTTGAAAAACAATTTTAACGCAAATATTAGATTTTTATTAAATTCCTGTTATTGCAAATGCAGATTCCAATCTCTTTCCACTATTTTAAGAGACTTCCCAAACCTGTGATTTTTTTCATTATTAATACTTCGTCGATCGTATCTTTCCCAGGAAAGGCAATTAAATCAACCCCTTAATTTCCAAAACATATCTATTCACAATTAATTACACTAAAAACAAAAGAAGCAATTACTATATAACCTAAATATTTCCACGTCAAATGTCATTCGTTAGAAGCCCTTTACCTAAGTAGTGTTTACTTTCTAACACATAAAATGTGTGATAAACTGTGGCATTAAAAAATTCGCAACTCTAGCTTATGAAAAGGCTTATCCCCATTTCAATGGTCGCCTCCATTGCCAAATTAAAGCACCCAGTGCCACTGCGTCAAACAGAGAATGGTCCTCATCAAACGCTCACAGAATTTATGCATAAATGCATTTGAAAATCCGTTAACAAAGATTAACCGGTCCCGACTGCATATCGACCGTTCCCTCCATCGACGTCTGCGCTCGCACGAGGGCAACAGACAACTTAATTCCCGTGTAAGCGTCCTCGAAACGACGGCTAGAATAAACTCGTTAACTCTTTAGTCTTCTTTCTAAATCCTCTTACGTCATTTATAGGAAGCACGAGAAATGAACAGCGACAGTCTCTTGCGCGCGCACTGAAATTGCGTTTCCCGGAATGACAGCGATTAGACGTCACACAGAGACACAATAGATTAATTCCCCGTAATACTTCGCGTGAAATGTGCTGCAGGGTACAGCGTTCCGCAGATTTAAGAAGAATTGTGAATACTGAACAGGCGTTTCAAATGGCAAGGTAAAGATTCATTGGAATCCAGCGATTGCCTGCCTGCCAGGACCGCGATAGAAGATTCCATTGCGGTTTGCGCGCCGGGAAGTGGTGCTTCTCGAAGGATCGATCGGGGTATCGAGAATTTCACATGCACACGATTTTATGTAGAAAATCATGGGCCTTAGTATTGCACTTTTCTTGTATGAAAAGTTTTTTTTACGATCGTCGTGAACATGTACTATGATTTTTACAATCGCCGTCGGATGTTCAAATCTTCATTGTTGTTAAAGTAAGAGAAGATCGATTGTGGGAGGAAGTGCAATCGGACGAGTACGAGATACGTCAGTGTATTCGATGAGAGTGATACGTTCCATTTCGTGATCGTGCCGGTTCTCCTTATTTCGCAAATCACATGGCTCGATGCGAACGCTGACCGCAGCGGAATGAAAATCATGATCGGCAATATTCTGTTTTTCCCTCCCGCTGAGCTAAAACAAACGAATCCTCGATTCGCGTTAATCAGAGAAAAACACGAGCTGTTTCGCCTGCGAATTAATTCGTGACCGCTTGAAATTGAACCGCGGTATCTCCGTTTTGGTGATACAGGGTGAGAGAAATTATTTTTATTCTACTTTTTCGATTTATTTTTTTACTGTATATTTAACTTATAAGGATCAGGCCGCTGTTCACGTGATGTATGTTACTTGAAATTATTGGTTTGGCCAAAAAGTTCTTTCGTATTTTTTAATGAAATATAAAAACCAAGATGCATATAAATGTAAACTCAGCGGTTAATATATTTTGGTTCGAAGAAGCCAATTGAAATGCCATATTAGAAAAATGAGAAGACACTTTTGCTAAGCCAATAATTTTAAGTGATACATATATGTCACATTAACATACGCCTGATTCTTAATGGTTATTGTTCAAGAACTAATGAATAGATTACACGTAGCTGTTTGTTAATCCTTGACCAAGATGCATATATAGTTCACTATAAAATTTTTAAATTGGTCGCCTCGTACTTCCATGGACACTAATATTGATATTATTAATATTCCTTTGGTAATATTACTATCATAATAATATATTAATATTAGTATTAACATTAGAATTAATATAAATATTAGAATTAGTACAAGTATAGTGAGCACCAGTATTCGGCCTAAAATCATGTTATTATGAAAACTTCCTATTACATAGCTTGCATATTTATATTCAATTTAAATAAAAATTGAATAAATCCTAAGTAGCATATTTTAAGTATCGATAACATCTACATAAAGCTGAATTTCCTGCTAATTAACATTTACGAGGAAGAAGGATCTGATTATGTTTTAAATTTCATAATGAATATAATACTTATTTATTACTTAATAAAATTAAAACAGGAAACGAATAGATAAAAAGCAAACTATATTCACTGGATATAATCCACTGTCTAATGACTCTAATGGGTTAATCTTAGTTCGTTCACCATAGATTCTGCACCAGGGTACACAGTTCTGAATGACAATGTACACATCCTTACGGTCCATGCATCGTCAAGTATCCTCGACGAGCTACACTCGATCGACTGTGTTTGTCATGACGTGGATGCAGTTCGTGTAACAGCGTTACTTTGTTTGACAAAGGAACATGCATGTCGAGGAAGGCACGAGGATGTTACAGGCCAAAGTACATTAGATCACAGAGGCGTCAATGACTCTGATTTCCGATAAGACGCAACGAATAATTGCAAATTCTTGTACGTGCACAGAAAGTTTTCTACAACTTGGCAAGATGGACCAGATAATCTTAAACTATACATTGGAGATATTAAAGTCTACTGACTAAATGATCAAGATAAATAGAATCGGAATGAACAGAGTTAACCTCATGCCTCATAATTATGAAGAACACTAATGCGAGGGATTAATGTTTCCTACACGTCATTACGTGATTGAATTCAACAAAAACAAGATGCAAATAGAGAACTCTTAAACAGCCGTTGATTTACTGCTGCAGTTTATAATTATTCATTAATTAATAATTAGTTTTTTCAACTTTTCCTTCCATTTAACCTTTCGCACTTCCAATATAAATAAACGTTATGCTCTGATTTCGTTAAACTATAAAAACAAAAGGATTCATAACTCTTAGGATCAAATGAACTATTGCCTATGGAATTATTCTATCTCACGACTTACAAAATCGATATTTTTCTACGATATCTACGAAATTATGTTATTTTCTACATCAAAGTCTTGTGTGCAATAAGCGCGAAACGAAAGTATCTCTGGCCAATTGACCATCTTTATTTCATATATTCAACCAAAAACAATTTTCATTCTAGACACGGAGTTAAAATAACAAAAATTCCACTGAAGTCAAAATATGAAATTAGTGTCGCGCGATTAATGAAACAAAAAAATAATGGAACATCGGTGAGAAGTTGATTCACTGTTCTGTACCGATAGTGGGACAGTGTTTGTCCAACCTGCCCCCACCGTCGTCCGAAATTCGGTGTTCCGCTCTATTCCGAGGTATCGCCGGCGGCGTCAGAACGCTAATAGGCCGCGTGTGACTCAGGTTTTGGCAGACACTGGCGAAAATCCGAGCGGACATTCCGCAGAATTTCCCCGGTAAATTGTGTGCCACGAGAAACACAGGCTATTAAATATTTCAAGTAGCAGTAATTTTGCGAAATTCCAAGCTGCTTATACTCAATCTGTATGCATTACGAATTCGGTAGTAGAATTTTGTTACGATTAAAGAGTTGATTCGACGTCGCGTGGCGAGCAATTTTTTTCGGTTGCATCACCGTGCCCGGAACGCACCGTTGCCAAGGCAAATATTAATAAGCGTGATTTATAAAACAGAGCATTAGCGCGGGATGCAATTACGGCGTGTAATGGTTTCGTAGCCAATTAGAGGCGCATGGATGTGGCAAAGTACATATATCGAATAGAAGCGCAGGCGCGTGTAACGGATAGGCTATCTTCAAAGTGTCGAGATTCGATCGTCAGTAAAGTATATAAATTATCTAATTTCTGACGATTTTAGTAATTCTGTGCTGATTTAAAGTAATGTAGCTCCAGGTCATTCTGTTGTGGGGACGTGCAAATTAGGGTTTTTTAATGGCTCCACACATTCCTGTGGAAATCCAGAATTTAATAATAATTTATAGCGGAGTTTCGGTAATTACTTAAAAAAAAGACGTAGGTATATGTTCCGTACGTATTTGCTAAAAATTATAGGGTTTCATTTAAAAAAGTGAAGGTGACCTTGAAAACTTTAAGAAAAGATAGTTACAAAAATACATTATAGTCTGTAAGCCTCTGTAAACCAAAGTACTTACAAAAAATAACTTAATATTGTCCAGTAGTAGAAATAATTAAGGTGATCAAGTTAAGTTGTCCACCCTGTATATGAAGTAGTAGTGGCGAACCACGTGAAGAGACGTTTTTCTGCGAAAGCGGGAAGAATTTAATGAAAAGTCACTGTTCTCTGCTCCAATTGCATTTGTTTAGTGCTACATGTTAGCAAAAGACCGATCGATACTGGAAAATACGTTCCACGACGCATTTTCAATGGAGGTGCATGCAAGTCGCACGCGCACCGTCAGGGACCCTCATATCCATTGAAAATGCATTGCATAATATTTCGACGGTCATCGGCCTGCCGTTGACTGAGCAACGAATCAACCTTTCGCTCCTCGACCGTATCGCGCGTCGTTAAGTTTCAAACGTCGTGCAATTTGTCACGTTTACACAAATTACTTGCGACAAACCGACGAACGAAAAATTATAGGCACAAGAATTTACGTATTTCTGCCTATCATTCTTTAGGGGCTTCTACCTGTTGCTATGATTACTCGCAGAAGTTTATGCAACGTCGTAATGCTTCAGAATGTCCTACTCGCTAACATAATCTTGGAAATATCTATTAGCACCTATGTGGAATATTTGAACAAATTGACGAAATATCCAATACGATTTTAATTGTATTTTATTCTTTTTTGCTTGGTTTCTATCTTCACACTATTTTCCTTTACATTGTTCATTTTGGTGTATTAGTCCTCTACTGGTTTTCTCGGTACTCTGTGTATCAAAGTGTTTTTTCGTATATATAAATAAATAAATAGATATTTCTCTGTAGCTTCTGTAACACAACTCAAAAGAGGGTGTAAAATATAGGGTTGATCAGATATTCTATTGAATTTATTGACGAATATACTATCTGTGATTCTTAATCTGAATTAAAGTCAATTTAAACAAATTATATTATATTCAGCTATTAGTCAGATGCAACTTTTAAACTGCTTTCCCTGCAAAATTTATATTCTTTAAGTCATACCACTATCAACGCCAATCATCGATATATCAAACATTCTGTTCCTAGTGAATTAGTACCTACAAACACAAATCATAAAACTACTTGAACGTAGTACACGTTCTGTCCGCAGTGAATCAGTATCCACATCAATGGACAGTATTAGGTATATTAAAATTCTTCTTCCACAAAATTCCTGAACACGAGTGGACTATCTTGATCGTCCTCTCGAGGCCACTTTTCCAATCGCCCAGTCATCTGGCCAGGCGCAGCTGTAGGATTTCCTCTCGTTCGAATCGAATTACGTCGAATTGTAGCTTGGTTTCCGGGTGCATAGGCACAGGGGATCGATGCCGTGTAGATGAGTCACGATTCCCCGTCGACATTAAAACCGTTTTCTCGCCCCCTCCTCAGCGGCGGTTGCATAATGATCGAAGAAGACGAGCGTCGACCATCGCAGAAATCCGCGGGCCGGCGATTTTCCACGGAGCATCGCGGAATAATATTCCCTCCCCCTACGGGAGAATGTAGGCCAGGCAAATGCCGCTTTATGCAACGATTCCGTGACCGCCTATATCCGCGTCCGACCACGGTTTTGAATTCTTTAGCGCGTCGATTCGCGATCAATTATTTATCAATTTTCTACCGCGAGCTTATCTATAGGCCAGGTACACACATCGCGCGAACCGATATTTCTTCCGTCGCCCTCTGCCTTTTCTCTAGGGTTATCGATTTAGCTCTTTGGGCCACCATTCCTGTCTTCCACGCGATGGCAGTAGAACTCGGTCTCCAGGTTTTCATTTAATGGGGGTGAAGGAATGCAGCGGGTAGTTAAGTGCGGTAAATCGAGGAGTAGGTAATTGGTACCTATTTCATTTCTACAGCTTTGTGCCATTTCAATTTGGTTTCGAGGTTTTAATATAATAGAAGTGAGAAGTGAAGCAGAAGGGGGTTCGATATCCTGGACAAGGAGTTATGGATGCTTGACGAAGGAAGTTTTACAAAGAATACTGTTGAAGAAAGAAACTTCGGTGGTCGGCTATATTTCAGCCAGAAACTTAGTTCGAGCTTAAGGGCAACAAAACTGCGTGTAGTTCTTAGCTCACGGTTTACTATCTTCTTAGTATTATTTTTCAAGAATCCTGTATAGAACGAAGTCGTTTTGACAAAATCATTGGTACTCGTGAAACTTTAGGTAAGAGTTTTGCATATGACCTTGTTACAACCTGTTGGGGAGTGTGTACTTGAATTTAAATCGTGGAAACATTTTACCATAGTCTCTTTTAGTACTGTAATTAGTAAATTAATACTACAAAAGTGTCTTTAATAATCAAATGCAATAAAAGATAAAATAACTCAACGAACTTGCTAAAATATTAATTTAAAACAGAAACTGTCTAAACGAAGATATGAAATTACATTTTCAAAAGTAAATTGTATCTTTAATTGTATGCTTCCTCTAAACTTATGAAACATGAAAACAAATCCTAGAATCCGTACAGCGGCTCGAATATTATTTAGGAATCCAAACAGTGCTTCTATTATATAAAATTCGTTTCCTATATTTGAAATACAGTTGGAGAACAGAAGCCCGATTATCCGTCGATAGAGCTTGGATGTATTACATTCTACAGCATCAAACGCATAAATTAAATAACTGCATTCACAGTCACGCCCGCTTCAAATAATTTATTCCGAGGTGTATGCGCACCAAGGATGAACCTGGCTTTAGTCAGTAAAATATGGCAAACACGAATGACACACAGTGCAAACTATATTTGCCCAACGTTATACCCCTGTGCAGATGGAGAAACTACACGGGATTGCCGTAGGCGCAATTTTATACAAAATGTTACTGAAACAGGTGGCCAGACTTTAGAGGATTACTAAAGGTCGCATACATATACGTAGATCCAAAAAATTGCCCTTCCAAAATGGAAAAGATAAACACTAAAGAAAAAGTGCTGTGGAAATCAATCGCTTCTTTAACGCAATAAGTAAAGAAGAACTTATTGCATTAAAGAAGTGATTGATTTCCACAGCAATACACGCCTCACATTGGCGTTTCAGGGTCTGCTGAAGATGTTCAATAATGCCTGAAGTATTTGAAAGATAGTTAGACGAATCGATAGCGAGATTACAGTATTTTCACAGTAGCAAGAGGAGTAAATAAAAGCCTTAAGGTGTCCTCATGAATAAAAATCCAAGGAATTTAAATCAGGAGAACGAGCAGGGCATGGAATTGATTCTCTTGTGCCAGTTCATGGAAAGGAAGGATTTCCAGACCGTCGTTTACGTGATCTATTTTCATCCTTAGGACGAGTGTTTGGATATCTGTTTCAATTACACCCTGTATATTGAACGATGCAATTTGCTCGTGAAACTTCGTAGGTACTTAAGGGTGAAGGGAATTCGCAACAGTTCGATGCAATGACGTTCGGAGAACTCTAATCTCGGGAGACACAGAATACTACACGATGCACTTTGAACGTAGAATCACTTTGGAAAGTGTTAGGTTTTAACGAATTCCAGCCATTTTCACAGTGAAGAGTCCCAAGTAAAGAGATTCAATGCCCGATTTCTTCGGAAATAGCTGATTCCTGATTAGGAAATTACGTTTGCAAAGCTTGTCGACGAAACTACTGGAATCCTCTGGACACTGATGAAGATAAAACGCCATTACTTGCTTTCGCTTGCTTGCGACGTCTCGTCATGTAAAAATTCTTCCAAGTTGCTTGCGACAAGTTAACTCGTGTAATAATTCTCCCAAGTTGTTTGCGACGAGTTACCTCGTCATTTAAAAATTCTCTGAAGTTGCTTCCGACGGAATAACTCGTCGCGTGAGAATTCTCAGAAGTTGCTTGCGTATTTGTCTTCGATTCATTTACCTAATTATTACGGCGTAGCTGTACGCATCGGCCTGCTTTTAAACACGCATCGTGAGCGCACTTTTGAAAAAGAGATTTCTCGTTTAGCAAGTTAATTCGAGCTTACGGACGAGTTCCAATGAATATTTCACCCGCCAAGCGATAAAAGGGAAAAAGAGAGGGAAGCGACAGAAAATGGAAAGTATTAGGGGGGACAACAGGAATTATGCAGTCGGCGAATGCACGCAACGCGGCGCACAATCCCAGCAATAATTACACGTAGGCGACACCGAGTCGCGTACGCTTTGGACAAACGACACGCGATTTAGTGTGTTATCCATCGTTCAATTTCCATAGGGCAGCGTGTGGGTGGTTTTTTCGAGTGCAACGAATAGCGTGCGACCGGCTGCACGCGTTTCTGTACCGCGACGCCGAGAAACGTTTCCGCAGCCGACACTTTAGCGAAATCTACGTCGAGATTCTCGAGCAATGTCGAAACATCTGTCACTCGCGAGTCTGCCCGAATCAAGCTTTCGTTGCGGTAAAGCGAGGGCACTTGTATCTCCTTAAAAGAAACTTTTCCTTCGAGGAAAGCGCAGGAAATTGCACGGAGCAGACAAAACTTTGAACCTGATTTAATTGAAAGTAGCATTTAGGTCATGTGCGCTCGATGTATTACGCACGCTAGGCATTAGTTCGGAAACGCAAAAATGATCGTTGTTATGTGTGCTAGAAATATATGACGTTCGACGGGGAGCGTGTGAAGGTACGAGCTCCTTCTGAATATTCAGATTACCAATTGATACGTCGTTTGGAAGCGCCGCGACTCTCTTTAACGAGGTGCACCTTTGAAGAAGCCCCGACGCGCAGACTGAATGAAAGTGGAAAGAGAAAACGGGACTCGACGAAAAGGGAGAAGGCGAAAATGCACACCGCCGAGACACGTCTTCCTGACTCATAACGGTGCACAGAGAATGAAAGCGATCGCCGTATATGTACGCCGTGAATTATAATGCAAACAGCAGGTGGGGAAATGCTCCCATTTGCGAGCACCAGCGAACAGTCATGGTGTCTTTCATTTAAGAACAATCTATTTATATAAAAAATTGACCCCTCCAGTGCTAAATAAGTATTAATTAAAACGAATTACTTTCAGAACATGGTTCACCATTATCTCGGGTCTCATTAATTAATTTCTTTAGGCTAGTACATATAAATTGAAATGATCCACAGAAGGTATCGTAAAGTTGTCCTTTACTGAGACAGCGACCACATCAAAACGTTTTCTTCTACGTGTTTGATATAATTATGTGGCACGTGGATAAATTAAACGAAGTCTATTGTCTTGGATAATCTAGGGGATATTCAGAGTACCAATTTGTAGTTTTTATTACGTCGTTGGTGTACCTAATTAAAAACGAGTACTGTATTAAATGAAGTGGTTACTCAGACTTGGTTAAAACACACAAAAAGTGCAATAAGTTGAATAGAAAAAACAGGGACAAAGATAGTGTTATAATAGATGAGATTCAGAGGAAAGAAATTACGCTGTAATTAAATCTATTTAATTCTGAACGAAAGATGAGGGGGGACGAAACACGCGCGTACAGATAAGCCAGTGGAAATCAATGAAACTGTAAAAGAACTGAAACATAATTGCATAATTCTTCGCGTAATAAAGCTGGCAGAAACACTGAAGCCAATCTCGATAGCAACATCTCGTTGATTGAGTAACAAAAAGTACTCAAGTGTAATCGAATTGCTTTCCAGATGAACGCACCGATAACTGGACGCTTAAGTGTCATAATAGCGCATCGTACAGGGGAACGCTGGCTGTTTCGAACTAATTCCTGGATAACGCTCAGGCCAACGATGTAACTTGGTTTCAAAAGCGATTCCGCGAACCGGCACGATTAATAAGAGCAGATAACGAAAGGAGAAAAAAGGAATGACGAGAGTGGGTCCGTACACAAAACCGGGTGATCTTAATTACATTAATTAAATTCGAAGTTATCGCGGCACGGTAGCGTAAGAAGGAAGCAGATTCACACTAATTACCTTGCGAACTATCGTTACACGCGGCGTGTACGTGAAATCGTACGCTGCGGCGGGTTGCGTCAGCGTCGAAACGAATAAAGTAGGAAAGAGCAAAGTGCATTAACCAAGACCAGCCGCCCGATAAAATGGCTGCATCGAATAATATTGCTCACCGATAGCATCGACATTTTTCTGTTCGCCGATTTCTTCTAAAATTGATTCTTTTTGCGCGCGCACGTTTCGGGAGATTTGGGCGATTTACTCGACCACTGTGTATTCTGTAAGTTCGATTTTTAGTGGAAGTATCACTGTGTTAATCGTTTGGCAATTTTTTCACCTTTGGTTCATTATATTTGTTGCTAATAAATGAATGTTTCCTCAGGGTCCGGTGATCTCAACTTGTAGGATTCGAAACTGTTTACTCATTCCTTAATGTGTAATTATAATGTCAGATCAATGGTAATCAACACAATAGTTATAGACATACGTATACTACATTTTTCACTAATTCTTAATTATTTCTAAAATTTGTTCAAAAATTAAATAAAAAAATAATGGAATCTGTTCTTCTCTCCATTTATGCACCATTATAAACTCGAGAGGTGCTACGAATTATTGATACATATTTTGTGTTTCCAAAACAATTATAGGAAACAGCAAGCTCTGTTTAAAAACAATATTTCAATCTTCCAGATGAGTGTTTACACGTGTTCAATTTGGTCGACCACTTTGGTGGAATTTTGATGGTAATTTTGGTGAATGAATTGACCCGTGTAAATTCGACCTAATATTACTCTTGGTAAATACCTAAATCTTTAAAACTCCAATACCGATTTGAACACGACAAAATAACAAATACACTTCCTTCCACTTCATTTTGGATTGCAAAGGATTTAAGACAAGAAACTTCGAGTTCGATTTCCACAGAAAATCATAAATACCGCGCCCTTTCATTTACCGCATTAAAATACACAATATCAACTAGCTTTATGCAAGATTTCCATCCAAGATTCCAATCAGTAACCCGAACCTCGTACAGCCCCTAGTAAAATCGGCTTTCTTCGAAGCTGAATCCCAAAGCGGGCCCTACATCGCGACCAAAGGATCCAGCCGCGAGTAACGGAGAAGGAAGTCAGCAACAGGCGACGGGGGTTAGCGAAGGGCTATCCCAACGGCGGGTAGGAAGCGGGAAAATCGAAGCGAACGTTCGCGTGGCCGACGACGCGATCGCTGGCGACGTAACTGGAAAACGGGGTCACCGCGTGTACGCGGGCAAAGACGACGTCGCAGAACAGTCGAGGATGTCCCAGTTCCGTGGCACCAGGGTCGTTGCACCCGGCTTCAGTCAGCCAGTGCGGGCAGGCGCGCGCTCCGCGTGCCGCGAGAGTTTCGATTTCGCGATCGCGCACATCCGGGATACGTAAGTCCCCGGACCGTCTGACCGTCACAAAAAAGAGGAAGAGGAAAGAATAAATAAAAAAAGAAGAGAAAAAGGAAACAGAAATGAAACGGTGGTCGAAGGCATCGGCCTCCAAAGGAACACGGTATGCGAGCGGAACGCGAGGAAAGCACGCGATCCGCTCCCGTCTCTTCCCCCTTCGTCCAACCCCGCAGCTAACACTGAGATCGTAACCGTTAATTAGCAGCTCCTGTCGATTAGCAGGGACTTACTGGCGAGCGGTATCTCCGTGCAATTAAGAGAAAGCATTCTAGAAAGAAGGTGTCGCGGAATCGGCCGAATGGTGCAAGGTGGATCGAGAGACCTGGAGGCAGAAGCGACTAGAACCTGCGGGTGGTTTCGACAGGACTCGCGTGTGCACTGCTGTGGGAGGTAAGTGACGCTGTGTAGTCGAGGAAAAGGTCAGCTGAGAGTGAAGCGTGTAATGGGTGCTTGAGAAAGTCAGCGATCCGCGTGCACATTCTGGAAAAGAACCTTGATCGATATTTTAAGCGAAGCTTAGTTCGCTATTAAATTCTTGAGAGACAGCGGCACGTTTCTTGAAATATGAAAATATCTGAGGGTGCTATAATGTGTACCTACTATGAGCCCGTATGCCTGGCTTTTTGGAATGCTTATCGTTGCGAGAACAACAAATAGCACAATATGTGTGTAACATTGCATAAACAGAAATTTCTGATGTATAATCAGAGGATGTATTATGGCTTGCAGGGATATAGCGATATGAAAGTCATAGGGAGTGTCTCCTTTGTTTTTAAAACGGCGGGGATAAAATTATTACAA
Source organism: Andrena flavipes (assembly GCA_963971345.1). NCBI lineage: Eukaryota > Metazoa > Arthropoda > Insecta > Hymenoptera > Andrenidae > Andrena > Andrena flavipes. The sequence goes on from OZ020482.1 coordinate 58,898,954, forward strand.
ATAAGACAGAAATAATAAAGAATATCATCAGAGTATGGCACAACACTTCAAAACTACAGGAAGTCGCCACAGAATATTGCCTCCAAAGTCACCAAATATTGAGTAATTGTATTTCTCGTACAATATAGTCTTCAACTTATATAAATGTATTTAATTTGCATTCTATTTTACTCCACCGACATCTATTTTATTCCATTTAAACTTACGAAATATAAATCTTTTTGCTTGAGTATTATAATTTGGCCACCCAGTGTCTTGCAGATAAATCAACAGCCCAGGGAGGTCTTCAGCATAGTTTTTGTACATTAGTGCTGTAAGCTTGTGAGGTCGGCAGGAATGTGGCCGAATACGTGCCGCACTGGAATGAGCTGCCGAGAACCCATTTAGTGGCTTGTAGCCTGAAGAATACTATTTCACATACCACTCGAATGGACCTCAGGTTACTCACTTCAAATCTCACAAGTCTACGTAAGCATTGAACCCCACAGACCTTGTCCATTAAAACAACGAAGAATATTATAAAAAAAAAAGAAATGAGCATCGATACTTCTAAAGCGTGAATCTAGACAATAATACAAATGAAATATGTACGAACACAGATCCCACGATGCAAGTAACACAACATCTGCTCTTGTTCGTGTTGGTGAATGGAACTGGCAGGTGAATTAGGAGAAAGCGTTTAAAGGGGAAACGCTCGGAGTGCCTGCTTGTGCAGAGTTTCTTAAAAGTGCAGGTGTAAAATGTGCGAAAGAAGGTCCCAAGGGGAGAGGCACATATCTGAATTAGGTTGAAGAACTCGACGCAGGTCCTACTTAGGAAAGTAGAAGAATCCGTCGAACACGTTCGCTGGCATCTCTGAACACATGTATTTCTAACGCGAGAGCTACTCGTTGCCGATTCCTTGTCACTCCCACATCGCTTTCGAACAGTGGCTACAGTAAGTGTAACACCCACTGTGGAATTAATAGCTCGTCTTCTTTTTCGCTGACTCGCAGTATCTGGCAAGCATTAAAGCGGATTACGGGAACGTATCGTCTCGCGCTATTATTTCAATATTGGCTTCGTAGAAAAGCTCTCCGTTGATTGCATCTCCCTGCATTGTTCAACGCGCACGCACACATGCACACCGCGTACGAATAACCCTGTTTCTCTATGGCGACCGAGGCGCTTCGAAGATTAGAAAAGCCCGACGAAATAGCGCTCTTCGCTAAGCCAGCTGGCGCGGTAATGCGTCGAGCATGTTCCACTGAATCACCAGCGTTGACTGCTCCTACGAGACGCGTGAAAGCGGGTGATTGCTCGATAGGAACGTAAGATTCTTCAGAAATGCCTGTTGACACTTTAAATGGGTCGATCTAGAATTCTAGACTCACCACGCGAGGGACGTTTTGCTCGGCATGGCTTCCTAGTTCTTAAGTGCTCAGTTTCTTGTTAATGTATAACTGGGATTTGCGAACGACAGGCAGTGTGAAGATAAAGCACACAGTTTTAGGTAGACGATTCGTGCCGTCACAAGTGGCGGATTTAAGGAAAATGGTCCAGGTGGCAAACATTCTGGGACACTCTGTATGCGTAAGAGAAGTACAAATAAATCTACGCGCGTGTGGTATGAAAATTATGGGGGGAATTACAGTGTTTGGATAAAATCATTTTTGTTTTTGCTTTTCATTTGGCTACAACGATCTAAAAAAACAACGTGGGAGAAAATATTTCTGCGAAATAAGACACTCGAAAATCGTGATGTTTCTTTAGATCTATTGGTATTATATTTCCTTCGTGGATAATTATTTAAAGCTTTACTTCTAATCTATTAATTGCCGTTTTTTTTCAGGAATTCTGGTAGTACAGTGTCAGTGCAGCGTTTACCAAAGTCAGGAACCACAAAATTGGATTTTGAAATGTTTTCGTACTCGCACAAAGGATAAAGGGCGAACTGTACCGTGGCAATTACCGCAGAAATAACCTACCGCACTTTCGACCTGCTCTTACGTATCCGAGGTTCGTTTCTCTGACGTAAGAGCAAAGGAACACAATAGGCACGAGAAAGAAGCTTCGATGACGAGAAAAAGGAGGACTGAAGGGGGGATTGATGTGAAGTTGTGCTGGCGAAACGATTACGCCCTGAGAAAAAGACGACAGGAAGACACCAGAGATTCCACCTTTGCTTTTACCTCTTATTCCCGTTTCGTTTTAACATTTTCAACCGAAATACGAAAAGATTGCTCCACTTAGTTGCAATGGAATTACAGTAAAATTCTATTCTTCGGCCATTTTTGTCTTTCAAATATTTTAGTACCAACGAAACTGTACATCCTTCCACTACCTCAAGTTTCTATTCAATTACAAGGCGAATATCTTTGCTGTTACTAAAAAAGGGGGAAACACAAATGAATGATGGGTCATCATTTAACAGAAACAAAGTCGAAAAATATATATATTCATATAATAAGTATTAGTTATTGAGTTCATAAGTTTTTATTTTTATTTTTGGCGAAAAAATTCTTCATTGATTTTGGTTTCTGAACCCTACATATTGAAATTGCATGCAAATAATCCTGGTCTGCGCGATACGCGCGACGCGTTTGCATGCGTTATCCAGTGCACGTGGTTACCAACCCTGACGTCATTGGTCATTGATCTTGATCCTATCATACGCAGGTATCACGTGTCGTTCATCTCTTACACTGGTTTCCCCTTATTTTTAGTATAATCGTCTCTCACTTGCTCAAACTTTCTTTCTCGGGGCAGAATGTCCAGCGCGTTCATCAAATTTTATTTGCATATAATTAAGTGAATGAATCACTGTTTCTTTTCGCATATCCAGCAAGGATGACTTCGCTAGAATTCACGGTGGATCTACGCGAGTAGCACCGATTCGGCCTTGTTTACTGTGAGCAAAATAACAACTGGAGAATTTGCATGAAACCGCCGTCTCATTCTCCGGTCGCTGAGGCTCGAAAACTTTCGTCTCCGAAGCAGTAATATCTTTCAATCGTTAATGTCAACGCGGCGATGATAAAGTATTATCGTTCGCGTTCATTATAGGAATGTTCATTCAGAAGCCCTAACTGCTGTGACGATAGTTGTCACCTCGACTCTCCTCCATTCTCATACACATTTTACGACGCAATTCTATTTCGTCGGTACTATTGGTGACTTATTGTTAGTGGAAATGAAATGTTTTATGAATATCGTTCACGGAAAGGCAGCTGTAAATAATAGCCACTTCGATTGCACTTTGGATTCTGACTCAATTCCATTTAAAAAGCTATTTGTGTTCCGCGCTACTATTTTTCTACGCTTTTTCACGATTTCAATTAAAATCTATATCTCGATATCTACGTTGGCTTTTTAACTCAAAATAACATTTACTTTAAATTACTACATACTTAGAGTAAAGTTATAACAATATAAACATATTTTTTCAGTAAAAATATTGTTATAAAAGTATTTTTCAGTGAAAATATTCTTATATTGTTATAAATTACGAATCGCAAAAAGTGACATTCGAATAATTAAGTAAATATATAAAATAGTAATTCTGTTATAGATACAATTCTTCATAATTTCAGCTTGTAACTTTCGACACTGAATCGAGAAATACCTTTTTCGCTCGAATGAAGGTTTGGGTTCACGGAACATGATAAACTATTATAACTCTTATCTTTGACAATACATATACAGTTGTGGAAGAATCGCGTGTCAGTCACCGCGTGATGAATTTCCTCAAAGAAAATGGATTTTACATTGAATGTGCCACAGAAAATTACAAGTGACGATAAAAGTTGCGTCTAGGCGGCAACCTGTCGCGCAGACGCTAGACGAACAAGCTGGTCGTTAAATCAGCAATTATATGGCGTCGAGGGTCCGCGATGTCAGGCGTCTCGCGACGGTCGATTATTTCGTGCGAAATACGAGCCTGGCGGCTGTCGCCTTCGAGCTTTACAATGACGATGCCGGATCCGTTTTCAGTAAACTGACGAGATAAGGAAAATAATCATCAACTAGAGAAACAGATACGATAAAAGAGATGCAGAGGGAGGCACAAAGGAATGACGATGCGAAGTATCGTATGTATAATGGAAGGGAAACCTCAAAGGAGCTGCGACGCTATAGAGGAAACGCCACGACCTTGTCGAGGTTAAGCGAGCCCTTGCTGGCTTCATCGTTGTACTTCGCAGCTGGAGATGCAAATACTGTCGGCACCACCCCTCTTTCCGTATTCCGAGTGGAATACGTTTAACGTTATAAGAAGTTCGTAGTTGCCATAGAATCTGGGTTTAATCATTATCGAAGATTAAATGGAATTTTTTTAATTAAATATTAAATGCTATCACTTGTCGCTTTTTAATTGATTGTGGGATATTTGTATTCTTCAGACATCAAAGGACTTGGTATCAGTTCTTATTACAGAATTTATCTGAAAATGCTAAGCCTCTATAAAATAAACAAAATTCTTTCTTTTCGTTTTAAAATATTGCTATTTTGAGATGTGTTTGAAAATGTACGAAAACTTAAGAATGTTTCATTAATCAATGAAAAGTTAAGAATTTGGTCTGAATTTGATAACGAAATATTCGACGCGGGTTAAATGTATTTCTTCACTCACCGTTCACAGTTTTCGCTGCAATCTATTTTGTCGCTTTATATGGTGCCTGTAAGCTTCGTCGCGCACGTTCACGATCCAAAACGCTCGTTGACGTACAGATCTGGGGCAAAATCTACAAGTGGTTGCACCGCCTCGGGGCGTACAATTTTCTGGATCACTGATCGATTTGTGAAGTAGATCAATAAGGAGACTGTTCGGACGTAATACTATTTCGTCTCTGCAATTCTTGGAGAAACTTTTAACGAATATCTACCTCTTTTACGTATCGCCTAGTAGTGCTACGTAATAGGATAATCACAGTTTGGACATCGTCCCTGATTATTCTTTACTGTTACCGCAAGTAGCCTAATATTGAGTATTAACATTACCCTCGGAAATTATTTTTATAGAATATTAAAACAGACGATGGGCAATTTCTAGCACTATTAAATATCCCTGTAGATTTTGGTAAGCTCGAACTGGTAATTGTACATCTAAGGACATAAATTTAAATATACGATACGACGAGCCTGTCATACTGCAAATCAGCATCAAACTGATAGGAGCGTTACTCTGTTTTAAAGCGAATTAAACGCGTAGGCAGGCAGAATGAAAGTCGAAAAACGGAGGAATTTTTTGAATGGGTGGATCTGCACGCTAGATGCTTCCATACGCCGCGTGTACTCTGGGAGTTGAAGTTTCAAACCGAAGTAACTGATTATATAATAGAGGAGAGCTCTGCCAAGACGACCGCTTTCGATTCTCCCCTCTCGCTGGCACGTTCGCGCAGAATTCACGATCACGTGAGTGAGCAATCACGTGATTCTGACGCACGGAAAGAAAGTAATACATACTCATTCGGCCGATTTTACCACACTTGCATCATTGCAGGCCATTCGATTTGCAACTATTCCATCTGGAATAACCCATAAATCGAACTCCCCACAATCATTCGATCAATTTCATCATACCGCTATGCCAACGTTTCATTTTCTATTTTTCTCCAGTCGATTGAATAGTTACTGCTGCTTCGATTAACCCTGAAAGAACTTCTGGGGCTTTGCCTCACCCACACATATCCCTCGATTCATTTATAATTTTAATTACTTTGTTTAATTATTAATTACCTTGGCGGTGTGTAAAGTATGTTACAAATAAGAGGAACAAATGATGTAAATGTTATCAAATGGATATGATTGTAAAAGCAAATTTACCAATTAAGCTTGTTGCTTTTGAGACGATTTTCAAAGAAGCTTTCCCTTTTATTTATGTAGCATGAATTACACGAATTCATCAATTATGACTGTTAATTATAATTCTCAAAAATACTTATTTTCCTTTTCATTCATACATTTATTTTATCCCGTAGATGATAGACGTCACTTAATAGAAGCGTGATGAAATTTAAGTTCGAGAGGGGTCTCGTATTATCTTAGAAGTCGGACTCGGCTGAAGTCATCGTAGGGTTAACGAGGTACTGTCGATCGCAGTATATTAATCTTCATTCTTTTTCTTTTCATTCGACTTGCAATCGAAGACCAGAAGAGAAATGTGTGTTGCGATACATAACTGCATTTGTTCCGCTTGAAATCGTGATCGATAAAGTAGGCCGTACTTCGTACATTAATCTAATGGATATGATTTATTCCGGGAATAATCAGACTTCGGCGGCGAATTTAATTAAATGATTGTCGGCCAAACATTTTTTTCTTCTGTCACGATGATACTGTGCTAATACGTATGTATTTGTGTTCTATTGCTGGTGCGCGGTATTTGTATGCATTTTTTACCGACATGATTATTTTTTTGGCACAGAAGAGTAGCTTATGCTTTGACATAATTTCTACATGCAATCGCTATTCAGTAATTGCAACTGAATAATAAATACGGAGCGATTTAATAGTATTTCGATTTGGGATCGACTGTCTGATATATGGTGACACTTTCTACTTAATCGCTGAATTTTCTAATATTTGGAATATGATCGATTCTGTTTAGAGTGATCATTGAGTTTCTAATAAATAATAAGAAACGCGTCTTGTTCTATTTGTTAATTGTACAAATACTTTTGATGCTTCCTTTCGATATCAATATCCAGGCTCGTTTTAAATTTGTATTTTTCCTCACTGATAATTGAATAATGATTTCACGTGACGCACGTTTCTTTGAATCAACATTTCTCTTTTTATATTATGCTTAAAAGTATGTTTTTATTTTGAGGAGACATATTTTGACTCGTTAAGGACAAATATCCCTCTAATTAAAGGATAAGAATAAGAACGAGGCTTGAAATATTGGCAGATCATCGTTTCGAGGGTTCATTCTAAATATATCTCTTTCACGCCTATATTAACATGGTAATTAAGTTCTGCGATAAATGTAATACCGTGCAGCGTGGCCACGATTAAAAGTTATTTATAAACCCCCATTCAACGGCTTGTAACACCGACGTGTAACTCGATAAATCACGCTGTTTGGCAATGACCGGTTTGTACAATTACCAAAAAAGGGAGTCATTCATATTTGGAACAGTTAATGTGAGAGTATTAAAATTTTCCAAAAGTGGAGAGAAGTGTGGGGGGAAGATTAATTTTAGAGAGTCGTTAGTGAGAATTCAAGGACTCTATAAGCAAGTTTTCAGAGCTCTCACAAAATTTTCCAGAGTAAAGTTACAAAATTTTGAAGAGTTTCTTTAGAAAATATATAAAATGTATTTGGGGGCTGAATAATTTAGAGTAATTATAGAATTTAATTCTATCAAGTTTTGATACCGTTCCCATCCATCTCTTGATAATTAATTTTAATTTACAATAAATTCACTTCATTCTTCAACCACCTTAACTCAAAATCATTTCAATTGAAAATCAGTTAGTGTACTATACGTAAAATGTCGATTAGCTTCTGCGCACAAGAGGAGCCGTACGTATATACTCATGCAAAGCTGCGGCGTAATTTACGAAAACCACCGTGATGGGAAGCTGTTTCGAAACAGTAAACCGTGATTGAAAGCAACTACGCGATGGCTCTATGACGTAATCAGCTTTCAATGAACGAAGCACCTCGTGTTAATGGCGCCGTCAAACACTTTGAGTTCAGCTTCAGTGAAACAGTGGCTGAACTAGCAACCACATTTTCCAAGAATGTTTCAATTTTTAAATACTCGCGAAAGGGCGCATATTCCAAAAATAATAATTCTCTGTTTGACACGAACTGTCAGGAGCCTCGCAATGTCACTATTATCTTTCACAGCACTTTACCATGAAATCAACACGGAAAATCGACAACTCGAATAGATAACGTAGACATGTAGCCGAAATGCAGATGATGTCATGCGTTTATCACAGTTTCGATGGCGAAAAATTCATGAGCCCCTGATGACAGTGTTGTGCAAGTAAAAATATGCATATTTCATTATACCTACCTCCACGCGCGGCATTGTTGACCTTTCCTCGTTTTAATACATTTTTCAAGTAAAATGGCAGATAACATACCCCACGCTTAGAAGATACAGTGTAGGTACATTTAAAAATTATAATAGATACATTGAAATTCATCGAAAAAGCTACCACCCATTAACCCAGTTACAGTTCCGGGTTTAACTTTTATCTCTGACAAAACACTACTACTGTGCGTGGCAGGTATATTGTTCTCGAAGACTTGATGATAAGAAAATTAGAAAAGAATCTAGGATTTATTTTGAACAAAGCAATGCGGGATTGAGTATAAATAATCAGTTAAATAGTCTATTAATTATCAATGTTTGCAACGTACGAATAAATTTCGCTTTTTTGTTGTATTTTTTACACTCCTAAACAAAAAGATAGCACATGCGCTATCATCAAGTACTCAAGGCTATATTCCAAATTCTCCAAATTCTACGAATGAGTATACAGGGTGTCTCTGCAAGAAGAAGTCCTCTACGTCCCCTCTCTTCTTACCACTGGTACTCCTTCACAGAACTAGCACGGAACTGATAAGTGTGTTTAGATTTTAAGATCTTCCGAAAAGTGAAAAGTTTGCGCGAGAACACTTGCCGAACACTTGGCGCTTCCAGTAAACTCTAGATAAGGCTAATGATCTGAGCCTTTGGTTTCTTATCAGCCATCGTAGCGCTCCGCCGAGATAATGCCTCGAATATGAAGTAGTATTCGAGTGTCCTCGTGCTGGTAGCTTACGCGCGAAGTAGACGTTATCACGTGAGCCGTCGTTTCGTAACAGACATTGACATTACTGCAAAAGGGTCATTTCCGTGCGTATCCGTGGATCATCGACCGCTTTTCATCGGGCGTACGCGTTCGTGCAAGCACGTTAGCGATCTCTTCACGGTCGACGCCTTTTCCGTTCGAACGGTGGCCATCGTAGACGCACACGCGCCCAATGGCACGTGCTAGGCTGAGAAAAGTCTGCTCTCGTGATAGCGCGTTTCATGCTGGTAAAGATAGTAAATCTAGTAAATCTAGCTACCTAGTCACGTTGCCGATGTGCTTGAAGCGATCGCGGTACAGAGTCACGAATGGGGTGGTAGTTGATACTTTGTCGCTATTACATAAGTAACTGAAATAGAATGTAATGTGACCATGAGCAGATTTTATTTATTTATTTAATTATTTATATACGGGTGGACACCAGTGACAAGATGTAGTATACGCAAATACAAAATGAATTATACAGAAAAGAACAGAAAAGAACAGAAAAGAACAGAAAAGAACAGAAAAGAACAGAAAAGAACAGAAAAGAACAGAAAAGAACAAAACAGAACAGAAAAGAACAGAGAAGAACTAAGAAACAGAAGAACACTAAACAATGAACGCTTAAAGTTCGAAATGAGATGTCAAGTGACGTGTGGTGATGAAAAACACACAGATCCAGAGTCATGTGTGTGAAAATTGTTTAGGAGTTCCAGCGCCCATAACTTTTGAAAGACTAATTGCAAAAAAGGCATTTCAGACAAAAGTTATTTGCTTTCTACTATAGATTACGAAAACGATTGTAGTTACATATTAGTAGTAACAATTGTAATTTTTATTAAAAATGTTGAAGCTACTTGCTTCACTTTTCACTTGCTTGCTATTATTTTTCAGAAGCACCCTGTACAGTGTCATTAACAGCGTTGCGCCCGCAGTGCTTTTATCGTTCCGAAATAGCACCGTGTCGCGTGAAACGCATTTAGTCGCCTCGTTATTTCCAGCACGTATTTGCGATCGATCGCTTATCTCGTGAATGCTGGTGGACTCGGCAAACGTAAGAGCGTGTGCCGTACTCCAGGCCCCCTGCGCCCCGCTTGTACGCACATCAAACGATAGATCGCATTATGTACGACCGAGTGCCACAGAACGTGACGATCATTCAGAAAGCTTGCTAATCGATTTTCATTCAACACGCATGTATGTCCCCCACTCCTTTTTTTCAATCTTACCCAACGGATGCTTCGCTTTGCTGGCTGAGTTATGTATGTTTACTATGTAAAGACAGCGTGAGCTTGAAAGGGATAAAAAAAAATAGTAAGAGTTGGGGGGAGCGAAAAATAACAAAAACTAAGAAAAGGCGAAGGAGAACAAAAGGTAGATATAAACAGAAGATATGAAAAGGTAACAAAGGTATGAGATGATATTAAAGTTAGCAGAAGATAAAAAAAGATAAATAGAAGATATTAAAGTTAGCAGAAGGTAATAAAAATGTCAACAGATAAACATACACAGACGAGAGAAAAATATACATAGAAGAGGGCAAAAGGTAGCAAAAGGTTTCACAAGATAGAAGAGGGCAAAGTATAAAAGAGAGCAAACGGTAGCAAAAGGTATCAAAGATAGAAAAGAAAACATAGAAACCAGGAAGATATTGAGGCCGCTGAGATACTCCGAGATCGCTAGTTTTCATTTACAGAACATGGTTCTGGGAAATAATTATTTACCCATCAAACAAGTCCCAAGCCCCAGTGGAAAAGAATATCAACGATGAAAATTTACGTCCTGTTGAAGTAGGTATGCAGATGCATTCGCGTGCATATGCATATTCAATCGATTATCGATTTACCCAAAGCCTCGTACCTATCAGGAGCCAGCGTTCGCGTAGCATCAGTTATAAAACCGCGCGGGGGAACACACCTACGCTCACGTTTATTGCATTTTATACGTCAACGTCACTGACGTAGCTCGATAATCGGACACTAAACAGATGTGACAGATCGGTGTACAGACAATACACGACACGTGTGGATCGATTTCGACAAGAGATGAAAGAAAAGGATGCTTAGAATGGATCCACTGAACATGCTTCCAAAGAGTATTGTGTCGACAATGGTCGGGTATAATCGAGTATGACAATTAACTGGAAGCTTGACGCATTTTGGAACACAATGGGAGTTTATTAATTCATACATCTTCAGCTGGAATCTCTATTACGAGAACTTCGATCTTCTAAAGTGACTTCAGTTGTTAGAGGAAGCTCAAAGAATCATTCTACGTTTGTTTGGTGAGGTTGGCGTAGTAGTAATTTTAGTTACTGCAACTTTGCAACTTACTGTCACTTCGGAATAAGGAAATATAGATGCAAGTAATAAAAGTTTCCTTGAAGTTTCGCGGGAAATAGAAGAATGTTTGCTAACTTATTGCACGTAACCGTCTGATACTTCAAGCCAAATGCACGAACATTTTTATACATTTTACTCTTACTTTTGAAAAAATAACTTTTCATAGTAAATTGTCTCTTAACTTGCCTAAGCGAAAAATTTGTCAAGAAAAACCAATTTTCTAGTAAAAGTACACGTAAGTGTAGACATTTCTGTACACCTAACATCATCTATGAATTTTTACAGGGACCTAATACAACATATTTATTTTTTGAACTTATCGTGCCAATGAAAGCTTGAACCCATTAACAAATATATTGCAGTTTCTCGATCAGCAAACACATATATTCGCTATCTTCGACTACATGTATTAACGATCGAAGCATAGTTTCAGTTGGTTAGAAAGGCATATCATAAACACAGGTGGACAGGAACACGGGCCAAGGAGAGTGCATTGCACCAGCCTGAACACGGAACAATCAATTGTTCCTTGGATAAAGTACTGACAACCACGGAACGGCTGGTCTTAGAGGGACAAGGCAAATACAATATCGTTTGAACGAAACACGATACAGGTCATGAGAGCATCGTGTGTCGTTGCGTTTCAGACAGAAAGAATAGGCCGCCGAGTCACTGGCCTGTTCTACTTCGGTCAGCCTTTCTTTTCCCTCTGTCTCCTTTTCTGCGTGTCCCAAAGCACGCAGGCTTATACTCTATCCGCAGCACTGCATGATGGGGTTAGATTCAACACGTTAACTGGGGAGACTCTTTTCATATATGGTTCTCTTAGAACGAAGATATAACATCGTATATGTATTTTTACACAGTACTGTGTAGGAGATAGTAAGACGAATTCAACGAGTATTATTTTTTATTCGTAAAAATATTGTATTTAGAAGTCAAAATAGCAGTAGTTGGAATATAAAAGAACGGTCAATGTTTATGTGTACAATCTTAATCAGAGTTTCAATAAAAGTTGTTTATGCCGAACACACTTTAACTATTTTCTCCTAAGCAATTCAGTGACACGAAGAAATGGATCATTAAATGCATTCTTATAAACAATTTCTAGGCAATATCTCTCACCTCCACCAAAATTAGAATTTCTTTTGTATTTCGAAGCGATTAATCTGCATCGCAGAGAAACTTCAAAAGGGACAGCTGCCTTGCGTGACGTCGAGTATCAAGGAGAGACGTGTTGTCTTTTGTGCCACCCTGTTCGACGTTGTCGTCCGTTACGGAGACGGAAACGTGGAATTGAAAATTACACTCCGCGCATCAAACGAGCCGCGCAGTTGTCTACAGTTACTTCTGACGCGGAGTTTCATTCAAATCGAAGCACCGTAACGCATTTTCTTGTCGAACAGGTCGCTACATAATACAAGAGAGAAGGGGATTGCTCGCTTCGTAAACAACGCATCAAAGCAAGGTGTTGAATTGTTTCAGCGTCGCGAGCACATTGTGAAACACGACACTTTGAGTTTCATTTTACTCGTCATCGTGTGTGACAAGCGCGATTCGACGGATCAGCTGCCATTTGTAAGGTAAGCGTGATCACTTTGCCACAACAACTCGGGAGACATGCTGCTAAATTCGTAGCGTTTTCAACTATATAGACGAATAAATTGCACCTAGTTCAGTTAGAATGAAAAAGAACTCGCACGAATACTTCAATTAATTAAAAACATGTATTATACAGTTTTTTAAATAGAAAAAAAAATTAGGCAGCGTACTGTGACTCTCGTGTTAAACTTGCAAATATAGAATTTACATTGGTCGATAAATAACACAAGAACCAGAATCAAATGGAATATAAAAATTCTCGTTTGAAATTGCACCGTCGCAATCAGACAGTCCACAAGTATCCACTAAAAAAAAGGGGTTGTCAATCTATTCACTGTCAAAGGGTGAAGAAAACCAACTGCCAAAAAGTCGAGAAAAGCCTCCCAACTTTGTCCCAAGACGCGAGAAAGTGTCCGCGCGCAGAACTCACCGCGGGATAAGCGGAGAAGTGCCGAGCAGCCGATTACGCAAAGATCCCTTCTAATCGTCAGCCCGATTTCCGATTCTACAGCTTAATTATCGAGCCGTAAACGCGCGGCGCAAGAAAAGGCAGCGGGCAAGAGAAGGGACGACGGTGCCCGTGCCTCCTGGTCACATAATAGATTAAACGAAGTCGAGAGTCTCGTGAAGTTTAGCCGTAATTAAGCGCCGCGTGTTACGTCGCCGTTGCACGAAGCTGCCAATGAGAGTAAGCAAGCTAGACGACGAATTCCGAGGGCCAGTCGACGGGACGTGACACTGGAATCTCACGTATGACGATCATTTTATTTATTAGCATGCTTCCACGCCATCGTCGATTTATCCTCAAGCCTGTATGACACCGCGAGATAGGAGAGCTCGTTGCATGGAAACGCTTTCGAGATTTTTTGCATGCTTTCCAGCGCGTTCCCGCGTGCGTGCACGTATCCTGGCTGGCATTCCCCCGCAAATCACCTGATCTCTATGACTTTTTCTACGCTGGGCGACGGCCACTTCACCTAGCACGAGCATTTCCGCGAAATGGGAGTTTTCTTTGGATTAGGCGGGCTGCGGGCTCGTGTGATGTGGCGAAACACCGTTCATAAGCCCGCGAACCAGCTGTAGGTACAACTGTAGCTTTCTATATTTTAATCGCTCGTGGGAGTTATGCAATCTTGTTGTAATTTAAAATTATATTCTCTTTGTGGAAGTGGTAGCAGTTAGAGCCAGGCAAGGGTTAAAACAAAAACCACAGAAAAGTTAAAATAGTATTGATTATACCCATTAAAAAACATTGAGGAACAGTAACAGGAATTAAAAGATATCCAATAGAAATAAAGGTATTTGTCTTCTAATAATAAAATCTTCAAACTAAATTTACTCAATTCCAGATCATTGGGGGTTGGTAATTTTCTGCATAACGTGGCCCATTTATCACTGTCGTAGTAGTGGATAAGGCGTGGATAATGCGAAGTAAATACGATGAAATAATGGGTGCAAGATTATTTGACAATTACACGTGCAAAGCTAACAAGTTGTGGTTACTAATGTAAATTAAAGAAGACTGTCCCTAACATTAACAAATGATAACGAGAAATGTAGTCTCAGAGATACTGATCAGTTTCGTCGCGATTAAAGTGGAAGCGGTCAAGCGCGGGTGCAATTTTAAACCTGACCACTGGCCGAGTAGTTTCATTACTCCTATGGTCAGACGCTACCTTTTAGTCGAACCGCTCCCTGCTTTCATCATCTCCTGCATTATAGAAATCTCATTCTTCCACTATCTTTAATACAATTCCTGCGTTGAACTGAAATTCAAGCTTAGACATTTCATGCATCAGTTCAAATAGTAGTCAAATAGTAGTATTTTCAGTCTCCTAGGTTGTATTTTATTTGAATAAAATATTAATATCTCTTGAACAATCCTCTCTCATATTACTTTAAGTTACCTACTTCAATCATTTAAAATAAATTTTCTCTATACATTTAATCTTCAATGGAACTTTACTTACTATGTGTTATGCTTTCTTATTAATCTTCCTTCACTTAGCTAATAAACTTAAGGTATTTAAATATTTGTTAATATTGGTCAGTAGTAAATCTTTGTGCCAAATATCAATTAAACCCTATAAATTTCCCAGCTCGGCTCATCAGAATTCATTCGAATAAAAAAGGAAACTCGCGCAATTTCTAGCAAGTATTTCTGCTATCGTCGTGATAAAGAACTTGGACGATAAAAATGTCCCGGGACGTTTTTATCGTGCCCGTACAACAGACACCGAGTCTTGTGTATCAAAGCTCCAACGACCAACTCTCTTTCGACAACCGAGGAAGAAACTTGCCGAGTTGGCGGAATTCTCAACTTCCACCAGGATAATATATCGACCCCGCGCGCCGCGCCCGTTTACAAAGGCAAGATATCGTGAAGTCAGCGTACAGGTATCCGAGTTGGGACGGGTTGGACCGACGCGACAGTGGAGAGGACTCGTCACTTGTCATCGTCGTTGCTAACGTCGTTCTGAGAAATGTTGCCGCCGCTGACGAAGGATTCTGAGGGCTGCGCAACAGCCGGCAACCAGGAGCGTGCACAAATACCTCTCTACATCTATCCTAAATACCAGAAAAAGGTCACGTTCGCGGGGGGCAATGAGTCTAAAGTCGGGCTACCATAGGAATAGGGACACGACGACATTGTTCAGCGAATGCATCCTCCACGGATACTTTCACGTGGTCTGACACAGAACACGGTCGCGGTTCTCTCTTCTCTCCTCTTCTCTTTTTTATTACTCTTCTGTGCTCCTCTACTCTATTCTATCAGTTCTCTGCTCTCCTCTTCTTTCGTCTATCACTCTTCTGCTCTCCTTTTCTCTCTTCTATCACTCCTCTTCTCTCTTCTATCGCTCCTCTATTCCCTTTCCTCTCTTCTATCACTCCTCCGCTCTCTTGTAGTCCTCCGACCCCCTTGTTTTCCTCGGCTCGCGGAGTATGTCGTTCACTCGAACACAAAGAAAGTGAACGCAAGCCTCAACGCAACCGGGAAGTGGCCTGTTTATGCAACATGATGTCTCTTGCACCGCTCCTTATGGAATAACTTGCTCGCTGTGGTCATAAGCGGCGCAGGTATCGCACTCTTCTTGCGTTCTCTTCTTTTTGGCGCGATATTCTGCACTGTAAAAGGGTAACTGTTCTTATGCTTCTTCTAACAACTACTCCACAGTCTCTGCTTTTGTGGAAAATTGACGATAACGTTGGTAGTTGTAAGAAATTATACAAGGCATACGTGGCCTTTATTAGTGGACGTAGAAGAATGTGGTCATTTGAAAATAAGTATCTTTTCGTTAAGTGTGACGCGATAGTTGATAACGAAATCACACTGAAAAGAGAATTTACTGTCTTGTCTCTTTTATAGACCTAGTAAAATGTCCCACTTACTGCCACTTTATTTATTTTACTTAAAGAGAACGTAACGTATAAAGAATAGCGTACAATAATAATAACCAGCAGAAGAACAATCCCAATTTAATAATAAATTCATTTTGTAAACTTTTCTTTATACGTTACGTTTATATTAAATAAAATAAATTAAGTGACAGTAATAGGGACACTAGTAGTAATTGGGATGTCTACCCTATGCGGATATTTCTGAATAATCTTATCTTCCCATTATAGTCCACGTTACTGGATAATTAGATAAACACGATTTCAGCAAATAGAACCGTTTCTATTTAATTCTACAATTGCTGTAATCTCTCCTCTTGCTTCCAATTTCAACCATCTACAACTTGACAAGTAACTCCCTCAATTTTCCTCTCAGATACATCTAGTCCCTCTCCTTAGTGCAATATAAAACCCATCGAGTCGCTCCGTTCTATTGATACAGATACGTTTCACTTTACCATGACAAACTCCATCCAACCATGTCCTCGGGGAAATTACAAACTAAAACTAGCCAGCGGGTATAAAAGCTGTAAAGTACCTAGCCGTACCCTTGAGATCCCTGTCATAACAAAAATACACCCCAACTTTCACTGCTACATCCCTAAAAACCAACCTCCCATTAATTTCTAGTAAAAGCTCCGTTATAATACTAAATCATCAACGAGCATCGATTGCAGTTAAGAAATAAAGCTGCCTCGCTTCGCGTTCTCCTCAAAGAAATATACATGTAGGTATCTCCGTAACGCCATTCCTCACTTTCACACCAACCCCGTGTCAAACGCATAAGAAAGATGGACCCTTGCCGAATATGGGACGGCACTTTATCGCGCGATCCGCGAATATCAACCGTGCAAATCTGCAGAAGGTCCATGGACCGTCACCGCGCAATCTGCGGTGAAACGTGCAAGGATTCGCAATTGACCGTATACTCGGACCATGTTCTCCTCGGCGGGAGAAAAAGTTGATACATCGTTGGCGCATCGTTGATACGTACGCGCAGCGAATTTCATGCAATATCATACGTCACGAGTCGGCCTTTTTACGCAGCTTTTAAGGAGCGACGGTAATTACCTTCGGGGGGCGATTTATCGCGAGCGAGCGCGCGCGTAACGTCTGCCGGCGCGGCTCTCGCTTTCGTGAATCTTCAAGAAAAACGAGCTCGCGCCGAGAAAGGCGGTGAACGTAACCTCGAAGGGTCTCAAGGTGGAAACGCGAAACGGCTGCAGGACGAAATTGGGTCGCGTTCCGCTGGATCCTTGATGGCAATTGTGCGGCGTACAATCGGCTTAAAAGTATCGTAAGAGAACTGGGCGCTACGCGAGGGGGAGGTATACGAACTTAAGGCGGATTCACACATGTCGATGGTAAAAAATCGTTTCCCTGTTTTGGAATGGAGTAGTTTATACAGCAGTTGCTCGAATCAGTTACTTACACGGATACAAAGAGTCCACTGACTCTGGTGCGTGTGAATCCGCCTTTACAAGGGTGGTACTTTTGTTATATGTATGTTTGATGATAGAAACAAATATATAATTAAAAAATAATTCTTTTTTGTACTATAATTTTGATGGTGATAATATCACGTTAAATATTTCACTCTAAACAAAATCAGGGGGCACGATATTTCATAATAGGATATGAATCACTTTAATACACAAGCAAACGTCGAAATGAATTTGTTGTTAGAAAGCTTTCATACGCATTAATGAAACAAAATATTCTAATTCCGGAATACATTTAGTAATGTTGCATAAAATTGATAAAACTCCAACTTCTGGTTGCACATGGTGCTCCACGATTTTATTTAAACTGATATTCTCACCATTAAGATTGCAGTACAAGAAAAGAATTTTATTTTTAGTTCTTAGTGCATTTTTTAATAAAATCGTTCAACGTAACATTTTTTCAACGCGAGTGGATGATTTCACCATTCGAAGAATATCGACAAAAATTCCAAGTTTAACGCACAAAAATTCCTATTTATTTGCTTTCCCACGAAATGCAACTAACAGTGAAATTTCCCTAACACGAGAAGGCGCGACATCGCTGACGAATAAATTACCTGCATCTCCCATGTTTGACATCAGTTTTAATGGACTCTGACTAACCGAGCTCCCGTACAGTAGCTGATGGAATGCTAACAGCACATTCGGTTAAGTAACGTCTCAATATCGAGAGGTAACATTTGCCTCTGAAGCAGGCGGTTCAACGATCCCTCGAAATCCGCCGGCATGCAAGCGAAATTAATAAATGGGCGACGAGTAAACAACTCTCGCCGACTATTCGTCAACGTTAAAGGATCCTCCAACATTCACCGAACCGCCGTTACGCCAATAACATTTCCCCAGCCTGTAATACCGGGCTTCTCGTCGCCGCTGATAGGAAAGTCAATAAGACGCTGTCAATTGCAAAAGTTTATCGACCTGTCGCGTCGGATGCCAGCCACGACCAGCGAGCCTATCGTCACCGATAGAAATACCTCTCGGAACTGTTACACAAAATCGCTTTTCTACCGCGAAGTTATTCGGCCCTGTCTCATCATTCTCTCTCCGTTATCTAAAAATATTCGACGCTAGCCGGTGATGCAGCGTAATAAAAACGAGGAGAGACAGTATCTACGTACACGCGCGCCCCTCTCTCTCTCTCTCTCTCTCTCTCTCTCTCTCTCTTTCAATGACTTTCGCGGGGGCTCCGGTGCCGCAGAGTTTAGCTTACTCTAAATTTATGCCCGCGTTTCGCGAGGCTGGTTGCGTAACGAAACGAAAAGAGTCGCTCGCGATTAACAAAGCGTCACGATGTAATCGCACGCCTATAATAGGACACGGAACACTGACTCGCTCCACGAGCACGCGACCGCCTGGCTACGCCCACGAATTCTCGGGAAACGATGCCGCGAAATCGCGCTTTTATCGCCCTATGGCCCACTTACTCTTCTCTATCGAGCCCAGCACCCGGCCGCTATCGCGAGCCTCGCGCCGCGAACAATGGCCAAGCGTGAAGATAATTCGCGAAGACATCAAGCGGGATGGCGCTTAACAAGTGTCCGTTAAAACGCGGCCGGGTGTCCGAGAACGGACATGCTGGTGCGAAAAGTTCTGTGACGTGGAGATGGAGAAGGTCACATCTCGGGGAACAGTCGCGTCACATTTTATGCCTTCCCGTGGTTAAGTGTCGCAACGTATCAATGAGCACTCATTGCGCTACGGTTGCAATTGCGGGCATGACACTGTGATTCAGTCGCTAAGTGGCGGCACGAAGACGCTCTAGGCTAGAGCCTCTAGCGCGCGAAATATTAGGTTGCTGCGTAAGGTTTCTCTGCCACTCCGTTTATGAGTCACTCAATGCTGATTTATATTGCCAATAACTTGAAAGAGGGCAGCAAGAACTGAAGATTAAAAGACCATCCCTTGTTAATCGAAAGAGTGTTCTGTAGCTTCAGAATAACGCGAGAGCATGCGTGACCGTAGCAACGCAAAAGAAAAATATGGAAACTGCAGTAGGAACTTAGTCTCCATCCACTATATTCCCTGAATCTGGTAGCAACAGATATTCACCTTTTTCGATCACTACAAAACAATTTAGACAGGGAAAACTTCCAAAAGTTACTTTTTTAAAAAGAACTCTGAAGATTTTTTTATAAATAATGATAGCCGTAGATAGTTTTAAGTAAGTATAAGCTGTTATTATGCAGCATATTATATATATAGGGTCCAGAGTAGAAACAGGTAAGAGACTATTTAAATAACTCGAGTTTTTGGTTAGCTGATTTATAAAAGTGTATTTGATAATTATTAAAGTCGAATTATTTCATTTTGGTGATATCAAATGATTTATGTAGCCTAGCTTATATTAAAGTTTCAGTCATCTTATCGAATGCAGAGGTATTTCCAAACGACGAGTTAATTCCACTTTCCCAGTTAATGATTAAAGACAGTTACAAAACCAGTCGATTTGGTTGAATAAATTACTCAGATCTCGCTTCCCAATCCTGCACTACACAGTCTATTTCGGTGATAGAACTTACGAGATAAGATTCTTCAAAGAATCATGGAGAGACCAAAACAATAATCGTCTGGAAGCAAATTTCTAATCGGTTCGTGGAATGACCATTGCAACCGAAGGTCAAGATTTGTACGCCATCGATCGAGCGACAGATACTTCCTTCCCACTGTTCAAAACAACCGTGGACGTGAGCAACAAGCGTTCCGAAGTCCCAGCCAACTCCGCGCGGATGGACAGCTCTCGATTCAATCGCGTCACCGAAACTTTTCCAAACAGAGTTTAGCGAACTTCTCGCGAATGTATCATGCCTTGCCGAGATAAAGTGATATCGTAAAAGCAGCTGGGGACAAAGTTGGTAACCGGTCTTCAGTGTGTCGTCGACGAGTCAACAACACGGGCAAAAAGATTGCCGCATCCGTGATATACCATTGTAGATGAATTGGGAAGTGTAGCAGCAAACGAGGGCTACCCATTTTTGTAAAAAATTCTAGAGTTTCTTCAGACTTTGCTGAAGATTCGTGTGCTAAGCATGGCCAGTGAACTGATGTGATAGTTAAAATTGGGATAAGGCGTAAAATATTCTGTGATTATTAGATTCAAGTGTTAAAAAAATTGGTCGAATTAAGATGGATCCTGTGTAATGCGAAATACCCGCCTAAGTAAGTAGTTTATAGCTTAATAATCGGTAGAGGTGTCCACTGTACTTTAACCTGTTAACTGGGGCAGATGAGCTAACTCTCATTTTAAATTTTGATATAATAAAATTTGTAGTTGAAAAAAGCGATTTTTTAATTTTTTTATTATTTTTTTTTGCGATGAATCCCCTTTGGAAATTGTAAAGGCACGACATTTTAGCTTGAAATTTTTATTGCTCTTGGGGTATGATACACCCCGTGTGACTACGAAGGGTTAATACTTCTAGAATACACATTTTTACACCCTCAGAATGTGTTTCTGAGTAAAAGATCACCACGTTCACCACGCTGCTATTTTTACTGTCTATCTTCACAAAACTCACATAGTATCGCCATTGATCCCTTCGCAAGCTATTAATATTGATATAACGATAAACATAAAGATAATATGTTCCTAGTACGCGCGCTACCATATTTTTTGCCCCGCAAAAGTGTTACATTTTATGAGGTTTCGCCACTACTGAATCCATTATATGTGATTACAGCCAGGAGTCAGCGACATTATTATTATAAAACAAGCAGCGCGTCTGTTATTACAGTAACCTATCAGACGCGTTGATAATACCCATCACGGAATGAGAAAGTCACATCACTGAGCCAGTTCAATATTGTAACTCTATTCAATAATAAAGAAAAAGAAAGAGTCTACAGTAGACTGCACACTTCCCAATTATTTTCACAGCTATCCAAGTTTATTCAACTTGACAGGTGATAAGTGTCTACCACCTTTACCGTGAAATCGCATCAAATATTTTAATTTAAAAGAGTTGAGACAATTTTGAAATTATTCGATACGATAACTCACATATGAGTGAGTTATTTTTTATCACTGACACTAACGACACTGATCGTCACGGGACTGCTGTGTGAATCCGCCTTAATTCGTACCCTCTAAGATATCACTCTAGATTCTAGTAGTTTACACGTTAGTCTCCACATCTCAGCGAGCTCCAACACGCGTTTTAATACGTGATGGCCCGCAGGCAGACGGATTGAAAATCTTTCGCGAAACACTATTTCATCTGACGCTGGAAGAGAGGCGACCTCGAGCATCCAGCGATGTGGGACATCGTGGCACTCGCCATCGCCTTGTCGATAAGAATATGCGGGGACCTTGACAGAGGCGACTCCTCCCACGACTGGCCAAGAAGACGAGGTATGCACGCACGCCGTGCATCGCATACGGCACGCACGGTTTCTCCTGTCAACGCGGCTAACCCGATTCAAATGGTTTTTCCAGATGCTCTCCACCGATCGTCGCTCGTTTCGACACTTCGCCAAGAGCGCACGCAACCGCGCCGCTGGCTTGCGAAATAATCCGAGAACGAGCGACGAAAAAAAGAACACCCGGCGATAATAATTTAACGAGTCTGCCAGTTCTAGCGGCTTAATCCGGCAATTTTATCGGATTCCATTGCGCACGCGCGTAAAGTGTCCCGCGCTTTTTCGTCTCTCGCCAATGGTGCACACCGCTGGCATAAATACCAGGGGTTTTCTTTGCAGTATTATTTCTGCACTATCGGTCCACTCGCATTGGTATTTTAATTTCCAAACCCCGCGATCGTCATGGAGGAATTTCCTTTTTGTTCGGGCTGGAGGAATTATTGTTTCTGAGATACGTAAGTCACTATTTATGGGTTACACCGAGCCAGTCGACGAGTGGGCAGGAGAAAGAAGTGGTATTTTGACGGAGATACGAGACTAAAATCGACGGTTTCTTTTGGGTTGGATTGCTTAGATACCAAGTAATCGCCATACCGGTACTTTTCACAGTTTTTTATGCACGCTTTTACGAGTAATTTAAAAAGAAAATGTTGTTAAAATGTTGAAAATTATTGAAACTATTTAACGCTAAATATAGTCCTGCGTAGCTGCAGTTGGTGTACATAATCCGAGGTGAACCAATCATCTAAAAGTAAAATGCTTTGGGGTGAGTAATTTCTATATACACTACAAACTACAAACGGTGTGGAACTTTACTGGCGAATTTAAACAAATATTCTAAGAGTTACACACGAATCAATTCCCTCCCTTATTTTCAGGAAAAAAAATCGTCTTTAATAAACTTGTTATACCTACGACCTCGTCTATCTTCTTTTTTTAAATATTCCTATAGATCAGTACTCCGCAACCTTTTCTCACCTTCGGCACACCTAAGCTCTTCCCAGAATTCCGTGGTACATCACAAGCAAAAATATACGAAACCTATACAAGTTACAAAGTGTACACACAGAAATTACATTTACTTATGAAAAACTTTGTTAAAAAAAATCTTGCGCTTTTTCCTCTCGGAGGTATTGCGCCACGGTACATTTAGGATCGTCTCGCGGCACATCGGCTGCGGAGCACTGCTACAGAGCGCAGATTAAAATTAAAACGTTTTGTACCACAATACAGATTCTACCATAACACGCATCTATCCAATCTTTCTTGAATTTTGCTGTCGCAAAAGTTTCAACATCCTGAACAAGATCTGATCCAGGCTGTGACGAGACCATGCGAGCAAACGCATGCGTAAATCCTTCTCGCGGGGATACGGAAGAGAGAAAATGAGTGGACATGCAGAGCGAGCGGAGGCCAAGCAATTGGGATTTGCCAATCATAACGAGATCGGTTATTGCTGGCCATTTGGATTTCCAGGTGCATACCACGCCCTGGTACGTGCTCGCGAACCTTGAAAGACCGGCGACATTCCTTTTACAGGGCTGAAGTGGAGCGTTCTCGCATGAAACGCGCCGCTGGAAACGAACATTGCACATGACTGACTGGTGAAATGCACGCGGCATTTCGTACTTCGCTCTCGTTACGGGACACGTAGCTCGGCCACTTTGCGCGGGTCGATTATAAAAATAAGGGGGGGGGGGGGGGGGCAGGTCGAAGGGTTTAGGTACACGTAGAACTCGTACGACTAAGCAAGAAATGCTGGGTCAACAAAGGTCCGCAAATTGATTCTAACCGGAATGCGAGCGGTTCGCTGCAGCTGTAAAAACAAATTGCAATTTACTGTTGCTGCGGAGGCAATATCCACAGAGTTATATTACCGAATCATTGATTTTGAAATCACTACACTATACTGTGACCTATTTCATAATTCAGCAAAAGCGAAAGAAAAATTGGAGTTCGAAGATTTCTCTCTGCGAAGAGTCGCCTCGTTTTGTCCAAAGCGAAGGCGCCTTAGAACGAGTCAATTCGTCTTCCCCGAGTTAACCAATGGAATATTATAGCTGCAGCTTGAACAAGGCGTGAGTTTTACAGTTCTATAATTAATCATGCGGAGTTGCGCGTGTTACGTGAAAATCCGATTAATAATAACGCGGCGGCGAAGGACGTCGGTGTAAGAACTCCAATTTCGCAAATTATACTTGGCTTCTGGATAGAAGAAACGCTAACCCGCGGGCGAGCGAGGGTTCTAAAGTTACGGTTCACGATCGTGAGTAAGAAGGAACGTTCTAACGCCTTCGAAGGACATTTCGCTCTTAAGAAAGCAAGAAGTAGGAGGAAGCAAGAAGAGTGGTACAATTGCTCTGCGACCCAGTTGCGCCAGGACGATCGGTATTGATCATCTGATACGGTTCAGGACTGTGATAAATTTCGATAATTCAGTGGAGAGCAGATTGCTATAATTCCACAGTGAGGATCCAAATAAAAGGGGGCGTGTATTCGTGATGAACATGTCTAGCGGAACTGCGTTCCAAATGCAAGTATATTTGACGTTAATAGAGCGATCTCTGCTGACCCTATTACGCAGACAGCGCTGCTTTTCTCTGACTGCTGGAATTAACCTACATTCAACATTGTTAGAGCTTACGAAGGAAGGGTGTGATCAGAATGAAAGCTTTTCTTGAACGAATCCAAACTGAAAATGTAGATCCCACAGTATTTCTGGTTAAGGGCTATTCTTAAATTAACTAAGGGTAATTTTGGCGATTATGAGAATTCGTAAGATTTTATATTCCAAATCCCGGACACCTTTCGTAATTTAAGGACAGGCGGTTAATATTCAGTTGCTTTTGTACAGAATAGCTTTAAATATGATATGTATATCTTCGCAGCACTGTATTTACCTATAAGATTTTTTACGGTCATTATTGCTTAGGTGGGAATGCTCGGATCTATCATCGAGGTTGCTAGGTACTACGATTCGAATTTTACTGAGCTGTTTTTCTTCCAAATAGCTTTAAATGCTTGCATTTTTAAAACTACTTCGAGATTTGCCATCAATTTCGCCATCAGTTTGGTACTACATACGTCACAGATGTTCACTTTGATTTTCCAGTAGCCAATCCTTGTTCTTGAAATTACGACTTAGTCGAGCCTGAACAGATGGCAACATCGTTATCGTTATTAAGCTGAATGAGGAATGCAAGGAAATAGCAAGAGACGTGTCGCGAAGTGGTAGAAGAAGAAAGTGGCTCGAAATCGTGCAGGGCCTCCTCGAGGTCTTGTCGTTGCTGGCCGATATTCGCTGTTCTTTAATTGGCCGCGCGAAGTCGATGCTGTTGAGTGGGTAAGTCTTTCGCCTCTTGGCACCGTATTTAGACGGCCGATTAATTATGCGCTCTTACCATACACGGCAGTCACCTGTATCGAGCGCTCGTACACGCGCCTTTACGTCTTACTTCGGCTCGAATGCTCTAAATCTATGACCGCGTCAGCGACACGTATACTTGACACCGTGCCAGGAGACACCATTCGAAAAAATTCGCCACCAACTTTCTATGATTCATAAGCTCCGTTCTGCAACTCTAACTTCAGGGTGTTCGCGTTACCACCATCCAGTGTTTTTCTTAAAAATTTCTTATTTAAGGAGAGTATGTGACGTTCAATTGCTATATCGTGTGCGCTATTAATACCGAAAGGAGACCCTTCATCCAGAAAAAAAAACGCGAATGATGAGAAGTAATTTGACGACTATCTTCGAGAGAAAAAGTCGTGACGTCTTTCGTGTCTTTTTAACGCGTTCACTATGGTGCCATTTTTACTGCCCACTTCACAGACATCATATACTTGAGCGAGAAAAGGTAAATATAAAGTTTTATGATTCTTAATGATCTACAACAGGATGGCAAAGAATTTGCGAAAAAATTCATGATGGAGATAAATTCAAAAAAAAAATTATTTCGTCCCGGATTCTTCATCGTATAATTCGGAATCATAAAACCTTGAACTGAACTTCTTTTCGATATCTGTTGTGCTCTCATAGATACGTAATAAATAATTTCTCTCAGCAGGTGTTTCCACCTCTATACCAAATTTTATTTTTGAAACCAGAAGTATCATGCCATTGGGATCACGTAATCCACAATTCCGCAAAGTATCAATTTTTTTGAGCAACGAATACGATTGATGCTATGCATTCGCTGCAATTTTCACCAATTCCGTTGCTTACGCAATTCAACGTAATACCTGCCGACAAATACAACGTTTAGTACGCTTTCGTAGTTTTTGTACGTCTCACGTGGACGATAACATGCGATAAATAAATCCTCGTGGCCTGTAAAACGTATGCACGTTACTCCACACATGCAATGCGCATAATACTTATTCCCATTTCGTTCCGCTTCAGGCTGAGAATGCACGACTAAACTATCAACTTTGAACAACGAGCGCTTTCGCAATTACACGCACCTACGTACGCAGCTTCGCAGCAACGACAGAAATCGTGACTTAATTCTCGAAGAGATTCCTAGAAACTCTCTCCCTCGTTCTCTAATCTGTCATTTGCATAACAAAGTTGTTATATTTGAACCTGCTCGACGATGATTCGGAGAGTCCAAATTACCGACTACTCGGCAGACATGTTGAATAACATATTGTACTTCTTGGAAAGAAGCTTCTAGAAATCCAATAAGTGACGGTGCTATTGCGAGGATTGAATTTATCTATTTTGTTGCGCTTATCGATTGATCATGTTTATTCATTGATGGCACGTTCTACTAAATAAGCTTAACGTGTCAATATCTATATTACAGTAGTGGGAATATTTATTGCATCAGTGGAATATTTAGCGTGTAATCACTTCCACCTGATTTGGTATTACTTAATATTCGGAAAGTACCGCGATGTTTTGCGAGATTGTTGACCTACTTAGACATACAGTGCCCGATAGCTTGGTTAAAATAAGGTGGATACCAACTACTTTATCAATCATGTAGCTATGAAGATTGTATCATAGCACGTGGATTTGTAGGTGATGCAATAAATCTTCAGTACTCTGTGGTAATTGGGGGGAAGATGCCTAAGGATTCTTATTAAATTTATGGAAAAAAAAAGAATATATATATTTCTATCAAACCGACAAACTCTATTCGTTATTTAAATAAAAAACAAAACTAAATAGATACGATTTTGCTAACATGTACTGGATAAACTCTGAGTTATGGTTGCATGACACCTTCTCCTAATTACCTTATATAAAATTAATTACTAAAGCCTTTGACGAACCTGGACCAAATTTCGTACATGGATATTGGGACTCCCGCCGTGCCAATTGTGTGACAAGTATTTCACCTCGTCACTCGAGGCTGAAGTGTTTCTGAGTATTAAAAAGACAAGAGACTTCAAACAGAACACACATTGTGAAACGATTAATTTTTTGTGGAATTCGCTACCAAGAGACCATATTTACGCACACGAGGCCGTCTCCAAACACAATGGTCTCGTAATGACCACTGTAACTTGTAACCCGGCGATGACTTGCGAAACGGGCTTCAGAAAGCCGCGCTTTGAAGATTAATTTCACCGGCAAAAATCGCGGTGTCTAATGGTGACGCGATGTCATCACTGTTTGCGCTGAACAGCGTTACTTACGTTATTACAGTATTGCCATAGCACCGCCTACACCATGCGATAATGCAAGGTTGCGTCATCCTCATAGTAAAATGAATTTACTTTTCGTGAATGCAGGTGTGTCGTGTAATTGCAACGCAGCATTCGTTAAGAGGAGCTAACCGAGCGCGTAATGAAACTTTTTCACAGTCTGGAGATGAGTTTTTACTCGCTGTACCGTAGGTACACTTTTGGTGCAATTACGGCAATTAAAAGATTTCAGCCTTTGTTGGTGATGTATGATAGTAATTATTAAAAAGAACACTTAGGTTGGAAGAAATATAAAAATTTTGAGGCGATCCAAAAATGCACAAATGTTTGTGATTATCAATTGAATTCTGTGCCCTTTTGTTTAACTGCATTATCTAGCATTATTTACGAGTGACGAAATTGTCAGAGCACGTTGTTAAAAAACTGCATTGTTGTTAAAAAATGAGCGGATGGAATCAAGAGACACCCAAAAATTTTGTACGTTCGCCATCTCAGATGAAGAGAAATGAGATTGGCAAATTATTAAAGCTTCATTTTACTGTCGATCGTAGAAAAAAATAGGAAAGTCGCAACACAAAGTCATGAAGACATTCGATATTAGAAAAGTAACTTGTGAAAAATTGTACACACAGTTATGTGATGATAGTGGCAGCTCAGCTGGTGGTTGTCGTCAGAAAAGAAAAAGGAAAGATGAAGTAATACAATGGGTGGGTGGACAGAGAAGAAATTCAATATCAGAGAAATGATTTGTTCGAGGAAATCGACGTTGGGACATGAAACCTACAGGAAATAGGGATTCTGGTAACGTATCATATGGCGAAAGAGAAGAATGAAAAGAAGAACAAGTAGGGAAAAAAACAAAAAAAAAAGCGAAAGAAGGAAGGAGGAAGAAAAATATGGAGAAATTTTATACAGAAATACAAAATGTATCGACTAAAGCATTGTCATTTTTTACAGAGGAGTATTGTGACGTCGGAACGATCCGCATAATATTCACAGAGCTCGTTTCAGCAGTGAAGAGAAGGCGGAAAACATGTATCGCGTACTTGACCTTACACACGAGTAACGTAGCTGATACGAGCGATAAGGAAAGCAAAGGAAAGAGAAGCTTAGAAAAGTGAAAGCAATATCCATGCACGCCGATAACAGTTGGAAAAGTAACCGTGAAACGTGCTCGATAGAGCAACTGCTATCCCTCGAACATGTTACATGAGCGTTGATAAAAAGGTAATAAGAATAGCGAGAAAAAATAAGGAAAACTCATCGACGGCGGGGCAAACATGTAATATATCGATAAGCCAGCTTACGTGCCGCTGTAATTTCCGCGAAAGGGATCTACTTACAAAGTTAATAGAGTTGCGTTGGAATACACGAACCTACTTTAAATAGCAGCACACTATGTATAATAACTGATCTGAATAATATCAAATTAGAATGTCATTGCCACGGCATTTCCATTAATGGAACTTTTGCTTGATCGAACAAACGAAAGTAAAATGGGAAATCAATGGAAGAGGTTTTCAGTAATAATGTAGTTTTATTTTCCGTGTTATGGAAACTGTATTATGAAAGTTCTATTAGACAATGTACTATCGAAATTTTACACTAATTCTTTCATTAGATTCCAAGAAATCTTGATCACAAGAAGGCAACTGCCATTGTGTGTATCAACTTGAACGGAAAAATACTTCATGCAACATTAATAATTTATAAGGAATTTTGCTTCATTTTACTCTTCCAATAATACATTCTTAATATAAGTATTAGCAAACAGCAAGGAAAGATCATTACAGAGGATATAAAAAATTAATCAAGTTAGCCTTACTACTCAAACCAGCACAGGGGTTGCGTTCCTCTCATCTCATTAGCTGGATGCGGTGTTCATTTGGACCCATCCAAAACTACACGCATTAATATAATCACTTGTGAGTGCCGCTGCTTTACGAAAATGAGAATTTTACGTCCTAACGAGTTCGAAATCTAATAGTACGAAACCTTATTCTGAAAGCTCTGTGAACAAACTATGGTATCGATGTAAAAGTTTTACCAGAGAAATGGCTAAAGGTAATAGCTAACCAAGGAAAATATTTTGATTAAAAAACCATGTACCAACTATATTTCTGCTTTTAATACAGACTTTGGATCAATAAAGATAAAGAATTTTTGCGCCGACCGAATACGTTACGGGTCAAAATAGACCCCCTATCCGCCGTGAACGGACAAGTCAGAATTTCGTGGAGCCAGGAACGCAGCCACGCCTGTGATCGATCATTTAATTCAGCAGCAAAGTTACGCGAGAGGAAAGAATACGCGCGACGAAAAAAGGGGGCTGATGATCGACGAGGAGACAAAAACAGAGAAGCCCGCAGCAAGGCGCACTTGACCCGCGATGCACGTGACGATATCAAGACAAAGAGAAAGAGAGAAAAAGAGAGAGAGAGATGGCGGGAGAAAAGGAGAAAGAGCAGGAAAGGTGGAACGCGAAAAAGGAAGGGAGGCCTGGTGGTAGGCGCGGGCATTACGCTTTTGCGATGGAACGCACGTCGTAAGAGCACGTTTTAATGTCAAGGAAGGCGCACAACACGTTTTGCAACAATGCGAACGTGGGCTAACAGCGTCAAGTACGATGGTAACCTTTACAAAGCTGCTGGCCTGACCTCGAAAAGATTAACCCCTACCCGCAAGCAAAGCCTCTATTGGGCTGTAACGTGCATGCAATCCCGCGATGTTTACACGTATATTATACCGGCGCAGAAAGGTTGCGGGATTTCTACTAAAGAAAGATTCGCGGGACTGAAGCCTCCAGGATTCAGTGATTTTTGGAACGAGCGAGAGGTAACTATGGGCGTGTGTGCTTTTATGCATTGAAGCGAGCCTTTAAGGGTGGCAAATGGATGATGAGAGTGTTTTTTGGTTTCGATTTCACGGAGCGTGTGCTGAGGGGACACGGTGAGTCTTCTAATTTTTAAGTTTTACTTTAAAATTATTTAATTCCGAATAAGGATAGTGTAATTACCACATAATTATACCGTAAGGAATAGGATTTGTAATTCCTGTGTTCAAGGGCCACAGGAAAAAAAAAACGGCGTCAGGTGAAGCCTAAAGATCGTTATCTATCAATTATACAGATTCGTGAAATCTGAATATGAGAATACCGCCACTGGTCGACAAAGGTGGCAATCCAAAAGGATTAAACTCCGTATCAACCAAATTACGTCAAAGGCCTTCATTATCAGGAGTACAGATGTACTAAGTGCGTCTCTGGAAATTAGTATTAAATCTCTAGTACTAGTTTATGTATGTGTGTGCGGGTCTTGAGTGCAATCCTATGGCTACGTCTGCCATCGTTGCTGCTAAAGGAGCTTTCCATTAATCCCTATTCTCGCGAGTTCTCGACTGTATCCTATTCCTTTGAATAAACCCTTCGTCCTAATACCGAATGTCTGCCAAGCTTTATCGGCGAGTCCACTAACAGACGCAGAGTAAAACGTGATTCCTCTACTTGCTTTGTTCCTTCGTTACTGAACAATACTCACAACCCCTTTCAAAATAGGATTTTGCACTTCTATCTAGACCACCTAGATAAGGGGTCTAGATAAGGGCACGCGAAACTCTGCAAGAAATTAGAGGTGAATTATTTGGTTCGCAGAAAAATCATGAAAAAATTATTTATTTTTTGTAACGATTCTCGGTCGCATATCTTATATTTAATATTATAAAGTCTGAGTAATTTTCAATGCAATTAAAATAGACGACATACTAGTTGCCTATTGGGAAACCCCAGGAATCTGACTCCAAAAATGTGTTACCATTTCATCTAAGAAAATCAAGTGTTTAGATCTTTGTTAAAAGTAGAATTTCTATACCTATCATATCGCAATTGAGGGAAAGAGGAATTTCTTTGAAACGTTATCAAATGTTTTCTGCTGAAAGAGCAGAATAATAATACAAGTTTTATAGAAAATATATTCTGATCGACTGAAGACTCGAGTATAATTGATTTTCATAGAATCTCTGGTTAGTAGATCCTCTTACTGGAATTCCATCAGCAAGTGGATGGAGAGCCAAAGTGTTTTCCACTTCGAATACTTCAGTGATATAATATTATATTTGATTCAATGAACCAGAAACGCTTATTGGGTGAATCGTATGGTCCCGTTGACGTGCTCAACCAGCCAACTGTGTATTAACCTTGTCGATTTCAAGAATAGAAGATCGCTTCGTGTACCTACAGCGCAAGATTTTTTTGTGTCCCAGGACCGAGGTCATACCTTGACAAAGTAAATATTGATCTCAACAGGGGATTAATTAATTGGGGGGAATCTTACGTAGATACAGTAATTCCAAGTAACGAAGTATACCTTTCGTATTAACTATAATATACAATGTGGAACAGGTTGGACGGACGGACGCACTTCTGTAAAAATGAATCGAAAGATTCTTTAAGCAGAAATAAATTGAAATTGTAGAATATTTTTTTTTTCAATTGAGGCTTTGCTTTTGAGAAAATTAAGTTTGAAAATTCATCGAGGACGAGTACACATTGAAACTACAGTCGAAAAAAGTATACTAGGATTCATGTGTCGCATATTCAATGATAAATTCTGCTGATTTTTTGTCAGGCACAGGTGCTAGATAAATTTTCGAATCCTTAAGAAAAAAGTAAAGAATCTTCCTGTGTATAGTTGTACAACCTCTCCCACTCTATATACCGAAGAATCAATGTGAAATTATATTAACTGTTTACTGTCTCAAATTCAAATTAACATTGCGAGCAATATTTACAAAGTAAGACGAGGCAAAACCAATTTAACGGAGACACGCTTTATACAACTTCCCTTCATTTCAGTGAAAAGTGTTTTACGGTTCACGGGTTTCATTTCGCAAGATAAACAACGGAAAAGTATTTTCTATGGATAAACTGCCAGATACGTCAATTTAATGAAGACCACCTCCCTCGTTGATTAAATTATCAGCACTGCTCTTACCGCAACTTCGAGAGAGCTAAATATAATATGCCTTTTCGTATCAACCCCGATTAGCGTCCCTGTACAAACAACGGTGTATAAATAACGTCGTGTATAAATAGCGATTTCGCCTATTTCTGTTGCCGAATAATCGGTAGCTTGCAGCCCCGCGCGATAACTCTTGCCAGGACATCCGGTTCGTGGAGACAACGCCTAACCTCGAATCTGTTAACTGGAATTCGAATACGCGGTTAGTGGAGCTACCTCGAGTTTTCATTAGATCTTATAAAGGAAACCATCGCAGCCACTCGCGTTGAATAGGAAAGTACCGTCAGCGATGTGGAATTAAAAATATACTGCAACTATCGCTGGAGAGAACTATGGGCAGAATTCGAAAAAATAGAAAGCCTAATTTTATTATACAATTTTATTGTGTTAATAAGTAATTATGAAATAAGTATGTTAAAAACGTTCAAGGTAAGAGATATTGGAGTCGAAGTAGTTCGTAGGTTAAATGGAGCACGAAGATAGTTTCACTATTAATCTTCTTCTTTGGGGGTAATAAGAATCATAAACGTGTAATTAAAGACATTCAAAAAATCAGCTGTTCATTGATTTTAAATTCATTGCAGCTGGCTTGAAATACATTTAATAAATGCAATTAATGTTTGATT
This sequence comes from Andrena flavipes, assembly GCA_963971345.1. Taxonomy (NCBI): domain Eukaryota; kingdom Metazoa; phylum Arthropoda; class Insecta; order Hymenoptera; family Andrenidae; genus Andrena; species Andrena flavipes. Next base: position 58,932,226 of record OZ020482.1, read on the forward strand.
CTTTACATAGTTCGCAAGAAAAATAGCTTTAAAAATGAAACTCGACTTCAAATGCACGAACAATCAACAAAACTCCATATTTCTGTCTCGTTTTTCATGAGATACCACTATCTGGCTGATTGTACCACGATTTACTACACATCCTATATAAGGATAACAGGTAACCCTCGATTACTCTTAGAAGAAAAAGTGACTTGCCCGTTGATCATATTCTTCGTATCCTTCACCGTGGCAGAGCAGGCAATTAAATAACTGCTCGTTGTTACGATATGCAAATGGACGGAAATTAATTCTCAAGATTGTAAGGCGCGTTCTATCCAGACAAAGTGGAGAGAGTAACTTACGACCTAATTAACCGCGTGGCATTACAGGCGATCCTACGAATGGTGAAGCTCTAAAAATCCCGTACGAGCTGCTTAACGCCCGTATCGCGATCGTAATAAGAGCGTTACACAACGCCAGATATGACTCGTGATATTTTCGAGAAGCGTAACCCATTACGCCCACGTCGTTGTGCAGCGACAAGTGATCCGTATCGTTTGTGCATCTCAAAGCCCATTGTTCGGCCCACCAGCTACGGCCGAATTGCCAGAAGCAATTCTCAATCTTCCCCATTCCCTACCTTCTAATGCTGTCCAAGTGATTTGAAAATTCGAGCCAACTGCAAGCTGAACTCGGGTGAAATCATTCGAACAAAGCTAGGTACTTGAAGTCGCATATTTAATGTAAGTATAGAAAAATCAGAAGAAGGAGAACCAGGGAAACATGGACATCCACAAAATTGGACATGGCTATCCACAAAATTAGGTAAGAGTGCGGGCTTTCTGCATCCATTACGAGATACGAAGCCTGGTTGCCCGTCAATTTCATCATCGGCGGTGTCAATGAACGAGTAGGCTTCAATTTCGACAGGGAATCGATGCGTTAAAGTGACTCGCGGCATCCCGTAGTCGTGAAATTTAATTAAATCACATTATCGGGCTCAGTGGAAGGCGTACGCACGTGCATCCTACTCGAAATATTACGTCCATCAGCGCTGGTTATCATGTCAAGTCACTGAATCCACCAGAGTACCGGGATTTCGCGGGAGAAACTCGTTTCGTGAACGTGTTTCTGCGTTCATTGATGTATTCCGCTTGAAATAGATTACCTACTGATGACAGTGTTTTCGTTGGAAACTATCCTCTCTGAGAAAATTACTGTACTTCGTCTACTTCGGGTGAGGAAGTACGTGTAAAGGAAAAAGAAAGATGGAAACAAGTGTTTGATGAAGATATTTCGAAGAGAATTCTGATATGAAAAATTTCAGAGTGTGGTGTATTCAGTATTGATAAGGGAATAACAATGTTTGCTAATAATCTTAAAGTAGAGAATTCGGTAGTCTAAAACGTTTCTCAATATTTAGTCTAATTCTAAAATATTGGTACAATGTTAAATAATTGTTGAAGCATCCACAAGTTTTGTGATATCACATCTAAATCAACTTTATAAAATTCAAGGTTTTATTTTAACATAGAACTTCGTGTTTTACACCCAACGCAGAATGTTCATTAACAGGACTACTGATTTCCGCAAATATTTGCATAACGCGCACAGAATTGGGGAAAGTACTCTACCACCTCTGCAGAGGTTTGCGCAATCATCGCTTTCCTTGATGGATCCTCTCCCGTCGACCATAAAAGATGGAAGATTAAACAAGAAACGATAATTTTCTGGTCAAAATGCTGTTGGTTAAAGTAGGAAATGCTTACTCTGAACTCTAAGAAAATCAATGAACTCGTATGATTTGCCAAAAATCAGAATCCTTTCCCACGAAACTGTTAACAAGATCAATATGGAGTTCCAGTAGCGACTTAAGTAGCTTTCAACCAAATCCAAAGCAATTAAAAAGATGACAAATGCAGCTAATAAAACCGGAAGCTTTGCCAAGTTTGAAGTCAGTGACAGTGCAAGGTTTTTAATCCACCACGCCAGCCAAGCGTTTAATTTTTTCATTCTCGTCAAAATTCAACTGGCTAGCGTTTCTTTGACACGGTTAGCTTAATCCCGGCCAACTAACACAAAGCAAAAGTATCACGTGCTTATGAATGATTTGGATGTGCTACAAGCACCTATCGTGCTTTAAGAAACGCGGAATGCAAAGTCCACTACCACAATGGGCCTGTAATTACGCTAATTATGGTGCGCGAATTAAAATTGCACGATGTATTCACAGAACCGTTTTCACCTTAAATGTCAATAAAGCAATTCATGAAGCAGTTGTCTCGGTAGTTCAGTGCAGCCTTGCAAGGTATTCCATGCAAAATCGATACGTACGTTTGTGAGCTATGCGGATGCAATCGAATGAAAGTAGTGTAAAACATTTAAAAGGAACGAGATAAATTAAGAAACAAAGGATCCACGGTATATGCATTAAGTCATCTCATAAGTAGTGGCTTATTTCAGTATAATAATAATAATACAACTTTATTACATTCCCAAAAAACACGAAGGGGAGTAATGGGCAAGATTCTCCAATTTTCTGCTCTTAAGGCTAACCCTGAGACAAATGAGAATATACAATAATAATAGAAAGAGAATATAAATACAAATAATTACAAAATCAACATGTATACTTTCGACGAGAATAAGTATCTGTCAACGATATCTATTTATATTCCCCTATTTTCTATAATTCTGTTACTCATTTCTGTCGATTTTTCCATTTCCGGTTTATAAAACACCTTTGATTTGATTAGACAATATTTTTCAATTTCTTATATTTTCGACTTCTCCTATTTTTCTAATTTCTTTGTTTCTTCTTTGCACTAATAGTACAGCAAAAAATGGTTGCTTTTTTTTTGTTAAACTCGTACCTATAGTATACCATGGCGAATTACTTACGAGATAATTTAATATTGTATTCTGAATGACTTTAAGAAACAATACAATTTCACGTAATTATTTCGCAAAGTTAATAGGACATTGCACATGGTGCAATTCAAACCTCACAAAGCGTCGAGAACGTGCCAACAGTTGCATCAGATCACGCAAATGAAAATTCCTTCGCTCCTGCCAGTCCGAGTTTTGTGAAAATTAGCACAAATTAGTCGCATGCTAACTTCCGCGGTTCGTTATTTTTGGCACACCCGTAGCATCGTAAAGTATCATTTTAAGAGACAGAAGTGTAGCAGCAGTTTCGAAGAGTATCTTGTGGAAATGTATCTACATATGTATACAGGGAGCTGAAGAATGATGGATGTAATGACAGCGTGCATTTGAGAGAAAGCCAATTGTGCATGAATCTAATGGCTACGAAGTTGAGAACTGACCTACAAAGTCGTGTATATTGAGAAAAGTGGGATATCTTGAATAACATTTCATCACTTCGTTTATATTTTATCACGTACTTCGTTGTTAATTTATAGTAAACAGACGACTTCGGTAATGTTTTCTGATTTATGAAGTGGCGAAAATTCTATAAACTATCACAATTTTTATGTGTTACGAAATGAAACAGCTGTTCTATCGATGATATGAATTAACTAGAAGATGGAGTTACAGAGAAATTGGTGTCCATACATTTACAATTTTTGTTTTAAAGTGGTAGCATAAAATCAGTTGAAAAATAGATAGACTAGTATTTTAGAATTTTAATCTAGTATTTGTCATTGCACTTAGCCCTTCGTGCTCCAATTTAATTACTATTTAGTTGTTTGCTCGATGATGTTCCTACTAAATAGAGAACTTTGAAATATCGAATAACATAACGAGTAATTTCAAAACCAGTACTTCATTTCATCCTACAAATTACGAATTCTCCCAGTTTTATTTTAAACTTGGGTGTGCTTAATTAGGCAAAGGTTTAATATCAACATTATTCTTGCATCTCTCATGTTGCTCGTAATAAGAGACAGAAGGTTCGCTCGAAGCGCTATAACACTGTAAAGACCGGAGATATTTTCTAGTTACTGCACTGAACCCATCAATCCCGCAGGCCTGCTAGCAAGGAAGTCAGCTCGCGTTGAACCACCTCGCGCAACCCGTTGACGCGTCCAACGAAGTCGAAGAAAGGAGGAAGTACGGGAGTGATACACGAAACGATTTGTTGTTCATGCAACGGGATCCCCGAGAGGAAAAAGGTAGCAACGAGATCGATAACATTCTATCGTAACAACGCGAGCATTCCCGCGGGATGAAAGGAGGAAGTGAAAGGCCAAATTGGAGCCTTCGATGAAAATTGCAATGCAGAGTCTCACCAAGCGCGTTCGGAAAGCAGCTTTGTCAGCGACGGGCACTATTTTGGTAGACAAAAAGTCGACAACCAGGGGACAATAGCTAGAGGAAGAATACCGTGATCCCGGTGAACTGTCCGATGTAAAACGTCACGAAGAAAGGAGGAAGTGTCGCGGAGGAGTGAAAGGCTCGACTAGAAAATTCACTGGCGAGATTACAACTCAAACTGGACGCAAGTGCGCGTCATATCGCGACCCATCGCGTCTCGTCCAGGCGCGTCACGTAACGTCGCTATCTCGATTCGCTCTCCCAATAGGAAACGACGGGGGCAGCGCGAGTGAAACGTCGCGATTCGGGTTGGCAAGCCAACACGTGAGAGATAGTGGCGAGCAGCCGCTGCTCAACCACCGAGAAATATGACGGGCATCCGTGGATCTGATCCTCCCGATGGCCAGTTCATTCCAGACACGTAAAAGACCCTGTTACATTTCATTAAAGGCCTTTTCACACGAGAAACTTCTGTGACTCACGACTGGTGTTTCAGTACGTTCACTTGACAGCGGCGACGATGTCTTACAAGGCAAAGAAAAAGAAAATGTGCGAACGTGTAAAAGAAACACACCAGTCGCAAATGAGGAAAGTGCCTCGCGCGAAAAGGACTTAACGTAACCGCATAGTGGGGCGGTATTTACTAGAAATGGAACTTTCATCGTACTCTCTGCGTTTGAATATTAGAATGTAAGTCTAATTTCTTTATCACTTTGTAAGGCTCCACTGAAACATGAAATCCCACGATGCGTGAAATGTGTTAATATCGAGATAAGCATCATGTAATCTCATGGAGAGCGAAGAATGCAGTTTTCGAATCGTGAAACAATTCCCATACACGTTCCTACTATACCGTGTAATCAACCAAAGAGATTGAGCCAACCCCAGTTTCAATTAGAACAATATAGCCCACATACTCCCTTCCATGTAAATATCCGACGGAATCACCGAACTTTGAACGTAAGGAAATGACAGAGCCATGTCAGCCAACTATATAATCCCGCCACGAACAAGATCCTAACGGTCTTAGCAGGATTGCCAGGAATTACACTAAACCGTCCCAACTTGTAACCTTCGATCGCGGGCTGCGGGTGAAACGCGAACGCAAACAACGGCGAACAGAGCAGCGAAACGAAAGATAATGGGATTTATCAGCGACGACACGACAGCGAAAGCGTAAAAGTGCACGGGTGTGGGATTATGCTAACATAGAAGAACAGCCTGTTGCGCTCTGTCTGCGGGCAGGAACTAGCAGCATTGTCCTAGGTCGCGTCTCCCCAACCTGTTTTATATCCTCCAACGGGATTTCGTAATTGGCTATATAAGAAGGCGAGTCAATTGAGAGTTTTAAAATTCCGCTGGAAATTCTGAACAGCGTGCCATTGTCCTGTAAGTTGGCAGTATCGTGCAGAGGACTCACAGGACGTCATGGTAGCAGAGCACAGGTAGCAATCCCGCTAGGGGCACGCATCGAAGATGAGCAGCGTCGAAACTTATCGAAGATTCATCGACGAATGAAGATTAAGTACCGTGATTACCACATCTTTGGACCACTCAAAGAACAGGTGATTGCACGTGACTGAAAGACTTTTATTAGAGGAACCAAGCGTTGGAGAACCTTATTCCCGTTTTCCCTCAACCACCCGTTCCATCCTATCTTCTAACACCCCCGCATCTAAGATAGGGCCTGCCACGTAAGCCTTAGGTACCGATGGGTTCGCTAGGAGGCTCCAGGGCGAAATGCATACCTACTTCTTTCCTTTTCTCTTTTTCTATCCAACCTTCACTACCATACGCACCCCTACCTTCGTCACCTCACAGCTGTGTGCCACTGTTGCCCAATAAACATTTAAGCTTTTCATTTGACTCGCCCCGGTACCTACAATGCACGATCGAAGGCGCGCGTTCGCCACGACAAATGAGAGGATCCGCTTCGCGGTAACGGAATAATGAAAGCACTTGCAACAGTCACTCGTCACAAAGGAACTCGCAAAATGTCCCTTCGATTATTCAACCGTGATTTTACCATGGACGCATCGCAAACAACCTGTTGGCTACGTAATTAAGCACGCGCCCAACGTGCCAAAAGCAGGCTACCTCGTGGCGCGCAAGCGCATTATGCGCAATCGTTAGCCTTAGCAAATCTGCTTGAAATTCCTGGTGGTGTCTCGATCGGACAACCGACACAAATTAAACAATCTTATCTGGCCGCAAGTTGCGTGGTCAAGATTAAAAGGCAAGTCTGCAGTTCCTCTATCGCGTTCCATTGCGTCCTACTGCGTTCCAGGATGTTCTATTATGTTGTGCCACATTCATCAAGTCGCGCAGCTATGAATAAAACGAATAATACGTCGCGCAGAGATGTCGACAGATAGCGATTCACAACGATTTTCAGGGATGCATCGATTTTATTGGAATTGAAAGAATTTATTGTGCGACGAACAGTTGCTGGAATATTGACTGTAATACGCTTTGTTCGGTGTTATGCAATCGACATGTGCGTCGAATGCAGCAAGAGGGGCGCAGCGCATCTTTACCAACTTCGAGGAAATTAGAAAAAACTGTTTATTAAATTATTGCTTTGACTTAACAGTAAAAAGAGAACGCTAATTGAAAAATATATATTTTCCCACAATAAGCAGTAGGTATTGAGTTGGTAAGTTTTTATTTCTATTTCTGGCGAATTTTTCAAATCTGAAGCATTCGTGTTGCGCAAAATAAATCGCTCGTTTGTTATCGGATTTGTATTAAATGCATCAAACGATTACCCTTATGATGGCCGCGGATTTTGGAGTAACCTCACTTTTTCCAGGTTAAAATAAAAGTTAAATCGCGGTACCTATACGTAACAAAAAGGCCCCAAAGATCGATCAATTGACAGAAAAAAAATGTATATTCTCTATGTTGTACATTTTTCTACATTGAAACTCAAAAAATCAATCTATCCTCGATGCATCCCCTATCTAATCTAGAAGTTAATAACCAAACCAACTACGAGACAAATTATACGAACTAGAACGGGGAAGTGAGACAAAGCAACTCGACATTTTATTGCCTGCTATTCTTTGTCCCAGCTGAAAGCAGTATTTATTGTTCCAAGGACGTACGGACACTTTCACGGAGACCGAATATAGAACTTATTGCTCCGTTCGCAGAAGTCGCGAGAGGAAAAGATGAAGACTGCGCGCGTGCAGACAATAAGCGTAAGAAAATTTGCATCGAACGAGGTAGGTAGTATAAATATTTGAAATTGCGTCGGTTCTCTGCTCAGCTGTCGTATTCGTCGTTTAATAAGAAATAATTCAACGATAAACCACATTGTCTTCGAAACACATTGCGCAACGTTGCCTGCCGCCAGTTTCGGAGTGAACTTACGCTCGCTGCTGATGCATTTCCAATTTCAAAGCTATTCATCGATTCTTGGGAATCTTCACAATTGTATCTCGTAAATAGAATAGAGACCACCGTGCAGTACAGTTATATCAACGATAAATGTAAAATAAGATTGAATAATGGAATTCTTACGCTCCAGCGCGGTAATACTTCGTAGGCGTGAAGGCACACGCATACTTGACAGAGGCACATAAAGTATTTAACGCCACGAAAGCATCATCTGTTCCAAAGCCCTTAAAAGGGCAAAGTAGTGAATACTTCAAAAGTTCGAACGCCTTACAAGAACTTAGCTGCTTGGTATAAAATATTACACTGGCAATGTCGACATTTAATCCTCATTTTTTATAAACTACAATAAATATTTTAGAAGGAAGAACGAAAATTTGAAACCTAGTTGTATGCACCTATTTAAATACCTTTTTAATTTACTTAATCTTTAAACCCCCTAAATCAAAGCTGGTTAATCGTTGGTAGTTCCTTGCAGTAATTTTCAAGCAGCCTTTACATATTGTAAACAACGAATACGTGTTTTATGTAACCTATTAAAAACTGTATGCGGACTTAGGCGTGGAGACGGTGTGAACAAATAACACGATGAACAGGATGTGATAAATACAGCAGGATAATAATCGATCTTCTCGTCCCGGCGACGCTTCTAATCGCCGCATTTTGCAGTTGCGTTTAACAAATGAATTAACGATCGCGAATAACACCCATCTCCAGTCGATTCTGAGAACGCAAGCAAGCACTCTTGACCTTGATCGGCCTGAAAATTCCTAGAACACAACTGGCGAAATCGTAAACGCGGTACGACAACTATGGCGCGCGTTGACCCTTACCGTCCCAACGGGACGGCAATTTTCCAATCAACAATCGGATTTAGCTGAATCCAGCACGTCGATCTTTCGATGGAATTAGACACGGGTGAGTCCGTGATACTTTCAAACTTCTTCCCGCAACGTTGCACGGGAATTCAATAATTATTGGCTGAGGTGGAAGGATTAAAAAAATTTCGAATTTGAAAGTGAAATGACAAATGTTAGAGGCAATTATCGCATAATTGCAATGTGTTCGATCTGAAGATATTATGTAGTTTTATTGCAAATGAATGATGTTTCGAAAATTGAAGAAATATCTTCGAAGATCAAGGAGAATGAGGAACTATCGGTGAGGGAATCGAATAAAGTTCTTGAAATGGAAATTTATGTGAAATTACGGAGCGGTGATGCGAATCTACGTCAGAGGACTCGCTATAAATTTTTTATTTTGCTGTGACATCAAAATTGGAGAACAGTTTTACATGAAATGAATATATTTTCTGTAGAATGTAGATTGTATTTGAAATTATTCTGTTAAAGAGTAGTTGAGAAAAAGTGTAGAAATTTACAGAAAAAATAGATACGTATGATTGCATTTCTGTTTATAGTATCTAAATGCTAAAAAAATAGTAATCTTACTATGAAACTTAGGCATATTGAAATAGTAACCAAGAACAAAAGACTTTTTAAGACAGTTACGTCAAAAGCTTCTGTTTCAATTAATACCTAAATATCCGAGGTTAGCAGTCTATTTTACGATGCTATAAACCGTCACAAAGGGTTTTAAACGTCCCAAATAAATTAATATAGAAACAAAAAGAGAAGCATTTATTTAATTATATCACTGCTTAAAATTTCACAGAAATTTTACACGCGCCTATCTTAAAATAGTATTCTATATACTTCTATTTCATATTTTAACCGAACATCAACCCGACACTCCTCGCTTTCTTCGGAACGACGAGCGCGAGAGAAAAAAGTGCGGAAAAAATCTATGTACGGTCGCGGCGAAAGGAAGCAAAGGACTTAAGAAAGGTCGCGCGCCTGCGCGCCGTGTACATTCTGGAAAGAGCGCGACCGTTTGTACATCCGTGTTCACAGGCCCATACGGCTGTTTTGAAAACGCGGTCGGTAAAGTAGGGTCGTAAGGTTACGTCAACCGACAACGACAGAAAAACTACCAACCAGAGGGACGGGATAGATTCAAAATTCCAAGCTAGCAACGACACTTCGTTCGAAAATCGCCAACGGTCGTTACTTCCTTCCGAATATTCTCCGTCCGGGTTCAGCGTCAGGTTAGGTCGCACGACGCGGTAACCTAAATGCCGCGTTTGAAACGGATCGCCGAGCCCGAGGATCGATACGCTCGAATAGGGGATACGGCAGATTTGGAGCGCTACCATATGGAGCGCCGGCGACAAAGCGACAAACGTTCGAAATGCGGTACTTACATTTTGTACAAGAGCCTCTGCTTGCTGTCGTCGGGACGCGGTGACACAGCACGTCTCACTGATGTTCACCGATGTCGAAGCACGCTCAACATGTATCCGATTCGAACGTTCCTCCGTTCACTCTCTGCGTGGATGGCGTGGTAGCGCGTCCGATTTATTCTTGCATATGCTTGTCGCCCGGCACCACACGTGACGTTTGATAACCGGCAACGTACTTACGTACCGGCCAGGGAGTCGAATCGGCGAGAATACGCGTGCGATCGTACGTGTCTAGCCTGGCGCTCGATCGATGATGCACTGTGCGTGGATCGTCACCAACAGAACGCGTCTTCGTTCGGGCAACCAAAAAAAAAACTGCTCGAACGACGAGGTGTTGCTGCCCGTCGCTGTTGACGGGCAGACGCGAGCGATAGGTTGAGGACGAGCGTTAAACCGAAATACCAGTCCGACCGTTTCGGGCCCTCCGAACCACCGTTGTTACGTCGCGCAGTTTGTCCTCGCGGTAGATAATAAACACACAAGAAAGGCAGGGGGTCGGGGAGGGATTTACGAACGGTAACGTCGAACCGTTTCGAACTGCGTCGAAGCGCGAAGAGACAATTTACGGATACAACATCGGTTTACACATCGACAACACCTCAAGTCGCCGCGGCGAACCAATTGACACTGACAGCGGCGTTCAACTCGAGCGCGCACGCACTCTACCTCTCCCCCACTCCTGTCACCTTCCCTCTTACTATGGGCACCTTCCCTCTCTACCCGCTGCTCTATCCCCCACCAGCAGTAAACGTCATTCGTAGACCGTGCTCGTCCCTTCGAGCGCTTCCACGCGCTCCTGAGTCACGACTCGATTCGATTTTGACGTAAGTATGCACGTTACGTGCGTAACGAAATCCCCGAAGAATGCCGGCCGGCAAAATGACAGTTTACGTAAACATCGTTCTGCGTTTAAGTTCACGGATTCGCACGGGCTCACGCGCTGATGATAAGGAAATAACGTCTTTTGGGTGATCGATTTCTTTGTTGCTTTAAATACCATGTGTTATAGATTTGGAGCCAAAAGTTGTTTCGATTGAAATTGCAACTGCCACACGTAGGCCAGGGCCGCTTTGACGCACAGACAACATCTTGCGTGGAAGTGAAGTGAGGAAATAGTCGTTGATTTAATGTTCTCTGAAGAATAGCACATGATGTGACAAACGACGAATTAAAATAGAAGTATCATTTAGTCACCATAAGTATTACAACATTAAATATATATGTGTATATGCAAATCTTATTAAAAAGTATTACATACGAGTAAATGTTTTAGGCATTATCATTGTTTATAAAGTAAAGCGGTGAGAAGGGATATCAGATTTAGAATGGCAAGACAAACTTGAATATGAATGTGAATTGTAAGGATCGAGTCGCCTTGGTGTAGGATTCAATCATTCTCGGTTGTGTTGAAGTACATATAGGTACTTCCTATTATACTTTCTGCATAACATGTGAGTTAATGGACGAGCTCAGAACAACCGAAGGTATGTATTTACATATATACGTACTCGAATAAAGTTCGAACGTATTCTGTTAAGATGGGTTGTTCAAAGTACTAGCACTTACTCAGAAAAGTGTCCGTTCACTCCATACGTATGAAATATTTTACTTCTTTAAATAATGTTAAATTCAGAATTAGTAATATAACTATTTTTTGATTCGGCAATAAAACCGTCCTAAAAGTGAAAACATTCCCTCGAAAAGATAGAGAGTTTTTAGATTATCGTGAATATCTACGAAACTGTGAAAGATATTAACAAAAAGTTAAATTCAAAGGTTTTTAATATTCTTCAATATGGAGATAAAGAATTTTCTTTCACAATTTATCCCCATCATCCTGTTTTTCAAAAATTCTTGATTGCCACATTGTAGGATATCGAAAGCCATAAAATTTTGATTTGAAATTTTCTTCGATATCTTTTACGGTTTCGCAGACATATTCACGATAATATGAAAAATCTCGATTCTTTTCTAGTCAATTTCATACATTACTTGTGGTCACCAACACTGTGCTCCAAACAAAACTTCCCCCGCGACGTTTCCACGGAATCATCCTCTGTGTTCGATGGAAATACCGTAACAATAGCATCATTGACATAGAAATTGCAGCCCATTCTAAATGCGTTGCAAGCAGCTTTTCCTGCACGACACATTCGCGCTCGAAACACGAGCGAACGTTTTATGAATTGCGCAATTCTTATCTGGCGGCGATTGTCACCGGGTGGTTACGTAATGACGGGGCGACGATGTCGAACGATAAAACAACCGAACAGTCGCTGATCCCGTCGTTGTTTTTCAGTTGCAAAATTACCGTGACGCTCGCCAGCGATATTTCTCACCGCGAACAAGCCGGTTTCCGTCGAGTACTTAACGTGTTTCCAGCGACTCCTAGAAACCGGCGCTCTATAGACGCTTATAGCGGCTGCACAGCCCATAGTCGATCGTTCTCTTACAATCAGCTAAGTATTTCCACATCGACGAAACTTTTGAAGAGTTGTCGCCCTACTTTTCCCCATGCCGCTCGCGGCAACAATTTTCCAGGGTGCCATTAAGCCCTAGCCGCGCGTCTCCCGAATATACAGGGTGTCCCAAAAATGCTGCGGTTCCTTGAAGGGGGTTATTCAGGGGGTGATTGCAAACAACTTTTTCCTTTGCGAAAATTCTCTCCGAGGTTTCGTTAACGAGATATTAACAAAAAGCACCGACCAATCAGAGCGCGCGCCTTCCGTCCGAGCTCCCGCGGTAGCGTTGGCTACGCGGTAGGCGACTGCGCTTGTACTACGAACGTACGAACAAGCAAGTCGGCAATCAAACCGCGTTACACATTTTTTTTTAAAGTATAATCTTAAATAAGAATTATTTGAAGTGAGAGGATAAGAAGTATGTAAATTTCGATTTTAAATAAGGCATAAACGAAAAGGTAATGTAGCAGAAAATGTACGACATGTGATCGTAATTCGTTATTGACGTAAAAATCCGTAGTTTAATAACGGCCAACACAACTAAATTTAAACAATAATATTAGGTGTATGAATAAATTCTTTCCGACTGGATTTACATAATGAACAATAATGGAAATTATGTCGATGATTGAGTTGTTTTCATATTTTTTAAATCGAACTGTTATTGTACCCTAAAATCGGAAAGAATTTATTTCTACACCTAATAATCACCAATAAATTAAATAAAACTCACGCATTCGGACATTCCTTTCCTTCCTTTTCGGAAACCTGTGTCACTGGGTCACTGTACCGATTCTGGTCATCGGTGGACGAAAAGATTTATGGTAGGGTAGCGCCCAGTGCTCAGCTGATCGCAGGTATTCGCAGGACACCACCCGAAAGTAAGGGTCGCAACGTCAAGTGCGTCCGGGTTAATGTACCGAATATTCACTTCACTGCACTGATACTAACACTGATCACATAATTTATTTTCTACGGAACGTGTTGTTCCTACGTTCCACTGCCAACGCTCGCACGGTAGCACTCGCGTCCCCGTCGTTCCGCGCGTACAACCAGAACATAGCGTAATACTCTTCGACGGAGTACATTTCTGGGCCGAGATTACAAGCTGACTGACAGGATTTTTTCCCAAACAACTTCCTCTACCCCCAAGTAGTTTCTCTCGTCCTATTATGAGTTTACTCCCACCAGTACAAGAGGCTTTAGGTAAAAAGAAGCCAGCACATTTTCGAAACACACGTGTTTTGCAGAAGTGCAAGGGACGAACCATCTTACACTTTCACAAAAGCCCGCGCTCCGTCCTTCTACTGCCAATGTACCCATTGCTTCGAGATAGAAAACAGACACCACGTGTATCGGTTGGAAAGGGTCCGAAGGGAAGACAAGCAGAAAGTCTTCGAGTTGCTATAAAGAAGAAAATTCACGTCTGCTACGAGGCGGAACCAATTAAGTCATAAATTATCCGAAACTGTAGGAAACCGTTCTCTAGCGCCGACTTGCGGGACAATACGGTCATAAACCGCGACCCTGACGAAATGGTCTGGCTGATCAGTCTGATTAATTTTGGAGAACTAGAAATTACAAAGTATTATCCAGCATCAATACGTCTCGCGGAGAGACTCATGAAAAGAAGGGTAGTCCGCTGACTGCGCGTAGTCCCGCCTGCTTCGTCCTACCCTCAAATTAAAGACGGATCCCTTATCTCTCGAGTATAAACACGCGCTCGAATTTCAAAACGCAAGCACGCGTCGACGTATTCGGTGCGAGGGTCTGCGGGCTTGAAGTCCCATTGGCCGCAAACTAACCAATCGGGCCTGCTTATCTCTCGTGTCTAAACACGCGCTCGGATTTCAAAACAAAAGCACGAGTCGACGTATTCGGTGCGAGAGAAGGTGGGCCTTGGGGAGGAGATATTGCTGTGAAGAGGGCCTCTTCAGGACAGTGGCCATTTGGGGGGATGCAGGGCAGATTGGTTAGTTTGTGGCCAATCGGACCTGCTTATCTCTCGTGTCTAAACAGGCGCTCGAATTTCAAAACCAAAGCACGAGTCGACGTATTCCATGCGAGAGAAGGTGGGCCTTGGGGAGGAGATATTGCTGTGAAGAGGGCCTCTTCAGGACAGTGGCCATTTGCGAGGGATGCAGGGCCAATCGGGCCTCAAGCCCACAGTCTCTCGCACCGAATACGACGACTCGTGCTTTTGTTTTGAAATCCAAGCTCGTGTTTAGACACGAGAGATAAGCAGGCCCGATTGGTTAGTTTGCGGCCAATGGGACTTCAAGCCCGCAGTCTCTCGCACGGAATACGTCGACGCGTGCTTTTGTTTTGACACGAGAGATAAGCAGGCCCAATTGGCTAGTTTGGGACCAATCGAACTTCGGGCCCACCTTCTCTCGCACGGAATACGTCGACGCGTGCTTTTGTTTTGAAATTCGAACGCGTGTTTAGACACGAGAGATAAGTGATCTGTTTCGAATTTGTAGGGTGGACGACGCAGGCGGGACTACGCGCAGTCAGCGGACTACCCCTTTTCTTCCTGTCTCTCTCCGCGAGGTGTATTGATGTTGAATAATACTTTTTAAATTATAGATCCCCAAAATTAATCAGACTGATCGGCCAGAGCATTTCATCAGAGTCGCGGTTTATGACCGTATTGTCTCGCTAGTCGGCGGTAGAGAATGGTTTCCTACAGTTTCGGATAATTTATGACTTAATTGGTTCCGCCTCGTAGCAGACGTGAATTTTCTTCTTTATAGCAACTCGAAGACTTTCTGCTTGTCTTCCCTTCGGACCCTTTCCAACCGATACACGTGGTGTCTGTTTTCTATCTCGAAGCAATGGGTACATTGGCAGTAGAAGGACGGAGCGCGGGCTTTTGTGAAAGTGTAAGATGGTTCGTTCCTTGCACTTCTGCAAAACACGTGTGTTTCGAAAATGTGCTGGCTTCTTTTTACCTAAAGCCTCTTGTACTGGTGGGAGTAAACTCATAATAGGACGAGAGAAACTACTTGGGGGTAGAGGAAGTTGTTTGGGAAAAAATCCTGTCAGTCAGCTTGTAATCTCGGCCCAGAAATGTACTCCGTCGAAGAGTATTACGCTATGTTCTGGTTGTACGCGCGGAACGACGGGGACGCGAGTGCTACCGTGCGAGCGTTGGCAGTGGAACGTAGGAACAACACGTTCCGTAGAAAATAAATTATGTGATCAGTGTTAGTATCAGTGCAGTGAAGTGAATATTCGGTACATTAACCCGGACGCACTTGACGTTGCGACCCTTACTTTCGGGTGGTGTCCTGCGAATACCTGCGATCAGCTGAGCACTGGGCGCTACCCTACCATAAATCTTTTCGTCCACCGATGACCAGAATCGGTACAGTGACCCAGTGACACAGGTTTCCGAAAAGGAAGGAAAGGAATGTCCGAATGCGTGAGTTTTATTTAATTTATTGGTGATTATTAGGTGTAGAAATAAATTCTTTCCGATTTTAGGGTACAATAACAGTTCGATTTAAAAAATATGAAAACAACTCAATCATCGACATAATTTCCATTATTGTTCATTATGTAAATCCAGTCGGAAAGAATTTATTCATACACCTAATATTATTGTTTAAATTTAGTTGTGTTGGCCGTTATTAAACTACGGATTTTTACGTCAATAACGAATTACGATCACATGTCGTACATTTTCTGCTACATTACCTTTTCGTTTATGCCTTATTTAAAATCGAAATTTACATACTTCTTATCCTCTCACTTCAAATAATTCTTATTTAAGATTATACTTTAAAAAAAAATGTGTAACGCGGTTTGATTGCCGACTTGCTTGTTCGTACGTTCGTAGTACAAGCGCAGTCGCCTACCGCGTAGCCAACGCTACCGCGGGAGCTCGGACGGAAGGCGCGCGCTCTGATTGGTCGGTGCTTTTTGTTAATATCTCGTTAACGAAGCCTCGGAGAGAATTTTCGCAAAGGAAAAAGTTGTTTGCAATCACCCCCTGAATAACCCCCTTCAAGGAACCGCAGCATTTTTGGGACACCCTGTATACAAGGTCCATTCAGACCTCTCCTAAATATCAAGTTACTTATATTATATATTACTTACTGGGAAGATACACCCGCGCTTTGCTTCGAGCCTAAGTGATATTAAAGAAGGACTCCACGAAAACACAATTCACTCCCTTAGGGGTTGATTAGAGAAAAATGCTCAATCTGTTTTTCGGCCTAAGAAATAATAAGGAGTCCGAGAAAACATATTTCCCCCCTTTTTGCCCCCTTCGCTTAACTTAGCTTCCACGTGGATCCCCGGCTTAAAAGGGAGTCCGAATTAAGATACCACGGAGGTTCGTCGTTAGTGGAGTCGGTTAAACGGCTGACCAGTACTCAGAGGATCCTCAAGATCGTGGGTTCGAGTCCCAACGCCCGGGGGAGTTTTTTTCCGTGGCTTCCGAATACATTGGAATTGCAAAACCTATTCCTTCAATATACACATGTAAAAACACCCGCATCAGATATAATGGTGGTGCGTCCACGAAACTGTAATAGAGTTCTTCTGGATCTAAGGAATATATGTTCGAAGTCCAAGGCCTACCACAGCAACCATTGTTCATGCCTTATTCTTTAATAATAGTAATAACTGATACATATATTTATTATTCCGGAATGTGTTCAAATGAAATTGGGCACATTATGGGTTTGAGAATGGTTTCTGTGTCCACTTGACAAGCCATCCATTGTCCAAGGGTTAAACGGTGTACACAGAAATCCGTTCCGGGGCAGACGCGGAAAAAGGAAGACGGTAATTAATGCAATTAAGATGCAACATGCTGGGCCGACTTTCGGCGAGTGTGTATGCTCACGCACGCATGTATACGCGTGCATCGAGCCCGCGAGCAACAAAGACGAACATCCCAGTAACTCTCCTCGGCAGCCGCATTTTCATAACGTATGCGTAACATTTTCATAACATTCACGTGCGATAAACTTTAACGGTACTAGCGCACACGCTTATCTGCCTACGCGTTCCCCGCAATTACTTTATCGCCCTGAAAAATCGACGCCATGCAAATTACTGTTACTCCTTTAATCGGCTGGTTTTAGAATCAAGAAAAGTCCAGTCGCGTTGAGGTGGACTCGGTTAGAAATAGTTTTATACCTCCGTGTGGTCGGAGATACGAGTTACGCTAGATTCTTGAAGAGACGCGGGGGTTAATGGCACATATAACTTTGCCTTATAAACAAAACGCGTCAATAGTTGAATGTGTATGTTTACTATGCTGACTTTCTCCAAAAGTATCACTACCTTCAACAGTCGAATTTTAATTCTAACGAATGTAAAGAAATTTGTCCCATACTCGTGGGCGATTTTTGCAAAGACAACGAAAGTGTAGCAGAGGAAGTGGGAGCACTATTATCGTGTAGCTCGTAAATGGCTAGTTGGAGCGGACGTTGATTCTTATTAATTTATAGCGGAAGATAGCAGACGAAAGATAGCCGTTCGTACGGTGGATGGCAGACTGTGCACATTCGATAGAAAAATACTTGGGCTCAGTTTCAAAGACATTTTTAGGTCAAGCAGGTATTGCAGGTTGTTGACTCGGCATCAGATCGTTACTTTCACGTCACAGTGTTGGTCGAGCTTTTAAATGGAAACCGGGCTTTATCTATTCTCGTATGCGCTACATCGAGGACGTAACAATCGTCTTGTCGTGCCGTCATCGATAGACGCTAAGCGGTAAAGTTTTCTCATGTTTTGAACTCTTTCTCGTAGCTCTTTGCAGATGAAACAACGAGTTTTTTGGGACCCATAACGCATCCCCTGCGTCTCGAATTCGTCTTCGTAGCCTTTTGCAGGGAACTTCCCTTACTTTTTCAACCGTTCTATAGATTTTTACAAAGGTTGTAATATCGATAAGTTTAACGGTAAATCGCGACACAGAGCCTCAAATTTATACCTGTACTCTTCCTTGGAATTTCGAATTTTTCTCGCGAGCCCATTTGCAAAAGTAACAATGAATTAAGAGAGACTCGTAGACGTTTCCATCGCGATCATGTTTAATTTAAGCAACGTTGTTTATAATGGCCGTTAGAACGCCGTGATTTGTCGTTGACTTTTTCCTCCATAAACTTTCGAGCAGTCATTCGGTGGCTAAGCGTATTCAGGTTCCCGCTGGCGCTGCGCAAAAACTCACTCTTAATTGGAACAACCGCGAGCTTACAACATTCCAAACGTGGGCCGGTTTCCCGAGGGAAGGTCACTTCACCGGCTTCATTTGAATTTTCAATTACTAGGACGATTAACCCGACGATACTGTATTTATCACCCGTAATATTGTTATCTGGGCAACGAGGACAGGTGCGCTCCTATCAGGAGCAACACTGATTGTTCCAGAAGTTGACCGTGGTGAAGAAGCTAGGGCCTGTAATCGCGTAGTACATCCTGTTCTCCAAGAAATAGTAACAGAATCGAAATAAAAGAATAAACGAATGCGTCTTTTCAGGCATTAGCAGCACACGAACGAAGGATGATGATGAATAAGGAAATACGAGGCATCGTGATGATTTGGCAGAATCGGGCAGAATTTCAGTTGTATCAATTTTAACGAATAAAAGTTTATGTGTATGACGTCGATTTGGGATAAGAACGTGTCAATTTATTGAAACACAGGGCCATCTGCAATTGATTAATTAGCAAACAAAAAATATATTTTCAGAGTTTAAGACATCCTTCGCACAATACAACAAGTCTCATTAAATTATATACAGTAGTTTGCCTTTAATTAATTCCTAAAGATCATCTAGATTTATGGGCTCTAGACTGGAACTTTAGTTGTAGGCGAGGAGCTTGTGTGAAATGTCAAGTTGTCTTAAAGTAAAAACTAAAAGCAGTTAACATCAACATTGATAATTTGGATAAAGTAGGTAGTTCATTACTGTCTTCGTTGCCATAGAAATAATGTTTGTACGTAAGATTGGCTTATTTAGATAGTTTTTAAGCTTCGGATAATTATGGGGCAGTTACATACGTAGATGGTTAGTGCCAACTATAGTTTAACAGTTTTTTTAGTAGTATAATTTAACACTTAGATAAGGCGTGAAATTTATTTCATGTTGCTTACCTTAGAAAACGTACTTAGCACTAATAGTTTCGAAGGTATGACGACGGGTAAACAATGACAACTTCAACGACCACTCCCTCTGACATTTCCATGTGATTCGAAGAATATCGGAGCAAGCTATTCGCGCGAGCGACCTACAGTAAATTTAGGTTCGCCCATTGTTTACATACCAACCATAATTTCATAAGTTTTGGACAAAAGCCTTCTTAGCAGTCTTACCCGAACAGTTTCAAGACATCGTGTTTACAAGTTGAATTATGATTGAATAAACATTGTCGTTCCTTTGTTCATGCGATTGCTCGCGAATATCATGGACGAACACTTGAGATAATTGGTAAAGCTAACGAAAGTATATTTGCAATACACAGTACATACATACATACATACATACAGCGCATGCAAGTGATTGAAAGTAGAACCATATTTAGCTTATTATATAAAGCAAAAAGGGTTTGTGTGCTTGTCTTTCGCCTAAAATCTTCCGAAGGGTAACTCTGGGGTCACGAAATGTGTCCCAGCTGATTATGTCTAGCTAATTCAGATGAATGTGACTATTTTCAGAAAAAAATAAATAACTTTTTATTATAAAATCGGAATCTAAATTTCAGGCATAGTCGAATAGTAAAATTAGTAGCATAATAAAGTCCTCCACCCAACGAACGACTAACTAAAAAGAATCTTCCCACTTAAAGGACTCAATTAATAATATCATTTATCCACAAGTTCGTGTAAAAGAAGGAACTACAGTGGATGGCCAAATTATTTTACTCAAACAAAAAAATTTATATTTTGTAAATTTAAGCGATGGAATAAAAATCTATATTTAAGAATACAAATTAAATACATGTATATAGGTTTAAGATTATATTGTACGAGAAATACAATTACTCAATATTTGGAGACTCCGCCTTTAGTTTTTATGACGGCTTCGTTTCGACGTGGCACGCTTTCAATGCATGCTGTGGTTACTTCCAGCAGTTTTAGGGTGTTGTGTCCTACTCTAATGATATTCTCTATTAGTTAGTATTTGTAATACTTTTATCCTCGCCCTTTTAAAAATAGATAAGGTTTACATTTTGAAAAATTACTCACAATGTTGCCAGATGTTGTAGCTAATCAATAAAACTTTAATTACAGTCACGACGTTCACAGATTCTGACGGAAATTTTTTGAGTATAATAATTTGGCCACCCTCTGTAATTATTCATAGTACACTTACTGCAGTTAACAACAGCACACAAGTGTCATTGAAAAAGGGAATCCCTGTCTCGTCACAATTTCTCGAAATCCTTTCCCGGAAAGAAAGCCAACAGGAAGAGAACATCAGAGAGGAAGACGTAGAAATGGAAAATCGAATGGCGATTGACGAACCTCGAAGGGAAGAGCAGCAATATGCTGAGAAGATGGCAAAGCGCGCGGCATGCATGTACGCGCGTAGCCGGAGCGCAGTGCGAAGGACAACGAAGGAGCAACGAATGGCAGAGCATCGTGCTCGGGCACGCGAGCGAAGTGAAGGTGGCGATGACGTAATATGCGGCAACCGCGATACATACGGAGAGAAGTGGGGTTGCTTGTGACGGTAAAGGTGGCCGCGGGATAGGGGGCAGCTTATCACATGGGGGTGACGGCGGGAGGGGAATGTACAGAGAGTGGGGAGCGAAGAGGGGAAGTGCATCGAGTGCGCGCAAGCGCAACGACGCGCAACGCTGCGCTGTGCCGTGTTGCGCCGTCGTTACGGCGGCCGTCAAGGACGTTTGCGCTCGGCGTGCTATGTCGAGCGTTAGAGTGAGAGGAAAAGAGAGAAAGAGAAAGAGAGAGAGGGGAGAGAGAAAGAAGTACTCAAAGAGTTTAGGAAACTAATATAAAATAATTATTCAACTGCATTCTTTTCAGTCGAATAATCTGATGAACGAAGTGGATAATTCGCAATACAGAGTCAACGTAGCGAGCTGTTCCCCCCCGTATTATGTAAACCGTTCGTCGAATAATTGGCCGAATCGTTCGCAGAAAAAGCCAAAATGTCGAAATAAGGATTGGAAGGACTGTCGACGCGTTTTCGATTTCGCTCGAAGTATGTGAAAAGTGGCTGTACGTGATCGAATCGCGAGCCACACAGTTCAGTAGCGCTGTGAGTGTTGTATGTTAAAAAGGATTGATGTTTTATCGAAATTTCCATCGCCTTGCTTGTTAGAAAGTAGATGGGCGAAAAAGTTCTAGGCATTCCGCGACGTTATGTCCAGCGTGACCGATGGCATTACAGCTGACTTATAGATCCTGGCTGATGGCTCGGTCAGTGGTAGCGTCAGGATTAAGATAATACTGGTGGAAACTCTGGTTTATGAGAGATGCGAGAGACTCTCGAGAGGAATCTGATCGTCAAGCTTGAAGGGGCAAATATTAAGAAAAATCTATAACGAGTAAACAAAGTGTTATACACAATTCTGCGGACAGCTTTTTTTTAACAAGTGTCCACCAATCCAGAGCTGTAGATTCATGACTGAAATCAGTGACCATATCTTTTTCAACACCCTGTGCAATATTCCTACCGACAGTTGCAATTCTGATCAACTCCATTTGTATATAATAATCTTTTCATACGATTTACCATTTTTTCAATGCAAATTTACAATATATACTTTGCACCTTACTTTTATTTTGACATACACTATATAATTTCTAACTCTACTATTTTTCTTTTTCTTGTTTCCTTATATGTATTTGTTTTTTATCTTCTTGACATTTTCGTAATGCCTACTTGTGCAATAAAGAAATATTATTATTATATTTATGACATCCACAAGTGTTTCTTCACCACTGTTATCTATGATAATACGTGGTACAGTTTAAGTAACATTTGACACATACTTCTGCAGAAAAACTGTACTTTCCACACAGCAAACAATGTACTTATCGCACTAACAATAAATCGCCAAAATAAAAAAAGAAATTACCATACTACTTATTCTTTCACCTACTTCTACATTACATGATTCTAAAAACTAAAAAAATTTCTGTTAAAAGAAAATAATAAAATAGTCTCATCTATTTCTAAACTCATCGGTAGACGCAGGATTCGTCGACGAGGACGGGCTACAAGCGCATTAACGTGGAAACCGTGCGTAACGGGGTTGGAAATACAATCGAGAAAAGAGCGACAGATCGTTACAGGCCAAAATGAGGGAATGGGATGAAGCAGACAAATCAAGGAACCTGATGAACAGGCTGATGAGAAAGAGAATGTTAAATAGAATGCGAGTAGAGCATACATGCGTGGGAGGAACGGAGAGAGAGTATGTGACTAGAATGTTGCGCGCCGCGCGCGATTAAGTGAGAGGAAACGCGAGCCAGTGCACCAGCGGAAGCGAGACGGAGGACGAGAAAGAAGCAGGGAGAGAAAGCGAGGGTGTCAGGCGGAGTACGAGTGACTGAAGAACGGAGAACGGGAGAGCTCGCCTGACCGTTTCCAGAGAGGGACAGATAGAGAGGGAGAACGCGCTCTGTCCGACGTACCCGCGAATCGACGAATTCGAGCCACTCCATCGGCCTCGAGCGGCCTTGAACGTATTGCGACCGAGTGCAGAACGAAGCGAGAGATTGCTGGTCGTTTTCCAGGGTGACTCTATGGGCACCGATCGGCGCGCGTTTCTGCCGCTTAATAGAAACTTATCGCGTATTTTCGCGATCGAGTGCAGCCTTTTGAACATATTAACAATCACGTCCGTCCGCAGCTTTTAGTCTCGTAACTGTAAACAAAATCGACCATTGACAATTGATATTAGCTATCTTATCTGTGCACCTCAGTCTGCACTGTTCGTCCGCGTACGGATCTATTGAAAAAATTCGAGAACACGTTTTAATCTTCCTCTATATTTCTTTTTTTAGATTTCTTTAAGGCGGTAGGGGTAGAGATTGATTCGTACGATGTTTGTCGACCGATCGACGATTAGCGTTTCTCGATATCGGTCGTAGGTAGCGTGTACCAACACGGTATTAGAAAGTATTTGGATTTATTGTCGTGGCATAAATACGCATGATCGAATGCGCCTTCGGCGACGTGCAATCTCTTAAAATCGTACAACGCCGGCCTCCGAGTCAACTTTTACTTTGTTAGAAAAGTCCGGTGTCTATTCAAGGCCATCGGGCTATCGATCAAAGGCGCGAGCGAGTCTCTCATAATACGAAAAACCGATCCCTTTCATCAAGCGGATCGCTTGAAATTGTAATAGAATATGCGGCCCGCGGTTTCTTGAGCGCGAACACATCGATCAGTTTCGTGTTTAATTGTACGCCGATCGGCGCCGTGTTAGTCGCGATCGCTGGAACACTTCGTTCCCTTTCGACACTTAACGATGTGTCGACGACTGGGTCGATTTACAGTGGATCAATCACATTTTCTTCGACCCAATTATGTTAATTCGTTATTGTTTTGTTTTCTAAGTATTAGTGTTTATATTCTTTTTCTATTATTATTAGTTTTTTGTTATTATTCTCAGGGTTAGAGTTAAAAACATCAAATTGTATACTACATCTCTTCGTGCTGATTGGGGTGTAATAAAAATTATTAATAATGATAATCTTAATAATAACATATTAATAATAATTAAAAGTAATATAAAATAATTATAATTATGATAATTATAATCATTGTATAGATAATTATTATTATTATTACAATAATTATGTAAGTATGATTATTATTATTATAATTATATTAATTTTTTTAATAGGTAATAATTGATTATTTAATTATTATTGATAATACTAATTCACAAACATGTACTAAATAATAAATTGTAACAACTGATTCAGTGGTATTTCCATTCAGTCTTCTACCCCAAATCAATTTCGTGGGGAAAGCAGAGCAAGAGATTTCAGCTCCACGGTTTAACGCGATTTTCTAATAATACTACCTACTAGTCAATTGTCTGAAAGTTACTTTACTAAATTTACAAGGGTTTGATCGTCGATCCGGACGTCTACTCGTAATAGTCAAATACTGGTACGATGAGATTCAAGGATTTCCGTTCGACCTGCGACACAATTCTGAAGCCGAGTATAAGTCACTAAACGGACAAAGCGTTTGCGACACAAGCTTTTTCAATCTGCCGACTAAAGTCACGGCGCGCGGCGGTTTTCACGGCAGCGTGTGGAAGCAGTTGGAAAAAAGTTTTGCATAATGCATAACGGCGGAGCGCGGCTGCACGGATATAGGCGCGAGACCGGCTAAATCAATGACCCGCGATATAGTTGATCGAGCGTTTCACCATCGTGGGATCTACACCGTTTCTCCTTACTTTACTGTATCGCAATAAAGACAGTCGTCTATGCACCCACCTCGCGCATACCGTCGTTGTTCGCAACGTTACTCGTGCATTTAACATGATCATATCGCTGGCTCGTTGGTAGAACTGACCAACTCTATATCCCTTAATTTTCGGTCAATGCGAATTTAAAGTTCAATCTATTATAATAAATCAGGGAATAATTGACAGCTGTTGCAGTCCCCGTGCGGATTTTTATTAATTTATTGTTGTAAAGAAGTTAGAAAGTGATTGCTACTGTTAATCCTTAAGAATTTTACTTTAATGTTAATTTGTAATATTGTAAGTCGCGAAGAAAACTAAATGTGGGGGAAATAGTTCACAACTTTGTGAGTCGAAAATTCCCCTTTTATTAAAGTGATATTGATAGGAACTTTCTGTTTACAGAATCTTAAACGGTATTTAAATCAGAGCTATCCATAATGTCAGTTTTGCATTAAAGCTAATATAAAAAAGAGCTAATATGAAAACCAAATCAGAAAATTAAAGAAGCAGTTTTGATCTTCAAGAAACGTCGAAAATCATTTCAGGAAAGGAAGGTAATTATTTTCGCAATTGAAATTGGTTAGGAACGGTTTTCTAATGAAGGGTTTTCTTTCATTTCCCGGAAAACTCAAAAGCGATGGAATCGAGTAAACTTTGGGCGAATCGATCCGTCGTCTATTAATTAGTAGCGTAGAGGGGCAGCTGCGGTTGACTAAAATTTTAATTCGAAAACACAATCTACGATGACTTGCGCAAGATAACGCTCCGCGAACGTTACGGTATAAGCGATAATCTTGCGCAACTACTCTCCGCACACTATTCAGTGGAATTTAATCGGTGATAAGCCGGTCTCTGTATTCGACTTCGATCGCGAGACGCGCGGTATTTTCACAGATATCGCCGGGAAATTACGCCAACTTTTTTCTTCTTGCCCACGGTATCACGAAATAGATGCCCCACGCCACTTGCATAACACGGTAATTGCAATTAGTCTTCAACAACAACGAGAGACAGCCGCAGAGAGATACAATATATCTTTCGATGACAGGGTTCAGGAGTATCAAGCCAAACCGCGAACGTCTCCAGCAAAACAGTTCACGGTTTCCAAAATGCCAATGAAAGTCACAGATTGCCCCAATGTTCAATCTACTGAAACGAATAACTTGGCAGATTGGCACTCGTAACTGCGCCAACGGGTTTCCGTGTCGATATTTTCTGGAAAATATCAGAAGATCGATTTGGACATTTGGCTAACAGGCGTCCACCGCCCTTTCCGGAAAATCTCATCAAATATTTTAATTTAAAAGAATTGTGACAATTTTAAAATTAATTCAATATGTCAACTCATATATGAGTTATTGCTAATTTGCTACATGAAAAAAGTAAATTGTTTTTAAAGTTGTTTCAAACCTCTCTGGTTAACACTTTTCAATTTTATTCGTCATAGGCTAAAGACTACTTGGTCTACGTACAAATCCGCCCATGAATGTTTACTTTGAAAAGAACCCAAGGAAGGAGTTCGCTTTCCGCGCTTTGTACAGAACTTTTCCGGCAGAGACGATCGCTAGGAAAGGCTTTGAGCGACTAAAGGCGGGTTCCCCCGTGTTAGTACTGCCACTGGCACAAAGAGATCACTGGTACCCAACCGTCACGGAACTGACACGTGTGAATCTGACTTTAAAGGGGCATTTTTCAAAGTGTTGAAATAGTTTCTTTCTGTGTCACCAAGAAAGCTCTGGTGCCCTTGTTGCTTCGCAATTCAAAGAATTCCTCTATTCAGCGCTAAGAAGACTAATCGAGTGTATAAAAAAAAATCAGGCAATTACGGTTTCCTGTTCAGCTTTAGATAAACCTGGCTGTGTTTCTGACGATAAGGCGCGATGTTCAATCTGGCGGAACACAGAACCGCAGAGATTTAATCCTTGCCGCCAAAGAAGCACGACAAGAAGTCCAACGGAGCGTGGACAAATCTTCGGTGGTTTAATCTTTTCTTTCCTTTCTTCCATTATTTTCAAGGAAACTGATATCTTCTCTATGAAAAGGCCACTGTTTGACCGAAATACGAGACGCACAAAAATAGCCGCTCGATTTTGCTCGCACATTAATTCACTTTCTACCAACTGGTCAATCACGTTCCCGTTGAAAAATTTGGCAGCACCATTTGCATCTTACGGTAAGTCGGCCACGTAGAAACTCGAGCTGAATTGATTTCTAGTCTGTCACAGCCTTGAAAGTTGTCCCTTTTAGCGGGGAGTGGCATTTACCTTTTTTTTTTTTAAATATTGAACTGAATGGGGTGCCTACGTAATGCGGTACGTTATAACAAGGTTCATCGCGCGATTAGGTTGTTGCCTAAGCTGCTCAACTTGGTCCGGATAAATCGATCGATATTGCTTTAATTGATCGTACTAATTGTAAAGCTCCTGAAAAATTGGAATTTCGTGCTCGGGATATTGTTTCGTATAATCTCTGTAAGCCTTTAAAAAGCAAGATATTAGTTGACAAAAGTTTTTTAAAAAATCCTTCTTTAGGTAATACTGTGTTGCGTTGCTTAATAATGATTAGAAGATCACCTGTGTACTTGTGTAAGTAAAACTTTCGGTGGAATGGAAAAGTTGTCTTAACGGGTTAAAAAAAACAGTAACAAAAATTCTTCAATTTAGATATTATATCATTTTTTTTTTCAAATTTTGATGAATAAAATAATAATAACTGAAGGAGTTATAGCTTTCGATAGGAGACGATCTTTTTTCGATTAGTTGTCTGACGAATACTGTCCATTCCACAACCTACGGTGGATCTGGGGACAAGTTGAAAATATTTTAAAAATATATTCAAAGTAGATATCCATGAGAAATTTCATGTTTCTTTTTTAAATGGTAGTCATTTTTTTAAGAAATGCAGTGTTAAATATCGAAAACCGTCAAGGACCTCCACCTTTAATCTATTTTTAAAATTCTTTCGAGTTTTGGGTTTGAGAGAGTCCATTGGACCACGCCTCGAAAAACACACATCTCATATTGACAGGAGTGACTTCTTTAATTATTATTATTTTTCAATGGAACTTGGGAAAATATAATTAATAAACGTATCGTTTAGTAGACAACAATTTGGCATAATTTATACTTATGCCTTTAACTAAATCAATTTCTGAATTTGTTATTTTTTTGTTCTCTGGTGAAACTGATTTCATTCGGTAGATATATTTACAAGAGTCTACTATTAATAAAAACAAACTGCTATTAAATAAAATGTACCATACACTTTTTCTATACAGATAAATTAAATACACGTGTCCCTCGTATCTCATCGCAACACACCGAATAGCAGCGTAGTACAAACAGTAGCAGCGCAATCCCCAATTAATGTACAATTTATTAATTAAAACATCATTAAGTATCCTGCGTGCCGAACATGATTCGAGAGCTCGAATATAGCTGCCGCGCACGGGCATCTCTCCCTTGGAATCCGAATCTGTCGTCCATAAATATGTTAACGACAAGCATTCCACGGCTCAGTGAGGAATGATAATGACAGTATAGAAAACGAAAGGAGAAGGAAAAAAATTATTATGCAGCCACGTCGATGGAGGAAGATGAAAGGGACAGCGACCACTTCGAAGATTGATTCTCCCCCGTTGAAATCGACGAACACGTTACATGAATTCTATCGACATGGCGCAACGCAAACAGTGGCGATTGCGGTTTTATTACTAGGCGACCGTTGGCAAAATTAGTGGCATTGGCGGTCAGTTTGAACGAAGTTATGATAAGATTAACTACTTGGACGAAACAGAAGGATCTGTGTGTACAGGTTGTCCCAGAATTAAGGGACAATCCGGAACGTGCGAAATCCTGATGCAAGAAGACATCGAAAAGTCCTTTACCGTTTTGGGATCCGAGAATTCGCTCTCAAGATATTAACAGTTGAATATTAGCGGCCGAACTCCCGGGTCGAAACAGCTGACGCAGAGCAGGGACCCCTAACACGCACACGTAGAACTCGGCTTTAAACCTCACGGCCCAGAAGTTCCACCGCTAATATTCAACTATTAATATCTCGAGAACGAAGCCTCGGATCTCAAAACAGTAAAGGACTTTTCGATGTCTTCTTGCATCAGGAAATTGCATGTTCTGGATTGTCCCTCAATTCTGGGACATCGAAGATGAGGTCTACTATGTATACAGTAAATTGTAATTCATTGAATTCAAGAGCACACGCCATTACGCACTTCCATTTGGGATTGTAATTAAAAGTGTGATATTCAAAGTATGAATATTCACTTCCCACGCTCATCGTCTGAACGCTTTTCATGAATGTTTATTCTCCTGAATTATTACTTAATTAACGCGGAAGAGGCGATTTCTTGTGCAGAAATAAGTGGGGAATGTGCAGTAAAATTTGTTCACGCGAAGCATCGGTTTTTGAGGAAATCAATTTTCAGAATTCATTGAATAGGGGTGGTTGATTTGTTAATTTGCAGAGCACTTGTTTGGCTATGTTTAAAATTAAAGCTGTTTGTTTCGAAAAATCTAAATTCTGCGGCAAATTTTTACAGTGAACATTAGGAAGGAACTTTCACTCTGATCAATAATTGCTTCGTATAGTGAGTATAATTTATTATTCTACGATTTAAGATAAATCAATGGCGAATGACCTTAGACAGTTTTGCAGGCGTTCTTTGCCATGTTTTATTGACACGTGTTAAAATTTCGATCAAAATTGGTAGGACTCCAACACGAGGAAGTGACTCGACAGAAGCACCACGACAATCATTGTAAACTGACCTTTGTATCTGTTCGCTGAATGGAAATGTTTAATGCCCGCTATACAGCCAATTTAAGCAATTAATTCGATGACGTTTAATCTAATTAGAAGTTTAACTAATTAAAACTTTAAGTTATATCAATGCGATAATTGTTGGTGCTAGAACGACATTAATACAACAGGAAATGTTTCTGTAGATTATAGTTTTAATTGTAAATATTTGTATGACTCGACGACAAATTCGGTAAAATTGCAGAACGACTTTAGGAAAAGGACTATGTAAAAAGAAATCTCTCTTGAAGGATATGAACACCGGTACTGGCTGGTTGTAATTTAAGAATTCTACCCACTTGAATTTTACCAAAATCGTTAGATGATTTGGAAATGTAATGTAATTTATGTAAATTCTTATAGATATATGTATTATTTACAATACAGCTAGTATCGAAGTATTTATACCAGGGTTGAAGCCAATAAAACTCCCGGTTCTAAAAACCTTTCCACACGTGATATTTCCATGTCTCGTGACTAATATTTCACACACATTCGCTTGGAAGATACGTATATCACCAGTTTAACCCCTTACGATGCCAATTAACGAATATTTGGTTAAAAAATATGAAATACATTCACAAACGAAAAATACCAAATCTTCTTCCAGCTATTCAGACAATTGATATAAGAAACTGAAGACGAAAAATACCAAATCTTCTTCCAGCACTTCAGACAATTGATATAAGACACAGAAAAGTGTATTAATAAATACCAGATACATGGTATTACATATATATAAGTCTAACTGTTACGCGTGTGTTTTCGGAACACCCAGGAGAGACTACGTAATCAGGTAGTTAAGCGTTAAAAATAATTAATTAGCATACGTATGACTATACAAAATTTCCAATCATAAAAGTCTCTCGTGTAATGAGGCCTCTACGATTTCGCCACCAGATTCTTTCCCAAGCAATAGCAACGAGATCGTTCGAGATTGGAACGGTGGAACGAGATACTCGGCCTATCTTAAATCGAAGAAATCGATTCACCTGTCGTTGTCAGGTCAACAGTACACTCTGTTGCACGGCACCTGTTGCTAATGCGGTTGCAACTTTCATCGGGCGTGCACGCGAGGCTATCCGCCCACGGATTGTCGAGTGATAAATGAAGCTGGGTTATCGAATCCTCGTATATTTCTGTATAACGATCGCACGCAGCAATTTTCGCGGTATTATTGAAGCACGCCTGATTAATAATTTAAGCGGTTCGCTAGCTGGCTCCCCAGCCAGAGAATCAATTTGTCGCAAAACGAGTGGGAAATCTCGCGTGTTAACGAGCCATTTATAAATCAATGATTAACTGGCGTTCTTCGGATGTTGAGAACGACGGTGCCAATTAGTTGCAAAGAGTTACCTTCTCATGGAAAGTATGGAATTTATGTATAGGTAGACCGAAGTAATGAGCGAGAGTTTTTTTTTACTGTTTCATCGATTACAGGAAGTTTATAGTGTCATATGTTTTATATCAAAACAACTGAATATTGTCGGAAATGAGTTCATCAAACATTCTTCACACCGTCTTTACACGACCGCAACTTGCCAATCAATTTTCTCAAGGCTCCAGTTGCATATCTCATCCGTGCTAGTCGTTCGCCAAGCGTCCTCGCGAATTCGCTGGTAGTTTTAAACAACAGGAACAGAGGCATCGCGTGGTTTTCGTATCTCACAATGGGTTAATGATACTCCGTAGATTATGCTGTGGAAAACAAGACACGATTGCGGTTGAACCCCGTGAAGAGATTAGCGCTTCGTCATACAATCTGCCATTCCTCGGGGTCTTTTTCCTGTTTTGATAAAAAGTGTTTTGCATATCGCGAATACAGCACGTAACTGAATTACCATTCCTTTGACGAGCGGGGATTAATAAAAGTGCCAGCGAAAGCCGAGCTATTTTTAGTAAATTAGTTTCGAAGAATCTGCAACAAGATTATCTTGTCCTCACTTTCTTTCGTGCTACCTTTCGCGGACCTACTTCCTTCCTATTAGAATTTCGTTTATGTCATTTTTGATACGAGGTAGAATTGTTACGTCACGAAATAGCAGGAATAATAGAGCGCCAGCTTTATGAACTTCTAGTTCACGATCTAGCCTGACGTGCTGGCAGACGATAGGACTAGCGTGCTGCCCGAGCATGTGCGCTAATCAGTGTCGTAATCGAGAGGATGCCATTCTTTGTTGAGCACGATGTCGACCGATAATAAACCTGAAGCTAATTCGAAAAGATAGCAACATCTTTTCGGGATATATCTCTGGTGAGCGGGCAATGGAGTGCAAGTCAGAATTATCAGTTTTGCAGAAAGCCACTTAGAATATTTCAAGTGCTATGTAAGATCAGGTATTAAATTTCGGATGTGAAGTGGCGTAACTCCAAATTTTGATTATTTGAGTTAGTAACAGTTTCTAACTCTTAAATTTGTAATTTTTATACAAAAAGAAACAACCGATCTGATTCTATGTTTTGCTATTGAAGAATATTAGAGATAGGTGCTTCGCATGGACAGAGTTGGTGAGTCAGCCTGCATACAGTAACTCCCGGAAATATGCGCGTTGATCGAATCCAATCGCTCGTATACAGCAAGGGGAAGGCGAAGTGTTTAGTACTAAATTATTTCCTTAGTTATCGATTTGGTCCTCGCTTGAACGACTCAACAAGGCCAGTGCATGGAATACACTAAGAGTGACTGAAGGATCGCTCGCAAAGAATGAGCAACAACTAAGTAGGTATAGTGGCGCTGGTGCGCATATAGCGAGGGAGAAGTACCTTATAAGGGAAGATTCCGAACTCGAAAATTAAAAAAATCTGAAACTTCGTGAATATGTAGGGGATTTCGTCCTAATTACAACGCAATTTTTATTTGCTGCCCTTACAGTTCTTACAGTTGAAATACATATTCACAAAAGTCTCAGAATTTTTTTAATTCCCGGCTTTGGGATCTTTCCTTGGTAGCGCACGAATATTGTGTATCCACTTTTAGCGTTTTCGAGAAGAACAGGTTTACACATGCAACGGTCCATATGATTCAAAGATATACAATAAACAAAAATATGATTTTTGATTATTTTATGAGGTAGATATAAATGTGACTCACAACATAAGGAAAGTGTCGAGAACTTTTTACTGCATATAAAAGATTAAATCTCATATAATATTTATGCGCGATATATTTTATGTTGAATAATGGATATTCAAATATCTTAATTATCTTATTTAGTGTGATGGCTGTATTTGCACCTGGGTAATCAGCTTCTTCCGCTTTCATAAATGGAAAATCAATGTTACATCATCAATAGAATAAGGCAACGCAACCATATTAAAATAAATAAGTGCTAAGAATCGTCAACTAAAAATAACCGCGGCGATCTGTCAACACATTTCGCGATTCACTGTTTGGAAACCACAGACCAAAAACTAGATTTTGGTATTTAGCAAATGCCAAGATCTTTTACAAAACTCAAAAATTCTCGTCTCTGGAAAAAAGTGGACCTGGTCAGTCTGATCAAGAATCCAACGATATATTTAAGAGTTGGAGCCTTATTTACTGACCTCCTCTCGTCTATTGAATTATTAATATACGATCGGTGTACGAGTGCCTCGTCCATATTCCAACAATGCACTCGGTGCTTTCGCAACGCGTCATCCGCGCGACTGTGCAGCTAGCTGGCTTCACACGTGATGTGGCGCACCGGGTTCCTGCGAATTTTGAAGACCATCCAACTGGTGTCTCGGCCGACGATCAAAAATTCGCGCCGTGGCGCGCACCCGCGTAACACAATGTCGCTTGAACCTTCCCATTACGGTTCGTTCTTACGTGCAAGTGTCACGTGATCGATCGTCACGAGTGCATTCTGCTCTCCTTCCGTACACGCATCCTCATCTGTATGCACTTCGAGCCGGGTGCCAAAATTTCGGCGCACATGCGCGCGCTACCACACTGGTTCCGCTCACGATTGCCAGATGCACGCGCTGCTACTCAACACTCCATCTGCCGCATGTTTTCGAGCAAACGTATCATCACTGACGATCCATTTCAAATCTCCGAGCTGTTCGTTGATTCCTCGGAACACTTGCAACTGAATTTCGCTACAATACACGCAGAATTACACTAGATCGCAGGAACGAATTAATGGTAAAAAGAAACGAAAATCGATGCACGTTGTTTTCTTGTTTGAACGATAAATTTTGAACAATTTGATTGCATAGTTTTATAGAATATAAAAACCATTAAATTTGGTGTAACATTTTTCTTTGTATCTACGATGGTTTTCAGGATATACCTACAGTAGAATAGGGAAACACACATTAACATTCAACGTGTGTTTTAAGTCTAAAGAACAAGAAAACAACAGAAACAAAAAATTGTCCGATATTCGTATTGAAATTCTCTACACGCCTGCGAAGTTTCGATAAAATCTGAATTTTTTTCCGATGTTTACTTGTAAGTGATGTAATCTCATTCACACACATGTTACAACAAGCATAATAGTGTTTACTACATTGCTTCCAATTCGAGTTTATATTTGTAACAAGGGAAAGGAAGCCGATCATCGATTCACAATTCAAACGTAGAAGTATGCACCAATCAGACACGGACAGATATTGTACGCGAACAGTGTGCGTGCTTGTTAGATTTAGAAAGGATTTGAAGTCAATGTTCCAAATGAGTCTACTCGGTTAAAACAAACTGGCCACAAGAAACCACCGGTAGCTGAATGGAAAACTTTCTATTCTTTATTCTTTCCAATTATTCCGATTTAAAGGGGAAACAACTTTATCTTGCACAAGAGTTTCGAGGGGCTCCGAAGTGTTGAGAAACTTTGATTAACCGAAGGAACTGATAAGGTGGAATTACCAAACACTCATCTTCGGTGGCATTCGTTTATGAGTGAGATCGTTAATAATTAAAGATACACACGGCGTATCGTCACGATCGAAACGATAAGATCCAACCAATCTGCAACTAAATGTCGGTGCGTACAAGCGAGGTAAAACGCGTTGAATTCCATCATAAGAGGCATAAGGATGTAGGTTACAGATCGAATAGGTTCCGTTCCGCAGGGGGAAAAAAGGCAACGAAACCGGTAGCGGAATGAAGGGAAAAAAAATCAATTTTCCTGTCACTTGCGACCTTCCAGTCTTCGAAACTGGTGAAAACCGACCTCTCGAGTTTTACATCCAGAAACAGGGTGTGGTAGGTAATGCACAAGGTTGACTACATTCACGCTGGCGCCATTATCTACTCGCTCGAACGAATTGTTGAAGGAACAAGTCTTAAAATTGTCCTCGTTTCGATCGAAAGGTGAGTACAACCAGAAAATCGTCCACTTCGTTCTTAATCACTTGGTAAAAGAATCGACTATTCCACTATTCAGTTAATTCGTGAAAACTCGTCTCAAGTGGGGGACAAAAGCGTGCGTGGGTAATAAAGTGAAATTGGGGGGAAAAATTATTCTGTACCGTTGAACAAATCAGGCTCATTTTAACCAACATGGGTAAGCAAAGCCCGAACTTCCGGTTATCAGAGGCTGCTTAATATATGCGAGCTTAATGACAACGGTACCGTTCTAAGGATGTAGGAATGTTAGCTCGTCAAACTGGTTGGAAAGTATTAGAACACCTGTGAAAAAATTGTTTCAGCAAATAGTAATTAACATTTCCATGAAAATTTACATGCAAATAAATTGGTAATACATTTGTTCAGGCGTAAAATGGTTTTAAGATGCGGTTTTCCTCGTTTTGTGTTACCTATTTTGTTTATATACTTCTGCTTGGGTAAAATAGATCTATGCTGGAAATCTAGCTTCAATTCATTTAATAATTATAAATATTTGCATATTAAATGTAATAATGTGCTAATATTTTTTTGTCCATCGCGGTGTATATACTAACGAGACCAATTTAAATACCTAACTGATGGTAGAAATAATTCAAAATAAGTAAAAATGCACACATTCCTGAAATTACTATATGAATTACAGTTGAGCTGCCATAACTAATCAAATTACAGTTTGATGTGATATTCGCAAATACATATATTGTTTATCGCGGGTCTGGGAGAGGCAAAACTTTCAACTCGATTTTTTTACAAACCGTTAAACAGCACTTGGTTTAAAATAATCAATAGCCACATAAATTGTTCACGACTTCTAGAAAAAGTGAATTTTTCATGATCCAGTGCAACTCTCACTCTCTCGACCTGTTCCCCGAGTCCCTGACATCTCTCAGAACGTTGTTGTTTACTAAAGCTTATCAGTGAGCAATTCCTGTTTCTCTTACACAACTTCCCTCAATATGTTATGTAATGCAGCGGCTGTAATATTGACAAAATTTTCATAACGACGTATAATTAGTAATTGCACATGTAATCTGTACAAATCTCACGAGGCAAAAAGAAAGTAGTTGTGTAGTTATAGGTGAATCTACTCTTTTTGTTTGTACCTTAATTATATGCTTTGTGTTTGCTTCTTCATTTTCTTTTGTGTAATGACATGTTGCGTAATTCAAAGGACTTAACACCCGCCAAATAAATAAATAAATAAAGAAATATTCATCTCCGTTTTTTATCTGCCCCTCGGTCACGTTTCCTTTTAAGAAACAATAACTAAAGATCCATGAACAGATTCAGATCCTAAAACCGCACAGTCACCCCAGGCAATGTCTCGCCCAAACGTTCGCCTTCGCGGGGCGACGAAAAAAGGGGCTAGAAAAAATTTCAGCGACAAAGGCGTGAAAACGGAGCAGAAGTGGTTGCCCGTCTTGGGAGAAAGGAAGGTTTTGCGAGGTAACCAGAAAAGAATGCGGACCGTGGTTTCGTAATATGGTGAACCGAGACGAAGCAGCTGGTGACCTTGTCATATTGGCCATGGGGATCGATAAAGGCTATTAAATAATTAAGTGCAACATCTCGTGGGATTTATCGTACACCGCCACCTGGCACGCAATTGCGCCTCCCACCCCGTACAAACGATATCACAGATCGATTATTCATCGTGGCACGCCCTCAACACTTCAGGACGCGCTCCGAGGAAGGCCTGGAGAATTGATTTTCAACGGTGCAACCCGTTCAACGTGTCGTCTCAGCGGAAGCCCCGCGGAATGGAAAATATTACCGTGTCTGAAGTCACTGACGAGCCCCTTGAGATTGCTGGCGAGAGATTACGGGAAAATCGCCTTGCTCGATTCGTTTCAACAATTAGGGGAGCTTCTTCCCTACGAATAGGTGAGGAAATACGAATAGGAGTTACAGAGAGTCCCGATGCAGGCGCGCTGGACGAGCCATCAGCTTCTTCTCGGCTACTGTACCCTCGTAATTGCCGAAGTTAAGCTACATTGTACACAGTTGATGCTTAGAAGTGCTAGCAGTGGACGGTGAATGGGTATCAACGAACACTGCCTGCTGTTGGCATTAGCGACTCCGAAGTCCACCTGTAGAATAACTAGTGGCCGACTAATTCGCGATTGTAATCAACGCTGAACGACGGAGGCCCTTTTGCAGAACAGGCTACCATTTCTGATAGGTACACTACCCGTTTCCTTCTTCAAACATCTTTGAGTAGTTACTTCATTACTCGAAGTTTCTGCGGTCAGAATAAATCAAATTTATAGGAGAAAGATGACGAGCTTCTGTTAAATACGGGAACCCCTCGAGGAACTATAAATCATCGGTGAACTCCGCTGTGCACACGTGAATCGTATATTTTAATCGGGCGTATTGCGCTCCGCTGGTCGTAAACGTCCGTCTTCCAACGAATACCTCTATATCGCACTTTTAAGAGGTGCAGTCATTTTCTTATCTCGGGAATCGGTCAGGCTCTCGATTTATGAGCCACCATTAATTACAGAGCGATTCACGAGTCAATCGAACAGGGCTGCTGATACTTTTATCTTGGAAACAAACGGCCGAAAATTTCGACCGCCTTTCTACGTTGCTCAACTGATTGCGAGTAGGTAATTACTCACTCTCACGAAATTAGCGCGCATCGTGCAGTTCCGGCGAGATGATGAATAAATTTTATTTAAAAAATGTTATGTTAAACAATAATTATTTTTTAGTTTTAATGCATTTTTAATAATTTCTAGATGGAGGAGTCCCTGAGATTTCAAGGTGACCTTTGTTCTTTCTAATGCAAAAATATCATCGCTTTTAGTTAGGCGTGTAGCCCACCTCGATACGAGTTCATCGACCTATTACGTTAAGTTTCCAAGGTTATTAAAGTCTTCCTTCCCTGGACGTACACACGACCGCACCGACGAATTATATACCCCGGTAAGGAGAGTCTTATGGCCGTCCAGCGATAGAAGACTTTAAACTTTCAACGATCATTTGCTCCAAAAGGTGAGGTCGTCAAAGTGTCAAGATAGTCCTTATTATGACATCCAGCTTTTCCCTCCATAAGTTACTCGTATCTCCGCGTAGAAAGGATCTACAGCCTGTGTCAGTCCGTGGAATCACCCTGTACATAAAATATCCGATGGCATTTTGAAAATGCCCGGGGCTGTTAGGTGTTCAGGTAAACGCTAGGCACCGGTATGAAGTAGCGAATTGCTGGGCGCAGATGCGCTGCCATAATGTCAAGAGCAACCAGTGTGCCACGATCCGGCCACGTGCATGCAACGTCTGTCTAGCGAGTACATATTTAGGATTTGATCAGTAATTCGACGTGCAGCGGCTTGTATAGGTACACATAGTGATGTCGTAAAAGCAGCGGGGGGGTAAAATAAATAGCGCCATTGAGTATTTTCTCTGAACACGACCTGCTGGTGAGTTAGACCTTCGATCAGCCATCTTGCGTACGTCTCTTATAGAGATGCATATTCAGTGAAACGAAGGATCTATATGTGAGGACCAATGGCTACGCGAGAGCTGACAGGAATAGGGATTGATGGAATGGCGTCTAATGGCCAATACAGGATATGCCACTGTCTCCCAGGACGATTGACTTTGGTGCGTCAATCGTGATTGAGTATAATGGATGACGAAACTCAATCCAGTTTATAGTCATATAAGTCTGAGGAGTGGTTCATAATAGTGGTTAGAAATAATTAAATAAGCTTCCACTTAAGGAACTTTATCGCTTGATAAGTTTTCTGAGACTTCTTTGTGGACACATGTTACCAGTTCCTGATGTTACACGAATAAAACACGCTGAAGTAGAATGTGAGCACTTCGATGAAGAATATTTTCAAAATAATTGTTATAGACAAGTTATCGAGTCGACGCTTTAGTGTCTCATTAGCGAAAGATGATTCATGATCCAGCATAACGACATTGGATTAAAATTATCATTGATTGAAAATCGAACTAATCAATATTCTCTCAAACAGCCGAGAGTGATACATTATGGATTTAAATTTTTTAATTATCCTGCGTATCGATGAATGTCGTTCTGATAAAAAAAGGCTTCCAAGCGTAATAAGAAGACTTTGAAAGCCGATCAGAGATAATGAAATTAAAAATTCAATGAGATATCCATCGGTTGACTTCGGCGACAAAAAAATTCTTCAAGAGATATTTTACTTTTGACGGAAGTTCCAACGACACTTGCGTCAAGAAGACACTAGTTTTATCAATTTCAGCTTGATACTCGTGCAAACGATAGCGTTATTGGTTTCTCGAGCAAAAATATTGTACACTTCCGTTCGTGCTGTTAGCTGTTATCGTGTAATAAATTATTTTCGACGATCCTGAACTTACAAAAGTGACAGGTGACCTTCGACGAGCGGACGTCAAGTTTCAATGCATTAATGCAATTTTCTTCACGATGGATGGTTGCAGTTACACTTATGTTACAAACATCACTTACGTTTTGACATATACAGCTTGTCGTTTGAAGTAAAAATTTGCGATTACGAAACATAATTTCTTTCTGCTCGAAAACAGTCGAAATTGGTGTACATGGAAAATTTTGAACGATGCTTCAAGTGACTTTTACTTAAAATTAAGTTTTACTTCAAAGTCTGTAATAGTCGATGTAAAAAGTGCTAATTACACGTAGTGAAATTCTAGTTCAATAGATCCAACAGTTGCAGGAAATATTATAAAAATCTTATATGTATAATGAAACAATTATGTAACATAAATATGCTTGTTTAGATTGAAGATACCTATACCCACGAATGAAATTAACAAAATAGGATTAAAAGAAGCAAAGTGGAAAGAGAGTTATTGTGATAATTGAAAAACAACATTAATTTAGCAGAATGAGGCAAGGAAAGGAATTTTCAGTAACAATGGTAATAAATTTAACGGTATCCTTCTAGGTATTCACCATAGCCGTACTTCCTCGATGCTGCTAGATAATTAATCGTACACCATATAAAACGCTACCAAGCATTTCCCGTCTTGCACCATTTAGTAGAGCAGGTATTCTCCTTTAAGAGGAAATTTTATAAAACCCCGACAGGCAGGACCATAATCAAGGGAAACTTATACTCCTACGTACCATGGAATTAATTAAGCGCTGCAAAGGACCATTAAACATCAGCTTAAATTGAAAGAGAACGTAACTCCATAGAATCTCACGAGGGGAGCGCGAGAGGTTTGGGTAACCCATTTGTTTCAAATTTTGCACATAGCTAATGCCACAACCTGTACAACAATGTAGGTAATGTCTTGCGAGAAATTCGTATTTAAAGTTTTGCATTTCCCAGTTTACAACCGGACACGTAAAGCTTCTCTAATGTAAATGAAGATTTTCTCGTAAACTTTTGAGTAGTGCTACGTATTTAGTAAACTATTATACACCGCGTGAATTAATTGTGTGCGAGATTTTATTCTTAGCAGTAACATGAAACGTGTCTCTGTCCACCGTGGTTCTCCCGACGCACAAACCGCATATCTTGAAAATACTATGAACGAACGATAACGGCCATCGTTGGCAAAGGAGAGATCGTCAAAATTCCTCGTTAGCAGTCACCGCGATGCCAAACGATGCGAAAGACCATCCCGTTTCTCCTACACTACACCCTTGCCCGTGCTGTGCCTTTTCCTCGACGCGCCCCAAACCCTATGCCCCTTTGCGACAACCAGGCGCCCTAAGCAACGTCACCACGAGGGCAACACCTTCTGTTCACGACCAGCCAAGGTATCTGGGTCAATCGGTTGCCTGGCAACAACTTGGTCAGCTCTTCCTACGCATCATCTAGAATCGACTGCGTTATACGCCAGCGTCGTGGCGTCGTTCCCTGCTCGATAGGGAAATAGCGTAGCGGCTCCCCTATAAAGTTTTACTCGGTATGAACTTGGTTAGCAGGTCGATTTTAAATCAATCACGTGGGCGAACGAGCAATCAAACCACGACCCCTTCGGGATTTAGCATGTTTTCGCCGCGCTTCGCGCAACTAGGGCCCAGTTAATTCGAACGGTTTGATTAATATCGATCGAAGTTAGGGCGGTTGCTAAACTGGTCGAGGGCAGATTATTGAACGATCGAGGTAGCACGACAAACGCTATAGCGTCGACTGTGAGCGATGAAAGTTTTCAGCTGTTGATTGGATTATTTCTCGATTAGGAACGATCTCTGTGCATTTTGAAATGTGTGTTTCAAAATGATACGATTCGGTGCTAATTCGAAATGGAGAACGTGGTGGCGACGAAACAAAGGTTAATGATTTTTTGTGATGTTTGAATTGTTTATAGAAGGTGGGTTTGCTAAAATGTGTAATAGGACTTTAGAGGTATCTGATTGATTTTTAATATAATATGGATAACTAACTGAAAGATGGATAAAAATTGGTACTTTTTGTATGTAGGTTTAAATATTAGTTCTAACTACTGATAGGCAAAATCGAGATACGATTTAAGAACCACCGAGCAATTTTTTGACCATTTATTAACACCGTGATGTGCGTCAAATTTGGACAGAATGTCACAGTCTTGATCTTGATGCTTGATCGTATATTGTTTTTAAATGAATTATCTTTAATACTTATCTTCAGAATCATGTGCCTTTCAATTTCAAACAAGTAACAATTTATAAAATATGTATCTTGCTTAAACCATATATTATTATAGATTCATCTATTTTGCTGTTTAGTACCTTATAATTAATTACACAATAATCCTTTACAGGTAACGTAAAATTCACGGAGTAAGTAAAAATTACTCGAGCTACCAATTTCAAGCAATCAGTTTTCGATAATAAAACAAGATGAACTTTAAATGACACATTCTTAATTATTCAATGATTAGATAACCCATTGCGTCAAACATTAAATATTCTGAACAAACAAATTCACACGCATATATGCACGAGTCAGTCGCAATCAAGTAATACTTTATATTACATTATTTAATTTATATAACACTATGCGAGCATAAGCGAAATTGAGTTATTCCGATTGTACAATCAACGATTTATACAGAACCCGACTTTTGAAAAAACCGGTATTCGAATTCTAGTTTAAAAAAAAATCATCCATATTAAATGGGTGAAAAGGGCCATTAAACTTGAGGGTAGAAAAACATTTTCTGAAATATTTTAAAACCTGAGCAGGAGGCTTTATTCGTCTTTAAGAAACTCACACTTAAAAAGAAACGAAACTTGTCCTATGCCTAATAATCCTCCAATATTCCAGATAATATATTTTCGACCCTCAACTTTAAGTGCTGTCTTCACCCCTCCAACATGCACGATTGCTACTAACAAACACTGTTCTACAAATATGCAGAGTCTCGTAAAAACCGGCGTGTGCGGGTTCGATATGTTCCCTTGTAAGGAAGAAACACTTGAATTATCCCGTAGTTAATTACCTCCGCAACGATCAACCCTAGCAGCCACCAGCGACTACGAATGACGTTGCTCCGGATCAATGTCACAGAAACCAGGCGCCCGCCACACTGTTGCGTTCCAGGATACGTTCGCGTGGGTGCAACTCGAAGCTCTGCGCGCGTTAAGTGCAACGTGGGTGCATCGCCGTGTGCGTGCATCACGCTCTTTCGACGGCGCGGCGCGCATTACGTGCTGGTGCGCATCAAACCAGCGTTACTTCGCGTACGTACGCGGTAACTGCCGTGTCATTAGCCTGTCACGAACGGCGAGGCGAGACGAGGCGCGACGCGTCCCTTTGATTTCATTTGGCGTCGATAGTCGGGACTTTGCGAGGAATCAGGGGACGACTGCCACGCGATAAAAACGATGATCGATGCGACGCTGGGGGCCATCTATGTATATACATGCCTTGATTTATGGTTGAATTTCGGTGACCACGCGCAATGGCCACTCGCAAATTGTAATATTGACTGGTAGAGAAACAGTGAAATCGAATATGTGCAATCATAACGGAAACGAGTTTTGTTTGGTGGCGGATTATAGATTTTTTCAGACTGTGTATACAGAGTGTTTCTGACGTCGTGGGGCAAACGAAAAGCAGGTGATTTCTCATACAAAAAATAAGTGGAAAATATAGAATGGAGGTTTTTTAAATAAGGCTCCATTTTTGAGAAAATCGATTTGAAAATGAAACCAATTCTTAATCCTGTACATGCACATTTAACGGATTTCGAAAATCGATTTTTTCGAAATCAAAATCCGGATGAGAAAAAGTTATTTCCTAATTTCGATCTGCTTTTAGATGAGAATTTATTTCGTTTGCAATTGTAGCATATTTACTGATAAATTCTGCTGATATTCAGTCAGTTTTCAGATTGGTTTTTCTCGAAAATGGAGAATATGAAAAAATTTAATTTTATGTTAGAACCTGTTTGAAACATCAATGGTGAGCCACAAAAGATTTCATCTGAAAAGAATCTTCAACTAATTCAGAATTCATTTTCCCCTTTTCCTGAACGACGTCAACTAGTATGGTTATTTAATCGAAAACTTGCAGTACGTATAGATTAACTGTGAAATATTAATATCAATAACATCCAAAGCTCGCTAATAGTTTACGTACCGGAATTCTGATAGTATCTAACGTAGTTAAACTTTGGAGATAAACTTCAGTGATGAGACGATAACTAGTGCCTCATATACGCTGAAACCAATGATCGGGTTGAAAATTAATGGAGTTAGGTCGAAGTTGTAGGATTTTGGTTTTAATACCCCCATGTTTTGTTGACTTTTGCTATTGGTCTCAGAAATTTTTTGCTACAAAATTCCACCTGTTGGAGTTAACTATATTAACAAATTAAGAATTCGGTGAAAATCTAAAGATAATGAAACTGTGAAGCATCATTCAGGTAGTATCCTTAGATCACAGATAAATTCATAAGAAAGTTGGAAAAAGTGCAATTCTGTATGCAAAAATGACTCCTAAATGCAGAATAAATTTTTCCCATTCGAGTTTATATTCTCTAGCAAATCAAGACTGGTACAACATTTTTTAGGTGATGTTGCTCTAAGCTTTGAAATATGTTTAATATTTAACAATATTATATAACACTAAGAAAAATTCAATAGTCAAAAAAGTATATTCCAACTTCGACTACGTACTTAAATTATGATTTCTAATGGATAACCGATACCATGAAACCACATTTACAATAATAAAAAATATTCTCCCTTGTCCTAACATCTCGATTTAGTTTCATCGTATACGTTGCACAGACAGTAGGAAAAACTTCAGAATAACATTTACAGTGGGCGTAACCTAGTATTTTTAAAAAGGGTACTAATACTAAAGGGAGAGAAAAAGTGATCTCCTCGAGTACTGCTTTATATTTCACAGAATCTTTAATACACTAAGAACCATTGAAAGTTGAAAGCCCGCAGCTTCTCTGCTGAAATGGATTGCGTGGGCGGTTGAAGTACAAAGGTCTCTCATACAATTCGAAGCCTTTGACCTTATCACCCAGTTAAAAATTACTCATAGTTTAACTGCCTTACATTCCGTCTATTACAAGATATCATATATCAGATCCCCTCTCCCCTTCCCAGTTTGATAGGATACACTCAGCGATACTCAAACATTAATTATTGTACCCCAAACGAGTCCACAAAAAATAGAAATGAGCAGCAGGTAATACCTACAATATGTTAATCTATTTCA
The DNA here is from genome assembly GCA_963971345.1 of Andrena flavipes. Lineage (NCBI taxonomy): Eukaryota > Metazoa > Arthropoda > Insecta > Hymenoptera > Andrenidae > Andrena > Andrena flavipes. The sequence continues at coordinate 58,976,881 of OZ020482.1, forward strand.
GAGTAATATTTTAAAAACAACATATTACTGAATTAGACGTTGTTACAAATTAAAAAATATTTCGTCACAGTATTTGAAATGTAAAAAATTTCTCTGCTCTTAATTGTCTCCCTTATAATTCCTTCGATCTTAAAGTGAATCGCTACATTGTGTAAATTAAAATAAAATTATCCTAACTGAAGCATCGAAATGTTATTTGTCTCCTCTGCACGAAACGGTAATCAGCCCCCCTCCGAGTCGGGTTTAAACTTTATCTGGGAATATGCGGGAGCCTATCAGCGGTATTTGCCAGTGAATTTCTTCAGTTAACAGTGCTCTAAGCCTTTCGAGGAGCATTGATACGCCGTGTTTGCTGTGCAAGCTGAAACTAATGCCAAGCGTAAACAAATTTGCCTGGAAATTAAGCAGAAGCTCACGGGATTTGTGATAATTGCCGATCTGGCGAGTATTTTGCACATCTGCTTGGCGGCGTACGTGTTTTGGCTGGCGGGGTACGCGAAGAAAACAGGACTGACACGTGCACGTTTGAACAGTTGCGCGACAAGCAACGAGCGGTGATAAGCGGCATCCGGCCGACGAGACGGAAAAACATGAGGAAAAACAAGTGTGAAATCTCGATCACTGCCGGCTCGGTTTGGCCGACCGATTTAGAGGTCGCTTCCAACGGTGCACGGTGAGCAATACAGATCGATCGTTATGTCGTCTGACGTTCTGGCCACCGAATCGACACGGTATCTGGCATCCAGCCACGACCTTTAAACGATTAAATAGATCCACGTTCACTTGCTCGATTTTATCTAAAAGGGAAAAAGGCGAAGAAGTGTTGGGAGATGAGGTATAAGAAAGTGCTCTTTTCTTGTAGGATTACGAATGTTAGAGGCGAGAGGCTGACGTGTCCAGGGCTGGAGACTTCGGACGAAGGAACGGACGTCATTCTTCTTAGAGGATTCCAAAGTTATCGAAGAAATCGAAGGACGGCGGACTTCTCATTTTTCTATCTTTCCAGCTGAATAGATCTTTCCCATTTGTCACTATTGGTAACGTTTTACTCGCGAGTGTCCTGCGGTTGTTTTATGTGAAAGAATTTTGAATTTCTCAAGGTAGTTCCTAACCAACTATATTAGTCAAACTAGAATTGGGTAATAAACGATAAATATAAAATAGTATGATACTATGAGAAAGAATAATAATAGCAGAAATTAATAAATTCATTCCCTGACGAAGATGTTATAATATGTGACCAATGGGAATGCGGAATACTACTTCGTGAGCCAGAGATAGTGTTAGAATAGGAGAATGTTACTGAAATATTCGAAATTTAGTCGCGACTCCTCCTTAGAAGTTAGAATTACTTTGGGAAGTTACAAAAATGTAAACATTCTGGTTCGTAATACGTTAAAAGAACTCCCGCCGTAACGAATCATATCGGAAATTCCGAGTATTGAATGAAAAGCGGCACGTAACAGTTGTCAATGTCGAGCAATGATCGCCAGCCTATTGGAAACGTCCAAAGGTCTCAGCAGAGTTTCCGATAGCGCCGACGCGATTCTCGTCGCCCAGACACGTTATGGCGCAAGTGTGATAAACGAAAGAAAAAGTTTGATCGATGTCGTCAATGGACCGATACGATTAAACGGTTACAAGACACACCATTCAAATACTATCACTAGTTGTGACAACTGAAATACAATGGCAATGACTCCCGAGTGTTTCCCCAGTGTATTCCCAACGAGACGTACTTATGTACTTCGTTGCTTAGAACTAATGGTGGCTTAGCTAAAAAAAAATGTTAACGTAAACAAATTAGATGACCGGTATTCAACTATTAGTCAAATGCATGGCATTAATAGAGGCGTGATTCAAGAAATGTAAATTTTACAGGAAAAACAGATTAAAATTTGCATCCGATTAATAACTGATTGCTGACAGTATAATTTGTTAAAATTGAATTTTTTTTTAGTTATGCCAGTGTCCTGCTAAGAACCGATTTGTTATTTCAGCAAAGAAACCGGTGTAAAAGTAAACTACTATGTCGTTTTTACAACGCCCCCTCGTAAAAAAAATGTGGCTGCACTGTTTGTCATCATTGTGACGTTAGAAAAGAACAGTGTGACCATGGAATCACGCGGTTGTTTAATTTTCTAGCTATTTTATTTATAGTGACGAGATACCACTGGCTGATTATACGCGAAGCACGTTCCATTCACGGCTACACGTACATACCTATTTGCGTAGGAAGCATTAATATCGATAATGAGATCAGAAAGTAAGCTTGAGGCGAGAGGAAAATGGGAACTCGTGTTTCAAGCGTCCCTAAATCGATAGAATCATTCTTCATTATTTCGTATTCCTTCACTTTTGATGCCCATTAAGGGCCTTTTTACACTAAACACTTTGGAATCATTAACCCCACAACGTTCCTTGAGACTTTTGTCACCCAATCGTGTTCTTAGTTCTTTAGCTCTATTGCATCCCTTCGTTTTTTACATACTCGCGTTCTCATTTCTTTAGAGACTTCTCTAATCTGGAGAAAAATATAAAGAATTTCTTACTAATGTGTGTATTTCTCTATATATTTCAAATATATGTATAGCTGAATTGAAGGCCACAATAGAGTTAAAAAAGCAACAGGGTATTTCAAATATGTATATCCACTTGGTAGACGTAACGTTGATTTACAAAACAACAGAAAGAAATATGGAACGTGTAAGTAACTATGAACAAAGTAACGTCACGAGCGATAGAAATGTCTCGTGTGAAAAGGCCCTAAGGGTTCTCGACACTTGGCTATTTAAATTAGTTGCCCGATCCAAGGGCAATGGCACCACTTCAGCAACAAGTGTCAGCCAATAGCTAAAATTCTCTTCTGCAGCCAGAGTCTTCCTTATCACTGATACAGTTCTAACGGTCATTTGTATCTAATCAATCGGATTCAACGTAACGTTACATCGCGCTTCATTCTTATTTTCGTACATTCTTGAAACGTGTGTCTGTCAAACCTTGAAATCTGTTTCCCAGAAAAAACAGTTCATGGCTATTCCAGGCTTTAGCTATTATCTGACTAAACTATTACTAACTATCCATACATCAGTTTGATTATTCTACCAAAGCTCGTAGAAAAATACCGCTGTATTTAATATTTCCTCGAAGATAGAAGATTAATGAAAGGAATTCACGGATGAATAGTTCCCAGTTTCAGTCAAAGATATGGAGGAAAAGCGACATTTAAAAAACTCCTGTGAGTAAAGCGCGACTTCGGTCATTCATTTAAAACTAATTTTATTTCAATTTTTATTACCTGTCTCTGATCTGGTTTTCTGGAACAGTGTTATGCATGTGTAATCGGAAGCTACCTTCTTTGGTCTCGCAAATTTTGAGTAGGCGCGATTAATCAGGGGAAAAATGGAAGCAAACTGACAAACAGAATTTTAGCCGAGAGATTATTTCTTGTTTGCTCGGCTCCCATTTAGGCGCCACGTTGCAGATGTAGTTAAGCCGAGCGAGTTATGAGAGAGACCCAGTTTGCTTTGATACAGTTATACACACACACACACACACACACACACTCTTTCCACCAGCACCCGATTAATTTAACAGATTATTTGGCGCACGTTTCGGAGCAAAGTTACATTCGCTGCTATCTTTTCAATTTCTAAACTATTCATTGATTCTCGGATAAAAGAATCTCTGCACATTTCATAGATAGACTAGAGACTTTTAATAATACAGTTTTATCATTGATAAATATGAAATAACATTGAATCCTGAGACTTCACGAGAGATAATACAAGACAGAATTAATTCGACAAATCATGCACGCGTGACAGCGGCAGATAAAGTATTAATTCAGGGAACAATAAGAATTATAATTTTTTTCTCCAACGTAACAAGTTGAAAGCAGTAATTTGGGGGGGGGGGCGGCTTCTTTCGATAATGAGACTGAATTAAGCGTCTGCATTAAAAGAGAGTTAATGCGAAAACAAACGTTTACTCGTGGAAGATATTACATAGTAAGAAGACTAATTAATTAAGTAATATTAATTCGCGCACATATGAGTTAATGTCACGATACCTAATAGGTAAGTTGAATATTATTTAAACCTCAGAAATTTTGATATTAGCAAGTGTGAATAATGAATTTGCGAACTAACAATAAATAGTAAAGCATTGTAAGCTTATAGAACACAGTTTGTTTAAATATAAGGAGTTTTCTAATAATGCGACAAATGTACACAAAATTAATATACATACTCAAATATATCTAAATTTCTATTTAACTATCCTCAAAAACTAAGCCTCGAATAAAAAAAAAATTATTTCACACTTTTGATTAATTTTTGCATAAGGAAAAACTCTTGCCTGCTTTTACCGGCATTTCGATCACACCCTGTATACATGTACCTATGTAAATACATAAGAGACCGTGATTTAAAAAAATTATCTTTGCCCCCAATCTCAATTCGCAATGATTTCGCCATAAGTTGCAGATTTCAAGTGACACGTGCAACAATAATTGTGGCTTTTCCGTTGCCCATTCTCTGGCCTGATCGGTAAACAACTCGCCTTTAGCTGTTTGCTCGTTTATCTGAAGACCTGATAACGCTCGAAGCTTCTGACGGTGGCCCTGGCTAACGACACAAACCACCATCCAAATCTACGCCTACGCGTGTACATTGTTTCTCTGTAATTAAACTCGACTATCTTTGTAATTAAGCTCGATTAAAGGGATTAAAAGGGATTCGTTCTCTGTTGAATAAAAGGGTGAAAATGGGGACGAATCGGTGGTGCAAACTTTTAGCGTGGATTAACAAAGCTTCAGCATCCAACATTCGCTTTAACTGTGAACTATAAATTGGTTCGGAAATATCTAGTTAAAAAAGAAAGGTGGATAGTACAAGAATATTATATTTTATATTCTCTTAGTTCTTTTTAGTCCTTTATGCTGGTACAATGTTATTGATAATTAAGTGAAGATCGAACGATAGCAACAAAATACTTGAACCGTAAGTAGGAAAATTTCTGCACTGAGAGCAGCGACAGATTATCAAAGATTATAAAGTTATTATCGGAATTACGACGGAGGGAAAATATCGACAAATTTTAAAATGACGCTGCAGTGGAGAAAAGTAGCAAACTTTTACAGTAGAAAGTGAAGCATATTTTTGAAGAGAGAAAAGTGATTGCAGATATACTAATTGTAGACGAAGATAAAGGAACAGGTAGTTGTAGTTTATATTAGTACCGAAGTTTTTAGGACCGCTATCGTAAAAAGATACGGTAGTCGAGAAAAACAGCTGTAAAATTTTATGTTTCTTTTTCAATTGTCTAAGAAATTTTGAAGTTACGGTTTTAAGATTCTAAAAAGCCTAATAATCTACTAATCGTGAAAAGCCATAAATTAAATACGAAGAATCTTGGCGCCATTCTTTCAAGAATTAACACGAAGAAGTGCTCGATTATCATGTTTGTTCGAGCAGTATTAATTAGTAATGCCTCGAGCCGGAATTTATCCAGCATCTATTTATTATTTTACGTTGCCTCTGATAACCGATTGGCCGGAAATAAAGTATCTGCTTAACTTCGCTTGTTTTGCTGTAATTCTTATTACATTCAAAATTTCATTTCGCGTTATATGTACTTTACCGAATTATCGATGAGTCACTTGGCAGGATATCGTTTAATTAACGAACGCGGTGAACTTACTCGCTTTTATCCGACTGAGTTACGATAATTTATTTACGGCACGGTTGGCACATAGAGAAATTGTCGTATCGGGGCCATTTTTTACGGGGTGAACAAACTCTATCAGCCTGACGTGCAGATCGTTATTCTTAGCAAGGCGAATGACGAAATTGAGCTTATCATCCAGAACGATTAATAGTGAACAGAAATCTTTTATTGTACAATCCAAGCCTTGCCGTCTCCGTATCTCGCGTTTCAATGGCGAGATAACATCATCGGAGAATAAGAGTTTTAATTAGTGTATGTACCTAGGTAAATAATTATGTAACAAATAATCACTGCAACTGGCGCAGGTAACCATGAAAAGGGAATTGTAGGTACTGTTGGTTTTATTAACCCTTAAATGGCGAATGGCTTCGTAGGTACATTTAAAAAATAACGTGAATAGTTTAACCTGTTGGAGGAGACTGGTTACCTCGTCATTTAATATTTCCCTCGCGTTGGATTCATTATAAAAATTTCAAAATGTCACTTGTACAAAGGAGTAATAGTGCCTTAGGTAATGCACCGCATTAACAGCCAGTAAAATGAATAAATCAACCTGTAGTAATTTTATTCACCATGCAATTTTAAATATGCTGAAAATGTTTCTGATTATGACATGGCCCAGTTAACAGGCTAATATACGAAGTGAATGGGTCAATACGGACCTATTTATCCGCCAGCCGAGGATTAACATATTATCTGGAGAACATGTTAGCATTTAGAACAAATCGTGGGTATACCGGTGAAGCAAACTAATTGTAATTCAAAAAATTGCCATTTTTATTTTATAGTGAAAAGACATAAAAATTACCTCTTTACATACTGGTAATACAGATAAAGTCACACATAAAAAATAAATGATTTTTGTACTAAATTAACTGATTTATTCTAGAGCTATTTTTATTTTTACTATAGTTGGACAAGAACTTCAAATTCAGTTTGTAAAAAACCACATATATTCGCTTGCCTACTGTATTTTACCAGTAAGCCTGCGACAGGACCTCCACATGGGGCAGCACGAGTTACCTCATTGTGAAATTTTAATAATCAATCTTGTATTATATAAATTACTTTCCATTTTATACGTTTACACAAGTTGAAATAGTCTTATCGCAAGCGTATTTCATAGATATTCTCGTCACTAATTATGCCAAGAGTAGTTAAGTTTCCTGCATTAAAAATTAGCCCAGAATTAAGAGTGATTCACACTGCCTGCAGCGATGTGAACGTCCTCAACGTTATTAATCAAATTCCCAGTGACTAATTTACTGAATTTAACATTGTGAGAAGAACGAAATAACGAATGATACCGTGCTGGATGGTTAATTAAATTATGTGAGCTTTCATAGCTAACCATGGAATTGGAGCATTTCGTGATGGAATTAGGCTACCATGAAACCTGAACAGCCCAACCTCTCCCCCAGATTTCATCCCCTCGACACCTTGTGATAATTCAAGTTTAGTGCATTATTATATAACTGAACATTGAGCAATGAAGTATACCTATACTATAAGTAAGCAATTTTAAAATATTATAGTGTGATATGATTGCTTCAATAAAAGAACAAAGGGGATTCGTCTAGAAATCAATTGAATTTCAATTAATTATTATGAACTGCTATGCTGCTTATGTAATTTTGAGTCCGGACAACAACGGGTACTTTAAGTTGGCATCTGTATACTATCACCAACCAAAATCTAAAACTTAAAAATACCCGAGCTGCACGTGTACAGTATATACAATCTACCATCGTAACCGTTGTCCTTACAACGTTCCATAAAGCTCGATAATCTGATCCCCATCCGTTGCTGAACAAACGGAGAGCCGGAAACGCGCAGCATGCATCGCGCGTTTCACACAATGACGAGGAGTAAAATGAATAAAAACAACTAATGGAAGACGGAAAAAATGAACGTAAAACCATTTCTCAGGAACCCCAGTGCGTTTTACGAGCAAATTTTCTCGCAATTATGCAACCGTGTCTCATCTCGTTCATCAGTCACTAGCGTAACCAGATTTCGAATGCCAAGCAATTTCAAACGTTGAAATGTCACTCGCTTTCTGTTCCTTTTACTGACTGATTTTCAGAAGACGCTTCTTTTGATGAGTTATCGCGCCGCGATTTTATATTAAAAAAATTTTAAAAAATGTGATCATACTTCAAAGTATGTACAATAAAGGCCTTTAAATAGATTTTGTATTCCATTCACTATATTCGCATAAAAAATTCTCAAAATCAGGCTGCTTAATGTATTTTACATGACATGAATTTAGAACAAATGATTTAATTTTGTACAAAAAATCCTTTGCTTATTATGCTATGACTTATCTTTAGTGCTTATTATTTACCTAAATGTAGAGAAGTATTTTTTATGTTTTTTTACCACGAAGTAAAAGCGGTAATTTTTAGTAAGTGTCTTTACAGCTGCCTAGAATGAACATTCCCGAGTTTCCAATGGGTAATGCAACACCAAAACCAGAACCATTTTCCAGAACTCCCGGGACGTTTTACCAGCGAGATTTTCGCAACCATGGAACCGTAACCCGTAACTCGTCGTAACCAGCGCTCGAAAAGCGGACAATCGGGATCGGTGGCGCGTTATTATCGGGGAACTCGATTCTCGTGCTCGCAAACAACACAACGATTAATCGGCGGCCGTATTCATCTCGTAGCGTGAAAAATATTTGTCGGTGCGTACTTAGATAGAATGGTGCCTTTTGGATAAAAGGGGCCACGATACCTCGCGGTCCGTTCGCGAGACAATCGCGCGCGTTTCTCCCTGTCCGCGGCGGTCAACGACAACCATGCGTTACCATACGGAACTTTGCGTATCCGTGCCAGTGCCGGATCGGTTCTTTTATTTTATCAGAAGAGAATCCGAGCGACTTGCGCGTTTACTCGAGTGCCATGACATTCGCAACCGTTTTAACGAGGAAAGATTCTATTGAGGTAATCTAGGTCACTTTTATTGTAGTGATTAAAAAAATGGCATACATTGAAAACTACAATAATCTATTTGAGAACCAAGTCATATTTTTCTATATTATGTACACGAAATTTTCCTCAGAAATGTTTCATTATTCTGAATTTCTTCGTCGAATTCCGTTAAAAATCAAGATATTAGAAAACCGGGACGTATGGTAACCCTTTTTATAGTCAGAATTGAGCATTAACTGAATAAAAAATTAGTTAAATAACGGATCAAATAAAAGTTACTTTAACATTAGATGATTCCACGAATAAAGTTACTTTTTTTTATTCGACGAGAATTCATTCTACGAATAAAGCTAATTTTTATATTACAACGATTCCGTTTATAGTAGAATCTTGCCTGTAATTTAATTTCTCCTAGGCAAGCTTTAGAGTTCGACGTAATCGAGCGAACGCAGGATAATTCTGGGAATTATGAATTAAACCGCGACAAATAGTGTACATTTTCGCGATTCCCTTCGCTGGTAGAACCGGTAAGGGTGCACACAGATTGTCCGCGCGAAATGAAGAAAAAATATCGTTGCGTGCGTCGACTTATCGGTTCACCGAGCGCATGTGGACAACGTGTTGCGTAAGTGAGTGGAGACAAGCAAAGTTATTCCGTTCAATGATCAATTTGTCGAACGGGCGTGCGCTGACAGTGCACCCCGTACTCGGCCATCGCTGTATTTGGATCGAATCTCGAAAAGGGCCGCGATAACGACGCGATTTTCGACTTAACCGCTCAATCGCCTCCGTCGATACTAAATATCTCAGGCGACCTGTCGACTGCTCCAACCGAATCGATCAGGCCAGGTTTCGCCGAGAACGCATTTCTGCAATCGCGTGAAAACTCCTGGAGCCGAGTCTGAACCGAACGAGACTGTTTTGGTGCACACTTTCTGCGCTTGTAAGTTCGCTAACATTTGCCGAGAATGTGGACTCGTTACTCTAAGTATCGTTAGCGACCACGAGCTGGGGGAAGGTTTATTTTAAAGCAACTCCAATTGTGTATATCCAGCTCCAGTAATATTGGGATGTAATATTTTTATTATAAAGGTGTACGCTCGTCACTATTTTTCACCGATCGATCATGCGAAAAGTTGAAAAACATTCATGAAAGTAAATACCAAGTGTATTGCCGATGCATTGATGGCATTTATGTAAATTATCAGTTATTAGTTAGAAGTTGAGGTATCGTTTCAAATTTAGGAATCAGTAAATAAGTGACTATTCGAAGCGATAAACTTTATCGTCAAAAAAATGTGTCGCAATAAATTAATCCTTGTTATAAGTTTTCTAAAGTTGTATGTAAATTTCGTGGATGCAAATTGTTTTCTTTGTCTTACTTACTTCTTAGGTGATGTTTAAGAAGATTGTATATGCCTTTTCTTGTGCATTTATTTTTCAATTAATGTATGCATATTATGTATATAAAGTAGAAACTTTATACGTTTGTGTGTTTGTCTGTCGCTTAAACTTTGGGGTCACAAAATGTGTCTCAACTCTTTATGACTGGCCAATCCAGGCGAATGTTACTATTTTAAAAAAAACAACAGTAAAAAATTTATTTCATAAAATCAGAATCTAAATACCAGGCGAAGCTGGATAGTAAAGCTGGAAATTATATATTCCGCGAAAAAAATGTGTCGAGCAATATACAAGGTATTTCACCCAACTTTACAACCTGAAATATTTCTGCCATACTTAAAATTTCATAAAAATGTTTCCTACAAAAGTTGCTTAGTCTTATGGTGGCCGATGAATAATAATAATAATTTTATTCTGTTGGAAGGGATTAATGAGATACGAAGGTCAACATTATTTTTGTAAATAGGGTTAGTATCTATGTTTAATATCTCAGTACCCGATAGCCCCTTTAAAAGCGAATTGAACAACCTACAACAATAAATCCTTCAAGGTCACTAAAGGTCCTTTAAAAAACTTAAAAAAAAAGTACAAAATTATAAGTACGAAATATTATTTACGATTAATTTTATTTAACACGCGCGTCGCGTCGTTCCCGTTGCGTTCCGCGTATTCACGTGCAGCGGCGCGAGTACTCGAACGCGTGTAAGTACCTACTCTAACCATAGAAAGGCACGGCCTTGATATTTCGTATAATATGCTTTGAGAATTATCTCCTGGGATTGGTACAGGCCTGGTTTTCAACTCCCTCCCCCCGCCCGGTCTGCCCCCCGCCGGTGTCTCTCCCTTTTTCTCTGGCCACGGTGGACAGATCCAAAGGTCTGCCAGACAAAAAGTATCACAATACGCGGCAACACCAGTTTCCAGCCAGAATCGGTGAGGTGTCACCACCCCGTGAAACTAAAAGGAGTGGTGGAAAAAAGGCACGTAAAACCTGTTCACCTGGCTAATTACACCTTCCCCCTGCGTCGCCAAAAGGGTAACCAAAAGTCTCGCGGTACGACTGGTTCGTAATTGCTTCCACGGCAGAGTGAATTAATGCGAGAGGATTTAATCGATTGTCTGTAAATTTATGGCAACCATTGCAAGGAACAGGATAGAGTTGGATTATGTGTCTCACATTAGACATTAATCTCATAAGACTTTTTACGAGTCATTTTAATTACTTTATCATTAGTTTCATAAATTAAACACCCGTGAATCAAGTTTCATGACATTCTCCCAAAAATTTGTATTATTATTTTCTATCTAATTATTTATTATCTCTACTTAAGATGCAGTACAGTCGACCTACTCCAATGGATATTCGCGTTCTGCGCACCTATTATAAGGATCTACTCCTTTAGTCGCATGTCTACACACCCCAAAGCCTAAAAGTCCCAATATCCCAAAGTATGACACACTCGTCTCCCGAGGCCTCGACTTGAGTAGAGACATTCAATGACGCCACCGATTATGCCCCTGGCTGCTTTCAAAACATCAAGGCACCATACTCGAGCAGTCCTATCAAACAGCTTGTGCCGCGAAAAGAATCGCGAAAGTGCCGTCGCGGGGCATTTTTTTTTATCACCTTTGTCTGCGCTCGCCCCGTGGCGGTTGGCTATTTCGAAACTCGCGGCGCGGAAAAAAATCGTCTGCGATTACCCAACCCGATCCGCACGGCCTTTCACGATTCCGTACACGCCGTAACACGCGGGAGAGTGATGAATCCAGCAGCTTGGAAATTGGCCGCCGGGTGAGGCCCCCGATCGGTCCCAGCGGCGCGTTACACATTCGCCGCGTCCGCCTCCTACGTAGATTTACGTAGCGTGAATTCGATATCGCCGTCGTATTATCTCCGATGCTAGATTAACCTGTGCTCCGTTCTGCCGGTTGCGTAACGCAGAGAGAAGAAAACGCTGCGCGCCTCGCCAGGACGACGGGCACTTTCTTGCGTCCACTTTTACGCGGCGCATGCCCGAGCGTCCACCTATCGCCGAGGATGATTGGAAGCTGGATGAAAGGGACGTGGAATTTTCTGCATGGTATTTCGATGCCGAGAGCCTGCAGGCGTGTAACGGTCGCTTCGCTTCGCTCGATCGTTTAACTTTCCTACGTGACCAGAACGATTTATTGGGTCAGATACAGGGGCTCTGTCACCGTCCCTCCAATTGTAAGGGACTTCCGTGGCACCCTGATCTTCGTTATTTGGCAAAGTAGTAATTGAGACTTGGAACATAGGGTGCCGAAGCGTGTCCTTCCATGGGACTGATTGTAGACTGCTTAAGTAGTTTAAAGTGTGATGTTGGTTCTGTGGGATGGTAAAGGACATGTCTGCGAAGGGAAGATGGCTGAGTGAACGAGAATTGTGGGAAGGTTGAATTTTTCCCTTGTGCTTTTACTCTTTTTCTGTCTTTTGGCAAAATTATTTATTACCGATTTGATTAAATAACTGGCAATTCTTTTTTCTTGATATTTTTCTAGTAGTATATCTCACTGAGTTTTTTTCTTGAAACATTTATTTAAGTCTTATCGGTGTGTTTTAATGATAGTAAGGACCATTTTTAAAATTGTTATTCTATTCTAACAATTCGTAGAAAAGATTAAAAATTATGTAATTTCAATTGATGCTTATGGGCCACGAGAAAAGCGAGTTGTGAAGAAAAACGGAGAACTAGAGTTGAATTAATTTGGTGTAAACGAATGTTCAACCTCATATTACATACATATTTGCATATTTTAAAATACCTTCAAATTTTATTGTTCAGATACAGGTGACCTTTGTTTCACTGGTCACGATTAAATGGGTTTTATTTAATTCCGACGTGATAAGCTCACGATAATGCGATTACTATTGAACTCACCGCAGATTACACATGTTTGATTAATCAACTGAAGTTAATTCTCATCAATTCCTGCTAATATTTCATATTCTATCTCTCTGATAATAAAATCCCTGCAGCTTGTTTACCTGTGTACTTTCTACAAATGTTCGCTTCTCTTCCATAATAGCTTGTTTATTCCATTCATTCATTAATTTCTTCCATTCGATGGTAATACATTGTAAATTAAACGTGCGTTGAAAAGTAATAATGTATCGACGTCCGCGTTTCATACAAATTAAGTGTTTATTATCCAGAAGACTATAGAAATGATAAATAGTGGAAGTAGCAGTGCTGCCAGAAAATTACTGTTTGCATTGAGTCTTACAAAGTATGTACAAAAACCAAGAAGTATCTGCTGCTGTCGAAGCAATTTCAGCGAGAAATGAAAATTTATTAATATTTAGAGGCAGGCAGATGATAGATGCCATATGACACGAATTTATATTACGGATTTTACGTGAAACGGGTAATCAATTTCCAGATGGCGAAGATCTCGGCAAGCAAGTAATGATGATGACACGTGATTTATGGAACACGCTATAATATCTCTAATTCTCTTTCAAACATGAAACTTTGGTTTCCTGGAACCTTTCTACTCTTACGAGACTCCTGATCCAATCGCTTTTTATCCGAGATAGTATTTAATCCTAAAAAGCATCTACCACTGTGCTCCGTGTACTATGTCAACGTCCAGTAACATCTGCGACGCTGTTTCTATGAACGTGATGGACAACTCGAAACAAGGTAATAACACCATGAGTTTGATACTTGGTGCTGTTAGGCCCATTACAGATGTAAGAAGAATATATACGTAAAGGATGGGTCAAATTGACTCGAAATTTTCGTGTTTGACAATTGGTATTTTTAGTAAATTCATGAATATTGTATCTTTTTCTAAAATGGGGCTGTATCTGTCATGTCAATATATGTATGAAGAATTCTAATCGGTAATCGTAAGTGTCTCGTGTGCGAAAGTCATTTCCATTAATACCCGATGTAGGTGCTGAAGCGTTTTCACTCTTCGAAGCAATGTAACTTCATTTCTTGGAGTTTTCGCTCTATCAACTTGTTCGCCAAGTGTGTCGAACAATTAAATGCCACACTGTAAGGCATCGTCGATTTTTCTCGCCGCGGAAAAGGGTCACAAGGGGCACCAGGAAATACCTATGTCCCTGACTCTAGATTAATTGCGGGCGTAAATTTTTGACGAGTCTACCTGGCCTAATATGGCAAATCGGTATTATAGAACGTTTGATTCGTTGCCGGAACCTTGATCCACAGTGGCAGCACACGGCAACAATACAGCGCGAAAACCAAAGACCTGTGTTGTGTTTATGCAATAATATTGATTTATTAGAAGAAATATGAATTCGATGGAGGAACGTATAAAAGAAGAACAATAGAAACAATTTCTAGACACACTTCTAAAATAATAAATAATTGTTTAACCACTGGATGACAAATTTGTTGAACGTCATTCTTTGAAATTTCTTAGACTATTATCGCCACATTTTCCTTCCGAAAGTAATTCCACAAACCAAACTATTTGTCTTTTTTCCCACAACCATCTGACACTATCAAATATTTAATTCGCCAATCTTACAACTCTACTTATTTATTCATCGGCAGAATGCCATTACATGTCTATACACAGCAGTAGAGGGATTCCAACTTCTGTTCCTTCTTGCTGAGCCATAAGCACACGATTATGTGATTTATCGTCCCTCTGACTGAACGCCATGTACAGGTTGTTCCATTTGCACAGGACACACCGTCAAAACAAATAGATGTACGAAAAAAAAATGGCAATACAAAACTACTTTGAGAATGTGAATTAGTTTTTAATACTTTTACCTTCCTGTGTTCCTTATCAACTCAATTTAATATTTTTATACAATAAACATCACAAACAAATAATTATTGGTTCGAGAATCATATTAATTTTAAATTTGCGAAACAGTTTTTTAGAGAGTATTTCCACATCTAAAGTGGTTTCAAAATTTCGATATACATATTTAGTTATGTCTTTCTAAAATAGTGTCCATTTTTTCCCTACACTTTTCTATTCTTTCAAGCCATTCAACCAACTTTAACTAGATTTGTGCCAAAGGTATGTACTATAAAGAAGTCTGATGACTCGACTACAACACAAAGAACGTTTCAAAATCCTATAACTTTTTAGGTTCTCACATACTGTGTAGAAAGAAATGTGACATTAGAAGGCAAAGCAACGAAAACCACTCAACCAGGCTTTATCACACTTTCAATGCCCGTGCGCCTGTTCGAGTCCTATGCTACACGCTGTACAGAAAGTGAGGTAAAGACAGAGGGAAAAGGTAAGGTTTACCAAAGCAACACACCGAACAGGTGCGTTGGAACTGAAGCTAGTTTGCAGAAGCATAAGGTGTGCTCCAGTAATCGAAACCGAAGGTCCTCGATTCACACCTGTGCCATCCCACCTTTCCAATTCGATTGTTTAAACGTCTGGTCCGGTTACACAGCGTTGCTCGATGAAATCGACGAGTCTTTCACACTTTCGTTATTCCCTTCGTTGCATTTGTGAACGCTTGGTAAAGCCGGTTCATTGGGCTAGCCTCAAGCCAATTTATTTTCTGGATACTGATTCACAAAAGTGGTTATCACCGCGCACGTCACGGGCACTCGAAAACGTTTAAAACGGTACAGCTTTTATTTAAACGAAATCGCACGTGGCCATACATTAACGCGAACTGTTGACGCTGACAACAAGCATCATACTGTGGATTATGTATGTACATCAACGTTCATAAGTATTGCAACACCTGAAAAATTATTGGAGAACCCTGACAAATTTTACTTTATTTGGTGTTTTAAATTAAAACCAGTGAAAAGTATTTAATGTGCACTAAATATTATGTTTCCTGCAATTATAGCAGTGTTGTGTAAATTTTGTACCTATGCAAGAATAAATCAAAAGTGTAGAATTACATTTTTTGGACGCCATCAGCAGTCGAACACCCTGTATATGTACTTCCCTGGATTACCGCGCGAGTCTATGAAATTCTTGGCTATTCCCCTTATGAGATATTTGGGAAAGAAAAGATTGGGATTTTTAATAATCGTTTTCTAGTGACGAAGAGATTACGAATATCTGACAATACTTCCGCGCAATAAGGTAAATAATACTTTCCAGCTTATTATGACTATTACGAGTAGACAAAACCGCACGAAGACGTCGAGGCCTCAAATGTTTAAAAATCGCGCCGGTGTAATTAATATCTAGTGCTTTCACCCGGTTTTTATTAACGGTATGAGACGCGTTTCCAGGATATCAAATGACCAGCTGCAATGTGTTTCACTGGGTAAGTAAACCAATTATTATCTAATTCCCACCGAGTCTACTTGCTTGTTACACTTCAGCACGCAACGGACCTTTACATCGGTTTCATGCAAGTATAAATTAGTAGTCACAAAATAATGTAGGAAGATTGTAAATATTTTGTAAATATTATTATTCTTTGAATGTTGATTTGTTCATTTGAGTAAGTCAGATTTTGCGTGTGTGATAATAAAAAGGGAGAGATGCAATAGTAGATAAGTGCTGTAAAGACATGATTAATTTATAATTATTCTTATCAAGCATTCGTATCATGACATTATTAATTTATAATTATTCTTATCAAGCATATCTACTTTATGAAACTTTTAAATTGTTTAATCACTAAATATAATTTTCTGTTAAAACGTATAACAGACCGTGATATTTCATTCTTATAAAACAGTTTATATTTCATTTATGTACGTTTTTCTTTTTTAAACGGAAATAGGAACTGTTTCCTTTCCATTAGTGTAATTTACTTTCGTTAACCTTTTTCATTAACACCTCAGCAAGCATACTGACATTTCTGATAATTAAATAAGTTCTTCTATACTACTCTCATTAAAAATGCGGAAATACTACTCTCATTAAAAATATTTCTAACGTTCTCAATGATTATAATATAATTCAATTATAAATAGTGAAATTATTCAATTTGCTTGTACTATTTAACACTTTCCAAGCGACGACTACGTAATCTTTATTAGTAAGATCTGTAATTTTGCAAACAGATTACAAAACAACTTATTGTTAAATGCCACGTCTTTCCGATTATTTCTTTACCTTCTTTGCATAACATTTTTCTGCGAGTAATTCCGCAAATACAAACTCCTCTGTACCATTTATACGCGCGACCACCTGATCGATAAAACTGTCTTGCAATATAGTTGCTATTCTATAAATCGTAAGCTCATTCCTTAGTCCAATTAGGACAAAATTTGATATTTTTCTCCACCATAAGAAATGGATGTAACCCCGTGCAAAAAACACCTTACAATTAAATATTTTTCAAAAACGTACAAATATGTACATTTGACATTCTATGTATAGTGGCGCCACCTATGACGTGTTGAATTTTTTATCGAAGTCATATTATTGTTTATTAAAAGCCAAGCATTTTTTTTATATAATAATTTTTCCCATTTCCATTAGTTTCCAAAAAATTTTATATATGAATATCAATTCTTAAAAAAAAATTCAGTTATAAGTCAATATAATTTGTTCGTTTTTCTACACCTCTATTTTAGACAATCTAACAGAAATCTCGCGATAATAATACACTTTTTCTAATAATACACTATTATCTGATGTGTCATACTTTATATTGCTACTATCGCTGTCCACGTCCACTTTGCTATTAGTGTTCTCATTATTCTCGCAAGCAATGGGAATAATTCTGTATAAATTTGCTTAGTCGTAGGTACAAGGTACAACTCGATACAACCTATCCTGTGCTCTAGTTACATCGGTGCGGAGGAGCCTCCCGTGGGATCAATGGGTCATTGCCCCATGTCTGCAGCATCAGGACTGGGCAGAGCAGACACAGCAGCCATGGAAAGTGTTACTCGGCCCTTCCAACGCTACAAATAATAAAAGATTTTCTCACGCGAGAAACCGTTCCTTCTTCACTCTGCCCGATAAACATCGCGATGCATCGCGAAATATGAGAATTCTCTGTTTGTTTTGCACACCCCGATTAACACAGCGTTTTCTAATTCGTATATCACGTTGATGTGGAAATATTGACCCGTGTACAGAATACAACAGAACAATGCGCGTTCTCCTTGAATAAAGTACTCCCATTCTACGCAGATGTCCGTTTAGTTAACTTCGACTTCTTGATATTCGTACTACTTCAAATTCAATAATCCAGAAAATCTTCCCTCTGTACGTCAACTTCAGACTTCTCCCATTCTCATTGACGCTATAAAATGCACCCAAAGTTTTGCTGGAATCTTCGTTTCACACAATCGCGAAATGGAGCACACTTTTTTCAATCCTGAATACGCATGTTCTCATCGCGCGATTGTTCATTTAAGTGAACATGAGAAGGTACTGTTTGAAGTGAAAGGATTATAAAGGCTATTTCTTTACCGTTAGTGTTAGTAGTAAATTTAGGCCTAGGCTAAGTCTTAGTTTTAAGTATGTAAGGTTAGGTTGCAAAACAGTCTTACGACTGAACTTCACCTTTGCGCTATTTCTTTTTTCTTTTTCTTTCTTTATTCCTCTTTTGTATCTTCGTGCAATAAAAACACTTAATAATAATATTTTGAAAATTAAGGTGGTGTCCCCGTTTGGATGATTTAAAAAATTGATTCTTTGAATCACATTTTCTTAAAACTTCACACTTCGAAAACCTGTTCCTAAAATTTCATATAAAAATTTGACGAGATAACAAAGTTACACGGGTTTGATATTCCGAAGTGGAAGATTTCAAGCCACCAAGTGTGTAGGTTAAAAACAGTATTACAATATGTAAACTAGTGTTACACACAAATGTATAACTCCACTGGAAACAACACCTAAAACCTTTACAAGCACACGAGATATCATAAAAAGTTCTCTGCAGACTGTTAAAACACAAGCAAATTTGTGAGTCAGATTTCAAATTCCTCGGCTTCGTAATCTTATTTAATTTAAATGCTACCGCTCGTTCAAAAAACAAAGGCCCAAATTTCAATACAATCTTAACGTTCCTGCGAGAATACAGGAAAAAGTACGACGCAAAACTTGGCGAATTTCTGTTTCTATCTCTGCTGTGTATCATTGCCCAGAAGTTTGGGATCCATTGTGCTAGTTTTGCATGTTCTGCATCGACGCTGCTTTTCCACGCTCTCAGGCCAGACGAGAAATTTATCGCGTCCTTCGCGGCGAGATACACCGTCGATCGGATCGAGCGATCCTACATGGTAGCTTCGACGTCGCGGAGATTGGAAAAACTTTCCCCGCGCGGCTTAAGCACCGTCTCTGACAATACGGAAGAAGGCAATTTACGAGAGGATTCCATCGCCCGTAACCTGGCGCGCCAAGAATGCGAGATGGAGAAAAAATGCATCGTCCTTCTGCAAAATGGATTTTCTGCCTCGTAACTTTCTGCACAGTACATTTCTGTTACTAATGTCCACAGTCTTAACACTTTGAGGGCCTCGCATTCGGAACTGGTCTGCCTTCGTGTTTCCCAAACGCCCGTAAAAGTACTAAAATGTTACACAGGCAGATAACAGTCGCAATATTTGAATTTCAGATGCGACATTTCCGACAAAATAAATATGCAATGACCGATTAATGAGGTTATCGCGCTACCGGGGCGATAAAACGAAACGGTGATTCGTGACACGTAGATCGCCGATTAATTACGTAACGCGAAATTATTCACGTAGGGAAAAGTTACGCTGTTCCTCGGCTTGACGGCGTCGATCCTTCGTTTTGTTTACGTGCGAGATACGACGGAAGATCGCGACACAATGCTTCGTTTTATCGTGATAATCTCACGTTCATTACCGTTCGATAGAAAATTGGTAATTGATTAGATTTTAATTGAACCCCGATGCATGAGAACTTCGGGTTACAGAACTTCGAAACGGAAGCGTCAAGCTAAAACCGAGCATCCTCGAACTTTTCTTCGGAATAATGTGCAACTTGCTTGTGATCTTGTGAACTCTGCTTAACTACCTTAGCGTGTTAGGTATCTATTAATATTCGCTCAGAAACATACTAGTTTTAAGTTCCATACACTCGCACACTTCTCAACGTTCAATTATCGTTTAATTAATTATCTCTAAATGCAGTTTACGATATTAATACGATAGCAGGCTGAAACACTTCGTGTCGCCTACTCGGTCTAACTTGGAAAATGTTACTAAAAAGTCGTCTCAGTTTGAATTAAAGGAAGGCTGCTGCAATTAGGAAGACTGAGCGATAGTAGTTAGGAAAAACTAGTTTCCCTACAGTCGATTCCCTACCACAAGATTTTCACCTAGACGATAAAAAGAACTAAACGTTGAGAACAAAACCACTTCCCGGTATTATAATAGACTTTCGATATTTTAATAATTACATTTCCATCAGCAGTAGAACAAAATGACCCAGGCAAAAATATTGTCAAGGAAAGAAACAAATTAATGAAAAATAAATTATAATCCTATATTTAACATTCCTATACCTTCCGAAGCGTTCACAACTTTGAAACCAGTTCAAGACAATCTTCAGAGAAGTATAGATACGGCTTGGTAGTACAGAAGAATTGCGAAACTAGAGCATAGGCCTAAAGAACTTCTCAAATCCATCACTTATAGCTTATAAACATAATACTGAAACGTATCAATATTCCAAGAAAATGAATAGTGTGTGTTAAGTAATACGTTAAAGTCGATCCACAGAATTTATTAAATGAAAATGAAATTGAAACGGAAAAGCAAAAGGGGGTAGACGAATTTCAAAACTAACAAAACGTACGTGCGGATCAGCCGAGTTCATCGCCTCCGGAATCAATCCCAAAGGGGAAAGGGCGTAGATACGTTCAACGACCGAAGTTCGCGCGAATTCATGATTGACCGACGCCGATGTTCTAATGGAACGCTTCGCCTCCATTACCAACTGGCACTAACTTTCATCGACGTCCACAAATATCCTGACCTTAACTGGCGCTATTCCGCGGACTCTGTCTTCGTGCGTTTGACCGAGAGCGTTTCTATTTTGGCCCTGGGCCGCAAGTGGCATCGCCTCGTCTCCGCGTATCCGACCCAAGTGACACTGATTCCATGTGGGACGACAGAAGTTAGGATCACGAGTCGCGATTTCGATTTAGCTTCGACGATCGTTTAATCAACTATGGAGTCATGTAGAGGTCTAGTGATGTAGGTATATTTATGTACGTAGAAGCAACAGGGGGCAAAGTTAGGAGCGATCTCGAGTGAGTTCCCTGGAGTCAAAACCCAAGGGGTGTATTCAGTACACATTTTGAACAGGAGATAGTAATATATGTATTTTAATAATAAAGCAAAGAGCTTCTATATGTTTGTGTGTTTGTCGCCTAAAAACTTTTGAACGATAAACTCTGGGATCACAAAATGTGCATCAGCTCGTTATGCCTGACTAATCCAAATGAATGTGACCATTTTTACAAATAATACTAAAGAGAATTTTTTTTATAAAATCAGAATCTAAGTTTCATGGGAAGCCGAGTAGTAAAGCTGGTAGTGTATAATACACACCACTTAAGGTGGCCTCGGATTAGTCACTATACATCTGCAAAGCGCATTACCAAATGTGTTCTTCGTTAACTGTTATAGAGCTTCACTTCCTATACATCCCTAATCCTTAAAGTAGGTAGGTATTAATATCCAAAGAGTGTGCTGAATCTCTGCAATTCACTGTACCTACTTGAAGTCCCCAGGGTGCGTAGGCGTTTACCCTAATAAGTGCAGCCCTGTAATAGGCGACGAGGAACCCATTCAGTGGTTTGCACCCTCAGTAATATCGCTTTACACACCACTTGACTGGTGATCTCAGGGTAGTCACTATTTAGACCTTTGCATAGCACGGTACGCGATTTAGATGGCTTTAGGGTTAACAAGAAGGCGGTGAATTTGACTACCACGTACTCTGAGATTTGCCTGTCTATGTTTCCTTCTGTTTCACATTTTCTTCTTTTTATTTCATAAATCCTACCCAACGACTCTCTTTGGAAGCACGAAAGCGAACGTGCAACGGCAAGTTCGGTTAGTGCGCACACTTTCCCTTAAAAGGATACAATTAGAAAGCAGATCGTTATTTCAGGAGATGTCACAGTGCGCGGATAAGCAAATCGTTTCCCCCCGGCGAGCTTCGTTATGCTCGGTTCGCGGCGAACAGAGGGTCGCGAGGCTTAATTAACGTTGCAAGCGAGTGGAAACGGACTCAGGTCTATACAGAGTGAGACGGAAAGATGGTATGAAAGGGAACAGAGGAGTTGCTCGTGTAGAAAGAAGTCAAAACTGTGAAATCATTTTTGTCTCATGAAAAGTGCACGAGGGCAAGTTTTTTAACGAAATCCAAGTAGCTGTTCTGGAAAAAAAAGAAATAAAAAAGAACGACTTTGAAAGAGCATAAAGAATTTGTAGTTTTTCCCTTTTTTTTTTTAAGAAGGAAAAAGCTTATGAGAAATGTTTTCTTTCAGACAGTTTTTTGAAGTCGTTTTTTCAATTGTAATGCATATTACAGAGAATTGCTATACCATTTAGCGTTTAACACATGATATAACAATATTGATATCGTTCACTAGATTACAAAAACTGAAGACATCATTTCTATACTACATTCAGACATCAGCTTTGGAACACTTCTTGATGAAAATTTGTAAAAATCCTTTAGAAATGCAATCTTAAAATAAACTTAATGCAGTATATGTATTATGTCTTATATCCATAACTGGTTTATTTTATTGCGTTGTTGTCGCGCAACCCAGACTTAAATAAATAATTGAGGATGCTGATTCATGGGTTACATTCCTTAATAATAACATTCCTGATGTTAAAAATATGTGTTAATAATGAAAAGAACAATGACAAACAGCAAGACGCTGTTGCTTAAGGGTGCGCGGGTCCTCGATTTATTTCGAGTCGAATTATGATCGGTCGGTCGAACCGAGTCTTACGTTTGAATTTTCCGAATTGTTTGAAAAAATGCGAGCTACTTGAATAAATTAAACGGCTCAAATATTCAAGCCTTCATAATGCATGTAAGTGCTGATACGAGTAGACAAACACTAGGAAAAAGTGTTTCCTTGACCAGTTTATAATTGCACATTTTTTCTGGTCGTAAAAAACATTTAGAAAATTAATTAAAATACCAATACTTTCGCATGTACCTGGGAAATTATTAATCTTTTTACACCACATATGGATATCACCACTTCACTTAGATTGCGATAAGTGCCATCAAATTCCAAAGCAAAGCGTTAAGACACTCTTTTAAAAATCTGAAGCGGGACATTTATATGTTTATAAAAAAGCAAGATAGCAAAACACTAATTATCATATCATATGTTCCTTATTACTACAGCTGTAATATGAAACATTTTTTTACAGAACTAGCAGTTTACGGGTTACGTAAAGTCTTGATCGTAAAACAGTCACCCTGTGTCATAATATGTTGTCCCTAAAGCAAAACGTTGAAACCTGTAACAATAACGATAAACACGACATCTATTTAACTCCAAGGATCGAACATTGATGTTCACCCATATTTACGCGCAGAAGGATGAGAGGAAAAGGATGAAGATTGGAGATATTGCTGGACCAAGTGTTACGCGGAATTATGCCAAGATATTATGGTGCTTGATCATGTCGAATTCCATTCAAAACCCGTTGAATTCGCAATGGCAAGTCGGCCGTTTAGGTAGACCAAAGTGGTTCTACCTTTCGCTTAACCTTTTCTTCATTCTCGTTACTTTCACATACGATCACCGACCCCCGATGTCGGTGACAAAACGTTATATTCTATTTAAAGATCAGTCCGGTTATCGATGTCGACGGGCAACTATATCGAAGAATGCCTGCACGTGGGCGGTTTAAAAAGCCTTTAACGCAAGAACAAAGTAGCGGCGATGAAGCCGATCGAACCACTGACGCAACGTCTCGATCACTTCTTGATACGAATATTTCATAAACGCCAGGACGGAGACTGGAAAGAAAAACTGGATTGCCAAATCGGAGAGAAGAAACAACTGGAAAAATTCTATTCTATATCTCTTTGACTCTGTGTAGATGATTAGGTACTCTTGGTTTCTTCTTGAATGCAAAGAGGATTTGTATGGGAGAAGAACGGTCGAAAAAGAGACGGCATTAGAGTACTATAGGAAACACAACCTAGAGTGAGTTGAAGTATTTTTCAGTCAAGTGTAAATGAGGAATTAAGAGCAAAAGCGGACTAACCCATATTGAAAAAAAATTAATTTTTCCTATTTTATATGATTAGTACAGCCTATTGGAATACATTATTGCTACTAACTCAATTTCACAAAAAATGTGGGTTAGTCCGTTTTTGCCTCAATGCCTCGAATGACACCCTTCTATTTTCTCTTATAATATATCGCAATAGAAACTTTTGACCTGTATAGAAAAGAGCATTTGAAGAGAAATAATAAAAAGCAATAAGCAAGAAGCACAACCTAAACAATTCCGAAATACTTTCAACGCCCGCACAATTGATATCCTTCCACTTTTCTTTCAAGTGCTAACAAACCACCCACCCGAATCCTCTGCATCTTTCAATATTCGTGCAACGTTAAAAATGAACATGTTCCATCCATCTACATTGAAGAAGGAAAAGGTCAAACCACTAAGTATTAACCCTCGCCTAACGAGTAGGTACAGGTTAAACTGAGAACAGTAACAAAAGTAAGATAATTCCATTAGGAAGAATTGTATCATTCAAATTATATCTGACAGATAGGGAGGTTGCTAGAATAATATAGTGATACTAAAATAAAACTTGAAACCTAGGATTAAGTTAGATATGTAGCCATATAAAAATATGAGTTCTAAACTTTCTTTTGACCGCCGCTGTATATATGTATCCTAACAATAAGCTACATACATTAATCATTAATTATTAGTATCACTTCTTAGAGAGCAAATAAGGAAGTTAGATTATAAGAAAATTTAATATAAAAATATATTATACCACATGTACGAGGTACATCACATTGACTTAAAATGGACGATTTAAAAGCCATTCCGCACGAAACACTTCTATAATTCACAACTCCTAGTATTTCAAATGCATTCGGACGATTTCTATTTTCATCTATCCTGTTCAAAACAACTCAGCTCTGTCAGCCAAGTGGATTGTATATCCAAAGTACCGATCTGCCAAAATGTCTCGTATGAAGAGACTCTAAGGGTTAATCAGAGTAAAAGTCGCTCATTATCGTATGCACGCCGGCAATTACACCTAGTCCTCAAGCGAGACATACCGATGGAGCTTTCACTACAAGATGTTGCACGCTTTCGGTAGTACAGTGACACTTTTTACTGGGACGTTCCATTTGAATTTATAATGTCCCAGGAGTGAATCGCAGGCGTCCGTCGTATATCCGGTGTCCAGGACTTACGACGAATTTTAAACGAGTGCAAGCAATGGCAGTGGCTCGTACGTCAAACTTTTGGATTTTAAACAACTGCGCGCGGAATAATTTCGCGTGTAGCAAGTTATAGGTAGTCAGTTATAAGCTGCCCCCGGCGACATAGTGACGTTAATTAATGCACAGAAGACAAAGTGTTGCGGGTACGATTAATCTAAACCACGTGTAAGATTAGATTATGCAGGGTGGAACTACAGCTATTGCCACCTCAACACCTGCGCCACTGTGTGGATATCGCGTAACGGAAGTTACGGTGCACTGCACGGTGCTGCCGTGAAATTCGAAAGAAGTATAAATGAATTTTTAAAGAAATTCTTTAGAGCAAAAGTGATCAATTTGAAGGGAAAGATAGTAAAATTGATTTTGTAAAAATCAAAGTGTTTGATTTAAATGCAACTATAAGCATACTTCCTACCTCGAAAATGTGCAATAAAATTATATAGCACACTGAACACTAACAGAACAACAACTAAAGATTACATTTTCGGAGACTCGGATGACTCATGTATTTATAATTATTTCGATGAAAATATAATCTGTTTCGGTATTTGATGCTCTCTCCGATGTGAACGTTTTTGGTGCGAATTAAGGAAAATTTTAAAGAGAAAATAAGATATGCCAATAATAAAAACAGATTATAGTTCTATAAAACACTTTTCTTTAGGAACGATCGCCGTGCAAAGTTACTTTCTATATTGTACTACTTTTGTCGAACAAATTCGTACACAATATATCTTGTTTTCGAAGATGTTAGAGTAATTCTTGAATTTTCCAAATTAGTTAATTATTCCTCTATTTGACGTAACCAAACAAGCAGCCGAGTTAACAAAAGTTGAATAATTATCAATTCCACGTGTGCAAAATGTATCATGTCACTTTACCATATGCAAACGACTACATACGTTTGTCTGACACTCGTTCTACAATTTGTATGTAGGTAACTTTCAAATTTCGACTGATTTAAACACTCCGGGCATTCGTTGATTATCTACAATAAAATAAAAAATTTTCCAGAACAATTCGATTATATAATCGTGTCAGTTAATTAATTCAATGGTACAGAGAAATTACAATAATTTCGCCAGAGTGCACTACGCGGGAAAGTTGTTAAAAGTCGATAAATAAGTACAGAAGGTGTATGGCTCGTTGAGCAATTATTTGCGTTAGCAGCTGCTGTGTAAATACGCTGGATAAATAATATGTGCTCGTAAGGACGATTCTAATTATACTTTTACAGCTCGAGCGATCTGCAACGGTTTTTCGAAACGCATGGAAAAATGTCAGCCATTTCATTCATGTGCGTGACTGGGCAGGGGAAATATCTTATTAGAATCTACAGGTAAATCAGTACCTAGGGGAGAGTGGGGTAATCACGAACACCTAAGCGAGAAAGCAAACAGAATAAAAACTACGTGAGATACGAATTTGTTTTTTATTTATAAACATACTTAAACTAGTCCTCTATAAACTACTCTAACGAATTTTGCAAAAATTTTAATAAAAATTAACTTCATAATGAAAAAACCAAACCCCTACTGTTCGGAATTACCCGACTGCTGGTGGGGTAATTCCGAACACTGCATAGGGTAATCTCGAACAAAGCTACATACCGCAGAAGTCGCAGAGAAAGCCTCTAGATGTGCTTTCAGCTGCCGCTGCATCTTTCGTGTGCCCATAAGTTACATTTGTAACACATTATCCAGTCTTTAGTGGATGGGTGTGTATACATTTCATCTCAATAAATACAGATATATAAAATTTCTTTATCAACATTTTTCGTCCTTTTTTTCTTCTTCGGTTCGTCATCTGCATTCCCCTCCAGGTTTTCCTCATCAAAAGTTTGAAAATTCCTAACACATTTCTTCTTTACGACCGTTCGAGATTACCCCATCCGATTTGTTCGGCATTACCCCACGAGTTCAAAAGATAGAAAAAAAATTATTTCAGAGGTTAGAATCATGATTCAGGCAACGCCGTGGTCACGAAATGTTGCTTAAAAAGTACTTTATTTCCACTTGAAAAAATCACAATTGTATCATTAACTCAACAGTAATTACATGCAATTGAAAATGGACAAAATATTACTTGAAACATGATGAAAATAATAAATTGTATTTACCGTGAATAACGTGAGCGTCCTATATTTATTTTTTTCTGCCCGGCGTTAGATACGACCTAAACTATTACCTGGTGCAGAAGGAACATTGGTTTTCATTTATTAAAACGCCGTAATCATGGTGTTCGGAATTACCCCGCGTTCGTGATTACCCCACTCTCCCCTATTACTTATTTAATTTGTGAATTCCAAATATGTTGTGTTATTCGACGATATTCTTGCAAGTATTATCTATAGGTATCCTAATTTCTTAATAGGAATCGTGGAAATACAATTTATTTATGAATATCGCGTGCAACAATTCGCGAGTAAAATAAGCTGACTGAATACCAATGTATTAATTACGTATTCATCGCAGTGATTCACGTGATTTACGTGTTATCGTTTTTAATCGTGTTATCGGTTTATCGAAATAAACCAACCTTCCACAAATACGAAGTTTCATGGAATTTTACATAATATGTACATCTTGCTTCCTTTCCAAAAACGTAATAAATCCTACTCCAAAAGCTATTCCAAAGACAGAATTTCATATTACCCCAGTGGAATCTAAAATTCCATTACAAACAATTCCCAATACCTTTTTTACAATAATTTTTCCTACACCAAATGAAAACTTTCTAACAAACACTCGGTCCATTCACGATTGATTTTAAAGAAATTTGCAAATTGTACTATCGAAGATGTATGTACTTCTCTCACCTACGTGTTTCGTGAAAGTTCTGACAAGCCATCGTTCCCAGTGGTTCCAAAGAAGGAATGGAAACAGACCAGGAGACTGTTAGCGACCCTAGATTGACATTCGTGACACTAGGAAACATCGAGATCACAGCCTGTGCTGTGGGTAAACAATCAAAGCAGGATGTCTGACAGGTAAACTCGTACGAGCGCAAACAGAATTACGTGACAGTCTAGGGAACACAGCTTTGCCTGATTTAAGAAGAATTTCTAACATTCCTTGGATACCCGTAACGCCTTAGACCCGTTTCACGTAAGACACTTTTGTAACTGATGACTGGTATCTTTTTATATATTAAAAATTTCCGTTTCCATATTTTTCAAACCAGTGTCAACTCTGCCAGATGAGTACATCTGACAGAGTCAATGTCACACGGAATAATTTAAAAACGGCAAAATACGAAAAAACGTAATGGGACCTCTTTCCATATTTTTACATTTACAATTTTTTTTTAATATAGAAGAAAAGTTATTTTTTAAAAGTGACCCTAAGGGCAACTTGAACTTTTTGCACCTAATTTAACATTAACCTAATTTCTTTTCTGGCAAAACCTATCCCAAAATTTGGAAGAAAAGAAATTACGTGCAAAAATTAAAAGTTGATATTAGGGCAGCCTTTAAAAAATTACTTTTCTTCTATATTAAAAGAAAATTGTGAATTTTTGAGAGAAAAGAAATTAGGTGCAAAATTTCAAGTTGACCTTAGGGTAGCTTTTCAAAAATAACTTTTCTTCTATGTAAAAATTTTGGGAGAAAAAAATTAGGTTAGATATACACAGTAACCTTTGAAAAGCCAAGGTCGCATTTGACTATTTAAACAAACGAGAACTTAGGTATGCAGACGCGAATGTACATAAGTGCAACACCTTTGGTAAATATCTAGAACATAGAGTAACGTGCATCATGGCACTCGTTTATTTGAACCATTCTTGTCCCCTGCCATTTTCAACCCTTTAACAATCATCCTACAAGGCCCCCTTTAATTCCCCCCGTTTTTACAAAAGAATACAAATTGACTTCAAAATGAATCCGATTCAAATAAGGAAGTTTTTCTTCCCTTCCTATATCAGATTGTAAATTTAAAGAAACCCGAGGAAGAAAAGTCTACGGTTTCTGGTATATCTTATCGTCTCTCCCGAGGCACCTTATACACGGTCTAAAGTTCAAGCGCTTACATTTTCATAAATATCGCCGAATGTTTTCGAGTATTTCGAGCAGTTAAGAAGGCCCCTGGCGGTAATGATTAATGCTTCAGCGATACGGCCTCAGAAAATGAATCTTTGCTAGCAACTAACTTCGAAAATAGTTCGTGACCCCATAGAACGAGAACACGACTCGTAGATTTTCCAGAGGAAAGGTTATCGTGTATTGTGTAGATAATAACTATTCCACGATCCATTTCGATTTCGCAGGTTACTTTCACGTGTGTACATTTGCGCTGTGTCCATCGCGAACGACATCGACAAAAAAAAAAAAGAAAAAAATGTCCCTCCGACATTGATTGTTATGATTTCGACATCGATACTACCAGAGCCTTCTCCCACGGGACACTTTTGTGCTTCACGACTGGGACATCAAATATATTGGCAGAGACAGTGCTAATTTCGAGAAAGTAGTGAAAGAAGTACTAATTGCGAGCCATAAAACTGTCTCCTGTAAAGAGGTCTTTAGCGCCAGATTGGCTGCCTTTGCGAGGGAGAACAAAAATCCCGGCCTTCCGAGTGGCATAAATAAGAGCACAGACAGAAAATCTGATTACAGCCTGCACGGATCTCACGTACAAAATATCCGACCTTCGATCGCACGCGCGTACGTACGTAACTCTGCGATGAGATAACATCGAAAAACTTCCGATAGAAGGAACATCGCGCGAGAATATTCGTACTAAAAAAAAAAGGACTCGATGGATGAACAAAAAAGAAGTAAAATAATTACAATATTAATTTCTTTGTCCGGTCACTCACGTATACGTTTCGAATTATCAAGGGAACGGTTCGTAACGTCATAAACACACCCGATACTAGTTGCAAAAAAAACATGCACACTTTTGCGATAACCGTTCCTATGCGGTCCACGCGTTATCAGGTCGTCCCTCTGCAATTTGCTCGGGCGTCAGACATAAAAGTCCAGCTGGCAGACATAATTATCGCTCGTAGTGAAGCCCCGTGTGGCACGGTATCGGTAGAGAACAATGTCGCATCCTACACGATCCGCATCTTGTCTCAGGCGTGTCGGCCAATCGATACCCGTGCCATTGCTCCGGAAGTGATCCTTTAGTTTCGAGACGGTCGTAGTGACGTCACGTCGAGAGAAATACGATCGAGAGGAACGGGCGTTGCGTGGGTGTGCGATAATGGAGCGCGGGTGAATTTAAAAACCATAAAAGGAAGGAAGCACGCTTCATAATTCCCTAATACCCGCAGCGTCCCATCCACTCGCGTCGAATAGAAATCGAGAGCCGTGTCTAGCGGGACCATTGAACGCCGTCTATCGACCTCGACGGTGGGGTGCAACGTGCCTCGCGTTTACCGTCGCGACCCTCGTAATGATTAGCCAACTACAGTTGTCGCTAGAGCGATTAACATTCGCGTTTCGAAGAAACACGCAACGAGCCTTGGCGATATGTACGCTTAGAGAAAAAATGCCGCGCGACCGACAGCACCTTTCGTTGCAATATTGCAAACCAGAGCATTAACACATTCCAGAACAGCGATTGGCAAACACCTGGATCGCGTCTGACACCCGTTACGCTAATTTAATAAGTGTCCTATAGAAATCTACCGATTTCCAGGCGACACTTCTCGGCCTTACCGGCATGGCACGAACCGTAACCTCGTACACGCGAGCAGAGCCGACAACGGCCATCGATCAAGCTGCGAAAGCACCGAAAAGTGATACTAGACACATTTGGGAGTATTGTATAATATTCGAGAGTCTCAGCGACGATAATCAGCGACACTGAACGGGACCAATAGAGCGTGAAGCATATTCAAAATGTTCGATCCGCTCCTAGCCCTTTTCCCTGCGGTTAATGACTCGCTCGGTATCGGCGCACGCTCGGAATCGCAGGTAAGGGCGGCGCATCGCGGACACGCGACACACGGCACACGAGCCAACACACCGACTCTCGCGGGCACAGAGCCGTCTCGAGTTACGTAAGCTTACCTGCATCAGAGGTAGAGCCCTGCCGGGATCGACGGTACTGATCGCCTCCTTCCTCGACGCCGGCTCGTCCTTTGCCACGTCCCCCGTTGAAACCACGACCTTCCTTTCCTGTTCCGGTAGCGGTGCATCGCCGTTGCGATTCGCCTTCTCCATGGTGGACAGTGTCGCGGACGATAGCTGATTCGTCGTAACGCAGGCCTTTCCTCTGTTCCCGATCGGATCGTAGCGAACCGAAGCAAGCACGCGTATCTGCGACGTCTAGGTTAAATAGCGATGATCGATCGATTCACTCTGAACAAGAACGAGCCTGTTCCACCGGAAGTGTGTCGGTCGTCGCGTCGAGAAATCCCGGAACTCACACTTCAACGTTACTCGTCTAGGACGTGTGTCACGTGGTCGCGGACACCAGCGATAATCGAAACCGAAAGGGTCGAAGGGGGTAACGGTCGTTTCGCGCACAGTATGATGGGATTTGGGGAACGATTACGCGAGCGCGTGTCAACCACGACGGTGCCGTGCGTTTCGGTTCGGTGGCGGTGACGATTGAAGCGGCTCGGCGACGATTACGAAAAGAACGACGGGACAACCGGCGGGATTCGACACTGCGAGAATCTCGTGCTGCTTCGTTCCGGCGTGATGTCGCCCCACCCGACTCAAGTCGAACGCCGCGTAACTCCCCCCTCCACCGACGCGACGACGGTAGGCCGCACGTCTGCCCGAAATCGCCCGAAAGCTGCCGGCGCCCGTCGTTTCGACGGGACAGCGCCACTAGCACCGCGGAAAATCCGAACGCTCCTAGCTTCCGTGCTACGCCACGCCATGCGACCACCGCGGCGCGACGCTCCTCTCGCCGAACAATTTCCCTGCGTTTCACGCCGTAAGGCTGATTAGCCCCTTCACCCTTTGCGGTCTTACGTCGCGGCTGACGCCACGAATTTCACTTCAGACAGTCTCATGGCAAAGCCAGCTCGCCGCGCAACTTCGCGCGAATTTCTGAACGCGTCTGGCGGCGTCAGGAATATTTGTCGTGTAACGCTGGTACTTACAGGGTGTTAAGAGATGGTGGTTTTAGAATTTACTGGTTTTATCTGGCAAATTTTAACGTTGTGGTAATCAGCGATTTTTTACCAAGTTTAAAAAGAATGAAGTTCTCAGTTCGATGTGTTTGTATGTATTATGTTTGTTCGCGAATTTCAACTACTGCATCGATTTTCGTAAAACTTATTGCGTTTAGTTTAGCTTCAATTAACTTAGGTCGCGGAGAAAGAATTATCAAAATCGGTTATGCAGTTTTGAAGTTATAGCAAAAATAAAAAATCTGTTTCTCGTGTAACTCGCGATTATATGATACAAATTTGTTATTTTTGGAGATGACAACAATTGCCAGTATATTTATTAATGCAATTACATTTCATCTTGGTAAAATGACATTCAGCTCCCTAACTTTCTAAAAGTATTAAGAGAAGCACTTCTCTTTGATGTTGCACGGAAAAATATGTAAAAAAAATTTCGTTTTATTATTTTACGAAAAGTTAAGAAAATACATTAAAGAATAAGTGCCTTAAAGATAAAGAATATTTGTCTTTTTATAAAAAAATACGGATAAGTATCAGAGCGAGTTTGAAAAGTATCAGGCCATTGTAATCTTTTTGGGAGAGATAGAAGATAATCTAAAAATGTTTAATCGCAACATTCACAGGTAAACAAAAATTATAAAACAGATAGGTAATATAATGCTCAGGTATTGAAACATAAGAGTGAGCATCTGCAAGATAAAGAATTCCTGAATGTATCGATGAGAGACAAAGCTTTGCAATTAAAAATAATAAGTCAAGTTTAAGAAATACTTATCGAGACAAAGCAAACAATCATAAAGATATCACAAAGTATTATATCACGTTCATCTGGAAATATGAATTTACGAAATTTCAATTTAATTTATATGAGACACTTCTTAAATAAGAATTAATTCACCTTCTGACATTTTCGAATAAGAAAAGCGACCGGAATTGTCCAGACTTCATCGATTGCATAATTTTGAAGAAATGAACGAAGCGAATCATATCGGCGGTAAACAAGTAAAAGAGTTTATTCGAGGTATATCTGTTTATTGCCATACATAAACCACGGAACAGGATTAATTTACCGTTGCCTTGAGGAAGAATATCGTAGCATAGCAATTATTGCAGTTCAGTCGACTTTATGTGCACATAAGAAATTAACCGAGCATATGTTTAGTTGCTCTTCTGTGCTAAGAGGTGTTTAATGCTACGTGTCTGATTTTGCTCAATTTCTGTCACGCGAAAAAAACAGTTCGTTGGTAAAGGTCCATAACTCAGACAAATCTTTAAAAATAGATTTTAATGTACGTGGAGGTTAATTGAAAAAATTGTCGAATTTCCGCTTATACCAATGATTCTTGAATGAAACCTAAAATATTATTTGCATTTATAATGTCAATATTTGTGAGATTCTGTAGAAAACACAAATTAAATCGTATTTTTATTAATTTCAAAGAACCCTTTACAGATTTCTGAATTAAAGCACTTGCCTCAAAATTCCTCAAATTTTCCTTCGAAATTAGTAAATTTCTTACATTCTGTACAATATTCTTAAAATTAATTACATATCCAAATATGTCTACATGCAATAACATTTATTTCTTTAGACTTGCTATTTTATAAACTCACCTGCACTTTAGCTAAAAAGGATTCCTTTGGTGTTCGACGAAACTTCCTCCATTGCGAATTTCGTAATCTATGAAAGTGTCAGCCACATTCAGGACACGATGCCAACCTAAGGAAGCGTGTTACAGAAAATCTGTTTGACAGGTGGCGTTTTTAGGCGCACGTGTCTATTTCTCTTAAAAATATTGTTTGTAAACCTTGGCAGGTAGTGTGTACAAGTGTGGGGCTCACATTATCGATTAATATTTATCAAGACACGTTTTGTCGAAGGCAAGTGAAGATTGCGCGACGTGACTTTCCTTGCGAGTCCAACGGGAAAGGAAATCTGGCATTTAATCGTGCATCAATATTCAAATTGGCCATACGAGCAGCACTCACTCTGATAAATTCCGAAACCGATTTATCACGTCAGAAATCTCAAGGACCTCTGACGTTATTCCACGCATAATAGCTTTAATTCAATTGGTTTGCGACATATTATCATATTAATAAACTGCCTATGTTCCTACTGGATCCATTTTTCATGCATTACATATGCTTCCTGATCAACAACTGCGCTCCTGCATGTTCAGCTGCCAGCTAAATATACCAAACATACGTACAAAATGACAATGTGCCTTTGTTACTTACGTATTATGCTCATTAGCAATAAGCTTTACTCCTTTTCGAGTCAGAAATTACGTCGCGTTAGCATGAATATTCAGACAGTGGTTCTGCGTTGTAGAAAGTGATGCTCAGGAGAGTCGGGTAATTTCCTGCAAAATAGAATTACTGTGCATCCAGCTCAGTGTTTTTATCTGCTTGTATGTGCTATTACCCCAGCCGACTGCTTTTTGCAACACGGTATCGTTCAATGAGTCTCATAAAAGCCATTTCATTAACGAATACAGCATTAATTGAGCATCGAAGTAATCGGCGCTGCACGGTGATTGTACAAGTAATTAAGATATCTAGTAGATGTCGCACGCTAATCCGCCATTATTCACAAGGAAGGTAGATAGCTACTGTTGTCGGATTATTGTCGCGATCGCGGTTATCAAACATTAAGTTGCAACGCAATAAATGGCTTCTCCTCAGATTGTAAGACGTCGTAGGAAATCTTTTTATCGATCCAAAGATTCATTACTTAATCTCTAGTTAAATAGGATTAAAAGAATGATTTCTATAAATTTTGGAAGAAAAGGGGACTTTTTTTAAAATGCTGCGGGAGAATGAGGCGTTTTCCTTGTATTAGGTTTAGAAAGGGAAAATTTGTCGATATCGTGGATGGCTCACTTGCATGAACCAGTCAACCAGTAAATGAAAGGACCTGACTCGTATTCTTGCTCAGTAACTCGACCCACTGATCCTTTTTCCCCAGTGGTGTACTCAGGATTTAATTCTGAGGGGAGCCTGGTTGAAGGGATAAGAATATTTTTAATCCAAATTTAATAGAATTCATTAGGTGATTACGAAAATTTATTTAAAGAATAAAATTCAGTTTTCGTTTCTTTTTGAAAGTGTGTTTAAAGAATAAATTCTAGTTTTATTTTCTTTTTACTGCAAGTACTAGCATCCCTGTAACTTTTGACTGTATTATCAGAACCGATCTGCCTCTTTCTTGCAAATTTATTCAAAATTCTTTTTTCCATTCAATGCTACCTAAAACTCAATTTCAGCAAACTATGAAGCTACCTCCTTCTTGCAACAAATTGATCAATTACTTATGATTTTCTGTTATTTTTTGAAACGTACAGACGCACGTCTGTATAAAAATTCATGATTAATAGGGTGGTCCAAAGTTAACCATATTATTCCCTCCAGTTTACGACGAAAAATCTCATTAAAATATCACCGTCACTTCGCCCGTGTAACCTCACTCAGCAAGCAACATTACTCTCCGACAAGATAAAAACTCAGCTGAAAGTTTTACAAAAATATCGTCAATACGTCACCGGTCGATCAGTTTGATGGAAGTCTTTACGAGCGTCCGATCGGGAACAATGTTGACCCGCGCCACGTCGTTCGTGGAATCCACGTTTCGCATGTCGTTGTAAATCAACGTAATAAAATCTCCATGCCGCGCGGCGCTTGAATTTTGATCAGCGATACGTTCGACGTGGTCACGTATATCGAGAAACTCGATCAACGACGTCGATCAATTAATCGATCGACAGTTGTCACATGAAAACGACGAAAGAGCTGTCGCGTACAAAGGACAATTTTAGCTCTTCAAAGTGATTCGTGAGTCACCACTATATCACACTTTCTACACGCTAGTGGATAAGTCTCGCTAAGACGAATTGAATTTTGGATTTTCAACGAAAAGAAAGTGGTTATAGATTCGCATCTAGTGGAGAAACCTTAAATAGGCACTTCAGCACTTCAAAGTGCACCTAAGCCAAACAGTAAAGAGGTGGGAGGAACGAGAAGATTCGTATGCTCGCAATAATGTTCCCGTTAATCCGTAAATTTGATAAGGGGCGCAATCAGAAAGCACGGTCGCTGCTCGATCGAGCTGAATGTGCCGAGTTCCTCGCCGTACGTTTCGAGATTATCGAATCCATCGATAGAGACGGCACGATCTCGATCTGTTACCGTTGTCCAACATTTTATTGCGCATTCAGGTAATAAATGGTAAGAACCGAATTAGAGGCGACGATATTGAAAATGAAAAGGGATCAATGAGATCGCAGGGATCTCGGTCGGTGACCCATACTTTCGGAGGGACATCGATTCACCGTGAGCGACTGCTTAGCGTGATCGAAAATCCGTCAACTGTTGACGTCTGTAAACGCATCGGTGCCATATGTTAGCGTGCGCCAGCCGTTGCTCTATTCCCGCAAAAATCGGCTAATAAAAAGGCAACTCGTCGACCTTCGATATAGTCTATGCCTCCGTGGCGATTGGCTCTCGCTCTCTTTCTTTCCCTCCTTCTCCCTCCGCGCCATTCTCTCCCCCTGCCCCTGCTCCGTCTCTCTCTCTCTCTCTTTCTCTCTCTCCGTTCCTCTCTCTGCCTCTCCCGCTCGGTCTCTCCTCCTCTCCCTTTCTGTCCCGCCGACTGGTGTGCGTCGCCAGTGTGCACCGTTGCCAACTTTCACGTATCATAATACACAGTGAAAGAATGTGGTTTCCCTTTCAAATTACAAAATACGGTGCGAGCGCATTGCACGCCGCACACTTCCTTCGAGTATTCGGTGGTTTCTCTCTGCTGCCTTGTTTTCGTCGGAATTCAAGCACCCGCGACCTTCGAAAGGAAGCCTTCTCCGGCCGTCACATCGCGTTCGATGCTTGCAAGAGCGTTCGAACGATCCACTGTTCGAATAGTTCCAACTGGCACGCCGCTGTGTCTCCGAGGGATCCTGCTACGGTACGAACGGGTAACTCGCTCGCGATCGTTAATGCTCCTCAAAGCCGTATGCTTATCATCATTACGTCAGAACGTTATTCATTATTCATCCGCGCGAGTTATTTCCGCATAAATTACGCGTAGACCCCTCGCCGGGACGGGGTTCTCATGGCGTTCTGTAATCGCCCTGGGTGCTATCCCGATTGAGGCCGTAAAATCGCGTTCTAGCGACGAGTCCCGGGTCTCGCCTTCTTCAAGGATACGAGCGGGCCGGTGCAACACCTGAGACTGGAGCCTTGATTAAGATATTACGTTGCCACGCATGGTCCACACGATCGAGCGCTTGATTTTACTGCTAAAGACAGACTTGACCCAGATATCCCGTAAAAACCGGCAGACACGTCCGTTCTAATTGCGAATATCGATTCGACGGGGCTACTTGTTGCCGCGTTCACGCCGTACCGTCACGATTTGTATCATCTTTCGTACTATTAATTTGACCAGGGAAGTGCTTACGTGCCTGGCCACAGCGAAATTGGGTCAGGGACACGGGTTCTGCGCCACCGACGGGAACAATAAAAGCTGCGCCCGGAGCTCCTCTGCTCTCCGCCCCGAAGGTAACTGAGGGACACCTAAACAGGAATTCGATACGATCGATGCCGGAGGAGAGGTACTCGGACGCTGTACTACGTACATACAGCTCATTGGATTAGTAGCCGCATGATTCCGATTCGTGGTTGACTTCACATGGTTGGCCTTTTCTTTCGCGAACATTTCTACACTATTTCGTGAACACAGGTTAGGGCGCTGCCACGCCACAGGTTCCTGCCCATGACACTTCTACTGCGCGAAGAAATTGACGAGAAAGGCAAGCAAGCAAATTCGAAACATATTAATGAAAATGCATTTTTGCGAGCAATTCGAGGGCACGTAGCGCAACGCTATTTAGCTTTCTAAAAAAATGGACAGGCCGCCTGTCGTCGACGAAATAGTGAAAATCAGCCTTTACTTTTGCTGCAGGAATAGTAACGCGAACCAACGTTAGCATTGAAAGTTTATTTTTTCGTCGGTAACGATGCATCGTAGAACGAACAAAGGAACTTGATCTTGAGATTACATTTCTTTGGTGGCGCTGCTGAACGTCCAAAGTTTCGTTTTGCGTGAAACATTTCATTGATGGTCAGAGGGAATCTACAGAGACGACAAACTCGAAGCACGAGTGGTTTTTGTAGAAGGAGCGGGTAGCGTCTTACGAATGCAGAACGGCGATAAAGATGTCCCTGGGCCAATCGGCCAGGATTGCGATGCGGCGATGGTATATCGGGAATTCCAAAAATCAATGTCGTATCCAGCGTGCATTTCTTGTGGGTGGCGTCCCCGCAGGCAACAAGTTTCTGTCGTACTCCACTGCGATCGTAAGTAGAATATCCCAGGCACAATTTCAGTAGTTTAAGATGTTTCTGACAGCCGCGAAGCATCGCCATTTGTCGGGTAGGTAGAACGGTTCGAATACGTGTGGAAAAGGACAGTCCCAGCCTGTCACCCTTTGTATCGGTGCCTCCAAATGCAAAAAGCATGATTCCTGTTTTGTAAATGGTTTTAATTAATTGCTTTTAATTAAGTGCCTGACATTGTCGAAAGATGTATTATTTTTGATAATTGAAAAAGTAATGTGCACCTAACAAAACTACATCGTTATGTGGATAATAAATGTGGGCTGCACAGGTCATTTTAATATCAGTGTGACAACCCCTTTTAAGATGGTATCATTAAATGCTTATCTGAATTGTAAATTATTTAACTATGCCGTCCGCCTGTTGATTTAGCGCTAGGATTAGAGTTTTGCAAGATATAAGTTTGTACATCTGAACAAGCTGAAGCGTATCGAACCATCACGAAGTGTGCAGTGACGTAACAGAAACGCGCGTAATGATATCCTGCCACATTCCAACGATGCATTGAACATGCATACCTAGAATGCATTTTCGGCAAAGAACGCTTGTATACGCGCTGCGTGTAAATAATTTCGTAACTGAAATACTTAAAATCACATTTGACCATTAGACATGCCAACACGTGGATAATCGGAGTAAATTATCGCGAAGCATGCTTCAATTACGTCAAGTTATTTTACATTACTGGACATGGTTTCAACGATATCCTACTTTCAGTAACATTGTTTCCCGGATAAATACTTCCCCGTTTAAATAAATCGACTTCAAAAACGTGGATACTAATTAGTAAATTTTAATAAACTAAATTATTGCTCCCAGAGTACTGACACATGAGCCATTTTTTTATTTCCTCCCACCAAGATCTGCAATTTGAAAAATAAATGAAGTAGATCCGATGGCTTCAAAATTTTAATTAAATTAGTAAATTAATAAAATATTTTAGGATTTGTTTATGTTCTTCACCCCCTACTATTTTAAATCCAATTTCGTCTCAGAACATAGTAGATAGCGTTTTAACGTTTTAATTTGATTACTTTTTTATTCCATTTTTCGAATATTCATCCTTTGAAGAATGTGTGTTTAAAAGGATTTTTTGAAACGCGTTTTTCTCGAAACAGTGTTCTTAAAATCGGTGGAAACTATACCTCGAAAAGTTATTATCCGATTCGACTGAAACTTTTTTTATTTTGAAGAATATACTTCTGACTCGTGGAGAAAGCAGTAACTTTTAAAATATTTTAAATACTATGTACTTAGTGAATTAATATTTTGAATGGTGCACTGTTTTTAAAAATACCCTTTCAAATTGGCCTGTACTTTACGAGCGATCACTCCCGCCGAGAAAGTTTTACTTAACTCGCTGCGAGCAAACATTCGGGGACACTCGGACAATGCTTTCGATACGCTCCAGAAAATACGAACGTGAAAATACGCCCAATGCACACTGTTAAAGTAATTCAGGAAACATCTAAAAGTAGTTAAGTACCAGTAAAAAAAAAACAACATACTGTTTGTCAATGAGACCACCGTAACCGTAATAAATAACTAACTCGAATCAGCTTAAACTTGAAGCTTAAACTGAAACAATTGCTTTTACCTGAATGGTCGAGGCTATTTCAGCTCCAAATCCACTCGTCAGCGGTGCCTCGTGTGCGACCACCACGCGTCCTGTTTTCTTCGCCGACTGCAACATAACGTACGATTAAAACGCTACCATAATCAGGCAACACTTTGCAAAGCACTCTTATATCATGAATCACGTATTATGCGTCTCTAATACTTTCGAAATTATCAATCCACTTTATGAATCTACGCGATTGCACACTAAGTACTTAAACGTTTAATTGGCAGATACGTCATAAAAGTTAACTTCCCATAAGTACAGTATTCTTAGTGACTCCGAGTATTTTTCTCATTTAATCAGATAATCTGTGCCTTCGACGAGAATTATGGAAACCCATTATGAAGTTAACTACCTATGTATTCAGTCAGAGAAAAATTAGTGATCATCATTAAGTTGTACGGTTTTGATGGTTGAAGCTGGAATAGTATTGGACGTACCACGTACAAAGCGACATTCAATCCTCTAACACGTGTCACAAAGCGTAATTCGTTGGACAAACGGTCCGCTCCACAGATCAATTCGTGAATGATTTATGCCCCGTCCCGTGTGGACTGGCATAATAATAATTTACATACACCCGACGCTAAGCGAAGCATTAATATAGCGGCTGTACGAATCGTTTTGCGGCGACCAAGCGGATCCACGAGCCACGATCGACGTTAGGATCGAGCGACGGTGGCCTGTAATTAAGACACGTAGGCGCACCTGCGTCTGTGTCCCGTTGTAAATCATTAGAAACGGTAACTCGATAGTACGAATAGCTAGCACGCTGCGTTACAGGTTTCTGTGACATTTCAGATTTCAGCTGACCTTCCCTTGCAACTTTCAGACGTTACGGTCACCTGCTATCGTTCACCCTCTCCCGAACTCATTGATCCATCGATATTCAACGTGATCACTGAATAACTCTGCCCGACAACGAATAACGATGCACGAGAAAGTAAAATAGAAAAGGTTACAATATTTTCTTGTGTATTATTGCAGTATAGTACATACTTCAAGATTCAACGTTGCGTGAATGTAAGATCAATCTATGATGATGCTTAAAACGATAATCTTTAAGTTTCTTGCGACTCGAATATATGTGTTTTTTTTTCAAATAAATGCGAAATTACTACAATATTTTTGCCTGAACCCCATTGGCTTACTTCTAGTTGATATTTAAACGCTAATGTCTTTGGGAACGCAAGAACGTGGCGAAGACGCGTCAGCCGTGCGAGTTATGTTACATGGATTTGTAAAATAAATTAACTTGTAAAAATAAATTCGTAGAAACACCGTTTTGTACGGGAAGGTCCATGTAGTTAATGTCCACGATATTTTACGATTTGTATGACCTCTGTTTCCTTGAAACTGGCGATATAAAATCTTATCAGTGGTATTACACAAAAATTCAAGTATTCTACAGTATTAGCAGTACTGAGAAATTTGCATTTCTAGATTTTGAATTTTTTTTATAGACACTGCACATAAAAATATGTCACAAGCACCAGGCAATAGAAATTAAAATGAACGTCAGATGTACTTCAAATGTTAAATCAAATTTCGAGGAAAAAATTGAGGGGCCCAGTTGAAAACAGGCCCATGCCACCGTTTTATTATTTTAGAGGAAAGCAAGTTGAAGGAAAAATTCTTTTCATAGGAAATGCGGTACGAAATTGTTATTATTTGGTGTTAGAATTGTATAGTCTGAAAAAATTAATTGTATTAGATCGCGTGTCTCCAAGCAACCGAATGACATGGGGCCTTTTTCCACCACGCATTTATTTTCTTCTCAGCGCGAAGAAAATTTAATACGCTTCTGCTCAATGAAACGTACATGTTATTACATTAGAAGGTGGTGGAATTACACTACATCGCGGGAGCGAATTAATGGTACCCACAAAGAAGCGAAAATTTACGCACATGTGCCATGTACCTGTTTTCTACTGTGCCCTCCAATTTTTAACTTCTACCTTTCCAATTTTCCCCGATGGCCACTGAAGTCACTGCACCAGCTCTACAGCCGCTAATGTCAGACGCCTCACAGGCTGCCCCGCTCTAAGAGTCTAACTGGCCATCCGTTTTTGCATAATCATCGTTTTTCAAGACCAAGCTATTTCGTAACGTCCCTGCTTTCAAGATCCCTCGGACAGTTCCCAGAAATCGCGAGGGAACTTTCCGCTGGACGGGCAATTTTGTTCGCGAGAGCCGCGACGTTCGGCGAGCATCATCGACCGGGGGAATCTGTGAATGTATCGAAATTGCGCGGAACGGGTTTCCAATTACGCTCGCCTCTCCGCTAGGACGCGCGCGGGCACGCTAACCGTTTCCACGTATGCATGTATAATGTTACGGCATACGAGCCGCGAGTGCATACCGTCCAATCGGCATATCATTAAGCGGCTAAAGATCGATTAGCATAAATCAGCGCGATATTAGTGTCCACGGCAATCCGCGGTATCGTAATTCGGCCGAGTGAATGTTAGTTTCATTTACTTTTCGTATCGTTACCACCACGACAACGGCCCCTGGCATTTAGATAGGGCGGAGGAGGGTAGGGGGTTGCGGAGATTAAGAGAATAGTTTATATTATACCGGGATTACTGGGGAAACTAAAAATTATTCTACTCGAAACTAGACTCGCATCTGCGCGGACTCGAGAGAGAGAGAAAGATAGACGGGGGTTTATTGACCCGCTAATGAAAGAGGGGAAGTAATAAAAGCGCGACGATCGAGGCGGATTATCCATGTTACCGTCGATTTCGCAAATAAAAAAAAAATCGGCATGCACCGTTTATCTGCATTTCGTAATTATTCTGCAACGCTCGGGAATACTTAGCTTTTTCCACGAATTTCGAAAGTCTGGCGCGGCGTTTTGAAACTCGGTAGAAAAGAAAGTCGCGCGGTGCACTTACGAATTCGTTAAAAAATGAATCGGTAACCTTTTTCGTTAGAATACGTTTCTGCAATCGCGATATTTCGCAAGTGCAGCGTATGTTCCAATAATTACATTGTGTATTGTTTGTGGAAGTCAATTTTTTACGTCAGTGGGATATTGTTTATGTGATGAGTGGGGAAGGCGAGTTAACTCGTCACGTGGAAGTTTTTCTGTTAATTCGAGCGAAGCAATTTTGTAGATCGTTGTAAGTTATAAGATCGTGCTTAGGGCTCACTGTGAATAAAATCAGTTCATTCGCGTTCCACTATTTTTAAATATACTGGGGGTGTTTCTGGTCTAAGAATAATCCAGTTAACGAGCTAAGAAGGTCATAAAGCAGGGTGCCTTCTCAAGCGGTTCCATGATTCTTTAATAGAAATTGAAATCATGTCTTAGAAGGTGACGGCAGTTATTATGACTGGTATTAAAATTTCTGCCACAACTATTAAACCCGTCGAAGTTACTGGCACGCAGCACCTGATTGACCCCAGGCCATGAAGTAACCTCACCGTTATGTCACGAGAAAATTATAGTTTTCATACGAGCAGCGCCAACATTGGCTAGTTTAACCATTAATATTACTTACTTTAAACATTCTTACTTCTGGGAAAAGTATTTCCCTCCTAAAATAAATTTATTTGCAGCTTAGAGCGTGAGAAGTTTAAAAAGCTTTAACCACAGAGGGTTGAGACAACTTCAAATAAAATTCACTTCTTTCATTAGTAAATTAACAATAACTGATATGCGATTCTAAAATTTGTTGCGACTCTTTTAAATTAAATACCTTTTAAACAGGGATCGAAAAAATTCTGATACCTGCTATTATTTTTAAAAAAATTCTGTTAGAATTTATATATTTCGTTTAAGAAGTTATCTGTTCCTGTGGAATTTTTATTAAAAGAATTTTTTATATAAGTTCCATTCCAACCAGAACTTTTTAATTTCAAGAACTTTTACTTGATCAGTTCTCATGGGAACTTCTAATGTGAGAACATTTTTAAAGAAGTTCCACGGCCCTTGTATCAAATAGAA
Source organism: Andrena flavipes (assembly GCA_963971345.1). Taxonomy (NCBI): domain Eukaryota; kingdom Metazoa; phylum Arthropoda; class Insecta; order Hymenoptera; family Andrenidae; genus Andrena; species Andrena flavipes. The sequence continues at coordinate 59,021,418 of OZ020482.1, forward strand.
ACAACTGTTGAATAGTTGAAGAACCTTTCCCAACCCTCTTTTAAATATTTCGCAGCAATCTCAAAACCCGCTTCCTAAGTATCATCCCCCTTCCCGGATGAATTTTCGATAACACTTAAACTCTGACAATAACGATATCCATTCTAAGCATTCAACGTTAACATATGCAAATTAATATCTACTTACACATCACCTAAGCTTCAGAAGTGAAATAAAATTTTCTCCGCAGAGACGAATTAATTCTACAATTAAATGTTCCTTCTCTTACCCCACCCCCCCTCTCTTTCTCTTGTTTCGGGCGAAGGACGCAACGTGCCCACGTAATACGCGCGAGCGTAGCCGTGCTTAAACGTAATATGTAGATGCGAGCGATCTGGTTGCATTAACGCGTGAAAACGGAGCAAATTATAATGACGAAATTACCTTGCAAACGAGTTCCGCGTCCCAAGGTAGGATAGAAACGAGGTCTATCACCTCGCAGGATACATTGAGCTTCTCCTGGACGAGATCGGCCACCTCCAGCAGTACGTGCACCTGAGTGCCCCAGCCCACGAGTGTCACCGCATCACCTACGTGCAACGCAGATGTGTACACGCCACGCTCGTTTCACCTTACACGCCGCGCAGTGTCTCGCGATTACAGCTATGCTTGTGTGCCGCGGCTCTACTCCCCCGCCCCCGCCCTCCTCGCGTATCCTGTTTCAGGACCGGTCATCGCGTGTACTGCTCCGCCGATTGGATAATGAAAGGAGAATTACGACCGATAAATATTATATTCTCGAATGACCGAGCGAGTCGTTCTCGCACGAGGCACAAGCACGGCGGCATGATACTGTGCGCCCCGCGTTCGAATTATTAACACGACGCACGAGGTAATCGGCGAATCCAGCGGTGGAATCGCTTCATCGTTCCGTAAGGAATCAAACGCGAAGATTGAATGATACGGAGTCCCTGTTGAAGCGGAACGTGTCATTGTGAAGTGGTAGTGACTTGAGGCAAGGGGTGCCGATTCTCGAGTTGACCGCCTTGCAAAATTCGGAGCTGTAGAGATAAAGTCTGAAATTATGATCGAGGAAGCTCGCGTTTATCACCTTTACGAACTTCGGGTACCTAGTTTTTTTATTTCAGATGATCTTGTCACGAGTTCTGATGGCACCCGTCAAGAGCTCTAGATTTCTACAGTGATACAATGATTGCTGTATATCTAATGCAAAAATTGATAAAATTCAAACTACAATTTTTTTCTTTGCTCAGCAAATATGTAGTAACAATGTCCAAAAAGCTTTTTTACTCTGTGTTATTCCGTTCCTTTTTGTTTAACTTATGAAAATCGCGTACTTCTCAAGCGTTTTCACCGTAGTCTGAATTTCGAAATGCCGATCAAATTGGGAGGTCGAACTCGTACCGCAACTCGCGCGTGGAATCTCATAAAAGGATAATCTAAACATCGACTATAATCATTCACGTTTGACAAGCGGTTATTTATGAAACCTCTGGGTATCGAAGTGAACAATTACCGAATCGTTAACACGTACGCGTTTCGAATTATTTATACCCTTAATTAATCGGCGCCCAACGACGCCGTAAATTTTACATGTCTGCTACCGACGATGAATCGGTGAAAGCCTGGCGACCCTCGACAAAAGTCATTACTACCGTGAACGTGGAAAAAGGATTAATTTATGCGCGGAGGACGATCGGAGTGGCCGAGGCAGCATTGTTATGCAGCCGCGAGGTGAAACTTATCCCGTCTGTCTCGTCAGTCTTCCTGCTGCACGCCTACCTTCTCTCACGACCTCAGCTTTGCCGATCTCTATCGTGTAATGATCTTTCGGCACTTGGTCGATCGCCGTGCGGTACAGAATTTTCGGTTCAAACATGATGCAGGGATCCGGCTCGTCTATGCAGCTCAACAAAAGACCTTTCGCCTGCTTCGCTCCGCGGGGCACAACGATCTGAAAAAGACGTTTGGTCACATTTCATTACTCTTTTCCACACTCGCGCAATCGACGATTACGCTTAGGAATTCGCGATCGAACGACCTTTCCTTGTATCGAAAGTGTGCGTGTCACGGAGCACGGAATGTTTTGAGAATAAAGAAAACAAATCTTCCCAGTGACGTGATCGGTACTCTTGTATCGCATTATTGGAAATAATGTTTTGGGCGGTAATACGAATCCATGCAGTGAAATTTCTTTGTGAATTGAGGTGTTGAAGTGGTAAACGATGCAAGTGTCAGTAGTTAAAAATTTCAGTAGAAACAGAAATCGCGTGGTTTAACCGAGCGCAAATAATGATGCGAAGAAGTTGGAAGGATTCGAGTCAAGGAAACAAAATACTCGTGCGAAGGAGCCGGGGTTGTTTACCTTGGAAACATCCATAAAGGTGTTCCAATTGTTTTTAACAGACTTCAAAAAGGAGGAGGTTATAGTTTCGACACGTATGCATTTTTTTTATGTTTGTCCGCGCTTTTGTTTGTTTAACTTTTACGCTTCGGGTAGGAAAGTTTAAAGTTTGGTGAAAATAGTTACACGGGCTCGTTACTCTTATTATTGCCAATGAATAAACGTGTCGGTGCGTTTCGTTGCATTCCGTCTTTGTTTCCGCGACAGACACGCTGTATCGAAGAGCGCGGCGAGGAGCGAGCGATGTTTCAGCTTCAGGAAATGTCGACGCGATGTTGCACGCCGCTGTTCATGTAATCGGGTTCGATAGTGTCGGTGATCGGGCGTCAGTGTAGGAGGAAAACTTTCTTCATGCATACGTAGAGTACATGTGTCGTACAATATTCATGGAATCTCTTCCAGAAAGTTAAGAGCCAACGACTATAGCTAACGCGTGCCGTCGCGAGCGTAGCATATCCTTGAGCATAGAAATTCGTTCGCAATGGTTACATAAGTCGGTAGTTTCTTCGGATATATCTTCCGCCAGTTGATATACTTCAGAAGTGTATTAATGAGTATGATGTGCCGAATAATAATCGCGAAATGTTAAAAAAAAAAATGAAGAAAAAGATGTTAGGGAAGGGAGACTGCCTGAAGGGCAGACTGTCTGACCATATACAGGGCAGATTCTACTTCAAATCGTATATCTACGGACGTCGGACTGACTATGTATAGCGTAACGTTGTTTCCTCCAGTACGCGGTGGTGCATACATCTACTGGAGAATACAGGAAGTATATCGTATCAACGTGAGATAAAAATGATATGTGGGAAATGCACGCTATTATCGACGAAGTATGGTCTGTGGTGATAGCAAAAAAGCTCTACCACACAGAAATTGGCACACAAAATCGCTGAGGTAAATTTGCTGGGTGGGAACACCTGTCTATTACAGCGTGGGATAGACAAATCACGCAATGTAATTTTGTATCACACTCTCGGGGGGCTCGTGAACCCCCTTGCCACTTTTGTGTCACAGTCAACGTTATCGATTCAGTCTAAAATAAGATTACAATGCCACGAGTGGTAGGAATTAAAATTAAATCTTATTGGAAACATCGGTAATCTTACTTTAGACTAGATCGATAACGTTGGGTGTGGCATGAAAATGGTAAGAAGGCTTGCGAAGGGAACTCCCATACATAAGATGATAGGTCTATCCTATACTTCGTTATGTTATTGTTATTGCCGTATTGAATTATTCATGTATTTAATAAATCATGTCATCACTTTTACACACCTTTAAACCTGGCGTATGGGCGAAATAGGCTTCTGGCATTTGCGAATGATAAAGTCCACCATGCCCAACAGCTCCACACGGCGCTCGAAGTGTCAATTTACCACAGTTGAATTCTCCTCCACTTCGATATCGAAACTTGGCAGCTTCGTTTACCAGCTGCAGATAATATTACAGAAGTTAGCTAAACTTGTGTTTTCACATTCAACTTACCATAAGAAACACTCGTTATAAGCTCGACGAACACAGCTGGCGGTGGGCGTACAGCGCGTTGTGAACACTATTCCGCACGGCCAATGGCGCGAGTGAGAAAACCCAAGAACGAGCGAGAAGAAACGAAATAGCCACTCGCTCGTTCTCGGGTTCTCTCACTCTCGTCTGAAGAGTGACCAATTCGTGGTAGAAACGGGCTTATAACGAGTGCGTACTTTACTTGCATGCTGTATTTGTTTTGAAAAAGGAGGAATATCTATTACTTGGTTGTTTACGATTAAACACATTACCTGATCAAAAGCGGGAAATATGTAATCCGCGAATTGAATTTCTGCGATCGCCGTTACACCGGCTACAGCTAATCCGATTCCAAAGCCAGCGATTCCTTGCTCGCAGAGAGGTGTGTTGAAAACGCGGTCTCGCCCGAAATCTTTTTGTAGATTAACCGTGCATCGAAAAACACCTCCGAACCCCACATCCTCGCCAAATATTACTAATCAACAGAAATAATTATTTGCATACTAATTTGCAAACAACAGAGACACACAAATTACCATTCTGTTAATAGCACAATCTTCTGACAGTACTAAACCACCATTCTGCACCATTCGGACAATACTACAAACTCTTGAGTATAGCTGCATTTGACTGAGTACCTTAATAATTGTACACGTGTACACCAGTAATAATTATGCTTATTAAAATATGTGCAATATTTGATATCATTTTTGATAAACATGTTTCTCATTGAAGTAAGAGTCATCCATAAATATCGCGTATTGAGAAATAGCATGTGCTACTACTTATAATCTGACACAGTATATGTATATGTATATGTAACCAGATATGCATATGTATGTATTACAATAAGCATGTATCGTTTTTCGATGATAAGATAAAAGTGGTTTGTGTTTGCGTCAGAACGTAACGGAGCCATTCGTAACATTATGTCAGATTTCAGCGCACTGGTTCGGTCTACTTTAATTACTCAATATTGTCATTAAAGACACAGATAATATACAAAACTCAATTGAAAATTAGAACATTTTTTTGCGGTCGAAATTCAATTTTTATTATTATGTCATTTTTACTCTTCTGCAATGTCTTAATAGATTTCTCAATTTCTTTGAGTAATTGACGATTGAGTAACATATGTACATACATAAGTGTAATTTATATTTCATTTATAATTATACAGTACTGAGTTGACAAAAAAAAAGATTGCTACCTGCATCAGGGTCTCTCGTTAATGCGATTCGGAGTCCACTATTTATAGCTTGATACATATTCATCGTTTCGGTCTCACCTAGAATAAAATGATGGATGTAAAGCCATTTATTCTCCGAAATTCCACGTGTCCGCATTCAACACACATTAATAACCGATGCGCGGAAGTGCGCGTACGCATCTTTAACGCGCGCTGAAAGACACTTAGGAAAATCTGCTTCCTATTCGATTTCCTTATCCACAATTCCAAAGCTCTTCAGTCCCAGATCATTTCGCTCCTCTTCAAGTTTGTTCGACACATTTTTTAGTTTAATCGCACAGTATATCTATGGCAATTAAAGAAACTCTTGCACTTACCGGCGGTGGCTGTGATTTTATCAGGATAATACGTGAAATGTATCTGTCTGACATTTTCGCGACGCACATATCTAGGATTGGAAACTAGAGACACACGAGTGTTCAGTAACTGCGTGCACAATTTACTGAGTATCATCGTACTTTCAAGAGCGCCGTGTCAATGCGCGTGCCTTATCTCCTCTCCGTTATTTACATACAATAAGTATTTTAGATCGCGCGCGGCCCCGTAGTCGACCTATTGAATTTCGTCTACAGACTGGCTCGCGATATGAGCGCCTCTACAAGTGTAACAGCGACGAGTTTCCATGTATTTGCTTTTGCACATGCTCAGTGGTGGTATAAACAGGGCAGCTGATAAGCAGTTGTCGCCTGGGCCTTTTTTCTTAAGAAGGCAGACCACTGTAAAAAAGCGGAAAAATCGATGTTTTCTTTTCCCCTTGTTTTCTTTTACACATTTTCTGAAAGACGTGTGTTTAAAAAATGTTCTCTCCAAATTTTATGAAGAAATTCGCAAAATTGACGGAGATATAGTATTTTCCGTGAAGCGGTGTCAAGCGCGCGACTGAGCCGAGCGGGACTTTGAACGCGTTTTCCTCAGAATGATATTTGACATAAGCAAGTGCATGTATTGTACGAAAAACCTGTCGCGATTACATGACGATCTGTATTTTTTCAATTAACAACCTGCTTCTCTTCTTTCTTCATCAACGTTTCCCCAATTTTGTAAGCAATTTAAAGCATCACGTAACATAGCAGGACGCACATGCACTCCCAAAAGGCGTATTAAATATGAACATTTTAATTATTGCTGCTACGTGTTTTTTTGACAAGATTGCTGACTTTAGTTACAAAAAATGGACACTAGGCCCAGGCTAGGCATCTGGCGACCTAATCCTTCTCGAGCTTATGCATCAGCACTGTCTGGTCCCTGTCTTCTTGCGTTTGATCTCGGTCACCCCAGCCCCACACTTCATGGCTGCCGTCACCGGTTCTTTTCACTCTTTTCTGCACCAGGTCTCTGGGTACCATTTTCAGATCGTACGCCCAGCCGATCTTCGCGAAAAAGTCAATGAACGCTGTTGTTATAGTGAATCCGTTGTTGCCCAGCTCGGACGTCTTGTAGTCCCACGGGAACACGTGGTGGTAATTGTGCCAACCCTCCCCGAAAGTAAAGACGTTTGCAATCATGTTGTCAGAGGGTTCGATGAACCTGAAATTAGCGATCAGTTCGTTAAAGTAATCGAAGTTCTAAGCTGGAATTCGTTTGCTCGATGATCCTTCTAATACAGTGTTTCCCAAACGTGAATATTTTTAGTGTATTAAAGCGATTTATGGCCACAGAGTGTGTTGCTGATAAATTGGAATTTTGATTTTCGCGTTGGAAAAAAGTGATTATATTTGTCTCTTACTTGACTTGAGTAGCAACGCATATTAAAAAAATTATATCTTAACAATTATTATTGCGTGGGTTAGGCTTAGTCATACTTCATGCAAGCTGAATGATATAAATTTCAAGCCATACTAACTTGTCATATGGTCTGTTTCCAAATTTGTGGCCTGCGGAATTGATCAACCACGAGGCGTTCACAAATAAAACGAAACGTAGAATTCCGGGAACGAAGAAAGCATTCGACCACGTTTCGTTCCAGCATAGAACTGGTACAGCAGTTGGTATAATGAAAGCCAACAGAGGCATCAGGACTATGTAATACCTGCAAACATATTAGGAACGATGTTAAGTCAAATAACATATTATTTTTGGCATGAAAAACAGTCTAAAATAATAAGTATGCCGTAGGATATGACTTACTACTATTATTACATTTATGATTTTAGTATAAATTAATACATTAGTAAAATTTAACCTACCTTTTCTGGAACGCAAGTACGGGGTTTCTGTGTAGATCATTAATATCTATTTCTTTGCCTTTCTCCTTAACGTCCGGATGCCTTCTACACAACACCCAACCAATATGCGCAAAAAAGAATCCTCTCGTTGGATTATGAGGATCTGCATTTGTCTCGCTATATTTATGATGAAGTCTATGATCCCTGGCCCAGTTAATTGCAGAATACTGGAAAAAATGCTCAACGAGTCAAATTAGATGCATTTAATTCTAATTACATGATACAATTGGATATAAACATCCAAGACAGTTCATCTATTTTAATGACCATACGATAACCAGTTGCTTGCAATATCGTCCGAACTGTTTATTTAACATTATGCAAAATAATTTATTATTTCCAAATGGTATCGAGAAAATGATAAGTTTAACTCACATAAAAGAGATTGATAAGGTAAGAATCATAGATAAATATCGGAACCAAATGGGTTCCAGGGCGTACCTAATTGCCGCCTGGTTGATGATCTTTTTGCTCGCTCGTGTGTGACAGGATCATCATATGGTCCATACAACAGTTACAAATTTCTTTATGGATGTATCCGTTGGCTTACTTGGAAGGCTATGGTGTTAAGGGTCATCAATAGAACCTGAAGTTGCCACTTTGCTTTGTAGGCTTTGTGTGACCATAATCTGTGAGCACCAGCTGTGATTCCTATTCCACTTAATATGTACAAGCCGAATGCTGCAAGTAACAAAAACACGAAGAAAATAATATGTGATATGTTAGTTATGATTATTCATGTGCAAATCGTTTAAAGGTTTCATAGAATTGTAAACTCTGGGCTCACGAAATGTGTTCCAGTTTATTATGCCTAACTAATCAAGATAAATGTGACTATTTTCACAAAAAATAAATAAAATTTCTTTTTTATAAAATCAGAATCTAAATTTCGGGCGAAGCCGAGTAGTGAAGCTAGATTTTTATGTAACAGATAATTAACCCAACGTAAACTACTCGTATCAATGATACGTCGTTGAAATTGGTTCCACTGGTATTCAATTTGTACTTTGACTTTCCTTCAAAAAGTACCATCAAAATATTAATGTTGCTCACCAAAGGCAGCTGTCATCAATTTCGCGGAAGTGAAGAGGAGGTATGCTCCGTAAAGTGCAGCAAGATGAATGAACCCGTAGATAATCACGGCGGCCCAGATGATACTCCTCGCGTATTTCTCCTTCGGCGTTTCCATCTTTACTTTTTCCTGGAGCGTCGCGTTTTCGAATTGCAAGCCCGTCGGGGTAGTTGCGACATTTGGCGCCATTGTTGCTTTAATTCTGGAAACACACGCACATTATATTGAACTTTTCCATTAACATACAATGCTACGAGTGATTGAGGAAAATAATGACGTAGAGATTTCGTTGAGAAACTGAGGGAATGTAATATTTATTCCATTTTGTATACATAGTTTCGTTCACACGTATAATGGAATGTCAATCAATTTCTTTTCTTATTACACATTTTCTATAAATCTCTCTTTTCTTATTTAAAAGTTTCATGCGGACGTATAAAGTTGTTACAAGCCAAGGCTGAGAGGAATGAGATTGGCTGGGAGCAGAGGATTTGTGATTGTTTTAGAGTTTATTAGTAGCGGACGAACCGGTGCCTGGACATCAAGAGGAGCCGCTAAGAAAAGTTTGTTTAAAAGAGGAATAAATTTAAAGTATTGTCTAAACAACCATGTTACGTACTATATGGTTATTCCATATAATTGCTCAAAAGGGAATAGAGCGCGGATTCGCTAAGCCTCTGTATTTTTAAGCGCACTAAACTTCGAGTGAATACCCGAGAATGCATTCGTCGTTCCTTTTATACTATAAAATGTAGAGAGCGTTGCGGACATGCGCGTACCTTTAATTGAATATGAGTTTCCTTGAAAAATCTCGACTGCGTCACACCACTGCAGGATGTGATGACCCTGCCGGGTCACGTGCATTCCAAAGAAATTCGACTGTTTATAATAAGGATTTAAGAGTGATATGATATTCATATCGCCAATAAAGCTAATACCGAAACCGATATATTACCGAAAACCAAAATAAATAGCGACATTTTATCGGTATTTCTTTTGGTGGCATCATAGGTTTCGGTATTTTTCGGTAATACCTGGATAATCCTTATAGAATTGGACCTATTATATAAAAATACCGGTATGTACCGTCGTGTTCTTTTTCAGTCGTAATCACATTATCTGTACCGTCAAGGACCCAGTTCATGATCACTTAAGATGCAAAGGAATCAGTTTCTGATCAACCTAAAAGATTTTACTATAGGTAAGCTATCAAATGTGTACGTTTAAATTTAAAAATGCTTCATAATTATTTAGTCATTTTTTGGAATAAATTTGTATCGTGATAAACTTATCATTTGGTATTTATATACTAAACTGATCAGGAATTGGGTTCTGATCAGGAACTGGATCCTTGACGGTACATATTACCAGAAAAATGTTGGTACCTAATTCCTTTTGTTTCGGTATTACAGCGATTACAATGTGGTGGGTGTGTGGACCCTAAATCTAAAATTGTTGTTTCGAGAATTTATTAGTTAAAAAACTTTTAATATTTCTCTTGACTTATTCCGATATTGAGAATGTGGCTGATTTATGAGTGTTTGTTCTACTATGGCTCACCAAGCATTGATATTCCTACCTCAAATTACACTATCGTTCATTCATACTATTCGCAAATGTGAGGATAGTACTCTTAGAGTTCTCTTGCGGAAAATATTGCGAACACAAAACATTGAACAGTTTGTAAATAATTTAATAATTAAATATTTATGAGAAACTGTGGCCTATAAAAATTACATAATTCGAATATAGTGTTACTTTATTTTTACTCGAAGTACTCCCGTTTTTTTGTTGTATGAAGAATTATGTATCTCTCCTCCTGGTAGGTATAGCGCCGTGCAGATAATAAAGAACTGTTCACTAAACAGGGTGCGCCCTACAAAAACTTATAGTCTCTCCATTAATAAAATTACTCCCTACTGTACAAATAACGTTTTCGTCCACTGTGTACATATCACATTTTATCACTCGAATAAGAAAAGTATTTTTGACGATGCAAGTAGAATTAGCAAACGGATCTTGGGGAAGATACCTACGTAAAGTTTAATTAATAGTCTATACTCTATACCAAAGACAGATTGAGTATCGAACGTTTCACAGAAAAAATTGTTCTTACATTTGAGATTTATATACATAATTAGGTATTTTAATAAAAATTGATACTTTATTGGATTTAATTTGAGATTAAATTTATAATCATATTATTCAAATATATTAACTTTTTATGATAGGAATTATTTTAAAGATTATTAATAAAAATGAATGTATTGTATTTAATTTGGTTCTTTAAGATTTTTAATTAGAGGCAGGAATGGGTAAAAATGAAATAAATACTTTTTTATACTCTGCATTTGTAGCATAATAAATGCAAAAACATTTATATTCATACATTGTATACTTTTTTATAAAAAAAATCATAAAAGTCATCTATGTTTTCGCCAAATTTGCCGGGAAAGTGCCCTTAAGCCTACGTATCACTACTGTCTGGTCCTTGTCTTCTTGCGTTTGATCTGCGTCACCCCAGCCCCACACTTCATGGCTGCCGTCACCGGTTCTTTTCACTCTTTTCTGCACCATGTCTATGGGTACCACTTTCAAATCGTACGCCCAACCGATTTTAGCGAACAAATAAATGAATGCTGCCGTTGTGTCTAATCCGTAGATACCCAGCTCGGACGTCCTGTAGTCCCACGGGAACACGTGGTGATAATTGTGCCAGCCCTCACCAAACATGAAGACGTTTGTAATCATGTTCTCAGAGGGATTGATGAACCTGAAATTTGCAATTTCTGACACACTTTCCTGTAAATTTGTGTGTGAAAGCTATATATCTAGATACTAATTTTTACTGATTTTTGCATCGTAGAAAGTGATTATATTTATCTGTTACTTGACTTCAGTAGCAGACGCACAATAAAAAAATAATAATTTAAGAATTGTTCTCCTTACTTCATGCAAACTGAATGATATATAAATTTTAAGCCACACTAACTTGTCATATGGCCTGTTTCCAAATGTATGGCCTGCAGAATTGACCAACCACACGGCGTTCCAGAAGGAAACAGAACGCAGTATCCCGGGAACGAAGAAAGCATTTGACCACGTTTCGTTCCAGCATAGAACTGGTACAATAGTTGGTATAAAGTAACACAACAACGGCATAAGGACTATGTAATACCTGTAAACACATTAGGAAAGATGTTAAGTCAAATAACAGTTTATTTCTGGCATGAAAGGTAAATATTAGAGGAGGATAAAAGTGTTTACATGCCACCAATTTGTAATTACGAAATATTTACGGAAAACTGTTCCCTATAACAATTCCGCAATTCGAATATTGTATTTAGTTACTCGATTGTTTTATTTTACTTTTACTCGAAATGTTCCCTTAGGTAGAGAAGTGTAAACCAAAAAACCTTTTCTGGAACGCAAGTAGGGGATCTTTCGTTAGATCATTAATATCGATTCCTTTGCCTTTCTCCTTGACGTCCGGATGCGTTCTACACAACATCCAACCAATATGCGCAAAAAAGAATCCTCTATTTGGGTTATGAGGATCTGCATTTGTGTCGCTATATTTATGATGAAGCCTATGGTCCCTGGCCCAGTTAATTATAGACCACTGTTGATAAAAAATCAGAAAGAATTAAGTTAGGACTAACTAGATTAGGTCTTTTTCCTCGCTGTTGTGTGACAGGATCATCAAAATGTCCATAAAACAGTTACAAATTTCTTTATGGATGAATCCGTTCACTTACTTGGAAGCTTGTGGTTTGAAGGGTCATCAATAGGACCTGCAGCGGCCACTTTGCTTTGTAGGCTCTGTGTGACCATAATCTGTGAGCACCAGCTGTGACTCCCATGGCACTTAATATGTACAGGCCGAGTGCTACAAGTAACAAAAACATGAACAAATGTATATGTGCAGTGTTAGTTATGATTACTCAAGTGCAATAATAATTTCCTAATAATTTCAGGTATAACTGTTTTCCTTACCGAAGGCGGCTGTCATCAATTGGGTGGAAGTGAAGAGGAGGTATACTCCGTAAAGTGCAGCAAGATGAAAGGATCCGTAGATTATCACGGCTGGCCAGATGATGCGCCTCTCGTATTTCTCCTTTGGTATTTCCATCACTCCATTACTATATGGCGCCATTCTTACTTTATTCCTGAGGACAATCGTGAGAAAAAATGTTACTCAGAACCAGAAAGAATTAAATTAGATCTGTTTGCTTCTAATTACATTATATTATTGTACATAAACAACATTGTAATCATTTAGCGGAGGCTTCTGGATTGATGTGTCACTTGAACTTTACGTGAGTTAGTACATCCTACATTGATATTTCGTAGAGTTTCTTCCCGCCAACAGGAGGAACTCTTATAGCGTTTAGAAATCATAAATAAATAATGTGGAAGGTAGAGAGATCACTTATGATCACGACTTTATAAATACTTTGACATTTCTTCAAAATTACCATGGAAATATTAAAGTCGCTCACCAAAGGCGGCTGTCATCAATTTGGTGGAAGTGATGCAAGATGAAAGTACGTGAGAGAAATCATCCGGATTCGGGTGAAGCGCCTCTCGTATTCCTGCTTCGGCGTTTCCGGCACTACATTTTCCTGGAGCGTGTCGTCCTCGAATGGCACGCTCGTTGGGAATAAGTTTAAAGTAGTGCCTAAAGAGCCATGTTACATACTGTATGATTAATCCATATAATTGCACAAAAGGGAATAGAGCGCGACCTCGCTAAGCCTCTGTCTTCTAAGCGCACTAAACTTCGAGTGAACACCCGAGAATATGTTCGTGGTTCCTTTTATACTATAAAATTGGGCGTAGAGAGCGTTGTGGACATGCGCGTGCCTTTAATTGTACATCAGTTTCCTTAAAAAACTTCGGCTGTGTCACACCACTGCAGGATATGATGACCCTGCCGGGTCACATGCATTCCATCCTGCGTCTTACCGCGAGGCGTTCTGGTAACTTCTTCGGGGTAATAAGAAGTTAAGAACATCTTTTTGTTTTGTTAGAGGAGGAAAATACCACATCTGGTCCTCAAGAATTAATTAGGCTGATCGGCCAGAGGTCTCGTCAGGGTCGCGGTTTATGACGTACATCTATTGTCCCGCGAGTCGGTGCAGCGGTTGAAAACGATACCATATTTCAAACTACTGTTATTATGATCTTGGAGAAAGCTACAAAAAAAGTAAACTATATTATGATAAAAATGCTAAACCGCGGAAATTTGGAGTGTCCCATAGGCACTAGTTGTAAAATGCCATAGATATCTGAAATTGAAAGTTTGGAATGTGGATAGGAATATGTAAAAGGTATTTCTGAATAATAATACAGTTTGTTTCAAATTTCTCTCAATTTATTCGTATAAAAGGCCTTTACAGTTTTACAATAAAGTATAAGTTATATAACATCACTACTTTCTTGTGTTCATTGTTGAGGTTTCCATCATTTGGATCACAAAAAGTTCCTGTCCATGTCGAAATACTTCCAAGTTCCACTTGTTTTAAAATTTTAGTAAATTTTGTTGAAATTAACTTGATTTTAATTGATTACGTAAAAATGTTTGGTTGGAGGAGGTGAATTTAATTTAATTTAGGACATCGGAAAATTAAAGCGACCCGCTCGTTCAGCGTATCTTTGGGCGAATTCCACTTACGTCCAAATCATAAATTATATGTACCTATTTTCAAGTCGTAATTTAGTAATTTATAGTTAAAAACCTGTATTTTCCGATAAGTAATGTCTCGTTTACAGATTTCTCTTCCATATTTCAAGAGATTTTCATACATTTTGAAATGTTAACCACTGGGAGTGCGGGCGATATGGGCGATTCTCTCGGTCTAATCGCTACCTCCTCGCGGCGTGCGCTCCTGCTGCTCGCGAGCGTGAAATATCAGGCGCGCATAATGGAAGTTAGTAGACGCCATTGTATCTATCCTTGTCGCGCACGCTGTCTCCCTCTCTCTCGCACGGTCCGCACTAACTACTTCCTCGCCTTTCTATGTTCCTATTAACTTAGGAGAATTTCTGCTGAGATTCCAAATGGTTTAGTCCCATTGTAAGACGTTCGAATGGAAATGAGAAACGTTGATCTGTAATGCACGGTAAAAAGCAATAAACTAACAATATTATTGCATAATACCGTGCAGAACGAGCGGTTGTGGATCTCAGTGGGGTGTAGGATCAATCAAACGAATAAAAGAATTAATTCTTTGCATACTTTCAACAGGCAATTTATTTTTCAGATTTCCTATTAAATAGAGAGCCGCGTTAGTCGTTGCGCCGAAAATTAAATTAAAGAGTTTATCAGTTAGTTGGAAATGTTGAATGAAAAAATCACTATTATTTGTAAAATGGCTTTTATTCATAATTCTATCACTTTACAATTTATTCATTTATTAGTAATTATTGCACATTATAACAACATATTATACAATATGCAACTTATAATCTGTACTTAGAGATAGTTCGACGTTATGTTATTAATGTATATCACTTTATACAGCTGGTACTGTGGCGCTATGTTTAATGTTATGTGGCACAATAATTTAATATTGATTGTTATTTTGTATAAAAATCTAATGGTCTTCGATTTACAGCTAAAATAATCAACGGAATGGGTAATGGAATTTATAAGCAGTATACATCTGTCGAACCGATTTTAGACTTTAAGAATGTTGAATTTACTTAACATTATGTAAATATATATCTATCTTGCGCTTTGGTCTAAACTTTGGTAACTACACACCACCATGGCTTATGTTTGAGTAGTAAAAAACATAAAACTGGCATTCTTCAATATGTATAAAAAATCTCAACCGCTGAACGTTTAGGCGGCTACGATTAACATTTGTAACCGTTTGGATTATTTTGTTGCCACTTCCACGCATCGTCGCCTATAAAAAATTGTAAATTAGATATGAAACATCAATTTTAGTAAAAGTTTCAATTGTATCAATTGAAAGTAAATATGTATGTAGAAAAGTATTGTTCGCGAATTCGTTCGCGAAACAACTTACACATATCACTTATATCTCTGGTGGCTCGCCAACCTAATTCTTTATTAGCCAAACTAGCGTCTGCGTAACTAGCGGATATATCTCCTGGTCTACGTTCAACTATTTTACATTCGATTTTTCGTCCTGATGCCTTTTCAAAGGCTTGTACAACTTCAAGCACCGAATAACCCTTGCCAGTGCCCAAATTTATTGCTTTGAATCCAGTTGAATTTGAAGTTTTTTGGTAAACCATTGCTTTCACGTGACCCGCCGCCAAGTCCATGATATGAATATAATCACGCACACCTGCAAGTGTGCAACAATTTTCGTGCTGTCTCTAAATCGTTTCTCGTTTCGGAAAAATGAGTTTGTTAAGCCGCTCACCTGTCCCATCAGGAGTATCATAATCATTACCATAAATATATAGCATTTTCCTCTTTCCAACAGCTACTTGAGCAATATAAGGCATTAAATTATTTGGTACTCCATTTGGATCTTCTCCAATCTGCCCAGAAGGGTGAGCTCCGACTGGATTAAAGTATCTTAGAGATATTACAGACCATGCCTAAAAGCAGCAGCCTTGTAGCAACTATTCAAACGTAATTTAAACAAGAAATAAAAGAAAAGACGATACATTGTCTGAAGCGCATAAATCTTTTAGAATTTCCTCGACCATGAATTTCGTTTTCCCATAAGGATTAGTGCAGTCACCAGTTTTCATGCTTTCATCTAATGGAAGCTTTTCAGGAGTGCCATAAACCGTGGCACTACTCGAATAAATAAAATTCTTTACATTATACTCTCTCATAACTTCCAACAAATTTAGAGTTCCAGTAACATTTGTTTTATAGTATTCCAACGGCTTTTCACAGGACTCGCCCACAGCTTTCAATGCAGCGAAATGAATGACGCAATGAAAGGTGTGCTGCAATATAACAATCAATTCCTTAGAGTCACGTACTTTAAGGAATCCTGAATAAAATGTTCAATTATACCTCTTTAAATACATCTCTCACTTCGCTGATATTTGTTATATCGCAATGAATAAATGAAATTTCCTTATCTATCAATTTTTCTACTCTCAACAAACATACTGGTTTCGCATCATTGTTTCCTATGTGCAAAAGAGAGAAAAACAAATAATGACACTTGCTGTTATGTTAATCAGTCCTCTTTTGTAACTAAGACTCGAATTATTAAGATATATATACATTGTGTGTATTAGCTTAATGCATACAGTTAACTTTGCAATGCATAATTCTATGCTTGCTTTACTGAGCCAAGTTGGAACACAAGTGTTCTCCAGCAATGTGTTTCGTTACTCCTCACCTTTATAAGCATTACTAAGGCTGTCTATTACCACCACCGTAAAACCTGCTTGGACTAGTTCCAACACAGTGTGAGAACCAATGTAACCAGCACCTCCCGTCACCAGTACATTCCAGGGTTTGCTTGCCATTGTTTTTGCGTGCTGTTCTAATTGTTAATTTTTAATATTAAGAGTCTTAAAAATATCATACCTCTATTGTATCAGAAATAATTAATATGTTAGCCGATATCATAGCTTCAGAGACATGCTAATGCGCTTACGAATGCTAACAAGCAGTTCTAATAAACTACAAAATATTTGTCATTGATAATTGTGCTTTAGGGAACTTTGTTCTTTTTACAAGATTATAAGGTAAGAAGTGCAGGTTTTATCTATCAGACTTAACTATAATGTTTATTCACATAAAAGATTGTCTATATATTTACACAAATTATTAATTAGAACGTATATGTATAGATATATACAGGATTAAAGATTCATAGTAAAAAATGACATTACATTCTGTTATAAAAATATTTCTACCTGAATGTGACACGTAAGCATTAACCTCGCTCCGCAGCCGTGGCAGGTGCACTAACTTTATCGTAATACAGAGTCGGCAGAAAAAATTATGATCCACGATAAAGTTACGCAATCCTGACACGTCATTATGTGCTTCACATCATTTCACATAGGGAGATTGTAATCGATTTGGAGATGATCAACGAACTACCAATGTATTTCATTATGTAATTCTTTGAGGTTACATCTTCCACGCATGTGTCATCAGTGTCAATAAAATAGTCCGCTAGTCCGAATTCAAGAAAATTGTAAGAAAACGTGTAAATTTCGTGTATTCTGTACTGCGTGTACGCGAAAGGCCCGCGTTTGAAAATTAGCAAGTGGCATTTCTATTGGAGTAATATCATTCACAGCGAAGATGTGGCAAATAAACCTCACAATTTATAATTCATCGATCGTAAATAGATAACACAACTTAATCCTCGGCCATAGACGAGGCATAAAATAGACAAACGCTGTCCAAGACAGGATGTAGTACTATAGACAATTATTGCGTTGCGATGCCATTACATTTGTGAAAACAAAACCGACAATTATACAATATACTTGTTATATTTTCTGGAAATTAAATATATTGTATTTTTATTCACCCAATATCTTACATTTCGTACATGTAAGCTACGGCTTTCACCTTTTCAATTTAAATTCAAATGTGCGTAATTGAAACGTGCAGTTTTACAATTTAGCGCGGTATAGCAGATGACACCACCAGTGGCCTTTACCAAAATGGCGCAAACAGGCGATGTCACCCCTTCCGTCTTTTGCTTCAAACCCCGCATCCTAAAGTTTGCCCTAATGCTCCGTCCCTCAGGTGCACCCTTACAGCATGTTTCAAAGCTTTCAATGATACCACCATGTCTATATGCTCTAAGGGTGCATGTTTACACGTAAATAGAGTGATCTTTCACAAGGTCACAACTTCGGTATTTCATAGCGAATTCGGTATCTTGCACGGATTCCGTGCTCGTGCCAGAAAACGACTTGGATTGTTTGATTCTTATAGAGCTTCTTCGTTTCTATAAGAATCAACCAATCCAAGTCATTTTCTGGAACGAGCACAGAGTCAGTGCAAGATACCGAATTCGCAACCAGTTCCTGCGACATGGTGGACATAGGTGCGACCAAATGCGACACGAAATCCCATAAAATATATAGTCGATCCTATACCTCGTCTGCAATAACATATATTCACTGGGCAAACTTCAAACGACCGCACTAAGTCGCGCGCGCGCGCGAGCACACGATAAGCGCGGCTACTTTCACATTATTTTTTATGCGATTGTACCCGCCGCTCCTATTAGGCCACGTCAAAATTTACATCGCCGTCGTTGTCTTCGTTACCGCCGCGGGAAGCGTGATTCCTATTTGGATGATTAGGGTGGCTCGAGGAGAAAAATGTGAAGAATGCATAGCAAGTGGACACGTCAATGTATCGAGGCCGTCTGACAAGTCAGATAGCACTCAGCTCGCATACTATTTTTGTTCTACCTTTTTAACGTCGCCCTCGGCACGCAACTCTCTTGAAAATGTCATTCGAAGGGAAATACAATGCCAAGAGTCCGGGTAAGTTTCCGAGAAAACCGAATTCCATTAGCAGTCGAAACTTCGCCTTCGTAAGTAGCAAACGTACTTATTTCCACCGTTCTCAATGTACAGAGAGGTATTATCTCCAAGAATGTCGTCTTGTCTTCTAACATTTGCCACTGATATTTTATCTTCAATATGTAACACTTAGGGGATACCGAACAGATCATTTTGTACGATAAAATGGATCTGGTTTACTACAGTAGCTATAGCTAATGAATATTAGACATTATTCTATGGCATATTAATGCCTGCAATTATGCTTCGCTACTACGAAAATTAAATTTCAGCTGTGAAGAGACTGATGAGAGAAGCCCAGGAGCTTCACGAGGCTACAGAGGAATATTACGCGGCTCCCTTGGAAGATAATCTCTTCGAATGGCATTTTACGGTACAAGGACCGCCGTCAACAGACTTCGAGGGTGGTGTTTACCACGGCAGAATCTTGTTGCCACCTGAATATCCTATGAAACCTCCGAACATTATACTGTTGACAGTAAGAGACTCTAATGTCAAATATATTCTTCAGTTTTATTGATTAGATGCAATGCCAAGTAGCTATATTAAATACATCCTTTTTATAGCCAAACGGTCGCTTTGAAATCAACAAAAAGATATGCCTCAGTATCTCTGGCCACCATCCCGAAACATGGCAGCCTTCGTGGAGCATCAGGACAGCGTTATTAGCTTTAATTGCTTTTATGCCAACGCCAGGGAATGGAACGATCGGTTCGCTGGATTATAGTAGAGAAGAAAGGCAGAAACTTGCAAAAAAGTAACAGGCAGCAATTTTCAGACAGAGATATCTATGTTTAAATTTCGTTAATTTTGTGCAATATATTTATTAAAATTACTTTGATGTAGATCATTGAACTGGCAGTGCGACACCTGCGGGAGAGTCGTTGATTTGCTGTCGAAAACCACTACTAGAAAACCTATCACAGAGGAGGAGCAAACTATGTTGAATACGATCGCTTTAAAGGTATAGTTCGTAAGCAGCGTTGTGCGGAATGTCGATAATCTGTCAGGCTTTTCAAGGAAACATATTTATAGGCTGATGACTCCCCTACATCGGACACACCGTTTACAGTCAATGCAGATGGTATTTCAGAGAATGAACTTAGGCAACGTAACGTTGAGACGACTCCGACCGAGAACCAAGATCGGCAACAATCAGACGTAATAATAAATCAACAAGTAGAGACAATGTCATCCTCTAATGATCTATTTTGGAGCATTCTTATTGCTTCTTTAGTATCGGCGATAATTCTACTTGTCCTGCGGCGGCTGTTTCTTGTTTAAATTATTCTAAACGTACCGAAAGTTATTATTGTAAGTATGTTAACAAGACGAAGTAAATTTTATACACGTTTATTTAGCATTTTTAAACATAGAGAAAGTAACAGATTTATATACGTTAGAAATAATCTGTTTCTCATGAGAAAGGGACACCATACATGTACATGGCAGACACGGCTGCACTGATATTCCCACCTTAGTACATATCTACGTCACTCGTACAGCGAACTCTTCACTTTATCGTAAAAATTTCTTTGTTTCATAGGCGCGAAAGCAGTGAAATTCTAAATCGATTTGTTAAGTATGTTGTTTGATTGGCTGTATTTACTAGTCCTTTTTTTTTAACACTCATTAAATTTATACTCGCTACGTTAATCTTTAGTATCGAAGAAATTACTGATTGCATTTACCATATACATACATCAATCGTAGTTGATAACTTTTACAATTAATCTTTACTTTATAGCTGCACACAAATTACTCGAGAATAACTAATGTTACTTTCGCAGAGATCATGCTATGTTTGTAAAAAGTGTTTGCCAAATATTTTTCAACTAAATCTATTTCGCGATGGAGCTCGACGCTTCCCTGGAACTACGAATCCCCGTCGCTATGGTTTCGAATTACAATTATGTAATTTTTCCTTTGTTGTTTATGTAATTGTAGATAATTCGTATGTTAGAAGAATTGTATATAACATATACAAATTTAATATTAGCTACACGAACTATTCACTACGTTGTATTTGACGCAACTGTGCACATATGAAAAGCAAGAAATATACCAGTTCAAAAAAAAAAATACTTCTAATTGCAGTACAAATATACCACCAATTTATTCTGTACTTTCTGATCGTATTATATAAATGAAATTTGAAGAACAATCATTAAAATATCATGTTCATAAAATGTCGACCTTGTACAGTCTATAAATAATTTGGAATCCATTAATTTTGCTACGTCTATGTACAACGTTTTGTCAGTCTATCTATGCACATTCTGCGGGCATTTGTACTTAATGAAAAATGTAAAAGGATGCCTGGGAACAAAATACAATTCTCCCTTTTCTATTAGTTCTTGCACATATGTACATAGAAATATAATAAAGTAACTATTTATTAAAGCATATAAACATATTGGGTTTTTAACATCTATTATTATAGAATAACATATATGTAATAACATATACATATACGATAGCTTTATTCACTTTCACATTTAACTTTATGTTCGAATGTTAGATCGATATGATATGATCCTTTTCAAGCGTTCGTTCGTCTTTCAATTGATTTGCAAATAAGAGTTTACACCACAATACATCACGAACAGAGAAATTATTCTTAATTTATTGGAAATCGATAAATAAAATTCACGCCATTTACTGCATTCACTGCTGTGTGTATAGTCGTACAGAAAATTGTAGCTGAATAAAATGATATTCGTACAATGATAATAATTCTATTCGATATGCAAGCGAATAGTGCATAGCGCTGTTCTTTTTACAATATCGCAACCGCGATATGACAATGAAGGTGAACGTTTGTACACGAAGTACAAACTACGTCGTTTTAGATTATTATGCTAAGCGTAGATAAAGATATTCTTAAAGCCAACAATGATAAATTTTGTTCACAATTTCAAGATTGACGGAATAATTGTAAATTATTCTTATACACGTAGTGCGTGCATATAATGCCACTAGATATCTCGAGTCGACAAATACGAATCAACCCTACGATTAATTTAAAATAGCTGCTCAATCAAGCCACATTAAATGTACAAATGTAATCGTAATACAAAAATTAATCATTTTGGTAGAAAATAGTACATAGCTGTGAGGATACTTAATACTGAAAACACTTTTGGTCCCTATTATCTTAGAGCACTTAAAATTTTGAAATAAAATGCTTTTTGGACACTTTATACGCTAGTAACTAGGAATAAATACGAAAAAGCATTCTCTTCTCGTTATTACTCACTTTTCAACTAGAGCCTTTACTAAGGGAATGAAATGACCAGTCGATAAACATATTTCGTATGGAAAAGCGTTCTCAGCTTGAATTCCATAAGTTTCTTGCCAATACTGTTTATTACACTAGAATCATCAATGTATCAACTTTACTTAACTGTTATATAAATATCATATTCATCGTTTCACCTTTAATATAGAAACAGATTGCAAGTGTTTTATAATTCTTCTTTTTTTTTTGTTCTTTCAAGCACCTCTCCAACCTTTCGCATACTAAACAATATATATGAAGCTAGTTACTTATTCGTACATCAGACACACTTCGTACTTAAGATTACTAACTTAATAGATATCAATGTTAAGCCACATATGTCTCGCGCAACTAATACCTCTGTGCGTTTAACATGCAATTCAATATAAAGCTTCACCTTTGGCGCTCCCAAAGAATCTGAATTAGTTTCCCCAAATTGAGATAAATTATAACCAGAGATGCAAACTATCGTGTGCACACATATAGCCATGGCACTGCGTTATTAAATAACGTACTGCAACATTATTATTATTCTCATTATCATTAATCTTATCGCTACCTGTACTATTGCTGTATAGATTTTGATTCGCTCGTAAATTATCCAGAGGCTAACGATATTAGATTTTTTTTATGCAATTGTAATGTAGCATACCAGCAAATGCAATGAAATCGAAATTTAAAGTAGCATTATTAGCAGTCACGAATTATATATTTTATTCATTGTAAGGCAGCCTACTTCGGTTTAAAATTCATTCATTTCGGTAATGACACAGTCTATCTAGAATTGTAATCTAATTATTTCTTTTTTGTAATAATTTAACTTCGGTAGAAATATGTTTTTGTACACTCAAGTATGTATCAACATTAATATTATACCAGCACCACCTCGTCCTCTCTTTCCTCTGTCAATCTCCCAAAGACTCTTAAAATTTTATCATGACTAGACTTATGCAGACTATGCGATAGTCCCTCTTGTATAAAATACAGCTAATTTAAGATACACTAAGCATCAGAAAGAAATTGATTTTTCCGGAAGAAAGCTGTTTTTTAATTCCACTTGCAAAAAATATATTGCATTTATAGCACCTGATGTACTTCACATTTCAATTTCTGCATTTAATTTCTTTCTCTCTATCTAGGTTGAATTACAAACACAAGGATTTATATACCGTTGCATACGTGATATGCATCGTTTAACGGGTTTAACCATTTGAAGCACAATTGGCCATTTATATAGTCTTTCATGCTACTTGCACAGACATTCTGATCGTTAAGAAAGAAACCTGAATGAAGGTTTATCGTACTTACATAATCTATGCGTGCTTCAAAAGGTTAAAGTAGTATGTTATATGACACTATATAATAATATTTATATTAAAAAAGAAACGATGAGATCAGTAATTGTTCACGGTAAGTAAAGATCAAATATGGAACCTGTATCCGCAAAAGAAAGTACACGTTTCGAAACTAGATAAAAAATTGAGATTCATAAAGTAGAATGTAAAGATTATTAATAGGAAGAGTGTTATTGTCTCGTGAAAGTAGTGTAAAATGAGGATTATAATTCTACCTTTTCTTGTAAAGTTTTTTGACAACACAATTAATGCGGCACAAGAAACACATTGAAAGAAAAAGAAGAAGAGTGGACCTGTTTAAACCTGGTTAAAGAGAAAAGCATACCTTTCCATCCACTTGAGTGGGGCTCGTATAGTCGTGCAACAATAAACGAACTTCACCTTTGTTTTAATCATTGGCATTCTTGTTTTACGATAAACTAGTGAAATATAGTGCCAATAATATATCTTCCTATTAAAATTCTGTTTTAATTATACTAGATTATACATGTATGTGTATATTCCTTGAAACAACAGAAATATATCTTCGTATTGTTTCAACGACACAAATATTGAAACAGTAGAATCTCTTTTCTTTTTCATACTTTAAAATTATTTCATATTTGTTAATTCATTTGTGTACCCTTTCTTTATAATACAAAAATACAAACAATCCTGTGAATCATAAATACATTATTTATCAGCTAGTACTAGCCCATTCACCTGTCTCTTGTAACGCTCTATCCGTTAATCTTTCTATCTCAGTCAAAAGCTGTTCAGTCTCTAAATCGACACATACCCTATCCGCCTCGATCGGATCCCATTCTAAACTATTCGGCGTGGACACCCTAGACCAAGGAGATGCCGTCAAACTAGAGGGCTGACTATTGTTAATCGATGTATGCGTCATAGAACCATCTGTGCATTCGACATTATCATCGTCCACAGCTGGCACAGGCATTCCTGAATCAATAATACTCTTGTCTATTGTCTGTGTACACAAATTCTTAGAATGCCCTAATAAAAGTCTTTACCTTCGTGTTCCCATTCCAGATCTAACGAGGATCCAGGAGTAGAAGATACACAGGCTTGTTGTTTCATTAATGTTCTTGCGTCAAGAACTTGAAGCGAAGTATCCAGTCCAGAGCTGAAACATCATTTTAATGTATTAGTCTTGTTATATATTCAGCAGTTATAAATATATTGCATTATACCTCGTAGATGCATTGTTCCTAGAATTTAATCTGGCATATTTGTTAGTGCCCTTTGACCATGCCCCATCTTCTAACAATTCCAAGGTTACAGGAACTCCGTGTTTCTTCTACAAATACATCGCGAACGTAAATAAACACTCTTTGTATCAATAAATAATCTTATATAATACTAATGCAATCAGTAACAGATAAACTATGTAGACTTACTATTCCAAGTAATATATACGAAGATCTTAATAACCTAATCCAATTACCTTGAAACGATTTAAGGAGAGAAACGACAACAGGCTATCCAGGGAGCATAACAATGAAGCGTACGATTAATACAAAAAAATGAAACACTGTCGTAAAGCTCAATACAATCCCTTACGTTTTTGATCCTCTAGATTGGTCTGCATCTCCTTTGTCATCGATAAACTACAAACAAACTGATATGTTTCAATTATCCTTTACCATACTTAAAAGCAAAGAAACAGCGACGCTGTTACAAAATCCTGTGTACCTCAACTTGTTCGTCTCCTTGGAAAGACATACTGGTGTGCCTTTGGTAAAACCTTAAATTCAAATGTAGACTGTGTCAGAAAACAAGGGGATTGTGCCGCAAGGCAACGGAGAAATCATAAATGCTAGTCTACGGGAAGGGTTTATCGAAGGTAAGAAGATGTGGGCGCGAAGAGTGGCACGGTGTTACAGAAGATATATACATATAGATTTTTGCATTTGAAAACCAGAAGCATATCGCTAACCTGTATGACAAGGAGTCTGTGACTTTGGAAATGCAGCGGCCGAAACAGGCCCCCATGACCTGTTAACACACGGCGTATCGCCGTCATCTAACTGATATAGGCGTTCAGATATCAGTATTTAATTCCACGTGACACGTGCGAAGGGCAATGGGAAGGAATGAGGCCCTTCGTCGCAGAGCCGCCGAGATATTAAATGCGACTCATCGCGCTCAAATGCCAGCGTCTGTCAAATCGCACACTCGCGTGCACTCCAGTGCATGCAAGTGCATGCCATGCCAGTGCACTCCTACTGCAGTTTGGCACGGCACGCTTGCGTATAGTCCAGTCAAGTTCGCCAACGTTTCGGGCACAAAAGAGAATCATTACCTTTTCGACTATGCAGAATAATTGAAGGTAACTCCTCCGCCTACAATTCTTGCGCACAGCTTATTTGCACGTTAGCAATGACGTCTATAAAAATTACGTCTTAGAAAATTTTTTTTTGCTGACCTTTCCGACTGATTGCTTCCACTTCGTTTATTGGTCATGGCCCCCGATGGCCCCCACATGGCTGGTCTACGTGTGCAGCAGAAAGGGTAGTTGTCAATCATTATTCTGTGGCTCTATGCAGTTCTGTGGTTTGTGAGAAATGAAGAGATACCGAGTGTTTGTGTGACAGCGGCAGATTGTGGTAAAAAAGAATTGGCAGATGTTTCTAATTTTTATCCTGCATGACTAACATGTATCTGTAGTTGCAGTAACTCGAGGAAGTTGACTGAATCTGGGGCAATGAGACTGTGCGCGTGATTTGAAATTGTATTTTTATAGAGCTTTGATAAAAGGCGAAAAAATTCTGATTGCGACTGTCATTACTGTACATGCATTTTTATCTGCCAATATAGATAAAGGCAGACTAATGACTGAGATGGTTTTAAAACCATCCAGCAACTAGCGATGACTATGCACTGAAGAGGGTAGCGTTTATTCCTTTCGTGGCTCCAGTTAATTAAGCACAATACAGTCATCATGAAATCCATAATCGTGTCCAGTTTGATGTTAATCGTGCTACTAAACGTCAAAGACGGACTGCTGATATCGCAACATCCGAAGCTGTTGGTGGTCTCGTACGACGCGTTCAGGTACAGTTTACAACTATTGATTTCTCAACTCTGTAGAATATATGTCGATCCGTTTTGTCCTTTACAGATATGACTACTTTAATAGAAACCTGACACCCTTCATGAATAAACTTAAACACGAAGGCACATATACAGATTACATGATGAATGTTTTTGTCACAAAGACGTTCCCTAATCATCATACCATGGCCACAGGATTGTATGCAGAGACACATGGCGTTGTAGATAATGAATTTTATGATCCTGCTTCTGGGAACGCAACACAAAACATGTTTAATCTGTATCATTACGATAATAGAGTTCTTCCCATCTGGGTATGTGAGGAATGATGGGAAGTAATATTCGTAAATATTTTTTATACTTTACATAAATATTCTTTCACGTTCTATAGACTGTTAACGAGAAAGCAGGTGCTCAAAGACGAAGCGGTACAATGATGTGGCCTGGTGGAATATACGAATACCAAGGAATTTCTCCTACGTTCGCTCAGGTATTTTTTTATCGTTGAATTTTAGATAATACGATCAGTTGTGATCTGATAAAATAGTGGGAATAATCCCTCTTAGTTTAAATTATATAGCATTTCTCCTTTTAGAATTTTAACGGGACTGTACCTTGGGAAGATAGAATAGATGATTTGATATCATGGTTTGTGCACCCCATACATCCAATAAACTTTGGAATATTATATATCGAAGAGCCAGATTATCATGGTCATGCGTTCGGAATAAATAGTCCAGTATTTGACGATATTCTCAGGAAGTTAGATAACATAACAAAGTATTTGCACAATAAAATAGAATACCATGGTTTACACGATCTCAATATCATTCATTTAAGCGATCATGGAATGGCGTCTGTTAAGTTAGATAGGATAATAGATCTGACAAAATATATTAACAGTTCTGACTACAAATTTGTGGGTACTTCACCTGGATTACATATCTTCCCTAATCCAGGTACGTTAATGCCCTGTATAATCTCGCTAATTCTGTATAAATTATATAGGAACGATATCCTACAAATTCATCTCTGCTTCGTAGGCAAAGAAGAAGTAATTTACAATGCGTTGAAACAAGCGGCAGAGAAGACAATGACGTTTAAAGTTTACAAGAGGGAGGAGATTCCTCGGAAGTATCATTATGGAAATAATACACGAGTTGGTCCCATTTTTGTTATTGCTGAAGTTGGATACGCGTTTCAGAATCTTCTTGATACGGTGGAATTCTATAAAAAGAAATTTAATATTACAGGTAATCTCGTGTAACTTGAACAATGTATTATCGACGCGAGTATGAAATTTATCGTATGTTTACTTCCAGTGAACAGCGATTCGGAGTTTGGCCTGCATGGCTACGACAATGCTGCGGTAGAAATGCATCCGTTTTTTTTCGCACAGGGACCTGCATTCGTGCCCAAGTGTAAACTGGAACCCTTTAACAATTTAGACTTGTTCCCCTTATTTTGTAAAATACTTGATCTGGAGTGCCCCGCGGTAAATGGTACTTTATCACATGTAACTAAATGCCTGAAGAAGCATCAGCAAGAAATCACAATCATCGCGTATCGAATGATATGTAAGCAATGGTTATCTCGTGTTGACTTTTCTTGTCGGACGTGTAAATTAGTTTCTACTTAAAATCTGTTATCGATTCAGTTGTAGCCACCACTATCTCGATGACAATGGTGGGAGTCATTGGGGGAATAGTAATGTTTTATATGAGGAAACGACGATTGGGATCAAAAAGTTACAGGTAAGTGAAACGATAGATATTCCATCTATCTAACGCTAGCAAGAAAAGAGCAAAGTACATTCACGGATTAGAGATGATTTTGATGAATTTCTAGATTTTAAAAGTTCAATTTTACGAAGCATCGTAATAATATAATATGGATATTTTTAATTTTTCAGGAGATATTATCCAGTGGACGGATAATATGTATAAAATAACAAGCAATAAATGAAATAGATACATTTACATAATATACACGGTTAAATAAGAACGACGACATACTAAGAAATAACATCGTTACGAAGAATAAACAGAAATAATATTAATTTTTTTATTTCCAATAAATAAAGTCTTATTTTTTCAGACTCTAAAGAGTAGTGAAATATTAATATAGGGTTTTAATTTTTTTAAACGACTAACAGTCTACTAATTATTAGTACATACTAATTTATTAATTATACAGACTTTGGAATTTATGCAGGAGCATGTACAATTTAATACTAGCTTTCATTAGGAAATTTTACTTGTACTAGTTTAGTAAACTTTCGATTATACATTAATGCACAAGAAAATGGAAACTAAATTTTTTGACAAGAAATAAAACAAATTTCTCATTTATATGTTCACAAGCGAATACCTCGAAGAAAGAATACTACGAATCTCGATTATTTATTCTCTTCCAATAATTCCTGTGGCATTTCGTTTTTAATTTTTTTTTCTTCATGTCCAACGAGGCAGCTAAACAAAATAACATGATTCGACTTTTTGGTTTTAGAAGAATACTGGAAGATTTGGAAGCACAATACCATTGGGATGAAATGCACGATTTTCGAAACGCTACTTGCAAGTAAATTTACAAAGACTTGTTTTCAAACTTTCACTTTCTGCTTCTTGTTAAATAGGGTGTTGAGTTCTTCTTGCTTTATTTAAAAAAAAAAAAAGGAAACGAAGACATTTAATAAATTATTTTTTTTTCTCTTTCCAGATTAAACGATATCGCGGATTTATTTATAATTTCATGCCACACGAATAATAGACACTCGTACCAAAATAAAGGGAACATTAAATATAGGAAATCCCTTTTCCATTATAGGTGACACATGCTTCGATATTGTATGGTCACCCATACAAACACATATAAATGAGAAAATACTTCTATAATAATGAAAATCGATATACTCGGAGAAATTTCTGAATAGTGTACATAAATATGTGAACAAACATATTAGTCTGTATACTAGGTACAGATTTCTATGAGTTCCCATTAAACGCTTTCCACGAACTTATTACTTCAGATGGCATAATTAGGCATCCATTGCAATAATTGCGTTTCGCGAATAGAATGTAAGAAGTAATTGATACAAATTGCCATTCGACTTGTACTATTGCTAACGGTATAAGTAAAATTTGAGAAGATGCTAGGCATGAATGAATACCCAGAGAAATTACTTAAACGAGAATAAAACAGAGTAACTGAGATGCACAGTATTACTTCGGAGCATAGCATACAACTGGACATGTACATTGCTATGATATTTTACGACATTGCACTTGTAGATCGGATGACCATTTATTACATGATTATACACCAACTGTATAATATTCAGATATACATATTTCAAGTGTAAATAAATACTGTTACAGCAAGACTTAAAGTTGCCTTTAATTTGCATTCCTTTTATTATAACATCACCGAACTCCACTCCCATGGAAAACAAACGAAAATAAAGTTGAAATGGGTGGGACTTGAAAGAAAAAGTTACCATTAAAATCGTCAATTTGCAACTCCGGCGCGAGTCTTCCCACTTAGAACAGTTAGAAATTAAACGTGCACCAGCATTTCACGCGGAGAAGGAAAGAAATGACTACACATCCTACACGCGAGTAAGAATGTTGCAGCAACTGTGGCGGAGCTATTAATCACGGAAAACAGATAACGGAGGAGGTCTCTCGCGTTTGCGTAATTCTAACATTATCAATCATTGTGGTCACAACTTTGCACACTTATGTATCTAATTGTAAGATTCCAATATGATAACTTATATAACTGGTACAGGCAGAGGAATAGCTGTTGCGGCGCAGAACGGTCCTACACGTCAAGTAATTACTCCGTTTAGAAATAACACCTATTGTTAAAAATATCTCCGTATGTGTATCCCTATTTTTACAACTAAGTTATTACGTGCAGCTTCGACTTCCTACGAATAATACGAAAATGTGAAATTAATTATACTCGATTACCCGAAATATTTCACAATGGCTCGGGTTATTTTCGCGACTGGCCACATAATACACGGGAAGCTTTTAATGGCTTGGTCTACATCCCATACAAATTATGGAAACCCCAATTTATCGTGGAAATACCATCGGGCAGCAGCGTTGCGTCATCTCTTTCCATGATTTCAATGTCGCGCCTGGCGGACCAGAACTTCTCCCTTGTTCCAGATAGAAGGCATTGAAGTCTCCGCATATCTCAGTGCATCTGGTATTATTAACTAGTTTGCAATTATTTGCAATATATTTTACAAAAATTTCACAATACACGAATGGATGTTTGCGAAAACATCGTAAGTTCAGCCGCAGCGGGGAAGTACAGTTTTAATTTCACAATCTATGAAATGTAGTGGCACTGTAACATTATTTAATATGTTTATAATTCTGATAATAAAATGTTGTTCCAAGTAATCTGACATCATTCTTTATCAAACGAAATTCCCGTTCCTCCAATTTTTCTACAAGTTATAGATGAAAACTATGTTGCCTATAAAACGCGATAACGTTTTTTACGATGTTTTGAATCTTTTGATAAATAGTGCGGCGGGATAATTGATGGAGGTTGGCGATAAGAGTTATGCGCAGGGCTTGAAACGGTTTCGAAAATATGTCACTATTTAAAACTGTTATATGAAGGTTCTGATTGAAATGGTCATGGAAAACATTTATTCTAAATAACTGTTATGAAGAATCGAAATTTCCAACTATTAGGTATCTGTTTCGGTTGCGGTTCCTATTTCCTTTTTCATATCGGTTTCATAATCGTTATTTTTTCGGTTCTATATCGGTTTCGAAACGGTTCTAGAATCAATTCTTGTATCGACTTTTCCCTAATTCATATCATTAATAATTATTGTACCTGCAGATTACTGTATATGTGCATATTTTTTACAAAATCCTTAGAGACTGGAGAAACTTTAAACTTAATATTCTGAATAATATAGTGTGTGTGAATGTAAAAAGTATGTAGCTGATTTATTTGTTTATCCTCTTCCTATAAGGATTTTGTAAACAATATACACATATAAAGTAATCTGCAGCTACAAGAAATCTAGAACTGTTTCGCAACCGATATAGAATAGAAAAAATAACGTTTGTGGAATCGATAGGAGGAGGGAAATAGGAACCGTAACCAAAACAGATAATAGTTGGAAATTTGGGTTCTTCGTAACAGTTATTCAGAATAAAGGCTCTGAATAACCGTTTGGAGAACCGAAATCGATATTTAACAGTTTCCAAGCCCTGGTTATTTATGCCCGTGAAATTTCAGCACTTCTTTTCGAAGAGAAATGGAGAAGCGGTTCAGTTCGAAGCGATAAAAATGTGTCAATCTTCGACGAACGTAATACGATAATTCCTGCGCTTGCGTCAAGCATCACAGACGAGGAATTGCAAAGTTTTCTTTAAAAAGTATGTACCGGAGACGCGCGACTCTCAGTTGACCGTCGAGCGCTCTCGAAGAAGGTTCGTGACAATTACTCCAAAGCGTTTCGAATATAAAGTATTGTGAATAGAAATGAATTTCTCTTCAGATCGATTAAGATTTCAAGTGCAGAATAATTCAACTAAATCAAAAATACATATAACTTTTATGTGGCATGCCACGCAAAAGGGCCACCTGCGTTTCATTCTTGTTGCGCATAGTTCCGAGTGGGAATAATTTGATAAATTCAGTGTAAAGTGTCAGAAATATCTAGCCACACTATCTGTGATCGCTTCTCAACAATATTCACCCTTCGTTCGTTTCCTTTTAATTCATAAAGTTCCTTTTTATCTCAGAGAAACCACCGAACTCTAAGTCCGCGCGTTTGCCACAAGCTCCGTATTTTATCTCGCTGCATGATATTCTTTATAATTCTAGGACAGCCGAGAAATTCAAGATGCTGTTCACGTGTTTGGCGTTAATAGGCTTGCTGCACCCACTGGTCCACGTGGCATCTGCCCAAGGTTTGCGCTTCGAAATCCATTTAAATTATCGCGGTGTCCATAGCTCGCAAAGTTTCTACAGCTTCGTTTCTGCTCCATCCTCTTTGGAAAATCGTTTTCACGCGGTCGACGACTGTTCGTATTCTCTTCGCGTCGAATTCGCGATTGCTGAATTAAGCGAAGCGCGTTTCAATTCGATATCTACGCGGGAGATAGGTATTGACACAAGAGGTGCCCGCGAGTTCCGGTTGAAATCCAGCGTACGCTTTTGCAAATATTACCGCAGTGTCTGATCGACCCGTGTCTTTAGATCTCGGCGGCCCTGAGGTCTCTGAAATCATCGTGGTGCGAAAGCGCTAATTCACGTTAGTTAGTCTGCAGTCTGTTTTCCGAAGCGAGAAGAGAAAGGATCGGGGAACCCTTTTGAGCTGGCGCTCGGTTCTTGGAAACCTTGTACGGTCTCTGACGTACGATCGTCCGAGTACAATCAAGGTCCGGGCCTTCGAGATGACACAGTGAAGTATGTTCACGGACTCAGCGCAGCTGAGGAGGTCGAGTAGAGTCAATGTTGCTTGGGTCAAGGTGGTAGCAGATTAGGATCGATCGCGGGTCCATCGTAGATCACCGCACCGCACAGCTGGTCGTTTACAAGAATGACCGCGAGTTATTCCTTATGAACGCTAGTTAGTTACTTATGAACTTCCTCGCTTGTTTGGGAACAATGACGCACCCAGAGGGAGCAAAGAGGCCACAGCATCCCTCATAGAATGAGCTTTGCAAAAAGAAAAGAAAACGGGATTTTATTTTTTAAATCAATTTTTATAATCACCTAATGAATTTTGTATAGCTCCAGATGCAGGTTTTCTCGCAGTAACCTAGAATGGAAATTAAAGTGCCATTCGTAGTTTTGAATAATTTTTAAGCGAGATGTTATCAAGGAAACCTACTTCACGCCATCGCGTGGAAAACGATTTTCTGCACGCCCGATCTTGTAATTAACGGTCTGCTATTATATTGTAATTTACTTCACTTGATCCGTCGCAATTAAAATTCATAAGAGGCTTGTATTTCTGCCTCGCGATTCGCGGATCGGGCTAATCGGCAACTGGAAAATTACTACGAACGCTTTGGAGGTTTTACTAAAAGCTGCCTAGTGAGAGACCATTGTGCACCCATTAATTGACCAATTCGCAACGTTGACTTAGTGTTTTCTCGATTGCGTGCAATTGCCTGG
Organism: Andrena flavipes; assembly: GCA_963971345.1. Taxonomy (NCBI): domain Eukaryota; kingdom Metazoa; phylum Arthropoda; class Insecta; order Hymenoptera; family Andrenidae; genus Andrena; species Andrena flavipes. The sequence goes on from OZ020482.1 coordinate 59,055,245, forward strand.
GGCACATGGATTAGTGAAATCCTTCGAGATGACAAGCTTATATTAACTTCAAATTAAAGTGTAAATGAAAAATTGCGAAATGTTGTGCATACTTCCTTGTATTTTCTGAGAATCGAGTAGACGCTGATAAACAAGCAGACTGCCGCTAATAGCTCCACTTTAGAATTAACATCCTCTTGTTTCGTCTAAGGCCACAGGTGCTCGTAATCAAAAGACAAATTGCTAGCAATGTGTTAATGGCTGAAGAATTACTATACATTAAGTACTATTGTAGTAGTTATTGAATAACAACTTCTTCTGAATACAATTTTCTTGTTTCTGCAGTGAACTTCATTGATATTAACTGAACTTATTCTTGGAACGATTAGCATCTGCTAACTCAAGCACACGTGGGTATTTCGTGGTACAATCCATTGACAGTGAATCAATATTATTCGTATGAACAATTTCTCAGCTTACTAATCGCTTGATATTACTGTAACTCAAGTAAACAACATGTAACAACAGATCTATCGTACATATAAATATCCTTGAACGTGTGAAGCGTGACGTGTTCATTTACACGGCTTCGAAAAATGTATTCGCGAAGGCTTAATTAGAAATTTCCATTTAAACACCTTCGCGATAGCTGGATATATTTAGAATCCTCGCTCATAGAATCTTCTCCGAGTAAATTCCTACTTCTAGCATAAACTAGTTCATTTTAAACGAGACTACCTCAAAATGATTTCAGGTCAGGCGTGTACAACTCCGAACTCCGAGGTAGGCGTTTGCCTCAACATCAGAAGTTGCCAGCCCTTGCTGAATCTCTTGCAAAGGGATGGCGTCGCGGCTGGCGATTATCTCAGGCGATCTCTATGCTTCTACCAAGTCGGGAATCCGATCGTGTGTTGTCCTACGGTCAACACGAATCCTCCTAGGGGCCGTGAAGTAACACAGAACAGCACCTACGGACCGTTACTTCCGCCACACTGTGGTTTCAGCAACGCCACTCACACAAAGGTGGTCGGTGGTGTGCCATCCAAACTAGGTATATGCAGTGTAGGATGGGACCACCATCGCTCTCTTTCGAATAAAAAAAAAATCATCAAAACCGAACGCCTGAAACACGGCAACTCGGCGATCAGCGACGCGCGGTATACTTGACCTCACCGAACGCGCACCGCTGATCGCCAGGTTGCCGCGTTTCAGGCGCTCCAGACTCCGAACCTTTACATATTAATAATTAAATATCGAAGCTTCCATGAGAATTCCATTACTCTTCACTTTCGTCTTACTTTGTCACGCACAATCAGCCCTTTTTTTGTTTCCCATTATCTGTCGTCGAACACCTTGTACAACAGCTGTCGTGCTTCAGGTGCTTGGCCCTGGATCGCCGCCCTAGGATATCGCAGCAGGGACGACCCTTCAAAACCAGCATGGCGTTGCGGAGGATCCCTGATATCCGCCAGGCATGTTTTGACCGCTGCCCACTGTGCAATCCTCGATAGTCTGTACGTGGTTCGAATCGGGGACTTAAATTTGAAGCACGACGACGACGGAGCTTATCCAGTTCAGTTGGAAATCGAGGAGAAGATCGTGCACCCTGGGTACAATACAGCTGCGTTCGTGAATGACATCGCGGTTCTTCGGCTGGTTGAGGATGTGCCGTTCTCGCGTAAGAGCTCGGATGAGAATCAATTATTTCTTGCGTTAAAGGCTGCAAATGAATACGATTTAATGTTAGAATGAAATTTTACATCCTTTCAGAACATGTATACCCCATTTGCCTTCCGATGCAGGATCCCATTCGAAGCAAAGACTTCTTCCGTTCCTACCCGTTCATTGCTGGTTGGGGAGCAGTTGGAGTCAGTGAGTGGTGATTTCTATTCGTCATCCTAATGAACTTCTGTGCCCGGAGTAAAATTTCTAACGGAAGCTTCTCTCGGTTTTCACTTACTTTTACAGAGGGACCAGCCAGTGAAGATCTCCTAGAGACACAAGTGCCCGTGGTCAGTAATGAAGCTTGCCAGCAGGCTTACGCCAACTTCAAAGCCGCGGTCATCGATCATCGTGTACTGTGCGCTGGATTCACGCGCGGTGAAAGGGATGCTTGCCAGGTAAGCGGTGCATTTATCACGGATGAAGTAACAATTCCGGGGGAGATTCATATTGTACTATGATTTTTATCTTCAAATCACTTGATTTATTATAATTTATAAGGGCAGGTGCAGATGTTTCTCTGTTACGAACGTGACAGTAGGGGCTTTTTTTATTAATTTTTTCTATTGTTTTAGGGTGACAGTGGAGGACCACTCATGCTACCTCAACTACGTACATATTATCAGATTGGCGTCGTGTCTTATGGCTACAAGTGCGCCGAACCTGGCTACCCCGGTGTCTATGTTCGAATTACCGAGTACCTCGACTTCATTGTCTCAGCATTGCGATAACGCGATCGAGAATTTTTAGTGACCATGTACAGCTTGAGAGGCAGCTTGCAAACTCGAGTATCTTGTATGTTTCGAAACATGTACATAGCTTTAAGATGCACGAGTGTGGATTTCTTACTGAGTTTTATATACGTGTATCTTATAAAAAGATATGTGAATAGGTATTACATGCTTGATGGAAAAATGTGTTCAGAGAATATCAAAGATAACGTGTAAGTTCTTCTTAAGTCAACTTTGGCAACGACCTGTGGATTTCAATAAATAAGTAATAGAGATAGATTTAACTACAAGAGTTTCATTTATTCTTACATCCTATCGAAAGTACCATTGCAAGTTATAGAAATTCTTATGTCTAACTGAGTAGTAAAATTTTGGTCTTGATTTTCTACTTTTCTACGCAACATCTACACGTTCGATAAACGTTAATGCTTATAAGTATTGCAAAGTAGTAATTATAAATTAACTGGCTTTTGCAATCAGTCATTAACCATGTTTTAATCGTAGGTGTTGTGTGCCAGAGTAGACGAGCAATACGTTGCTATCTTTCCATCAAATCATTGAACAAATTTAGGTGTTTATGCCGTGTAATACCATTACGTATTTAAGCCCTCGGACATTGACGGAAGCTTTATTTGCCTACGCGTTATCCGCCGATCGGGAGAAACCATCGAAGAACTCTTACCGAGCTTTCGAAACAGTATTAATCGCTCGTTCGACACGCTACTTTGCTTTCACTTACAGTGCACCGTAGTTCTCGAGTGCTTCTCGTAAAAGTTCCTCAATAGGTGGAATATATTTCCCAGATCATCTAGTGCTTTTCCACCAATATAATATATAAATTACTACTTCGATTACCACTCGAGAAATAGAATTTGAAACTCGAAAGGGAACAGTGGTTCACCGAAACAATGGTGTTAGTCGGAGACATGCGTTTCATTTTCATTATCGCTCGTATTTTGGGTTGCGCTTCTCACGTGGTCACCGGAAATAACGTGCAAAGAAGAAGACCCCGCGACGTCTTCTTCACCGTTTCCTCGATGGCTGTGTACCTATGCACCCTCGTACTTCTCTACGTCTACGTGCTCAGGCACCAAGAATTAGACACGAAGGGTTTGTTCTTCAACTTCATGAGAGTGTTCCTCATCTACCTGTGCTTCTTCGTCGACTACTCTTTCACGACTTTATGGAACTGGAAGATTCGCGTCGTTTTCTCGCAACTGCACGCTTTCGATCAAGTCACGAAATTCCACGATGCCGCGAAGCAGAGGAAAGTGCGAGCTATCTGTGGTGTGACAGTGTTCCTCACATTGATCTATTGGTCGATAGTCGGGTACATAAGCTGTAGGTGAGATTTAAACGTAAACTATCACCTTGTCAAAAGAATTATCCAATTTTTACGACGTCCAGTTAGACTCGCTATCCGAGAATGCTACCCTCCAACTTCCCGCAAAGTTTTAATTCACTTTAAAAAGTTCCGCGAACAGATTAACCTCTCAGAATTTAGATGAAGCGGGGACTTCGTTTTAGACAGGACTCATAAACTTGCCGCTGGATAATTGGAGCACGTAGCCGTGTTCGAGACGAGCCTTTCGATTCTTTCAGAGTATCTCAATTACAGGACGACTCAACTGTCTGCGCCGTTTTAATTGGACGCGATTGTTGTTTTGTAGAGTTGAATTAATTGCGCCAATGCTTCGCGGTGTAATGTACGGCATCATTTACGCAGCAGTGGGCGTACAGATTTTGATATTCGCTGGTATATCGTTCCTCATCGGGGAACGGTTTCGTCAACTCTGCAATATATTGACGCGCACCACGGGTGAGTTTATTTTCAAAATCCATAAAGCCGACGATTACATCTTTATCTGTTTACCGGCCCCGTTTACGGCTTAGCGGGATCTTCCTCTTCAGCTACGATAGATCGTTATTTTAATCCACTTTACACCTTTCACTTACGTGCAAACAAAAACACTGAACGAATCTGCATTTCATTGCTCTTCGTTTACAACTTGGCTCACTGTCGCGGACCTTGGCTTTCCGCGAATTTGCGCAGTTTGCCCGAAACGGTGCCATGGAAGCTACACGTGTCTTGCTTCGTAAACCGACGGCTTGACCCCAAACTGACAAGGGGGTCTTCAGATTCGTATCGAGAAGTGAACGGCGCCTCGATGAACGCTAACGAGTTGTTTGCTACCAATTGTCTAACCGTATTTTTCCCTTCATAGCTTCGACTAATGAACGAGCACTCTACCCATTTCGTACCCACTTTCAGCGGAGGGTAAGCTGATAGTGGCGGATCGATTGAACGGCCACTTCACGCTGCAACAGATATGGTGCCTGCACTGCTCCCTCGTAAACGCCACCGAAATGTTCAATTCGGTGTACGCTGTCCAATTACTGCTGTGGATCTCGAGCATGTCGCTGAACGCGATGTCGAGGATTTACTCGCTGAACGTGTACCACGTCTCCGGTTTTCTGAAGACTAGGGAGACGATGCTGGCCGTTTTCTGTAGCTGGAACATCGTATTGATCACCATCGTCTGCCACAGGACAGCGTATCAGGTAGATCCTCTGGAGAAGCAGCGCGAAATCCTTCAGAAGTTTCTTTAGCCATCTACCTGTCATTTGTTCAGGCTAATCGAGTCGGCGAGATCATCTTCGCGCCATCCTCGTCGGCTTCCATGAAGCGCGTGTTCCTGCAGGTAAGAGGAAGGCAGCAGGTCGCATGGAAAAAAGGAGCGTTGCTCAAATATTTTGCCGTCTCTGCCTTTCGCCTTCTTATGCCTTTCGAGGAATCGGTTAGCATACGCGCAGTCATATCCCCGCGACTTATTTCCTCGACACTACGCCGCCACTGTGCAGCCACGTCCCTATTCACTTCGACAGCTTTAATTGCTTTAAATTAATTGCACCCGCTTCGTTCTACCCGTTTCACGGATCGTGCCCTTAATGAACTGCTACACTCTTCCTCGCTCGCTCGCCTGCACATCCCGCCTCCCCCTATCGATTCCAATGGCGTGTATAATTACAGGAAAACCTGGAGGCAGCGGCATACTTTCAGCTGAGGAAGGTGCACATTTTCACCGTCGCGGGCTTCATACGCGTCGATCTTCCACTCTTGCTTTCGGTAAGGGTGAAAAATCGGTCGAGAATCGATGCGGGATCCTTTGTGGAAAATATTAACAAGGGTATCTCTGAGCTTTCCTGGGTTTTAATGTTGCTGGAAGTGACTATGTTAATCGATAGTTAGAGAGGCTGCCTGGAATGATTTCGATCGATCTGTTCGCAGATCATTTCGGCCATGACGACGTATCTGGTGATCCTTTGCTGAACGACGATTAGATGATCAACTTTCCGACAGAAGGGTGAAGTTGGGCAAAATACAAGGAAATAAACGTTGCATTGGAAAACAAGGGAATGCATTCTTTCTGCAAGATACCCATTGATCCTCGAAATCAAACGACACAGGGAGGATCAATACGGAAGCGACTCGCTGGACGTAACAGAATACGCGTTAAATTTCTCCGTCCTTTGTAGTTTCACGCGGTGCTAGACGATACTCCAACCAACTGTCCAATTATGTCGTCGACGACATTCGACCCTTCGTTTCCTTCCTGATAGAGAACGGGGGTGGCAGATAAAGGCGCGGTGCAATATAAGACGCCAATGGGAACGACTAATTCGTAATCTATTTAGAGTAAACCGCATCGACTCAGGATTCCTCACAAATCACATTGGACACTTTGCTGGAACAGAGAACGACTTTGCGAGGGAAGTTCTATGATGAATCAGGAAGCTTCTGTTCAAGGGAATAGTGTGAATTTGTATCAACGTTTTAGCCGCTAGGAAAGCTGTAGAAATCTTGCCTCCATGAATATCATTTTCTACTTGAATTCCTACACAGCCCCGCGTAACTTTGAATTGCTACTCCACAGGGAAGACTGGCGTAGCCTTTCGGTAAGTGGTACACTAAAAGCATTCCATTTGTCCCACCAAGCTCACCCTTGCCATATTTTAAAGCTGACACGCAAATGGGCCCGGTAGTGACAGTGAAAAATATACGGGAACTTATAAAGTGGTGGCGACTAATTGTCCGCGAGGGAGGTTGCGATCCTGGGATGTTTGCGGCACGATAGCGTCCGTCAAGCGTTATGGATCGAGGGGATCAAGTCGGATCGACAGTTTTCGAGACGGCGTAGGTGGAGGGTATACGCAGGGTGCAGAGAGAGGACGAGAGGAGATACGAAACGCAGGCGCGGTTGAAGGAACGTGCGCGTGCGATGTGCACGTCTCTGATGGTTTCAAGAGCTCCGGCGGGAGCTGCGATTCTTCCTTTCAGTTTATCGTGGCCCCGCTTCCGAAACTTCTCGCCCGAGAGCAAGCCCCTTCTGACCGCGGTGAATTTCGATTTTCGTAGACGGATCGCGCGTGTTATCGGAGTCAAACACCTCCAGCTTAGAAATTTTAATAGAACACGCGCTCTAACTTGTTGCTACCAAGGACCAAGGAGGATCAATTACGATGACAGTGAAGGATTTTGGATTAATCATTGATTGCAGTGAAACTTCCATGTAGTTCGGTGTGAAACGCACGTTTATGTGATCAGTCGCGTGCAGGAGATTTCTGTTTCCAACGGGACAAAGTGGTACCGAGTGCCGATCCTTAAGTGACGAATATTTCCACGAGTCAGTGGAAAATGTAAATATTTAAACCGAATGGGACCGTTTTAACAACCTTTTGGCCGATGCAAATGATGTCTAAACTTCTCGTGTTTGCGTGGAACGCGCGAGGAACGTTCGTCTGTCAATAAATTCTCGCGCAATGGGCATTCCCGCAGCGTTGGTGCTTATAAATATCCGAATGTAATAATTTTCGCTCGTCTCCGTCGCCGCTTCGTACAAAGTGGGCGAACTTTCAGCTCCCTCGTGTTTCCGCATAGCATACTTTATGTGAATGCAGATTTTATCGCGCGATACAGCACGAGGTTTGATATTCTCGCGCGCGTCTACCCCGGGTGCTAAGATATTTCGCGGAGGAAACGTCCGCTCGCGGAGCGTGCCTGTAGCTGAATAGGATTCATGGCAAGTTTTCTTGGAATTCGATTACGCTGAAAGAGACATTTGCGAAATTGCTCGCGCATCTGTAATGCATTAGCGGCACGTCTGGCTGCTCCTGTGGTAATCGTGTACGTAATTTACGCAGGGACCTGCCGCTGACAGCCCCGACACGACATAGAAAACGGCGTAGCGGCCCTTTCTATTAATGAGAATTTACCTCGCACGGCAGTTAAATGGTTGTTCGTCCATATCCTCTCCCCGCCGCAATACTTAATTCTACGAATTCAATTAATGAAAAGCAATTGGATAGTCGCGTGCGCAGGGTCGCACCTCGATCGATCTCCAGAGCCGGCGATCGTTCGCCGACTATTTAAGAGATCCATCGCTCGGATATTTAGGATAGAAGCGGAGAACGTTGCGTCGGGGCAAGCCGCGCGCAATCCCGCACACCAATTTCGCATCGCAAATTAACGAAAACGGAGCGTCGTGAAATTGACTTTCCAAATATTTGCAACGCTTGGATCCACGCGGTACGCAGGTTCCGGGTCGGTTTTCTGTCGGAACACACGGGGGGGATAGTCCCGAGTAACTTGTTAAAAGGAAAAGTTACCGGGCATGCAAATACTCGTGTTTCAATGATGTAGAGTCGATCGGCCGTTCCCTTCTGACGTGACCGATTAAATGAAATAATAAAATAACGGAGAGGACTGTATCGATCGCAACGAACAGTATCCCTGCCACGAATTCCATTGTCAATTGGCGCGCACGTGGAGACCCTGGTCCCTTGTGTATCCCTGTAATCGAATCTACTCGGAGGGAAACGGATAAAGGATAAAGCCCGAGGCTTGAATGTTCCTCTGTTCTTCGACCCCCGCGTCTGACGTTGAAAAGAACCACGCTGGGACTGCACCCTCGGGTAACAATTGCGTGCTCGATCCTGGCTGGCTCCTCTGTTGATCCAAGGCCTACCCGGAAGCTCGCGTTTTCCATGCCAGTCGCGGGCGAGGATCGTGTCCGTTCGCGCTTCCACGGCGGAGCGACGTGGGTAGAATCGCCTCGAGAAGCTTGATACATCTCGAGATCATGTCGAAGAGCGTGTACGACGACTCGGGGATGACATCGATGGGATTGGCAGAATTCAACGCCACGTACAACGGTACCGCGATGCCCTCCGACGGGAACCTCCCCGAGGACGTGAAATTGGCCATGCTCTGGTTCTTCTACGACAAGTTCCAGACCGAGACCAATTACTTGTTGATCATCCTCTACGTGCCCCTGATAGCGATCGCCGTCACGGCCAATGCCCTGGTCATCACGGTCGTCTTCAAGTACCACTACCTGCGCAGGTACGTGCACGTTTGTCGCGGTGCATGCTCCTATAAAAAGGTACATGTGCTTGTCCCACGGATCCTCGCACGTTTGCAGGTAATCGAAACTTCGAGCGTGATCGCGAGGGCGTCTCGGAGGGGATCAAGGATGATTTGACTAAATTACGCGAGGAGTATTCGATTAAAACGTTGATCCACTGCATTAAGCGTTGATTATGGGGCCTTGCCACGGTAGTTTGCTCGCTATCAGGATCTCGCTTTTGTAACAACGGGATCGATCCCCCTTCGCCCGCAGTTAATTATAACTTCGAACGAGACAGTTCAGAAGGTCGATCGTCGATTCAGCCCCGCGGGATGAAGGCTGAAGCGTCCCGGCGCCCCGGTATCAACAGCGATCTTCTAATTTTCAACGCGGAATCCGCTTAAGAATAGCGGGGGAGTTAGAAGCGGAGCTCGGGAGATTAATGTCGCGCCAGACGACCGTGTACGGGTTTCATTTGGATCCGTTGCCATTCGTCCACGTTCTCGATTACTTGTCGCGTCGGTGACCGCTCTTCTGCTGCCCTCCTCCGCGTTTTCTGATCGCGTTCCCTCGACCTAGTTCGCCAGCCCGGCGAGCACTGTCACCCGCGAGATACGCTTAATCGGACTGCATAGATTATTGATAAACTGCAGACATACGGGGAGCCAGATGGGACGCGCGTAACGAGCGGCAACGCCACGCGGCTCGGATCGCGTGGATGCAAACGCGTGGCGAACAAATCCCTCGGATTCGATTCAGCCGATAGAAAGTGGCCGTTTGCCGGGTGCAGAAGAGTTACGCGACGACGTGACTGCGCCTGGCACGTCATTCCCAAATAAACGGGACCGCCGTGTCTCTCGCGGTTGTGCAAGCGTTAGGTAACCGACGGAACAGACGTACAGCTGGGTTTCGCGAGCCGCGGATTTCATGGCATCCGCGTAGGAGCCGTGACAGAGCGAAGGATGCACCTTGAACGCTCCCGGACTCCAGAAACAGCGGAACGTATAGGCACGTGCTTATTTCGGATGGCGTAGAAGCAATTCGTGCAAATAAGCGATCGGTTCGGGCTCGTGATGCACGAACACCACGGTCGGTCGCTGCGCGTTTATTTGCCGAACGAAAATTATTGCCCCTTTGCCCCCGACCACATCTAAGGGTGGAGAATTCTGACGCTAACCAACGCGGTCCCGCGATTTTAATGATAACTTTCCTCGGAAACGGTCGATCTTCGGGCGTCGCGCGATGCTCGTCGCCTCGTAAATTTTCCAATCGCCGCGACGCGCTCGGGAATTAGCCACAATGGCTGGACGAGGAGAAAGGACAGATGGCTTTTATAGCGTGCAAAGAAGCCGTTCGTTTGCTAAAGACTCGACCGCCGCGAGAGCCGCTTGTTCCTCCAATTGAGTCGTAAGCTTTGATACGGGCCCCGGGGTTCACAATACCCAGGTCGTTTATATTCAGGATGGGGGAGGGGAGGATTTAATCGTGGCAGACACCGGAGGGGAGATGATTCTACGCGGATAACGAAGTCGAGAATACGAAACGTTGCTTTTCCCTGCGAGGTCTCGTTCCCGAGGGAATACAGTTTACAGAGGGGTGAAGATGTGAGATCCTTCTGATTTGCAGCGTTACCAATTACTTCGTGGTGAACCTGTCGGTGGCTGATCTCCTGGTGACCACGATCTGCATGCCGGTGGCCGTCAGCCAAGCAGTCTCGATCGTGTGGATCCACGGGGAAGTTATGTGCAAGCTGTCGTCCTACCTGCAGGGTAATTACTCAGAGAGATCGCATCTATGCACCCGATGCTGGTATAGAAGAACGAGAGCAGACGGTCGTTCGAACCGTTCCCCGTGACCGGGCGATATTTTTCGGCGGCGAGCTATTTTCACCCATGAAAATGCGCGAGCCAGCGAACGAGAAAGAAATACAACCGCCGCGAATTGCCAGGATGTAACGCCTTCTGCCAGCAGAAAGGCCGAGAGTCACTCTGGCTCATACATAAAAGATTCACCGAAGCCGTGTGCGTCGGTGTGCGCACGTGTGCCGACAACATATCCATCGCGGACGTGTGATACTCTCCCGACCCCAGTCGTAGATGCAGGCTACACCATTTCCCTTCGTTCAACACGACCTTCCCTCCCACGTTCAATCCAGATTCCATCTGACCGAATAAAGTCGACTCTCTAAAATAATCTCGTTACCACGATGATACGCGGCGTCCTGGCGCGCTGATAACTCCACCGCTTTTGTAGGTGTTGCCGTGGCCGCCTCGGTTTTCACCATCACCGCGATGAGCATCGACAGATTCCTGGCGATAAGGAGCCCCATAGCGTTCCGACGAGTATTCAATCGCAAAAGCACCGTCCTCGTTATCGTCGCCCTTTGGATGGTAGCTTTGATCATCTTTGCCCCCGTGCTGAGAGCGGTTTGTATATTATCCGACGAAATATTCGAGTGTCTCTTGTCGGTTTGACGGTAAACGCTTTTCGCTCATAAATATCGAAACGAGTTCGAGGATTCTCCATACCTTCGCTTTTTAGTTTCCCCTTTTTTCTACCCCCGGCGTGGGTCGTGCTTTTTTTACACTGCCCGCAAAGGTTCGACCGAATTAAGCCCTGAAGATTGGGGACGGTCGTATCATTCTTCTGGAAATGTCAGCTTTCCCCCGCCGTTCCGGATACCAGTGACATAAGATGAGCGCGTGGGATCATTGTCTCCGCGAGAAATAAATCCCACCCCAGTTTTCCCGAGGCAGCGACACCATTTATTAATACACAACGGCACGGCCATTTCTCCGTTCGCTTTGATAAACTCGCGTCTAATTGCGGGCATTGTGCGAACTCCTCGAAACAAGCACCCTTGAATCCATTGGTCCATAGAACCCTCGTCCATTTTACTGGCATTCCTTCGATCGCAGCAGTTGTTTCTGTTTATTATAATTACCGGAATAGAGCTTTCCATTCTAAGGCCAACTTCATTTTCCCGAGCGGAGGTACGGGGCATTCGACGGGCCATTTGAAATAATTACGAGCGGTACCGACATTAACGCGCCCGTAACTCGAAGGCGATTGTAAGAGCAATCCATCGCGAAGGGAAAGTTTGTCAAGGATAAATCTGCTCGCAAAGATTTGTGTGCCGAAGGACAGATCGACGGATGAACGTGGTGCAATCTTTCTCCCAGATGACCCTCCGCAGTCCACGCACGGACATCAACAACATAACTTTCCGCGGACCCTGGCCAGAGATGGGAAATTTTTCAGAGAATACATCCCGAATGTCCCGCTTGCCACCTGCCGTCTACATTTGTTGGGAAGATTTCAAACCTCTGGGCATTCGGGCGCATCTTTTCGGGTCTGTCTGTTTCCTGCTGGTTTATGCCATTCCCGGTAAGCCCTTTCTGATTAATGGCGAGCTCCACTTTAACATTTTCGCCTCGTTCCCTTTTCTCTCTACGGAAAATACAAAGGCTAAGGGATGCCTGCGTACGCACGCGTAACTTCGTGGTCATCGCATTATTCACATTCGCGACTCTCCCACGAAAGGAATCGATCGTTTTATCCCCAGCTCCCTTTTCCCACGCACAGTTTCTAAGTTGCCTTATTTCCCTTTCCTCTAGGTTTCGTAGTGATAGTGTCCTACTCCATGATGGGTCGAACGCTGTGCGCCCGGAAGCCACCCTTTGATTGCGACAGCACGGAAGGAAGCGCCAGTTCGCAACAGGTTAGTGCAAACTTCCCTGCAACTTGCCAACTCCGCAAAGCGTAGGCTCTAATGATTTAAGATTCACCCGACGGTTTCATCGAATTACGAGTATTCGGTTGCAAGGGAGACCGACTTCACCGCGAAAGTAAGTTAACACGTCAGGTGTGTGAGCGATCTGGGCGTCTTGATTGAATCACATCGACCCCACTGCTGCACGATATCAATTCTCCAACTTTGCTTCGTTAAAGCCCATTCAGCAGCAGTCTGGTCAACGTCTAGAAATAGCTGGAGTTGGGAGGGAAGGGGCCTCCCATTCAGCTAAGTTCATAATTTTCCATCCTTCCTCCGATTCGCGCGCTTGGAATGTCTGCTTTTTCATCCGGTGGTCGATGGGCAACCGATATCCATCAAGCTCCGCGGCTTTCCCTAATGCTGATTAGACGGAGAATTGATCTCGATCTAAATCCGTCCGCGTTTACAACCGCGCGCAACTGTACCGCACTTCTGTTCGCAGAGTTTCCGACTGGTACGTGAGAGACGGCGAATTGCTTGGATATTGCTGATGCTGGCGGTGCTCTTTGCTCTGTGCTGGCTACCATACAACGTGCTAATGCTCCTCATCGACCTGGGCGCACTGAGTGAGTGGCTGCCCATTGATGAAACTACGGCAATTGCCACGCACCTTTTAATCGAATTCCCTTGTACTTCCGAGAGCTGATAGCAGCGTATAAAACGTAGATACATATATGGCCACCGATAACTCGATCCATCCACGTTGTCGTCCATTCCGAAGGCGAATAAAGCTACCTCAATAGTAGTAACTCTGATAGCCACTTGGCTTTTCATCGAATTACCCAGTGAAAGGACGTAACCAATGCCGCCACTTAGCGTGGAACACAGGCACAGAAACGCCTAAAATTGTTCGCAGGGAAAAACCCAACGCTCACGGACACCCTGTCCTATTGTCTGTTCCTGGGACACGCGAACAGCGCTCTGAATCCAGTCGTCTACTGCTTCATGACCCGGAATTTTCGACGGAGCGTGTCCGAGATCCTTCGTCGCGGTCCCCACGCGCTGGCACGTCGAAGACTTCGTCGCAGAGTAAGTGTCAGAAGTACGTGTCTCTATTTATCCGAGTCTGTGTATCCCAATTTCGAGGAGCTGCTTTACACCGCGCCTTACCACGGCGAGTCTTGAGCCCGATAAAACCAGCAGCCTAGTTTCCGCCGAGGGAATTTTCATGCCGTGCCGAGACAATTTTCCTGGACACCTTCCACCCTTTGTTTCGTCCCTTTAGTGTACTCCGTTCGCGTTTCTTATTTTTTTTTTCACGAGGGGAACAATTCGTAGGCAAATAGGTTCGAGGATTCCTCGAGATTCGTTGAGAATTTATTTACCTATCGCGAGATTCGAGCGGCTCTCCGGTATTCAATGGATAAATCCCTGAACAAATTCTGAAAGGAAAAAAAATTGAGGCCGAACCGTGCGAATTCTTTTTTCCTTTTAATTTCGCGGGGGTCCGGTATCCGACGCCATTGTCCGATAGAAACCCGCAAAAATTGGACCACTCGAGCGTCACAGAGGGCTTCAGGTTTCGTTCGATGGAATGACAATCCCCGGGCGTTGTTTGATATAGTGTCGGAGCGTGAAATCTGCATCACCGCCGCGGAGGCGGTAAAAGAGACGGGACTAGGGTGATTGCCATTGTCATTGCAATTCTCGCGAAACACGAGAAACCCTTCTTCCCTGCGGCGGCCCTTGGAATTTATATGACGGGGGCGTGAGCCCGCAATTTACGAGCGCGGCCAGGGGCTGGGAGTATCGCGATTTCATCAAACCCCCAATATGAATTCCCTGCCTAAGTTCGTAGAGATATAGCCTGTGCGTGACACGTGCCCGCAGAAACGCCGGCCTCCCGTTCACAGGCAACCGAATTAGCCGGGCTTCCGTGCACGCGCGATAATAAAATCGCCTCGATTACTCTCGCTGAGAAAGCAAACATTTACGCGCGCGGATGCATCGTTCAACGTCCCTGGCTAGGTCCCCTCGGGCCTTCGAATCGCGTAAAGTTGCTGTTTCTCGTTGCCTCTCGCCTCGGGGGATTCTTGCTAGTTTCCCCTGCGAGAATGCTTCCCCGGCTTCTTCGAACTCGTTTAAGTGTGAAATTGCTGTTCTATAACAAGAGACTCCCAAGAATGCCGACGGACGTGCCGGAGGTACATACGTAGGGTTTATCCGCGGATAGGAAGCGATAAGTTTAAGAGATGTTTGATGCGCTACACCAACGGTGGTCCTGGCGAACTGTTTCAGAGTGTCCAAGGAACCGCCGTGATCGATGACATGTGCGCAGGGTGCAATGCCGGCGGGGGCTCGACGAGACGGGGGTTGATACGGAAACGAGGGATGTTGCCAGGATGCAACCACGCGGTTATAGCTTTAAGAAGAACGGCCACGTCGAGCAGCGGCTACGACAGCTTCTACAGCAGGCACAGCCCCCATCGCCGTTGGTACATGCTGAGGAGCATCCGCGAGGGGCCTCAGGCGGCGATCAATCAACAACCGAAAGCTGTCAAGCACCAGGAAACGCGGAGCGAGGAGAACGACCACGAGGCGAAGCAACCTCGCGCGGACACTGTCGTCACTACCGACGGGCATCGTAGTTCGGACGCCGCAATTAAGTAGCGATCGACTATTGTCTCGGGAAGTGTTCGACACGCGGACGGGACGCATCGGAAATCGGTGACTTGGCGAGATTTTATTTTAAATAAAAAATTTCAGATCGAATAAATGATAAGAATCTTATTCGTCAGTCGTATAAAGGTAACTGAGGTTATCTTTATTCGACAACGGATAAAGATAAAGTATCTTTTATTTGATACGTTATTTAAATAATTTTTCATTTAGATAATGCCCAACTCTGACTCTGAGAAATGGGCGACGATGATCGGGGTGACTAATTTGCGAGGATTCTTTCACGAGTGAGTTTACTCATTCGGATATTCTCTTTTCTGATTTCCTGGGGGTACAGTTCTTTGGCGAGAGCTTCTTAAATGTAGAACGTGGGAATGATAGACGGAGGTAGTTAACGAGAGATTAAACGGAGGGGGTAAATTTGGTAGTCCGAGTGGAGGCCGAAGAAAGGGCCAAGCAGAGAGCCTGCTACAGTTACGAAAACGTTGGAACAGCAGAGTGTTTACCACTACACTTGTCGCTCGTGCTCCACCCGTTTCAACCTCCGTTGGCAGAGCTGCCGGCATAAGGGCGGATAAGAAGCCGGCGCGGAGTGGATACGCGACCGGAACGAGCACAGCCGTATGTCGGCCTTCTGTAAACATTTGTCCACGGCTAACAAACGCTTTCGTCCCACGGGCTGACGTCGGCGGCGCATTACCCAGCTCGATTAAATTTCAATTGAATTGGTCCCGATAAGAAGGCTCGCAAATAGGAGGGGGCGTATAATTTTCAGCGAGGTTCAGCTAGAATTAAATGCTCCAAAAGTAGGACAGCGGATTGATATAGAGACGTTACTCCTCTACCTTTTGAATTTTTCAGCGGGTACGATGCGTCATTGAAAAGCTCGCTATTTTTATTCCCAACAACGACGTACCTAGTATCGATCAAACTGACGTCGTTTGTGGTAACCGAGTGATTCGCGAATATTTTTTAAATCGGGCTTCGGTTCGTTTATACTTCGCGCAGATCGATCGGTGCGTTTTATTTCAAGATTTCGAGCGCCTTCGTCTAATCCGTTGCTAAAGGGCGACGCACCTGTCGATGAACGACGAGGGTCGGGCGCAGGTAGCCGTGGGTAATACGGGTCAATGAGATTCCTCTCGTGATCCGGGGGGTCCGAGGAACTCGAATCGTCGAGGGTGAAAGAAACGTGATTGAATGAAGGGGGCTCGTCGCGCGTGGGTGGCTGGCACACTTGAACGCTCGCGGCGTGAACATTCGCCCGACCTACGATACAGACCGCGCGCGATGAGCTCTGGGATGGAGATAGGTTCCTCGGTACTTCTATGAAAACGTCTGTATCGATCTGTGTACATCGCGCAAATATCGCTCGGCGCTATAAAAAGCTTGTTCCGGGGAAAGATGTGATTTATGACAGTCTGGAGACGCGTCGGTGATCGAGGGCGAGCAGGCTGCCGTGCATAAAGTCGTCCAGTGCTTTCCTTTGAGCAGGGTGGAGCAGACTCTGGGAAAAGGGGAGGTTTGTTAGTTACGCAAGGAAAATTATATTATCTCGTGTGAGAGCTGGATAGCAGAGGAGTCGGGGCGACGTTTCTCTATCGGTGATCCTTTGGATCCGCTAATAAGAAACTGCTGGGTATCGGGAGCACGTGACTCGAATCGAGCCACTGGAATGGAAAATGGAAAACTCGGGAGTCTCGCGTCCCGACGCTATGGGTGCACTAGCGGCGATAGCGGACGGAGGCAATATCCGCGTGGAGCTTTTGATCGGGATGCGGAGAGCCAGGGAACGAGTAACAAAGTAATACGTTGGAGATTAGATCGCATCGCAATCAAGTATGTAGAAAAACAAGTATATTACAAAGGAATTTACACGCTTAATGGTCAACGAATACACGATTGGCGGGAAGAAAGAAGAGTGGACGCGTCTGTGGCTTCCACCCTTCAGCCCCGGCGTCAATTGGCTTCAGGTTACATACACGTGTACTTTTTGTCTCGCATTCTCGCGGTTCATTCGAACTGCAACGCGACCTCTAATCAGACTTCAGAGATTATCTTCCCCTCGAACGAATTTTACGTCCAAGCCGACGGTTCCGAGGAAAACGAGGACTCGGAGAGTCGGCTCCGCGAAACAGGCGAGATTGAATTTGTATTATTGCTCTTTTTCGTACTCTCCTCATCTCTTTTTTTTTTTAATCCTTATCCTAAGGTTATAAAAAGACCGTATTTCGCAAGATTCTTCTTACCTAAGAGCTTAAAGTACCATTCGCCACGGGATCGTTTATAGGTTTGCTATCTTTTGCACTTATGATGCTTTCGTACTTCGCAATTAGGCTCCTGGCAGTTTCCAAACCCACCTTCCCCGTGGGAATATGATGTATCGATCGTGCGGGATCGTTGCGGTTTCGTTGATTTCTTGCAAAATTGATTTAGGAACGTTAACTCGTCTGCGCGACGCTTCGCAGCTTCCGAGGAAAAGAACGGCCGACTGTTAAGTTTCTATGAAACCCCTGGAACACGTGTGTGTGGTACTTAAACGATCCTCGATAACTTAACACATCGAGGGTGCGTGGGGACTTGAGTGGCGTTGGATAAATTGGCCGGGACCAAGCCGATCTGCAATGATTTCGAGAGTTCAATTTGCCTAAACAGCTCGAGGGAGATATTCGTATAAAAATATTCGTCTGCGTCCTCTTAGCGTCGGGAATCCAATCAGTCCGTGGCCGTTCTTTCCCCCCAAAGCTTTCGCCCAGCGATATTCTACCATCTTATAGCCCCAGTTCGTAAGTCCTTGTAGGCGGACGCCGTTATCACGCCGTGATTTTGCCTGTAGCCGTCCAGTAGCCGTGAATCGCGTACCGATGGGGTCGATTTCTTTTCACCGGTGGCATTCCCACCGCCGTGTTTCGATTGCGTCCTCGCGGCGTAGCTGTGATTCAAATTCACGTTTCTCGATCCATTATTACCGAGCAGCGGGTAATTCGAAGGCAGCGGTCTGTCGATGTTCCCAGCATCTTTTCGCAGGATTAGTCGATCATCCGCGTTGTTTCTAGCTGGATAGAGAGTGGACGACTTCTCATCGAGGCGCGACGGTACCGTTTGGTTCAAGTAGTTCCGGATCGCCTGGCTCTTCGACGAAGAATGGCACGAAGCGTACAAGGACTCGGCACTGTTCGCGTTACTGCTATTGGCAGTTTTACCGTTGCTGCTGCCGCTGGACCTGAGGTAGTAGCGAACCATGTTATTCGACGCACTCGCGAAGTACTTCGTTTGATGACCCTTGGGACTGTCGCGAGCAGGCAAAATCTTTTGGCGGCTCTCTTCCCGCCAGCTCGGCTCCGTTGCGAGTTGAGCCGTCGCACGGACCTGCTTGCAGTTCCTCCGCAACTTCGTCCGGCTACCTTGGGCTAATTGGCCGAGTCTCGCCGCCGGTGCGCACTGAAATCGTCAGTTTCCACTTGGACAGAGGGAAATGCATAATGTTCCGCGGCGCGTGTCATCCGCGGAAAGGAACAGCGAGACAGACAAAGCCGCGGACAAAAGAAATCGCTCGGCACGGTGTCGAGAGAAGGCGAAGAGGAAAACGGGTTCTGTGTGCGAGAAGCGTGAATTGTGGGGGCGTATAAATGATTACAGTACCTAAATGAATCCCACGCGACACGTAGCCTGTAACCATAGAATGGTCCGTTTACTCTTATGCGAAGAGAACGACGGATTGTAAATACTGAGGAGATAGAGAGTATTGAGAGGACGTTTCAAGCGATTCCCTTACCACCGTTACTTGGTCGGATTGTATGGAACGCTGGGACTTTGAAAGCGGCCGTTGCTGCTGGTTCAGGTACAGGCAGCTTTTGGTTGCGCTGGGCGTCAGGTTGCTCGCGTTGCCGTTCATTAAATTGTACGTGTACTGCGTCGCTACGCTTTTAGCCGCTGGATATTATAAAGCTCGTCAGCGTGCGCATTAATTACGTGAATATCATTTAGCTCGACTAAAGAGAATTACCCGTCGGTCGAAGGTTCTTGACGCTAGCATGCATCTGTGGCTCCATGCAGGTGCTTATCGTCCTCGTCTTCGTGATACGTTCGCCACTGTCGATTTGCGACTGTCGCGACGTCTTTCTGCTCGGCAGCTGTGCGCGGGCTAGACAGAAGGTGGATCATTCGATCGTTTCTTTCGTAGTAAACGTAGTTTTATTTACCTTCTAAGCAGGAAGGTTCGTACACGTTGCTTCTACTCCTCTCCTTGCGTAAATCTTGGTACGAACGCGCGGGGTCTCTGCCAACGGCCGCGTCACCTTGACCAATCACGGGGTTGCAATTATCGACAGCGGTTTCCTTCCTGATGTGCTCCGAAAGGCGCCTGATCCTGGACTTGGACCTGTCGACGAACCGTCCTTTTAGCTCGCGGAGTTAAATAGTCCATTTAGCAATGTGAAACTTTGTACTCACATATTTTTATGCTTTCGATGCTTCTCGTCCATCATCGAGTAAAGCTTGTTTCTGTACTCGTCGACGGAGAGCTGCACATCGTCCCTGAGCAGCGGCACCACGCTGGATCCTCGTTCTGGCTCGTTGCTCCGCGTGTGAAAACTGCGAAAGAAAACACCGCGGGTGTTAACGGTGAGTCATCTCTCTCCGAACTGTCGTTAAAGAAATAATCCACCGTGTGATTGCACAGAGACAAATCGTTAGGTGAGGATCGCGAAAGATGCCTCATGGTCAAGGGATCGTTGAAAGTTATACGCACTCAGCCACGTAAGGGTGCTCTAAAGCCTCTACGGCCGTTAATCTGCGATTGGGGTTGAAGACTATCAGGTTGCCGATAAGGCCCAACGCCTTCTCCGACACCCCCGGTAACATATTCTTCAAGGAACGCCTCGGCCCGCTCGGTGTCTTCTCCAACAAATTCGTCCCGTAGCCGGCGCTGACCGAGATCAAATCTGAAAAGTTCGCCCAAGATGATCGAGCATTCGCCGTCATCCATCGTACCTCTGCAAATACCATCGGCAAGAATTACCTTGCTTCGTAGGTGCCGGCAGAGTGGCCATTATCCTCTCCACCTGATTAATCGTCGACGAGCCAGGGAACAATGGTTTTCCAAGAAGCATCTCGCCGAGGATGCAACCCAGGGACCACATGTCGATGCCCTTCGTGTACCTAAGTGTCATCGGTAGCCAGAGGAGAATAAAAACTCATCTGAAATCGAAGTTACCTCGAGAAACAGTGGAATACCTTTTGGATGCGATGAGAATCTCCGGTGCCCGGTACCAGCGGGTCGCCACGTAATCCGTGAGGGTGGGATCGCTGGCGGTCTCACCATCCCCTTCGCCGATCTGAGTGACCGATCGCGCCAGACCGAAATCGGCGATCTTGCAGTGGCATTTGGCATTCAATAAAACGTTGGACGGCTGAAAATGGAACGTTGAACTGCGTGACGATCCGCTTCAGACCGGTGTGAGTGAGAATCGCGCGTAGATCCACTCACTTTCAAGTCCCTGTGTATCACGTTCCCCGAATGAATGTATTTGATCGCCTTAAACAGCTGATACATGATGAAGACCTTGTGGATGTCCTTGAGGATGTTGCCCTTCTTAATGACGTTGTGGAGATCGGTTTCTGGGGAAACGGGCCGAAACGTGTTTCAGGCGAAATGTCTGGGAATCGCCGCGGGCACGTGACCTCCGTGGATTCTCTTCCTCGGACCGGGTTAAACTCACCCATGTACTCGAACACGAGATATATGTCCCGGTCGTTGTTCGCCTTGTGCAGACCGATCAGTCGTATGATGTTCTCGTGATTGGCGAACGACAGTAGGAACATTATCTCGCGGAACGTCCGCTGAGCGTCGGTCTGGTTCCTGAACGCGTCGAAGATCTTCTTTACCGCCACGGTCTCCTTGTTTTTCTTGTCGATCGCCTTCCACACTATACCGTATGCCTGCGAAACGAACACGTCGATCACGGGCTTCGGTAGGTCCCCGGCCGTTTAACCGAAGCTTTACTCCGTTATCGTCGTTAAGTGGTTGTTACTTCCGGTACCCGTCGTCATGATTGTGACTGCTAACGTGGGGCACGAGTATCGATTGACCCCGGTTATACTTTTACGCGACGTAGGCACCGCAACCACCGTTATTGATAGTTTTACGTACATATATACGGCAGCTTATTTTTTCTAGCATGTTCCTGTCGCTCGATAGAGCAATACCTGTCGTTGTATAAACTATTTTGTATAATTCTCTCGATGTACATCAACTCCGAAACTGATGTTCGGTAGTTTAAGTTATCAGATGATGAAATTCTATTCTTGAAACTATTAACTGACCGTTTCATTATTCCTGCACGATACGTATTGATTAAGTGTATACACGCAGTATCTATCAGCATGGGCGTCCGGAGGGGGTGTAAAAGAGGCAGTTGCCCCCCTGGCTTTTGAGAAAAAATCGCTTATTTTTCAAAACTGATCTTTATTAAGTTTGTACTAAAAAAGGGAATATTTTTAAATTTCTGTTTTAAATTTTTAATTAAATTGGCACTATAAAATGGGTTAAAAAAAGAAAGAGAGGTATATTTAACTTTACTATCATCCCAAAGTTGCCCCCTCCCCCTGGAAAAATGTCTGCGGACGCCCTTGTCTATCGCGCGAGAAAGTTAAAGTCCAATAAGTACTTCCGTTTTCAAATAAAACGAGCGCGTGTGGACACTTCAGCAAGACGTACAGTGCGATTACCCATCGGCGAATCTCGCGAGGGACATTAGTGTACTCTAATTAATATTAACAGTGACAATTATGATAGACGTCTAAGGGAACACGAGTATCCCTAAAAGGATCCGTAGTTTAAAGATTCCGGGAAAGCCAAGAAAGCGAGGACGGAAGTAAAGAGACATTACCCCTTTGCCGAGACGTCGGACGATGTCATAATGTTTGCTGACGTGCGTGTCGATCTCCAGAACCTTTTCGGTGTTCTTCGACGACATCGTGACGGAAGGTTGACGGAACTGGTCACTTGCGATCGGAAGGGTTACAGTCGTACGAAAATTTTCAGCAGACGGAAACGGCGTTCACCGACCGTAACGCATTCACATCTTTCCACATCAGGAAGGAAGGCTCCGCTCGAACAGTCTGTTCATTCAGCCTTTGACACATCAATGCGGCTATGTTTGTGGAATTCAGACTAGTCACTATGACTACTCACGGTTTCTAACGACATCGCGTGACCGCCCTCCACCGGCGGGTGGAAGGGAAGGGAAGGGAGACGGGCTACAAATCGAGACGAAACATTGCTCACGTATAGGAACGTTTTATTTTTATACATTTTTCTTCAAGTCGTACGTACAAACTGTGGCCAACGTTACGAGTCCCGTTCGACATTTACACGCTTGAGTTACAGTCACAGCTCGCAAAGTAGCTGCAGCAGATTTTCCTTTCGTAGCGGTGGAACACCGCGCGTTACAATTCTTCTGATATACCTAAAATATATCAACCGAGCGGAGGAACACGTAAACATCCAGAGAGAACATAGCGGAGTATTATTAATAGCTCGACCACTACACCTTGAAATGCATACTGGTCCCAAAGACGATCACGAATACTCGCGACTACGTGACACGCCAAATATGGTGCATCGATTACCAAAATAAAAGGGAGGAGGGGCCGTTATCGATATAATAATCTAAAAGTCGCGTGTCTGTGCGGGCGATACTTCGAAAGATCGGAAGTAAGTCGTTCGCCTAAATGCCGATGCTGGAGACTCGCGGCGCGTTAAAAATAAATTCATTTCTCTCTTAATAACAGTAATAAACTCTCGCGAGGTGATTCGCCTCGCATTAGACGAAACCACAGCTTCCCGGGGAATAGATCATACGTTTATCCTAGCTTAATCCAAATACGTAGGATTACTGAACATCGCATCGCCCAGAAACTCTTAGTACGCGCACACATATAAATCTATCGTTCTTTTTTTTTCTTCTTTTTTCGTTTTCAATTTAATGCTGGAGTATGTGGGCTACTGGTAGTCCACTTTTATAGACAGTATTCGTCACGTCGCTCATTTCCTTGGCTGTTGTATAACAATGGGACGAGAACTGTGAATAGGACGCGACTCGTGGGTCGGTACGGGCTTTTCGTGGAAGACTTGCACCGCTTCTGGAGGAAAATCTGCGTTCCCTTTCGCAGGAAATCCACTGATCATCAACGTCTTGGGCGGGCTGGAATGCAGTGAGAATTTATAAATAAACTTGCCTTATCTCCTAAAAAAACCCTATTGTTATTTGTACCCATGGTATTGTGGTGGAATATTTAACAAGCTTTTATTACACGTGTCCGTTTTTGTAATACCATATTGTGCGATTTAATCATGCAATACGGGTAGTGACGTTTATCACGCATATGGCAGATATCGCGGATCAAGTTATATATACTATTGGTTACATACAGTTGCTATCCTGAGGGTCACCCGTTCCTTTATCATGTTTTCTTTATTTATCGAGCGATTAAAAGTTAAGTTCGCAGTTCTTGATGGAATAGCGGAGATATCGCTATTCTTATCGTAACTTCAAAGATACCTACGTACCTACTAGACGGTTTACTCTCGTCAGCATCCTTAACAGGCTTTATTTCACGATCCTCCTTCGGTGTTTTATGCTGGGTGATCCGCATACCACCCGCTTTTACTGAAACAAAAGTACGAAACGTATATCTTGATCGTAGAAAGTTAAAACGATTGGGTGGCCTTGAAAAATACAAGCAGGTGCCATACTACGACGTCATCCGACGGATACGTGTAAACACGTTAACCTTCCTCACTTGTCTTTGGAAAAACTATTAGAATTCGATTAATTACCTGCAGGAGGATGTCCACCCTTGAGCTTGCATTCGTCTGTAGTCGACATCTGTAACGCCGGCTGGTAACGCTAAGCGTAATTAGGCTTGCTCCAGGAAACAATACGGATACGTTTCGCTCGCTGCACTGCGACACGAGAGACTCGAATCACACTGCCTCGATGGCGGCCGGCGCTGTAATAAGTGGGCAACGGCAGTGGGGATGCCGCTTTTGACGCGTATATACTCGTTTCTCTCTTATTATCTGTTATCTCTCTTGCATTCTGCAAAACGCTGATTCCAGCAGTTGAACAGGATGCTTGAGAGTGAATTATAAAACGCCCATCGTTATCGATTAGCCTACGAATTCGCCGCGATTACACAAGCTTTGTAAAGAGAAATGGCAGAGCCGCGTCATGTAAATATATAGTATATATACATATGTAGGGTTCTTTAAAAAGTACGCCAGGCGATTCTGTTTTTAAAAATCACTTTTATTAAAGAAAACGTGTGGCAGAATACAATAGTTCGTAATTTCTACTAGTTAAGTGCCTTCTGCTTTTGCTCTTGGTACATGTAGTGGAGATCCTTACAGTCCTGGTCAGAGATGTGTACCCAGCCTGTCGATTTCATGTGATACACTGCAAAAGAGGCATTTATTGCAGTTTTCCGTGTAAATTTCAATCTTCCGCGATTACGTACCTCTTACGATACCACCGGAGTATGCATCTCTGTGGGTGGCATGGTAGATCGACCTTCTGCCAAGCTCGTAAGCTTCTTCGTCGGATAGGTCCCATCTGTAGCCTGAGTCTAGCGAACCAAATGCATAGATCGATCCTGATCCGACACTGAAAACTTTCCCTGGTGTACGAGTACCTTCCGAGTCGACGTAATAGAGACCAGGTCCTCTCTTGTCCCATCCAGCGATCAT
The DNA here is from genome assembly GCA_963971345.1 of Andrena flavipes. Taxonomy (NCBI): domain Eukaryota; kingdom Metazoa; phylum Arthropoda; class Insecta; order Hymenoptera; family Andrenidae; genus Andrena; species Andrena flavipes. The sequence goes on from OZ020482.1 coordinate 59,080,229, forward strand.
CATACCTATCGAATAACATTGCATTAAGTATCCCAGCGAGAAAGAAGCAGAATTTGATAAATTCTAAAGAAGAACAAAGTTACCCATGCTTAATCCCATTCCTTTGTAATTATACACCATGTTTGACAGAAGCTTGCTAGCAGCTGCGATAGAAATGCGCTCTCTATTTCTCAACTCGTACATTCGGCATTGTTTTGCCAACACGCGATCCCAATAGACACAATCCGCAGCGCCACCGGCTAAGGTGCTAAGGAGATAGTCATTGATCTCGACTATCTTCTTCATGGTGGACGAGCCTGTAAGAACGAATATCCTAGTATTTTTTCCTCGGGCTTATGAATTTCTGTACGATCGATTTACCAATGAATTGGCCTCCAGTCGCACGCGAATCAACAGCAAGAACAATGCCACCCTTGTACTGGAAGCCCAAAGTAGTGGTTCCATGATCGAATTTGATCTTCAGGTGTTTCCCAGTCTCGTCGGTTCCTTGAGCCAGGCGGGCTAGATTTTCAGCCGGCTATGCATAAATAACGATGTGGTTAAACAATACGATTGTATTTAACCTATATGTAAAATCTTTAGCGCAATTATTCCAAGTAATAGCAAAATGAAGCTCGGTTTACGAAAGAATGTCACGCGTAAAAATGAAACAATCGTATAACGAGCAAAGAGCAACCACATGATTTAGCAAATTTAAATGTAGGATGATTCTGGAGAAACCTGAAGTAAACGTTCCCTGTATTTTACTTACGTTTATATAAGGAGGTACTGCCAGCTGTGCATTGTTAATAAAATTCCTGCTGTAACCTTCGATATCCTGCGAATAGTAATCTCTTTCGCGTGTATCGTTAAAATCAACAAACGAATTAAGACCGCAAACTTCAGCGAGCGCCATTTTTCTGGTAGCCTGACTATTGAATGCTTGTCATCTTGTTAATTCGAAATGTTAATAACAGTTGGCGCACTTGTTGTGCACCGGTATTTCTTAAAACCACCACCAGAGGACTAAGAACGTGAATCGCTTCTCATCCACTTTTGTTCTTCCAATGGCGGAAACTCTCCCCATTCGAATTTCTAAAGATCAAACGCATTTTAAAGGCGTGTCCGTGACTTATTCAATCTTGAGTAAAGATTAATATCAAGAAACTACGCTGCTAATTCATTATCTCTTATTACAAGTATATTCCTCTTAGGAATCGTTTAACAAGCAAGTATAAAAGTACGAAACAGTTGAAACGCATTCAAATACCGCGCGGTTGCGCTATTTCTTCCTTGAGGAACAACCCCCACCCCGATGCTTCAGTCTGAAATTTCGGTTGGAACAGGTCCTATCCTGCTTCATAAACTTCAATTTATCGCATGAAGCAGTCGAGTTAACAGTGTCCTGTACGTTCAAAACAAATTCGCGAGTGCTGTTTATAAAGTGTGCGTTGGGTTACGTGAGAATTCTCCCCCGGGGTTACTGCACGAGGAATTCTATACGAGCGAAGTCATCGTGGGACCTTTGCAGTGGAAAGGTATACTCGATTTTCTTGATATTTCCTTTATTTAACAGCACAGCGTCGCACACTTTGTAATTTAGGAAGTGTAGGCATAATAGCGAATGTTAATATTCATAAATTACATGGATTAAAGGGAATAATTTTGGGACATTCGCGAATAAAGTTGTTACGAAAGGGGCTAGGGCTTTGTGGAGCTTGTAATCCTATTACTATTAGCTAGCGCGACCTCTGCGACGTGTTTGTTTTTTTTTAAAGTAATTTCATATACAGTAAAGCGTCAATTATCCGAACTGCTTGGGACGAGGTGTTTCGGAAATTCGAATTATTCGGATAATCGAGGTTCGGATAATTGACGCTCTACTATAACATTGTACTCGCCCCAAAGTTCAACTCCAAGGAGATTTTTTCTTTACCGACATTTATCGGTACATTAGAATCTATTCTTCTTGCTTTGTTTCAGTTATCGCCGCACGGTGGCGCTAGTGGTACGCAAATTTCGGTTGCAAGACATCAGCTTCGAGAAGTCTCTGCCTCGTCTCGCTGGAATTCCTGAGTAAACAGCGAAGGAATAGGGTGAGTCGAACCTTTTCCAATTCCTTTATAACAGATTTTCGGAAGGGAAGCCCTTCCCTCGATATCGATAAACGTTATATCAGAAACATACCTACAAATGGAGTAGTAGTATTCATGCAATAAATGGATACAAAACCCCAAGTACATACAGGATTACATTAGAACTGTATTACTCCATATACGATTAACTTTCTACCTATACTCTCTTCGCATCTTGTACCTTTTCCCGAATCCCCACAGAAACAGTTCATTACCGTTCAAGTCGTCCCCATCGAGGTGTCCAAAACCGCCACTAGGTTGAAAGGAAAATTATACAGTCCTTACCGTACAGCGGGCTCCCCCGATTCGTAGCAATTCGTAGTCGACGAGTCGCTCCACGTGGAGGCGTACTCCATGGTCGATGTATCGCGTGATTTATAGCGCAAAGATAATGAAAAGCGAGGGCACGTCACATTTCGATTGCCGCTGGCGAGTGGAAACCATGCTCTCGTTCCGTGGCTTTCGCCCGCGGGAACGCGCCCCGTTAAGCGTCGTCGTCGACGACGCGATGGCGCGTATTATTTTGCTCGCGGGGTCAGCGATAGTGACGTAGGCCGAGGCGTAGGGGTCACGTGTAAGGGGGTAAGGCACGTTACCGTGCTTGCCGATTGGTCGGCCCCGGGATCGCACCACCCATGAACGCGTCGTTATCCCGCGTCCCGATAATACAGTCTAATTGCATATTTTCCTTGGCGATTCTCTGGTAAAGCGGCCGATGTTTGCCCGCTACGGAGCTCCGATAACGATAACATTCTTCCACTCTCCCCCATACCCCGTTATCGTGGCCGTACCACGGTCCCTTTTTCCGAACGCGCCGATACATCGATTCCCGAACTGCGCGCAATCAGTTCCGAACGCGCAGCAGGTTGGGAATAGGGCATTCCACGGGCACGAGTCCCTTATTCCCCCGTTGCACATCGTGCACGTCCTTGCCTCGATCGGGGGAATCGCTTCTCAGTATCGCCTGGCTGCACTATTATCACCCGGCTTCTTCTGCTTTTCTCCTTTCTCTTTTAGGTCTTCTTCTTTTTTTTTTATTATAGAGATTCGAAGTAGGTAGGCGAGCGACAGTACGCTAGCGCGTACGCGAGCGGTATCTGGCCTGATAAGAGGCGATAACGATCTCGTATTATACACGAGACACCATCGAATTCTGATCGGATCTTTGTTCTGCGATACATGCATAATTCACACGGGCTTTCGCCGGGGACATTTAGAATCGACACCGTTCCGTGTAGCGGTGAATTCTACCTCTTCTTTTTCACTCTTCTTTTCTTTCCACTCTCCGTTTCATTTCACGAGTCGAAATTGCCGCGCGGTTCGCTCTCATTCCGATCGAATATCGGTGGAACTGAACGCTTTTTTTTTTGCATGCAACACGTCATCCGTGGAAAGTTTGAACATTTAGGGACGATAATTTGGCTTGAGTAGCTCATTACACCTTTAGCTAACTACACGTTCTTAGATATCCAAGAGTGGAGTTTGATTTATTACCTACCGAAAGCTAGAGATCGAATCTCGTTATTCTATTATTCTTCTCGGTCCGTACGAATTAGAAACGCGCGACTGATTGCTCGTATTACAATCTCTGTCATATAGAGCGAGGGGATTCCCGAGAATATATCAGCGATACCCACGCGACAATTGATGTCTGTTACTAAAGTTGTTTATACGCTCGTGGAAAAGCGTGAATATATTTTCTTCCGCTCGTCACTGCGCCAGAATGCCGTGAGAAATGCTGCGAAGGGACGAACCCTTTCCCTTTCCCCGAATTTAACACAGCAAAGGGTCAAGCAACTCTGAATGTAGATACGGTGGCATCCCCGAAGTTGCTTCGGTTTACAAGACTACCGGATAAAGCGCTTCGATAACAGCGCGAACGCATTCAATGCTTCGAATAGAAGCTGATGGTTTTATCAGGTTTTGAGGGTCGGCGGGGTCGATGGTGCGACGCAAGATTCGATAAGTTAAAGCGGCTCGCGCTAGCCTCTCTCCTACGCTTCCTACTCGCCACGCACGACTTTTCCTTGCTGTTTCCTCCTCGCGCATGTATCTCGCCGATCCGAAGCGATTCTGCTCGGTCAGGATCTCAAAGTTCATCACGCGGTGCCGTTCGCAGCGGCGCGAGAAAAATCCCCGATACAGAGGCAACGTAAAAGGGAACGATAATAGGCAAGACGGTAACGCGAAGACCGTACATCGCGGCGGATAAACAAAATAGCCGATGGTGCCGTTGCTTCATTTGAACTTGGACGCGAACATAACATGTTTTCCTTTGTGGCGAGTGTTGTTACGAATTTTTGAACCCTCTGATATTTTGCGTACCACGGTAAACACTTGCTCCTCGATGATCCGGTTGACTTCCAACGGAGAGATCGATCTCTGGTAGCCTCGCTCGGGATTAAGATGCCCGCCGAGGTTGCATCTCTTCTCTCTCGTAACGGCACCAGCCGGTGTATCGAAACTGGCGATGATAAAAGTTGCATGGCCAAGGGATATCGAGGATTAGCGACCGGTCGATGATTCACGACGTTCGTCGGAAAAGATTCTGCCTCGCTCGTGTCACTGTCGGGGTTCAACGTTCAATCGGCGCAAGGACGCGAGCTATGCCTCGCTTTGCCTCGCTCCGCCTAGCGCGGCCGCGCGAGCACGCGCGGAAAAGCCGCCAGACGCTCTCTGCCTTCGTTATCGGCAGCGTCGTGAACCGGCCTACGGAAAAAATCGTGGTCCTTGGCTGCTGGTGCCCACACGTGCGGCCTACTGCGCGTTTCCCGTTTCCCATTGTCGGCGCAGAAAATTCGCCGCGGCGAGGCGTTTTGTCGCCGGAGGTCTAAAATTAACCGCGACCGTATCGTCGCGAACGGAGTAATCTTCTTGGAACGGGGAGCTATCTGAGGTTACTTCCAAAAAAGCTACTCCTCGTTCGAAACGTATGGTTCGATACCGTCTGTTGGCGAACTATCGGGGCCTTGTTACATAATTATTTATTCCGAGTCTGTTAGTCGCGAGCGGGAACGCGTGGCTCTATATTTATTGTCATTAACGCCTTTGTTGCGGTAAGAGAGTAGATTGAACATAGGTTTAACAGAGACGGAGAAGGGTGTGATATGCGAAGAAGGGGAGGTTTAGCGAAATTTAGTGTAATTTTTAAGGAAAGGTTGTTTTAACAATTTTTTAGAAAATAGCGCACGATACTTGCCGCGAACCACTCGACAGTATAGTGATTCACAACCTGTGAGTCGCAAAGTGTTTTCTGAGGGGTCGCCACAGATTTTTCTTAATATTATTAAGTTAGAATTAAGGTAATAAGGCCCACCTAAGGATCTATAATTATTTTTAAAAATACTTGTACATATTCTTGGAAACTTTGCAAAACCAATTGTCTGCAGAGTTGCCGTCCACGTTTTCTCTGGAGGTGGATGGCATAGACTCTTGTTCATAGAATCTTGTCTTTTTTCTTCTGGTTGAAGTGACACGTGCTTTAGAACTCTTCTCAATATCGTTTCTGCTTTGGAAGGGGTCTCTGGTAACTTCCTGAGTCTTAAAGCCCACTTAATATTTTGATAGGCCTTAATATCTGTTTTGTCACTTCCTCATTGCCGAGGTTATATGTTAAGCGTGCACTTTGGAAAATCATCAATTTTCTGTGAATACGTTGCCAACATACGTACTTATACATATCTATAGTTTTACAGTAATTGAATAATAAGTACTCCCAATACAAAGCCAAGAAACCGACGTAATTCTTTTAATTGTAGTTGCCGGCGAAACATTTCTTAAATTTACAGCCGACAAATGTTATCTTAATCGCGCGGAAACTCTTCGAAATGATATTTCGTATATAATAAAAGCAATAAATGCTCATTACCTGCCGGGCCTTATTACCCGCACTTACCTTATATTCTGAAATACCTACTTTTAATGTGTTTTCTTTACCATATTAAATTCACCTTACCTTACGGAGAGGACGAGGGTCGCAGATTGTTTGAATATTATACAAAAGGGGATCCCGACTCAAAAACGGTTGGGAAACACTGCGATAGTAGATCTTCATATTTTCTCTCTGCATCCTTTCGATTGTTTAGCTACTATCCCAGCGCGATCGTGCTCGCGGAGGGTGTAATTACGCGCGTTGCGCCAGCACGTAGAACTTAAGCGTTTCATCCAGAGCTACCCCTTAACTAAGCCCACGATTGATAACACGTTTCGCCTCGTACGTTAGTTTTCGTGCTTCGCACCGCGGTCGATCCTTTGCCCACGCGAGCACGACTTCACGTTGGCCGGCATACGCACTTATTCCGCTCGAGTGACGATTCGACTCGGTAATGATCGCGCGGCGGATAATTACGCAACGGGGGGTAGAACTCTCGGCACGATCGTTGAGTAAGAGACGAGGTGAAGGTGAGCAGTTAGTAGCGAGAGTAAGTAGCGGTCGCCTTTTGAGCAAACTGCCGATCTTTGGCTACCGTGGGTGGAGAAACCAGGGGCAGGTCGCGATCATCGAACTTCTCGATTAAAATTGGCCGGTAAAAATCTCGCAAACATGTCCGAAGAAAGTAGCTCGGAACAATCGTATAATCAAGAGATTAATTTGATTCATCGGGGGCTCCGTTGCATCAGTTTAAAACACTTTGAATTTTAAATGCCGTGTTTACTGAAGAGGCCGGAGATAGAAGCTATCACAATTTCTTGTTTTTCTAAAGCAGCCACATTCATTTCCGAACAATTTGATGCGTAATGTTTACATGATTAAGTGGAAGGTGATGCAACAGCGATCCGAAGTTAGTGTCCTCCGCGGGACTGCCTTCGCGAGCACGCCTCGGGTCAAAGATTTTCATTGAGGCTTAGGATTCTCTGATTTCCATAATCTTGCAGCTGGGGAACTCGTGGGAGAAGGTGCACCCCCTTCTCTCCTGTAACACGATGCCCTCCCCCTCCCAGTTAACGGACGTCGCGTATTTAGAATGTGAAAGTGCATCGGTGAGTATGGAAATTGAATCGATGACGAATTCCATGACGTGCAGACAGAAACCTCGATTCGTCAAAAGGTAGCTACATCAGGGAATACCTCGGGGTCCGTGTCGAAATCTCGGTTAGCGCTGACTCGTCGCACCGCGCCGGTATACAAGCGACACATGCTCGCTCGGTGGAACGTGTAGGCACGAGTGGGCCTGATAAAAGTAGGTGTGCGCGAGTATGCACGTAGGGGGTTTTACGAGGAAACGACGAGAACCGTAACCTACTTTTGCACAAGGGGGGCCGCGAGCGGGGTGTTCCTTGGAATTCGTGTGGTCATCATATACTGGAAAGTGGTCCTCCGTCGCGTCGTTCTAATTCTTCGCCCGTTTTCTTCCCCTCCCTTCGTCGTTACCATGGTGGCTTGTTTCGGGGCTTTCACTTCATTCGGGAGGGAAACGGATGCTCTCGATTCCAATAATGTTCGCGGAAACGCCCCCTCGGAGACACCGTCGTCTTTCCTGCTCTCGGTCCAACGTAGGATTCGGTACTCTTTGCTCGCAACGACGCCCGCTTGGGGCATCGATAGAGCTTGAGAACACGCTAGCCGCGATACCGACGTATCGCAAGGTGCGGATGCGGTGCAACGTAGCCAGGAGAAAGAAACGCAACGACGGGGGAATAATATCGAGAGGAAGATTAAATTCATTATTTCGACTCGTGGTTATCTATCGACCGGGAAAAGGGTTATCGGGGCTGTAGGGCTATCGGGGCATTTTCGTTCACTGGCCGCGCGCTCTTATCGCGTACTCGCTCGTTATTGCACGAGTCATCGTCGAATTTCGGCGAAAACTGGCGAGTCTTCCCCAGAACGCGCTTCGGTCAATCTTCTACGATGCCTCGGCGGCGAGTGGATCGATCTTTCTCCAGCCGAGCTTCTGGCAGAGCGGCTCGCGACCAGCGACGTTCGAGAAATTGAGCGCGGGGATTTCATCAGCGAGCGCCTCTGTGAAATTCAACGTACGTCGTTGATGGCGAATCGCGATAATTCGCGAGATTACGGTTCGTGGAAAAAGAATCGACGATTGGGAGCCGATGAGAAGGCGGTGGAATCGGTGGGGCAGCGAGGAGAAGGCACGGAGACAAGAGACAACGTTCAAAGTGAGGAACAACAATAACAAGCATCTCGGGACCCCCTGCGACGCGTATCGCGATACAATTGCGTCAGTAGCCCAGTAATAACGCGACCCTATCTATCGTTACTGCCGTTCGGGGTTATCGATCATTTTTTTACGTTTATCTATCTCGCCTCGTCGCGGCTTGTCCCTGGTTTTGTACGTCGTTTTGCCCGCGAACGTAGGGAAGCGATGATAACACTTTTTCTCGCGATATCTTCCGTCTTCGCCTGGTTCGCGGGAACGATTTCGACCGACCTTCGCCTCTGCTCCCGCTTTTGGAGATTTTCCTGCCGTGTGCCGATAAACGCGGTGGCGAGAGTTTTCTGATCGGACCACGTATCTGTCGGAGATAATCGGCGCGAATGCAACTGTCCGGGATCGAAGCTGTTTACATTGATTGGTCCATCCTCGGAGTCAGAACGTAGGTACTTGAATGACACTCGGCCGGACGTGATTAGCTTTCCAGGAGGAAAGGAAGGAAGATTCTTTAGATATCGATAAGGCGGACTGGAATGCAAGGAGGAAACGCAGAGGAACGTCGTAACATCCGTCTATAGTCGCAGGAGGAATAAATATTGTCTCCTTATCGCTGGATCCTTCTATTCGCAACCGAAACGTTCGCGGCACCGTTCTCGCGGTATACCTGAAAGGAAAAATAGATCGGGTCACTTTTGGCCTCTCCCTCTCTAGCCGTTAGCACGAGCCATCAGCGGTCAGCATGAAAGAATATAATTAGCAGATTTAATCTCTTATATACTAGCTTTTACCCTCTGACCTCCGGAATAATTCCACTGAACGCACGGTGGCAAGCTCGAACCCCGATCGGCATATTCCATGTTCCATGTATACTTACTATTCGTCTGCTAGTTGAGCGCAAATCTGCGAGCAGCTGTTGACGCTGTAGACACCGAGCATGGATAGGTTGAGCGTTTCGATGCTGAGACGCAGGCACATAGTTCCGTTTGCTAGGCGAATTTCACGCAAGTCAGTCATTTGGACGACCGAGCGAGCAACTATTCTTAGTTTGAGGACGGGCTGATATGGCAACGGTCGTAACGAACCTTTCGCTTATCTGAAGCGTCGCTGGACGTTCCATTGTTTCCATAGAATCGTTCCTAGTCGTACCTACGGAAAATTTGGTGTTCGCGATACTACTAGCGTTCATCCAGGTGTAATATTCCTCTGTCATTTGAAGCAGTTCTTCGCGGATCACAAGAACATCCCCTCGTCGTCACTCGCACCAATACAGTTACCGCGGATGAGTCTTCGTCGCGGAGACCTCGATCGCCCACGCGACACTCGTGTCGCGTGCGAGATAATTAGATCTCGAAAATTACGCTTCCTCCAACGCGTGCGGCGGCTTCCTCCTCGAGATGGAAATGGAGGAGCCCGTGCCATTCATCCGATCCATTCGAGGATAAAGGAGGCTGGCACGCCTCGAGCGTGGCTTGATAAGGGGTTCGTTGAATGGCCGGTAGGTCTAGGTGGTTTTATTGCCGCCACGGGGAAGCGAGCAATGAAACGGATGCACCAGGAACAACGTCGGTCACTCGGTCACTCGTGATGCACGCGGCTGTGCACGCTAATATTAGCGCGGCAACATGGTAACCGCGCATCGAGCTTATTCCTGGCCGAGCAGCCAGCTGCTTGGCTAGCCAGAGTCAAGGTCACGGCATTACTAGCTGCTTGTCGTCAGAGCAGCAGCCGCGGATATCGCGCGTGGACCACGTACAGCCGCTCCATCAGCCGCGAGCCCTTTTCCGCGCCGACAAGCGGAACGTGCCGCAGTTCCGTCGGTGAACTCGCGTGGACGGGGTTGCTCACGGGTCACGGGTCACGGCGATTCTTCCATCCTTCCTCGCCGTTCACCGGACTCCCGAGGGGGAACCCAGGGGGGGATGGATAAAAATACGCGCAGACGAAATTACTTGCCGGTCTTGTGACCAACTGTTATCGCTCGCCACGATACGAGGCGTATGTACTCGCTGTCGGAGTGCAAACTTTACCGAGACCTCTGGATTATCGTAAAAGGAAGGGTAGCTAGATAGATGTCGGATGGGGTGAACCGCTATGTTTCAGCGTTAGTTCCTTTGTCAAAAATGTAAGGCGTATTTCATTGCTAATCACGAGTGGATGACACTCAGAAAAGAAACCCCGGCAGCTCAGCTCTGAACGCGAGGATAGAGGAAGCGGCAAAATCCTCTGCGCTCGCCGAGGGTGGAGAGGGTGTCGGAGGACGGTGATGTCGACCTTGGCCTTCCTATCTGAAACGACGTGCACGAGGTGCTGTCGCCCGAAGCGAATCGCATGTGCGACGAGAGCGTCTCGTTGCGCGAGCCAGCCCACTTTGGTCGCGCGAGTGCCCGCTCGCGATCGTATGTGGAGCAGGGTAAAAGTGACAAGGCGTTAAACGACCCGACGCTCGATCTACGCGATACGTGGCCCGTTATGGAGTAGGCTCGCGATCGCTGTACACTTCATTTATCCTAAGCGCGGCTCGTAACCTAAGGCCAAGGTAGTGGGTACTGTACTTTCACCGATTATGTCAATTCCTGGCAGCCACCGCGTTTCTTCGTTGACATTACGAAATCACCCTCGCCCGACGGATCCCCCGAGTTCTGCCACCTCTGCTCCGCGCGACTACTTGGAAGTCCAACGCGGGCAGTGCTCGAGGTCTGGTTCACTGATTCCGCTCAAATTTTCTGGCAAATCGTATGGTGTAATCGGTGGAACGTGACGAGCGCTCTGATAGAAACTTTCCGTGGAAACGTTGGCCTGAGAAGATGCGTAGAAACGCTGCGTTGTCTTTCTCGGTTTTATTGATCGGCCGCAATTATTGTACGCGAACGATTTCATAATTTAGCGACGGGACCGGGTAGAACGCGAAGAATCGTTGCCCAATCTAGAAATCATCGTCTCAGGTCGCAACGAGTAATTTGTCCTTTCTTCTTCTGCGGCTAAAGGAGATTACGCGACGAGGTTTTTCAATGATAATCCAGGCATCGTGCGCCGGAGTAATTGGTTCTTACTCTTATCTTAAGCGAAACGACGATTGGAACGGTTGCGTTAAAAACTAATAAGGACTTGCTTTGGTGGAAACGTCGGTCGTGCTAAAATTGTAGCTATAGGTCGAGTACTCTTGAACGTATTATTCTCTTTCGTATCTAGCTAAGTGAAAAAATGAGTCCTCGTAATTAAATTGCAAGGTATTTCATTGTTCCTCGTGAATTCTGTTTCGTGACGAGAATTCCAGAGGCCGAAGACGCGACTGACATGTTTGGAGGCACTCAATCTTCCTAATTATCTTTTAATGACACACCGCTCTAGGCAATTTACGTATCAACCTAACCATCCACGGTGAACTCATCGTCCTAGCGTAATATTCACGTTACTCGCGATATCTCTACGCCACCGTGAACAACAGTTTCGTTTCACCGAGTAGAAATTTCGTTTCCGGTTGCTGCTACATTAAACTCCGTATCACGGTTCATCGGAGGGCAGTTTCTATCGAATTCACTTCACTATGGAAAGTCGTTTCATCCACGTTAATCGTAAACCAAGGAGGCAGGAATTTCTTTCTATTTGAAGGCGGTTTCTAAACGATACCGCACCTCTGGATATCCTTAAAGGTACAAAGCTAGCGATCTAGGAATTAATCAAAAGAAACTCTGTTTGGAGAAACCGTGCCAGAGTTTCAGTGCTCGAGAAGTTTGAAGGGTCGTTCTCTCCGTGGACTTCTGGAGTAGGGTGGAACGAAAAATAGGGGCAAAATATTTTTTTACTATTCATGACTTCTAGTAGTGGGCAAAAGTTGTTTTTTATAATGGTATTTAAGCTGCCAAAGTTTGAACGTGATCAACAAATTTTTTGTGGTGCCGCAAGCCCTTCAAATATTAATATTTACTGAAATATATATTTTCCCTTCAAATATTAATTTTTGACAGGCTTGCGGCACCTCAAAAAATTTGTTGACACCTCTTTTTCCGACCAACTTTGACATGCCTGGGTGGTTCACAGCCAGAGAAATTTTTGAACGAGTGCCATTCTCATCCAAAGAATGCAAATATTATGAAAAAAATCATGGGTCAATTTTAAGGTTTCTAAAATGTATTCCAATAATGTTTGATTGAAATTTTATCACAGTTTTTGTAAAATAATTCTAGATTACTCCACGTCGTGAAAAATCAAAGAAAATTTTAAAAAATTGTAACCTTTACTAATTTCAATATTAAAATCTAAAAATCTTCAGAGTTGATGTTCGGATATAATATTTTAAGAGAAAAAATTCTTCGTAAGTCGGAATTGAGAAAAGGGGATTTATTTTGCATGTAAAAAGTTCAGCTTCTGGGTGGTTCACGCCCAGAGAGTCAACGAAAGGTTAAATACCATTATAAAACTCAACTTTTGCCCACTATTAGAAGTCACGAATAATAAAAAAATACTTCGCGCCTATATTTCGTTCCACCCTATCGCGGAGGGCTCGGTGGGGATCGTTTCTAGTTTGGCGAGCGGTATATTCAAGCAGCCGTAAAAATATAGGCTAAGTGCGTCTGTGCGCGCGTGTACGTGGCTATGAAGGAACGAGAGTGAATGAGCGTAAGCGAAGCGCTCCTTTGGCCTCGTAATGAAAGTGAAATCGAGGGCGCCAGAGTGCTTGCTCGCTTGTTCGCCTGTTCGCATCGCTTCGGTGCCCCACCAGAGACAGCCGTCGACAACGTGTTGCTTTGTATAACGGCGGGCAGTCGGCTCGTAGCCATCGAATCTAGCGAAAAGAAGGGCAGCCGAAGGATATTTTTCCGCGCGTGATTCGACCGCTCGAAAGTTCCTTCCTCGAAATCCAACGAGTACGTACGGCTGGAGGCGCGTGATAGGCTACTCCGGGCCACGAGAATTAATCGAAAAGAAGTCGAGGGGGACGAGGAGGGACGTTCACTTGAACCCGTCGATTCCAAAGGTTTTGGACCCGGAGATTTACGAGGAGTCAGGAGGATCGGGGGAGCGGAGCGGGGCGGGGAGGAGTGTAAAAAATTCGAGAAGGGCTGAATCGCGGCGGGGACGAGTGGAGGGTACAAGGTGTTGGCTGTCCATAGCGTTGGCGCGAACTTTCACTTTTTTCGTCTCTTCACCCCTCCCTTGATCTCGCTTCGTAAAAACCACCATGGCGGTACCACGTCGCCATTGGTCGATTTTGGACGGATCTGCTCGTTCATTGGGCTTCCCCCCAATCCGCAACTCTCTCTGGATCTCTCTTTCTCTCCTTGGCACTGCTTCTCCTCCGTCCCTATCCGCCACTGTCTTTCTCTTTCCGCCTCTTTCTCCCCCGCGTCGGTCTTCTTCTTTCCCTTTCACTCTCCGCGAATCCTCTCTCTTCGTCTGTACCTCGCGGCCCCCCTTTCGTCGGTGCCGCGGCCGATCCCCCTCCAGCAACCCTCGACACTTCTGGGCACGGCAGGAGTCCTTATGTAACTGACACCATTCCGCTAGAGTAACCGGGACAAAATGCTTCTGATATGGCTGGATAGGTGGAAAAACAACGGGGACCCTTGGAGAGCCTCTTATAAATCGACGCTTCATTAAGGTCACCCCATAATCCCTCGTAAAGGGGTGGTGGGAACAGCGAGAAGCTCTGGACGATAGGAATCGTTTTTCTTCGGCTGGAATTCTTCGGGAAAACTGCACCGAGACATCTCGATTATTCATGCTGTGATACAGGAAACGCGCGCGTGTCGCAAGAAGCTCCTTCCTCTCTAATACGGTGTGTAACAGTCGCCAATCAAGTATCGTTTTGCTTACATTAGCGAGCGCCAGGGCTGAGGACCCGGGGGGAGAAAGAAATCTCGTACGCGCCGACCCCAGCGGAATCGTTCGATTCGAGTGGCGCGTTCGGTCAGCCGGGACGAAAGGCCGCGGCGCCAGAAGGGAGCCGAAGAGGGGGGGCAGGGCTAGCAGTCTAATTGTCGCAACGTGTCAGAGATGTGGATCGGCTCGTCCCCGCGAATCTGGAGCGGATTCGACGGTCGTCCGTTCTATTGTAGTCGCCCCGTAAGAATTCCGCTTTTGCAATCTTCCCAGGCTCGATTCTAGTTGCGCGCCGATCGACGCTTCAAAGAAGGGACGCCCGGGACAAATGTTCGCGAAACAATGAGCGACGTTGCGAATCCGGCACGGATCCTTGCGAAACGGCTCCAGATATTTCTATAATCATATTCCATCGGGGCTTCACCGTGAGACGAATTCGTTTCCCTCGATTATAATAATTAACGTTGCTCGGTGCGGCCGAGGCACGAAGATAGGCACATCCCCGCCCCCCCCCCTCCCTCTTCCCCTAAATTCGTTTCCACTTTGATCCAGAGTCATCGAAAGGTTTCACTCACGCCAGGCAGACGCTCGGGCGATCGATACCTCCATTATCGTGCATTATCGATTCGAACGACTCAGGATGCGCCCGTTATCTTTGTTATCGTCGATTCTGCGTCGCGCGAAAATACGTAGGCATTGGTCCCGGCTGATCCGGCTCGCGCGCCGCGCCGTCCCCATTGTGGCCAGATAATGCGCGATGAATATTCACCGGGAAAAGGTTAATCGTATTGCTATTAATTGCGCATCGATTGCGAATCTCGATCGCGTGCGAATGCTAAGCGGCATCGCCTCCTGTCTATCGCGCCGCGATAATTCTATAATTAGACCGTTTTTCCTGACGGAATCGCGGGCAAGCGTTGAGCCTTTTCGAGTCACTGAACGTACCACTCGCGCGCGCAATTATCGTCCGGCGATAAAATAGTACGGGATTAATTTCGCAAACGGCGAAATCGGTATCGTGGCCACCCGCGTTGCCCGGCGATATTTTTCTGATTAATCGATGTCGAAGGCGTGCGTGATACACATTTCGCGCGCAATCGGGCGAGCGTGACGATGACGACGACGACGACCACGACGTCCGCGAACACCACGGGGCTTAGCCAAATAGCCGGGCAGTGGGGACGAAGTGAAAGTGAGTCGAGTATTGTTTAGGAAGCCTCGCCGTTGCAGTGATTCTCAGTGGCGAGGTGTTCCTCGGTCGCCAGAAAGCTGAGCACCGAAAAATCGTCGAAAATAGCAAAGTACTACTGGGGACACCTGCTCCTTCGGCCTTTGTTCCGGCGCTTTCTCGCTGGCTAATTCCCCCGGGCTTCATTGTCTCGGCTCTGTAACGCGTGACACGGATCCTAGGCGCGAAAGATTAGTCGGAGGAGCCAAGCGACTCTCACGGGGAAGGAAACCGTGGATTTCTTATCAGCTTCCAACTTTATACTCGTCAAGTATATTTTTAATGAAAATTCAAATGATTTTCTGGATAACTAGGTTCAGTGATATATAACACTGTTAGGAATCGCGATTATTCTTATAATAAATATATTCTACAGAGTGCAAGGATCACTTGGGTTTAGTTATGCAGGAAGCTACCAACCATTAATGATCTGAGTAAATTTAGTTTGAAGATTTTAATTGTTAAGAAAAGTATCTTTGTTGTTATTGGGTATAGTTTATTTCTTGTTTCTGTTTTACACCGTATTTTAATGGATTATTTAACGGCAAGTTAAATTTTAGTATTTTTAAATTTTCTGTAGCTTCTGCTTTTTTAAGTGGAACTATGGCTTACTACTTAAGAGTTGTTCTATGGGTTGGTAACTTTTTCAAAATAATCCATACTGCTTTTAACTGACTTTTTTGTCATTTTGAGGGTTCGGTAGCTTTCTGCATAACCGTGCGCACTCGATCCACAGACACTCAGATGGATAATCACGTTCGGTATAGAAATCACGAACAAAGCACTTTCGAATTCAGCGATTATCGAGCAAATGGTTAACACGAAGGCGTAACTCGCTAGGCTGGCGATTAATTGGAAGAATTTGCATGCACCCGGCGCACGGTACATCCGCGGATAATTTCCCAGGAGCCAGAGATACGCGCGCGGCGTTCTGGCATTTGAATCGCGTTGCTCGTTCGGCCGATGTATCTACCCGCCAATGAGTCGCTTACATAACTTATGATGCACTCCCAGGTTCACAATGAGGCTCCCTTTTGGCGATACAACTTTCCTTTCGATAGCTTAGTTCGCACGGCGACGCGTGCTTGTATCGCTGGCTGTTGGCGCGCTTTTCACCCCTGGCATCGCAGTCGCTAGTTATAACGTAAGAGCAACGATAGGCCCTTGCTCGATCCTTCGACGAACGATCCATTTGCGACTCGATCGATCATGTTCAAGGGGATAAGAAAGGAAGCAATAAGAAGCTCCAGTCATATACCGATACTTTCTTACGCTCGTCGTGGGATTTCCTTGGAGCGTAACTCGCTCTCGTGACCTTCGCCGTGGTCCATTGTCATTAATTATGCAACAGAGTTCGCGTGACATCAGCACCGATTCAGCGGGGATTCCTGTTAATTTTCCTCAAGAATTTCCATGAAGAATATTCCCATCGGCGGGCTCCGTCGCGTCCTTCTCGTATCGCGCAATTTTTCCTCCGTTTATACCTTTGTCTCGCGACCGTCGGGCATCATAGTTTCATGACTCACTGACGACCGGTTTCAGCCACTTCCTCGGGAAGAGAAACGAATCTTTGGGACTGGATGCATAACGCGCCCATTTCCCGCGATCTCGCAGGTTTCGAAATTAATTTCGAAAGACCGCTGAGGTCGACCGCCTTGCACTCTCCCAGTCCCCTTCGGCTGCTCTTTAAAATCCTAGCATTTCTTTCTCGTTCATTGGTATCACGGAGCAAGGATACCGCGGCTATGTTCTCCATGCAGCGCATCGATGACTCATCGATCCAGTAAATCCGTAGTTACCTCGTGGAAATAAGTGGTTATTCTCATAGGTTTAGCGTCATGAAAGTTAATCAGCTCCGATTAGAATAGAAATAAAAATGCGAAAGACGTCACAGATGTGCTGCCGAAGACGGGGGGAGGGGGGGATTCTAACAAACATAGCCTCGATCGTAGGATTCCTTCTTTTAACGCCTTTGCTTGGAAATAAAAGCACTGTATCTCCTCGAGAGGGGTTGGAATCGAAATCACGCGACATTTCCAGCTGGTGTGGTAGATAAATATCTGAGAAATGGATGTCTTCTATTATTAAGTAGAGTATGACCCGCACCGTTACGTTTTACATACAAGTAGAATCTTCGGCGAGGGAAGTTGACGCGTATTCAAGTCAGTCGAAAAAAAAACAGGGGGAATTTCGGTCGCGCGCGATGTTTTATTCATTCACGGCGGGGACACGTGCGTGCTAAGAGCCAGAATGCACTCGATACATTTAGAATGATATCGTACGAGGGGATGTTGGTGGCTCGATATCAATGACCAAATGTTCCGGAGAGTTAGTGCCTCGATTATACGTGGACGCGCTACCTGGACGGACGATATCTCGTTTCTTGTGGGCATATAGTGCAGGGATCGAGTAGCTCGCGTGTGTTCTTCCGCGCTGGGTCAACGACCCGGCTTGGCTAGCTAGGAATTTGGTGCAGGTGAGGCCCAATGAGGAACGCCTCTCTCTGTCGGCGGGACCTGCAGGGGGATCATGTCTGCTTGTTTGCTTGTCTTGCTGTATGCTCTTGCAGGCCAACGACCCGTCACACGCCATCGTGGCGGACCTTCTAGTCAAATAGTCGCCGCTTCTTCGCTTTTCACCGCCGCCTATAGAGCGTACGACTTTTCACTCGTCAAGTGATTCAATTTTCCTTCCGACGGACGTAGTTTCAATGATAGGTACTTCGTTCTTGGTGTTTCGTGGTTTATTTCAGAGAACAAAGGATACCTAAGTGCGATTGAGGACTGTGTTGCAAGAGGGGTGCAGCTCTAGCTTTACTAACTTGGAGTAAATTAGAAAAAACTGTTTATGAAATTATTGCTTCGACTTGAGATTAAAAAGAGAATAGTAATTGAAAAATATATATTTTCACGCAATAAGAAGTACGTAGTTATTGAGTTGATAAGTATTTATTTTTAGGCCTGGCGAATCAATATTTTATTAGTATCAATATTAATATTTCTATTTTTATTTATCCCTAATAAATCATTTATTTGTTATCGGATTTGCATCAAACGGGTACCAAATGATGTGCAATTTTTTTATTACATATATTACACGACGTAACTCAAAAATTGCAAAAAAATGGTGCTGCACCTCTCTTGTCGCAAGGTGCTTTTCACTTCCTTCACCTTTGATCCACCTTCCTAAGCAAATTATTGACGGATGTTACTAGAAGAGACTTTTTCATAAGTCCCATGCTTGCAAGCCCTCGACTCAGGTAAACGTTTCATTTGAGTTCACGGCTCCAACACGTCTCCCCCGGTGAGCAGGTTAATTCCGTACGAAAGTGGACGGTGCCCCGCGTCGGAACGCCTCCTGGAAACAGGACACCACGAGGAATCTTGACGTACCCTTTCCCGTAAATCCTTTGTTTGAGCGGTCGTCAAACACAGAGGTCGGAACGGAGGTCCGTCGGGAGCGTGTGGAAGGTCGACGGCCCGATGCCGCTTCCAGCCGCGCATCGAAATTGTCTTCTAAAAAGGGGCCGGCCCTTTTCTGCCGCGTTTCCTGGAAAATAGTAAACGCGCTCGCCTCGTTCGAGCAGAATAACAGGGCGCGGAGTGGTCCCACCTCTAATCAAAGGTAGAAACTCCGGGCTGGTTTTCACGACTCTGGGCCACGGGCCAACACGCGCGAGCACGTAAATAAACGTGGCCCCTGTATTGGTGTGCGTTCGTGCGCGCACTGCACGCGCGCGGCGATTTTTCGCGCGTGCAAAAGGAGCGCAGGTATACCTAGGCGTCGAGGAATCCACTCGCTCGCTGCCCCGCGACGAGATATTCTCGGTTCGGATCGCCGGGGAGAAGAGGACGCTCGCGATTTCTTTCGCTAACTCGAGCGAGCGGCGCGCAAAAGCTGACGTTTCTGCCCGCCCGAGTCACGTTTTCGTACATGTGCGCTCGCTCGACGGCGTACACACACGGCAGAGCCGCGAGCACGGTTTACGCGGAACATGCTCTCCGCTCGAACTTGGCTGCCATTCGTCGTTGGCCGAGTGTATACGCGCTTACGCACGCCTCGCTTGTCCACATATTTTTCCGCGTGCCTCTGGTCCGTTTCTTTTCCGACTCGTTAGCGGTCCGTTGACTACGCGAGCCTCGTGCTCCGCGACAATATACGACTGTCGCTAGCCGTGTAGCAATTAGCGGTAGACTTCAAGCCGCCTTGAATCATATTACTCGAATTTCGAGGATACTAAAAGTCTAGACGAGTCTTTTGATTCCCGAAGGGTACGCACGGCTGCGATGCTGGAATTAGAGTTGCGGAATCGCGAAGTGTTCGATGATCGATCGTAGGACACTGGAAGAATTTGATAAATGAGGCGCCACTGTGGAAACGAGAATCGATGACGATCAATCGACGCAGTATCTCGCAGTACCCGTGGAATTACTCCCGACGGTCAATTAAAAGTCGATTAAACGGACGACGCGTGTTCTTCTCGCGGAGATCCTGTTTCGCGGCGGCGTTTCTCGGCGCGAGTTATTCTTGCTCAGTTTCCCGACCTACGATAACGGCCGCGAGCATCCACTGCAGAAACAAGGAAACAAAGCTTGACTGCAGGTTGATGGTGGGTCTCCGGTTTTCCCTCGGCTAAATATAGCGAAAGTGGGGGCAAAACCAGGACGATAAGGATAAAAGCTCGTAACTTTGACATTATTATATGTAAAAAAGAAATTTAAATTAGGATTCATTAGAATATACTCTTTATTAAATAATAGTATATATACATTTCTTTTAATACAATAGCAAATACAAAAAAATAGGATTTAAAATATGGTTCGTTTTTACGGTTTTACCCCATGGCCTGGGTAAAATCGTGTATCATACTAAAAACTGGCCCTCCCACCTATAAAAACGGAATTCGTCCAATTCTTCAGTCCCCCAACCAGTACAGCCTTCGTGAGCCCATTTACTACACTGCACCCAACCTTCATTGAATTTGAATGAACCATAGAATTCTTGGACATAAATGCAAATATCTTCACCGTCTTCATCACCATTGTTATCGTTATCCTTCCGTATTTTGTTGAATTTTGTGTTTTTTTTTCTCTTTAGTTGTAGTTCTTTATTGAGATTGAGTTTAATGTTGATAACTTCCTCTTTTTCGTTTCCTTGTTATACACATTTTGTCCAAGCATACAATTTTGTAAATATTACAAATTATCAACAATACCAGGGCGAAGTACAAACAAACTGTCTTAGTTATTCACACTTCAATATGCAACAATTAACATAATTCACACAAAAAAGTACTTACCTGAACATTGTCAAAAGTGTTAAAGTTTCTTAACTATCGAAAATTAGCTCAGAGCCTTAAAAAACACACAAGTCGGTGTAACTTTAGTAAGCACGCTTGTAACACGATTATCTTATGTTGACGAAGTAATGCATATCCCAACGATATGTCGCTGCAACGACGTGGGAAAATTTAAGACCGTTTTAAAAATAATAGCACGTCTCGGTTTTACCCAGGTACCCGGGTTTTGTCCTAATTTTCCTCGTTTGGTCTCATGGACTGTGTACTCGTGCGCCACCCGAGCTTACTACGTGTCGGGACACGTGCTTCCGGGTTATTATTAAAAGTTACCGGAGGGAAAAGGAGATTTTTAACGTTCGTGAAAAATCTGCTCCAAGTCTCCCTGCGATTCATAATTCATTGGATTCTATGAAACGATATGCATAGAATTTTCGCGAAAACACGAGCGCGGCGCGTGACGCAACTCCGCCGAGAGAGCATCGAACTACCGGCGATACAAGAGGAAACGAGGCGCGAGGAACGAGGCATTGTTTCAGCCGTAGGACGTAACCGTAAGCCCGTAGGTCAGTAACGTCGATTGCGAAAATCCGTTTGCTCGCCCAGCTGCCTCGCCGGCTAACTGACTGACTGACTAACTGGCTGGCTGATTAGCCGTGGCTGACTGGCCTGTCTGTTTGGCGTAGGCCGTGCATACGGCGGCTCGAGCCAAGGCAAGGTCAGGGTTTCGCGAAACAGCTGTTAGGCCTAACCCAACCCACATGCGCGAGCGCGAAATGTTACGTGCACCCGGCTGGCAAATATCTGCCTCGTTCACCGCCCTCCACGGTCCTTCGTGTCCGCCGGCCAATGTTGCGCCTCGCTCAGCGTCGCCCGACGGATCGCGGGCAGAGCATCGCTCGCGAAATCCTTTCGCTGGAACGAGTCGAGAGCGAAACCGCCGTCCCTCGGCTCCCCGTCGTCATCTTCACTTTCGTTTTTACCCCGACAACGCGGGCCTGGACTTTGATCCGGCTGTCCGGGGCCCGGCGTACCCGTCCAACTTTCGTCGCGAAGATTCAAGCCCGGTGGAAAGTCGTCGATCGATCGAAAGCATCGCGACGGAAGATCGTCCCCGCATAGGTCACGCGCGATCTCTCCTCCTACAAGATCGCGACACACGGCGGCCTTGGTGACTCGGGGGGAGAAAAAGCACGGTTGATCGTGACCTTTGGCGCCAGCCGCTACCGTTCGAACGCGAGCGCACGCGTGCACGCGTTAGCACGCCTGCGTTGCGCGTGTTCACGAGCACGCTCGGCTCCCGTTGCGTGTCCGCCGAGCGAATTCGATTGCGTAAGCGTTACGTGGCGGTAGCGCGTCGCCGCGCGGAGACAGCGAGGCTTTCTTCGTAGGGGGGAGCGAGCTAGCGAGCATCCCCCTCGTCCTTATACCTCCTGTACGCACGGTGGATGATCGAACCGGGGACCAAGAACGTCCCGCTGACACCGATCACTCGGATGAATTCCAATGGTGTCACGTAGAAACGAGACATCTGCTATCGATCTATCAGCTTGGAATTGCAAATGCCGCTTCCGACGCTCGGCGGGCGAAGATTCGTTCTTTTATGAACGACGGGCCTGAGAGGTACGAGAAACGTCCTCGGCGGCTCGGTTGGCCTACGTGCACTTTGGCTTTCGGGGGAATTTACACAGGTGGAGGCGACGCGTAGATGTCGAGCGCTTTCAGCGGGAAATGCTGATTTTCAGCCGTGTCTCTGAGGAATGGAAATTCAATGGCCACCGAAAATACTGTACCTCTGGGGACTGAATGGGATGCACGGGCAACTCGAGAATCAGATGTCTGTGTGGCGGCCAGATGGTGAACAGCCAGACAGAAATATCTGTACAGCTCTCGCGAAAGTGTCTCCGTGCGAATGCGTCGCGATGTTGTCCGGTGTTATCACGTGATTCTCGCGCTATCGCCGACGCATCGGGCCGGCTCGGAATTGCAAATAACACCTTGAGCAGCATCGCTCGAATGCTCGGTGCTCCGTGGTCAAAGTGCCTTCGAACGGCCGGCGGGGACATTTTAAAAACGGGGGTCGTTCGTAAGGACGTCGGATGATCGACACCTTTTCCCCGCATTTTCTTCCCTCCTCCCCTCGCGCCTGTGCTCTCTGCAGCGCGTACGGATTATTCGATTCCCTGCCCTGCTCCTCTCGGTACCTGCTTCGCCGCAGAGCAACTCGACTGTGCCTCTACCGGCCACCTTCTCGGGGTCTCGGCTTTTCCGGCCGCGGAGTCCGAGCTGGCTGCTAACGGGGACGCGTAAAGGCGTAGCTATCGCTGAAATCGTTCGAACGGTGTTTGTCATCGGTGGAAAGGGAAAAATGCGTAGGAAATCGAGGCGTGGTACGCACAATCGTGCGGTAAATTCTCACGCCGAATGACCGACCGACTCTTACCGTGCACATGTATCAGATAGGTACGTGCGAAGGAGCACGATGTGGGCGGCGTTAGGTGTGCGCAACGGGGGCGGGAAGAAGGTCTCCCGCGTTAGATCGTGCCTCGAAAGTAAAATCGAACGGTTTTCAGCCCCTGAGCACAGCTGCCTCGCTAGAATCGAAGCTTCCTCGTTGATCCTGGAATACTTGACGAGTACCGTGGTCGATAATCCACTTGTCATCGCTAGAAAGCAGGCAGAGGAGCTGCTATATTTCTCCTTAGCGTGGAGGAACCTACAGTGCTACCGTCGCTGTTGCAACATCGGGTAGAGGTTCGGTACCGTTCAGTTTATTTACTCGCGAAAAGGAGTTATAATCAGGAGAATATCAATGGTAACGTGAATATGTACTCGTATAGATTCCTCTCTAAGTCCACGTTTCAGCAGACCTTTGTCGATGGAGATGTTTTGCACCATGACTCGGCTAATCACTCCCATACTAACGTTAGTCTGTTTACTTTATCGTTGCTTTTTCGTCTACCCAGAAAAATGGTAGTAAAGACAGCGCGACCACCGAGATTGCGACATCGGCTAGCGGTCCAGCCGCGTCCAAACTAGCTGGAACAGAGAGAAAGGAGTTTGTTCCCCGCCTAACTGATCTCAAGCATCGGCATCGTGATACAGACTTTGCCTTCTGCCGTTACAAAACACTTCTGTCTCTCCAGCCCCTAAAAATTTCGGGGTATAACTCCGCAGTCAATTCCCCGAAAACGCAAATTCGTCAACTATCCCAGAACAGAAGATGATCGCAGAAACATCCCAACTCTGAAGATTTGCCTCATCTAGTTATCAAATATACTTCCTCCCTTTAGATCTGATCTTCGTACTCCTGGACGTGCAGATTCCAAAGCGATATCGCGCTGAAAAGAGTCAAAGTTGCGCGTGTTCACCGGGTGGCCATCGCCCAGTCGAAATAGAAGGGCACAGAGAGGTACGATGGTCTCTAGATCGTGCGTTCCTCGTCGTCGCCGTCGTCGCCGTCGTCGTCTAAGCGGCCGGCCTTGATCCTTGGCGCTGGAGTCGCCCGAAGTCGGCCGAGCTCGCTGCTGCTCGCTACTTTCACTAAGTACTCTATCCTGTCTTGTCTTGTCCTGTCCTATCCCGTCCGCTCGTACGTACCTCGTGCATTATGCTCGCTTAGCCAGACCGAGCTTAGAACGGGTTCTCAACCGCTTCCCTCTTCCTTCTCGCCTTTTCACACAAACCCACCGCTATCTCGCCCGATCTGGCTAGATAACCGGCCCACATTCACCTTTTCATCCTTCCTGTCGTAGGTACTTTCTTTTATATTCTCGGCGTCAAGTTCTCCGCGCCGCTAGCCGCGCAACCTGTTAGCATATAGAAAATTTTATTAGAGCACCGTAGAACACTCGCCTTCGTTCAACGCTCAGCTGGAGGATGTAAAATGCCTTTGATTCTTTCTTGAACGAGCGTGTTGCTTGTTAGCGCCGGTCTTCGAAGGGAACATATTAGAATCTCTGAATGGAATAGGACTGCAAGTAGTAGATATCGGCGGTGTGGCCAGGCGGAGTGAAATAGGTCGCGAGATTCGCCGCGCAGGGGAGTAGGACCGTTGTGGTCAGACGTTCAGCGAAGCCTCGGGCCCGCGCCGGTTCGCGAGCGCACGCCGAGAGGAGGAAACTCGACGGCTCGGAAACGGCGGGATGCTTTACGCGCGTATTCCCAGATAACAGGGAGGGCCGATTAATCGCGTTGGCCAACAAGCTCGTAGATGGTACGGGCGCCCGCAGAGTTGAGCACCGCTTGGTCGTTTCTAGGTTACACGCGCAGCGAGCCGAGTTTCACTTTTTCAGCGCTCGACGCCACGCTCCGCGATCATCGGGAGGTTGATCGGCTCGTCTAGCGTCGAGGCTCGTCTCGGCGTACGCACACGCGAGGATAACCCGCTCCCTAGGAATGTATCCCGCCGGTACGGGGAACCGTTTCGAGATTTTCGGCTCCTCCTCGTCGATACCTTACAATTATCCTCTTGCTGGCATCGTATTAACTTGCGAGTCGATCCACAAAGAATCCTTCTCGAGCCTCGAATTTCGATTACCCACTTGCCACCGCCTCTTAACTGTTTTTTGGTACGCGCTCTTAATTTGGGTTGCTCGCTTCGGGAGAACTTGGAAGGTGGATCGCCGTTAGAGCCACGTAGCCGCAGCGATCGCTGCTACCTCGGATTTGAAGTCGACTCTACGTTTTGGACGGCGACTTCCACTTCCTTCGATCGAACGATTTGCATGGTCGTAATGTCAAACGCTTGTCCTTTCTCTCTGCTCCCTCTCCCTCCCCCTCCCCACACACACCGTCGCTCTTTTCTCTCCTTCCTTGTTCCCCTGCGACGTGACTTTTGGATTCCCCGTGGATGTCCACTAAACGCACGCATACATAGCGAATGTTCGGTGAAACTCACCCGGGGCGACACGAGCTCGGAATACGGGAAGAGGTGGGACTTTCGTTTTTGAAAGAGTTCGCGTCGCGGCGAACGCTCGGCCTCGAACGCCCCGCTCTTTTAAATGCCCCGGCGCTGCTTAATTTCTTCGCCTCGGACACGGTTAAATCCAATTACGATCCTGTCGCCGCGATGGTACAGCGCCGACAATTAGCGAGTATCGAAGGATAGGCGGCTGTTGGCGACACGACGATTCTTATTCCGTGGACGGCTCCATGTCCACGCGAAAATTTATAATCCCGTGTACGGCCCAGGATCTTGCTCGTAAATTATTAGTGTAATGCATGCCCGGTTATGTAACCACGTATAGGTGTAGCTTTCAACGTGACTCGTGTTTCGTGGGACCGTAAGTAGGCTCCCAGTGTTCGATCCTGATCTCTTACGAGCATCCGAACAGTTTCTAGATTCGAATACGAATCTCCGACCACTTCCCCGCCAGAAAATCATACTCCGAATCCTCCCAATTTTCTTACAGCCAGTCATACTCATTAATACTGGTACAATTTCTTTGAGAAATCTATTCCACGACGAAACTAGTCTTCTCCATTATCCTACACTTGAACAAACCACGACAAGTTTCCTCATCGAACCCCAGGCTCGTGCACAGTCAACACGAAACCCCTCCTAAGTGAACATCGCGCGGCAATTCTATTCGAGAGTTCCGCCGCGTCGTTACATTCAGACCACCTGTTGCTCGCGCCCAAGAATCCCGCGGAAACGATCGCGAGTCACGCGGTGGTTCCGTTCTCGAGCCCTTTCCCCATTCAGATCAGCCGACACGTGTGCGTCCGCCCGTGTGAGAGTTCCCTTGCCCGCGATCCGCTGTCCACGACATCCGTGGCCCCCGAAACTTTGAACTTTCTCCGGGTAGGACGCGACTCCTCTACGTGGTCGTGCGATGGCCAGCGAGGGGCCACGTGGTACCCACTCACGCCAGCCACCGAAAATAACCGCAACGGAAGCCGGCCAACGAGAAGGAAAGTGAAACTCCGTAGCTCGAGGCGGCCGCGTCCAACGAGCCGCTAATTGCGCTCGGCTCATTACCTATGATCCAGCCCGCGAACGATCTATATTTAGATCCCTCGTTCCCCCGAAAACGCTGCCAGATCGGTGGCTTCGATCTATCGGCTGCGACTCGGGCCTGGCTCACCGCTGGAGCATGGGAATAATCGGCCGCGTGTTTCTCATCCGCGCGTATATCCCGGCACCGCCGTGACGGAAGCGAATCTTCTCTCTGATGTAACGCCTCGGGAGACCCACTGACACGCATTCGCCGAGAGATTTCTTCTCCGCCGATCCGAGAGAGACACGGACTTTCGATTTCAGCTCCCTACACCCGGGAATTCCGCTTCTACGGCTCGCTGGAACGCCTCGGAAACGAGGCGTCCTGCCTCGATACCTTCGAGCGATGATTCCGCGCTATTTTTCGGCGGCTTGACGATGCTCAAGATACGGAGCACTGTTTGAGTAAAGAGTTAACGAGTCTGTCGAGAAACTCGAGGATACAAGAATTCCTCGATCCCCGCTTCGGGGGACTGAAAGTTTCCTCCCTAAATTGCCTCTCGCAATTACGAACTTTGTATCTCTATTTTCTCTTCAACCTTTGAATCTAGCGCGTCGAGTTAAATCCCGCGCTCGGGCGCAACCCTCCTTGGTGCATAAGCTCTAAGCATCGCTCGCCTCCGTTCATCCGTGTCGCCGACTCGATCCCCTCGAGCGAGCGATTTAAATACCGAAACGCTCCCGCCAGCAGATCGTCGTCTGGGATGTTATGCCCGCGCGGAGTGCATCATCGACCACGTAACCGCGGTTACGATCGGCTGGACACGCCGCTGTTGTCACTTTCCCCGGTGTGACGCTTCCCGGAGCGCGCGTCGCCAAAGTGTGTCACCAGGTCTCTACACGAGAGTGCGAATAAAACGCGATCTCCGTCGTCTGCTCGCCAGAGCCCGCGTCTTCTCTCGGCGTGCTCCGGTCGCGATGCTGCGCCGATTGCGTAACAGCCATCTACGAGCCGCGACCGCTGCATCCGCGACGCACACAGGCAGCAGAGGATTTCGGGTAAGTGGGTCGTCGTGGGAGCGTGTGCTCGTTAAGCCGCGGAAAGGTACTCGGATGCTGGTCGATTTTTCACCGGCACCCTGCTCCACGATCCGCGCCACGAGGATACCGATCCTCCGGCTCTTTGCGCAACGTCACGCTTCGACGTGCAACGGATTCTCTTAGCGCGAATGAAAAACGTGATTGGAGCGGAATTTTTCGAGTGGCGGCGTGCTCTCGCGGTAGGTTTCTTTGGTTTTGCTGGCTGCGGTAGCTGGGTATCGGCAAAGCCCGTCGCGGAGGACTCGGTCGTACGATGGACGCCTGCCTACGTGGCGGGCGAGCACCACGACTCGCTGCACACGAGATCTTTGGCAATAACATTTATTTCAGTGATCCCGCGAGCCTCTCGCGAAACGAATTAGCGGAGTGAAGTAACGGCTGTGTAGCCGCGTGGAAAGGAACGACCGTCGATCCCCCGTCGGTTTCCAGAGAAAAACTGTGGACGTGCGCTGACGCACATCGAGCGTTTCAGACAAAGACGAGATCTCAAGTTGACTTTCCATCGTCGCTATGTATTAGGAATCTTCATTCGTTGGAACGTCGCCCGACAGAGTTCTAGCGATTCTGCATCGCGATCTTTGTTCCGTAGACTCTACAGTTTGCTACTTCCTGGGCTCGGTGGCCCTTAGTATTCAAGCTAAGAAAGCCACGGGTAGCAGCTAGCTGTTATACAACGCGGCAGGGAAGAATGGCGCGAAGTTTGAGCGGGGAATGAGTGATTTCCCAGGTGTAAGCCCTCCTTGCACGTGTCAACCACTCTCGGTTGAACTCGAGATCCCCGGTGTTTGAGAAGCGAGGCGAAACCAAAGTGTCTGCTCTCTGCGGTGAAGGCAATCACTGTGACTGGCTTGGCAGCGTTCACGATCCGTGACGCTCCGTGACTCGGGATCTAGGCCGATTGTATAATGCCGCGAACGTTTCACTAAAATCGTTAAATAACAGCCTACTTTAGTCGGATCGCTCGGCTCTCTGCTGGCTTGCCTTGCCTCGGCCTGCCTTCCCTAGCCTAGTCCAGGTCTCTTGTTTTCTCTTTCTCTCTCCACGGTAGGTACAGCGAAGTACGCTCGGCCGCTTAGTCATCGTCCATCGGCCAGCTCTCTCGTCCTCTCTTCGCCGCCGCCGTCGAATAAATCGATTTTCGCTGCCGGTATGCGCGGCCCGTCACGTTCGAGGCGGGCCGTGCCGGGTTTCGCGTGTCCACGCTCTCCCGGCGACGATTTTTAACGGGCCTGGCGGGAGCCACTGGTGGGGGACACTGCCCGAGGAACCTCGTGGACGAGTTAACGTTTCCTCGCGAGAACGGCGATGCAGATGAACCGGCTGGTTTATTCATGCACATAATTTTGGGTCTAAAAAGAGCCCGGCGGCCTTCCGAGAATAGCGCTACCGAAAAAATGCTAAAGCGCATCGTCGAGATTATATAATATTTGGAATTCGTGCGCGAGCGGGAGACTCGAGGGTGATCACACTTGCGCGAGAAATATGTACGCGGCGAGGGTACGATTGGCCGTACGAGTGTCTTATACCCTGTGCACTGGTTCGATACGGGTAAATTGGATCGATACTTAGGATGCAATTAAGACCGACTTCCTCCGTGGTTTCTTGGAATATCGGTTTAAAAATAATTGCACGTCTAGCGAAACGCGAGGTGTCGGTTGCGAAAGGATCCTCTCGATCGCGTCCTCGCGATCCAGAGAATAGAAAAGACCGTCCTCGCGGCGGAGGAAGGACAGGGTGCGGTGGGGTAGAATCCAGCGGCTTGGGTATTGAGCAATTCCGCAATTACGTTTATTACCGATCCGCGTAACCGCGCACGTACGTACCGTCCCTTTCCATCCCGCGATCCTGGTCGATATTCACCGGTTAATTATGCCGGGGTCCGGTCAATTAAACATTATCCCTGCCCCGGCGGCCGGCAATTACCCGCGTACGCCGGCGTATAACTGTCGCTGGCGTGGCTCGTAAACGGCGCGGCGTGATTCGAGATCGTGCCGCGCGATAGTCGAAACGGGAGAGGATCATTTCCATCGGCGTATCGCCGTCGTCCTTGCGCGAAGGATACGAGAGAGCTGGATCCGTAACAAAACGATGAATTATTCCGCGGGCGAATGGCACGAGTTATGAGCCTCTTTCGAAACCAGTTCCCGCGGATGAAAAATTCTAATCGGAACGGGAGAAAAATTCTCGCCGAACGGATTATCGGGCCGGCGAGCTGTATGGTAATCCAAGGGAACGATTTAACGATAACGCGCCAATGACGTGGCAGAAATAATGAGACTGACCAGTAGCCGATGACTACCGACCACCTGCTCCGACGCAAGTGCACGCGTGCCTTCGGCGTACGTGTCATCGTCTGGAGGAAGTGACGAGTCCAAGGAGGATACGGTGGCTCCTTAGGAACTCGCCGCGCGAGCGAAGCATTCCCTCGATTCGTAATCTCGCGGGTCAATCAAATCCATCGAACGCCCACGCGGCCTAATCGCAGCTGACCACGGAACACTGAGAATCGGCGAGAGGAGATCCAGAATGGATGGAGGATATGACGAGTGCGCTCAATTATATTCCGTAGACCGCATCCTGCCGCGGAGGTTCTTCCTTTTCTGAATTGCAAAGGAATCATCCATACCGATGTATATGTACACTACCCGTATGTTAGTTGGATCCTTCGAGAAAAGACGGTAACCGCGTTCATTGAGTCACGCTTCCGCTCGAAAAATGTTTAGATCCATTCTGCATGAGGCGATAAGAGTGTCCTATGGTTCTCCCTGTTGAACGACGCAGCGGCGAGTTTTTTCTGCGTGTCTTCTTCCTCTAGCGCGATACAGGGGCGAGTCGTGCATACAGACCGCTCTAAGTTTTTTGTTGTATCTTGGAGTAGAGTCGATAAAAATCAGAAGTTTATATAGGTGTTTGTAGTGTAGGTGGAACTTAGTAAGAGGAGGGAAATTATTTCTGTGAAATTTAATGATAAGAATTGATAATTCGCAAAAGAAAAAGAGTTGCAGTTTCTGGGAAACGAAAAATTGTCGTCCAGTAACGATTAACTATTAAATTAGTAGATTTTTAGGTCTAAATGAGTAACAATGTTAATAAATGGACATTTAATTAGTACAATACAAGATTTTTTTTCATATTTTAGTTGTACAAACTCGCAAGTAAAATAATTAATATTATCCTGATCTTTGATAATATTATCAAATGATTCCTTGCAAACAGAGACGGGCAAAATTTTTATTTAAATAAAATTTCGAGTAACTAATAAAAAAAAAATAACTTTATTCGTCGAATAATATAAGTTAAAGTAACTTTTATTTGATCCTTATTTTTGCATAATGTTTTATTTAGTTAATGCCCAATTCTGCTTGCAAATAACACACTGGGTAACTTTTTCATTAAATCCTAGCTTCCTGTTTGTTAGGGTATCATACCTATCCTTATTTACTTTATTTATCTGTGGGAAAAATTAGAAAGAAGGATAAATGAACATTTTCATTGATTAATTCAAATAAAGTGGTCGAAGAAGCGAGAACTAGCTTCGATCGGTACTGCACGACTCTCCCCTATTCTCGCACTTCGGTTGCAAGCTAAGCTTCCCATTCAGAAATTGGCGCGTCCCGTGTAAAGTTCACCTGGATACCGCGGTTGCGTAATTCCCGGCCAAGCTATCGCCCGGATTCTCGCTCTTCACAGATCGGGGTCGAACAGGGTTAAACGTGATGGGCATCGAGTCCCAGCGGAGCAGCCTGTCGTTACTTCCGGCAACTTGGGCAAAAGGCACGGCTGAAAAAAGAGGGAAAAAAAGCGACGGGGCCCCTTGCGCAAGAAGCCTCTCGACTGCGGTTAGCCTTACGGCCGTAGAGAGGCCGCGGTCTCTTCTAAGCTTCCAAGCGGCTGCACGCTCCGTTCGAGGCGCGAGGTTCGAAAGTAAGTGCCCCATCGAGACAATGCCTCGTGAAAATGGGGCAGAGTAATTAAGCCGTTATATAACCGGTTGAAACCGAGTTCATAGGCCGCGGCGTCTCGACACCGGCACCGTTTACTGCCACGATGCAGCTTAGCTAAACCAGGGTGTGTTTCTTGCACCACCCTCTCACCCCTGGCTGCATAAAACACCACTGGTAACTCTGGGCCCTGCAATTTTATTTCAGGGAACCAACCTCTTCCACGCTTTCGTTACTTTTCATGCCGAATGTAATCGATCGGATTCAATTGGACGACCAATTCAGACTCGTCCTTCGGGTGAAACACGAACGACCTTTACCATCGCGTACACACGGTTCGCTTGTAATTGTTACGGCACCACTATGGCAACCGGTTCCACGGTTACCGATGGAACGGTTATGCTAAGCGCGGCTCGGTCGCAGCATCGAAAAATACATTCTCTGGTCTACCGGAGATAAGGATCGTATCGATAGATAATAAGTAGCGAGACACTGTCGTTCGCGGATCATTCCGCAGCCTTATCCAGGATTTTCCGTCACCGCGACAAAACATTCCGCAGCAGTTAGTAATCCCGTGTCACGCTACTGCCGCGTTCACGTGTGGATCCTAGATCCTGGATGCCCGGGGTCCTGGATCGTCCAGGGTGTCGCGGTGACCGTTCTTCGGCGGAGCAAACGCCTCCATTCAGCCCGATCATAATGCATATCTAATCGCCTGATCGCCCTTTCCCTTTTTCTTACGTTCTCGCGACAAAACAGCGAATTCCTTTCGCTGCCGAGAGGCCCCGGCGGTAGCTCTGCGTGCGCCTATCTCGATGGCCGATCGTGCTGGCGGAGACCGGCCGAGAGGCCTGTTACGCCACTGTCTGTTTACACTGGAAGTCGACTACGCGCGCGACCACGAAACGTTTTTCAGCCTCGAGCAGGAATGCAAAGACGGGTTGCGCGCTCCGCTCGCTGGTCCACTTCGGCTTCGGTTCCGCTGCGTCCTCTTCCATGCGCCACCGAGGATAAGAATTGCCATAGGAAAGTTCACAGTCGCCCCTGGTAGGTGTCCTGTTGCGGATAACACGGGATAATGGACAGTTTAGAGAAAATAACTACTCGAGCACTTACGTGGGCGATGACGACGCGACTCGATTGATATCACGACCCCCGGGAGGATAACACGGAGACGCCGGGGGAAAAACGTTGCTCATTGTTGCGGAGTGATAAACAACAGTGGCCGATAGCGGCGGAGTAGCCTAGTAGCCAAGTATCCACGCTTTGTTTTTGCTTCTCCGTTAATCCGGCGAGAACCTGATTTTCCCGTTCCTCCGAGCGTTCTCCTTTCGTATTTGCCTGTAAAGAACGGGCCCGAGGAGAGGTGAAAAAAAGCGTTCACCTTAGTCGGACCGTATTAGGTGGCGATCGCGTTCCAGGAGCTAACGGAGGATCCCGGGGAGCCGTGTCGCTAGCGGAGATATGGGACGGGAACGACGGGCCGGGGCGAACCTACGATGCTTCGACGGACGAAGCGTTCTGTTTAGGAAGCGGGCAGGATTATCGTCGAAGCGGTGGAACAGGATCGTATCTGGTCGGATGGGTGGCTTCGTAGGTAACGGCGTTGGATGGTGGTTGTTCGCGCGAGTCCGCTGTCGATGTCGGTCCTCTCTCTGTGTGCGCTCGGTGCTTGTGCCACTTTCACTTGGTTACATAACCCGTGTACGCCGGTGCTCGCGCGAGCGCGAACGCGAACTCGAACGCGAGGGGAACTGGGTAAATGGGAGAACCACAATCTGCGCCTGCACCACCGCCGTGACGACCGAGCTCGGGCCTTCGTGTCCGTGTGTCCTAAGCCTGCCTCCTCGTATCTCCTAGCCTGAAAACTAGCTCCTAGCCTGGCAGCCTCGCGAATTCGTAAAAGGTTCGCCGGCACGAGCCGCCGCCGTTTCTTGCACGCTCCTTGACTACGAATCGCTTTATCCGCGCGGCCCTTTTGCCACGCCGGCGATGTTTACGCCCTGGAAACTGATCCCGATGAGCACCTCGAGGCGTGGAATTTAATGGCAGCGGTGCTTGGGTTCTTCTGCGCTCGTCATTAGCGGCTGAAAGATCTTACGAGGAGTTGATACATCGTTCCCTAGCAGCTCCAGCCGAATTCCCTCCGAAAACGTATGCCCCGAGTGATCACTGTTCGTAGGCACGAAATGTCAGCCGGAAATGACGCGCCATTGGTTAAAGGTTAACGTTGCCAACTATCCAGTCGAACACTCGAAAAGATAGCGGAGTCTAGAGGGACGGCGAGAGGACGGGGGAGAGAAGGAGAGAGAGAGAGAGAGAGAGAGAGAGAGAGAGAGACGATGAGGACGTAGGTGTAACAGACC
The DNA here is from genome assembly GCA_963971345.1 of Andrena flavipes. Taxonomy (NCBI): domain Eukaryota; kingdom Metazoa; phylum Arthropoda; class Insecta; order Hymenoptera; family Andrenidae; genus Andrena; species Andrena flavipes. Next base: position 59,114,149 of record OZ020482.1, read on the forward strand.
GCTAACAACAACACACCGCGCCCCTTTCCAACCCCCTCGAGGGGAGAGCGGCCGAGGGAGGTGAGGAGCCGCTAAAGTGGATGCGATGACCCAAATACGAGGCAGTGAAAGTGGCACACTGGTCAGGCACGGCCTGCCGCCACCGTCGTTCACCCACACGCTCGAAGTACGCGTGCACGCGTGTTGGTGCCGTGCCTACGTGACGCGTGTTGCGCGCGGGCCTTACGCGCGCGTTAACGCGCGCTGCGTATCGAAGCGGGCATAGTTGCGCCGCGCCGCGGAGAGTTGGCAGCGGCGGTGATGAGGTGAAGGCAATAGAGGCGCAGCTACCGACTGATTACTAATTGGAAATTATGGAAATTCGCCCGCGTTGCGCGCTCGTTGCCGCGTTAGACCAGCCCAGCGTCGGACGGCGTCGTCGTCGTCGACGTCTTCGTTCTCTGACCCTCCTCCCTCTTCAGCCGGCACGGTTCCTTTACGGTCCCTCTGCGGTTCCCCTACGGCGTCCAATCGCGTCGACGCGGGTTTCTTTTAATTTCCAGCAATTCCTTGTTAGGGCACGCGCGCGCCATCGGGGTTTTATTTCCGTGGCGATGGCTTCACGTTTCGTTCTACCCGTCCACAGCCTCGAGCGGCTTCGCCCCCTCGGCGAAACGTTCTAATTGAAAATACTTGAATGGCATCCCTCGATCGGCCGAAATACCTCTAGGTGTTCGCGTGTAAATTTAGCGTGCCAGCGGCAAAGCGTCGGATTCCTCGCCGACCCACGGGAACCTCGACTTTTCGTCAGATCTCGCCGCGGCTTCCGGGCTCCCGCTGTCCGAAAATCGGACAGATCCTTGGAAACGGTCGGCCACCCTTCCTCCCCCACCCTGGCGCCTCCTCGGCGGGAGTTTTTCTCGCTTCCGTAGCCTCTTTCCCGCGGTTACGAACCTCTCCGGTCGTTCTCCCGTCCCGAGCCACGGCTCCACGATTCCTCCATGATTATTTAAGGATCGACCCAGTAACGCCACGATCGGCGCAACGCTGGCAGGTAATTAGGTAATAAATAACAATTTATCACATTCCCCCCGGGGGCGACTCTGATCGTAAACAGTTGTACGGCTCATTAGCGTCCGAGCGCTGACAGTGTTTGTGAGCTAGATGATATATTCCACGGTTAGATACATAACTATGCTACGGTATATCTTGAGAACTTAACATCCCCTGGTCGGATGATGGAAATCCGTGAAAATGTGTGCGTTCAGTCTCCGGTCGTCGCGTCAGCGAGAGTTCGTTTGCTCGAGACCAACTAGGTCGTTCGTATCGTCGAATAATGTCCGAACCACGACCCACTTTGCTTCCCCGTAGGCCCTCACGAAATCCGCGTTCACTGGCAGCCGGAACTGAAACGCTTTTGTGCCTTCCCGGGACGATCAAGGACGTGAAAGTGAATTATAGTTCGTTCCTTCTTCGACCTGTAGCCTATACACGCCGCAAAGGGCCTGGCTCTGTCACTCCGTTCCTTCGTCGCGTTTTTAGACGCTCGTTCCTCTGCCGCCCGAAGGCGGGATTCCTTGACCCGTTACGGGTCCGACAGCGCTGGTCTCGCGGCTTTCTCGGCCGCGAAGTTCCAACGATGGGAATAATAGCAAAGCGCGCGATGCAACGGTCGGAACGAGGCTTCGGATCAAAGTCGCGACACCTTTGAATCTAGTTCTAGTACGACTATGAATAGACGACGAGGCCTCTTGGCCCAAGCGCGCGAGGCTCGTATCCCAATTAAATGGCCGCGCGATCGCCTTACAATTAACTCTAAAAAAGCACACGTAACGGGAGGGGAGATTAAGCTTTATAGAGGCCACTCGACCAGCCATGAGAACCTGGTCCCTTTCACGCTTTTCGCGAGAAGCTTCATCTTCCGTTTCACGTTCGTCCAGTGAACGCTTAGAGATTCTTTGCTCCAATGTAAATCTACTTTCGTTAAGAATTTTCTTTGATATAGGGTAAACTAGCGAATGACCGAATTGAGATTAATTTCCAATACGAGGAGAGTGTAATTCCTGTTCCCAAATTTTGTCTATGGTAACAATTTCTTGTGAATTTTCTTCAACGATTTCACTTATAATTAACTCTTTTTGCAAAGAAGAATCAACATGTTGGCATATTTGATTTTCAGATTGTGATATATTTAACGATGTGCAAAGTAACGGATTCTGAGAACTATTTTCTTCTGGTAATAAATTTACTGGTTCACTATAATGTTTTTTTTACATTTGGATCACTAATTACCATATGTTCGATGTTCTCATTGTTGTTGAATAAATCATATTCCTCTTGCGTAAGATCATATAAAAAAATTATTATACAATTATTACATTTTTAAGACTATACCTAGAATAATCTCAGAATCAGAACACAGCATACCTAAAACATTCATACTTAATATACCAGCACTGATGGCATGACATTATTCTCTATCACCAATACATTTTGATAAGATTCGCGGATTGCCATTTCAGTATTCAAGGAAAGTTTATCAGAATGGTCCTCCTGACTATCTTTTAAATTGTTATCAATTAGATGTGACGAAGCATCTTTGAATTCTTTCGATATATTAAATAAAATAATTTCTGTTTTTGGCAGTTCATGTACTTCGTAGACTATTTCAAAATCATGTGAAATATTTTGGGGTATCCTAGATTCAATATTCAGCAAAGTAATCATGCTTGCAAGGTGTATCTTCATTTACTCATCTAACGAGTTACTTGGATTCAATAATGTTTTTCAGTGCTATTTCTGGACGCCTCTTCAGAAATAATTTAAACCATTTGTCTCCAGGCATATTATTTTTTAAAACAGTTGGAAGTTTATCTAAGACATTTTTTATTGCATTTTGTACTATAGTAGAATGCATAGGGTATCCAATGCAGGCCTTATCTATTTTCCATCTTTTTATTCCTTTTTTCCTCCAAAGTTAATATTGCCGGTGGGTCCATTCTTCCTATTATCGGTTGATTTTCATCGTGCAATTTGTTTATTAATGTACCTTTAGGTATTTTGTATTTTACTGAAGCTTTATTAGCGCTTAAAATTTTGGTTCTAATTTTGTGAACCGTTTCTCTCAGACTTTCTTCCGTATATTGAAATCTTTTATACTTTCTTTTCGTTTTTCTTATTGGATTACATTTTTTCTGCGTCTTCGCATTTTTCAAGTTCTTGTCCGACTTTTTTTCTTCAAAACAGGTTTCATTTTTTCTACAGGTCTGATATAAATTATAAGTTATTTATAACCTTCAAAACGTGCACAGCAGGCTCGGCAGGCTTTACAGTCATTGACTGGTTGTAATGAGTTTCTAAATTGCCAATATTTGACCAGTCGGTCATTTACTGGAAGAACGGTTCTGTTTTTAATATCAAATAATGACCGACAGAAACTTTAAAATAACGAATACTTATAATTATTTTGACTATACATAAAATTAATTTGAATAATTAATTCTCATTGTCATTTAGTTAATAAATAAAAACTATAAATATTACTAGCACAATGCATAATTTTCGAGATTATGCATTCTTACTAAAAATTTAGTGATTCTTGAATGAGTGGTCACGAGATACATTTTTGAAATACGTTCAATAAGAATTGTACTTATTAATTTTTGCTTAATACGCGTAACTAAAAACATGGGATATTAAAAGTGCAACTACACTACATTTTTTAAATTTATAATTGACATTTCTTTGCTTAATGGTGATTCACTCGTTGGTTTATCCTAGCGACTCTTTGTCAAGTCTTTCGTCTCCTCCTTCTCGACCTTTTCACAAGGGCTGACCTAGCTGATCTTGTAACACTGTATTATACCAGTGAAATCGTCCGCGTTAAGGCACATGTTCTCTGAAATGAAAAGGAGGAACCCGTTTCCGTGACGTTTCACGGGGAGTGACAAGAATTCCACGGAAGCGCACGTAAGCGTGGACGGGTCGTGCATCGTAAGCCGGTCGTCTATTCGGTTATCTTATTTTCTACCGTTATCTTATCGCGGGCCGGATATCTGTCACGAATCAGAGCAAACGGCGGTGCAGACGCGCGAGGAAATGCCGTCTCGCGACGTCACGCGACGATCCAGGCGGAATCGACGCCCCTGCTGGATATCACGGCGGATAGCTGGGATCGGAATCGGTGCCACGGTGATGCACGCGCGCACGTGCATCGCGACGCGTCCGAGTAAATACGTAGGCTCTCCCGAGATGATTGAATTTTTCATTTCGGGGTCGCGTTATCGCGACGGATATCGCGTCAGCTTGATAAAAAGAAGTGGCTGGCGCCAGCGTGGTGCTACATCGCCGGCGAAATACACACGCGGCCCGTGAGTCCCGCGAAACTTACGAGCAAACGACGTCGCCCCGCCGTCAATAAGATGCCTGGCAATGAAAATTATTTTTACGCCGCCGCGAAACCGTGTAATCTCTTGTTGACACGGTCACGGTGCAGCGTCGATAAGACGCCGAGCGCGTATCGCGCGGTTATCGAATTAAATCTGAGAACGTCGGGACGATGCCGTTTCCTCGCGACGGTGGCCCCACTTCTGGTTTCCCTCGGCGCCCTTCTTTCCCGGTTTGCCGGCCTTCCCCGTGCCGCGCACGGCCGTGCGCGAGACCCAAATCGAATTCTATCTCGTGTAACCGGCCGGCATCAAGGGCTAAAAATTTTCTCGACTTCTATTATTAGGGTGGCTGCCCTCAATACCGCCATCTATATTCAGCGGTATACGCACATGCGTGAGTCGGGACGCGTGTACGTGCACGGTCCGCGCTCGCGGCGATGCGATCACACACCTATGTATAGCGAGGGTCTAGGGGCAACGATGCACGCAAGGAGGACCGGTCAGCCTGGCCTAGGCCGCCGAACAGGAGCAGAGGCTGTTCGAACGTTCCTCGAGCTTTCGGCGGTATATTTAGAAAATCGAGCGGAATCAACCCCGACGGAAGTGGACCGTTCTCGCTCCCCTCGTCGCGCCTGCTCTTTCCTCTTTTAGCCTCTCGCGGTCCAAGCGGGGTCTTCCAGTCGCAGGTGATGTCTGTCACGGTGGTCGGAGGAGCTTCGAAGCCCACGTCTTCGAGTGCCCGTTGTCCCACATATCGTCAACAGCTGTGCTCGCTGGCCAAACCAAGGGACTCCGCCTGTACCTTTCGAGCGCATCAGCCGCTTCGACTCCGCGGAGCGCACATACCTCGTGAACGAGGGAACGCGAGATGCCAGGGCTCGTTACCTGAAATCATCGATCACGATCTGTATTCCTAGATGAGGCAAGCGAGCCTGAAACGGCGTGCTCGAGCGTTAATTGTCCGTTCGTAAGGGATCAAAGATCACCGCGGGGGAAACTGGCGATGGAGCGCGAGAGGCCGGGGGATCGGCGGAGACGCGCCGCGCCGGGGAGCACGTTCACCGCGCGGATATCGGGTTGAGAACGGCTCGGCCAGGATAGGGAGCGTATCGAGAGCGGCGTATCGAGACAGGACAGGATGGAATAGGATCGAATCCGCGCGACTTGGGATAGTCGGGGCACGGCGCAGCGGTAGTGGTCCGGTCGGTCCGGCTTTCTCGAGAAGTGCACCTTGGCACACTTACCGGCGCAACCCCACGCCACTCCACTTCACTCCACTCCACCACACTCGACTCGACTTGAGTCGACGTTGACGTCGAGTCGAGTCTACGCCACGCTCCACTCCAACTCCACTCGATTCCGCTCCGTACACGGTTCCGCGCTCGGCCGATCACCGATTCGCCTCCTCTCGCCCGCCCAGCCCTCTTCGATCCTCTTCCTTCTCCCCTTTCCCTTCCTATCCCTGCCTTCTTTTCTCTCTTCCTTTCGATTAGCCCATCGACGAGCCGCGCTCCTCAGTCTTCTCGAGCTTCTTCGCGGGCGAACCGTTTGCCCGATACAAAAGATAATGTCGCCTTAAGTATCGTCCTTACTTAGAATTCAATCAGCCTCGATGGATTACTAAGGAAGAAAATTCATTTCGCGCGACACCTGGCTTCTTTTTTTCAATTTCGTATCGCCTCGCAGTTGGTACAATGCTAGCGTACTTTCGCTTCTATCTATCGTCCCTCGAAGGCGACTCCTCTGCCGCGGACACCTCGACCGACATCAACCACGCACGCGTAATTCACACAAGTACCAATAGCCGAGCGCCTCTTCTCACGGCAATGACTTTCCCTAGGTGTTGCTCGCCCGTTTCATTCTCACGCTTGCCGATCGAATTCGACTCGTACCCCCGCGAACGATCGCCTCGCGATAATGTCAGCGACTCGAGCCGCGCGTCCATGGAGATGAAAACAAGGCTGTCCCAGCAGAACTGACTTTTTCCCCTGACGATTCTTCGGCGTGCACGCGTACGCTCGAGCGAGAGCCAGCGGCCGATCAGCGCCGCACAAATTGACCTCACTCGAGCTCTCGCGCGCGCACAAGCTGCCGCTGGCTCCGAGAATCGCTCGGTTACATAACCGCGGAGGCAGAAGTGCCTCCTTCTTCTCCGCGGGCCTCCTTACTTTTCCTGGCTTCGCTGGTGCGCCTCGCGTCGCCTTAGCTCCATGTCCCTCGTCTTCTCTACAGGAGCACCCACACGGTGGGAGCAACTGTAACTTCCACGGAACACGGATCGACTTTTCCTAATCTACTTCCAGAAAGGTGGTCGACACTTTGCGTATGAATTCTAAATTCGCTGGGATAGCATCACGGCTTCTCATGCAGTCAACGGAACAGGAAATTATTATTATCATTGACGGGAAATCCTTTAGAATACAGAGAAATGAAAAAATAACAAAGGAAGAATAATACGGTCTGAGGAACTTATACAATATGTTATGAATGGCAAATTATTATTATTATTGAACGTCTTTATTGTACAACACAAGCAGAAAGCAACGAAAAGAAAGTAAACAATGACAAAAGCAAAGGCAAAGTTCAGTCAGGCACTGTTTTTCAACTTAACCTAAGACGATAACTTAACCTAGGCTTCAGATAATACAGGACAATTAATAAAAGAAAAAAAATTAACCAGACCGCAAACAGATAAGGAGGGTGAGAGCAGTCGCGTATGATCTCATAAATGACGTAAATCGACTGTGGAATAGATTTCGGAATGTATTGAGAGGCACAGAGAGCAGACCAATGTCGGTGAGACATCGATTTGCCTCACTCATGGCTCTACCGACGGGATCGGCCGTGGAACGGTGGTAAGCCGGTACTTTAAACTCGAAAAAAAATGCTGATAGGCGGTTTATCAGCAAATGGCTGCACTCCTTGCACCTTGCTTTGCGTACAAGTGCAGCAGGCCCATAAAAAAGTCGATAACGATCCCGCTTATATATTAATTCGAATTTAAACGTAAACAGGTCTATTGTTGTCGATGATTCACAGATACTAAGCTACATAAACTCTATCCCTCGCGAATGGTCCCAGCCACTTGTTACCGCGGTATACTATTATCCACACGGATACGCGTAATCCCTACCCAAAGCCTATTTTCCAAAAGGAATGCGTAGCACCATGTGCTCTAAGAACGGAGAACCTTAAGCCTGCCGCAGGAGAATGCGTGGAGAAAGCGAGCTCCGATGATCGTTAACGATATTTTAATTGCCATCCCGACGATACGAGACACGCTTGTCGCAATATTTGCCCGTTAACGGGAGTCTCAAAGTACCGATCTCCGGGACGCGAAATCGTCAGGTTCGAACGGTTGAGCGCTGGCCAGGCGGGATTGTGCCACACGCTTTTATCGTCGCAAAAAGAGCCGCGTGTCTATCCAGCGGAGCTCGATCACGCGCAATAAAGGAAACCAGGGGGAAAGGACGAAAAAAAGAGATAAAGTGCGCGCGATTATTGGTCGTCACGGTCCTCTGTTGCCAAAAGGACACGTCGCCCAGGAGATAGGATAGCCGCTAGGCGATTCAGCCCCAGTGAAAGTGCGAACGTGGTCGCATTCGACGAAATTTTTTTCTACCGAGGGTATATCGCTGGTGAGAAATTTCGGCCGTAACTATTTTCACGTTCCACGGGAGCCAACTGGACTCGGTTTCACCGAGTTTCACCGTCCTCTGTTCCCGCCGCTGGCTTTTCGGCCATTCGTCTTATCATTATGCAACGGATTGAGCAACGGATTAAGTGGATTAGGTAATCCCGTTATCCGTCCGAATCGCGATCGGGCTGATCGTGTACCTGTCCTCGCGAGCCTTTGATTGAACGCGGGATCACCCGGCCAATCGATTCAGCTAGGCATTTGGCAATGGGAGTTTTGTCGAAGTAACAGGAGGATCTTCTACTCGCGAGTTTTCTTAATTCCTATACAGTCGACTGTTGCCGGAAGAATTCTTCGATCAGCTGCACGCTTCCGGAGACTTACAGTCTGGCGGTACTGATTCACTTGCCCATTTCCGCGCGAGGAATAACGTCTTCCGCGGAAGAAACAACTTCGGACAGTCTTTGTTTCCTCTTAGTCACTTATTGTTAGTACAGAGTCAAGCATGCGCGACGGTGTCGATAAGAGAGCGTCGCTATCTCTCTGAGAATCACTGATAATACGTCTACGTTCCACTTAAAAATAGCCGCAGATTACGCGCATCGGAGCCGAACGCTCGAGCTGGCGCGTTTTCCGCGGCACGTTCATTCATGAGAGCGCGCGACACGTGCGCGCGCCGTTTCCACCCGGGGCTACGGTGCGTCGCGGGGATGCTTCGACAAATTCGAACATCCGAGCACGCGATCGCTGCGAAACACGAAATCGCGCGGTAGAGGCTGAATTAGCTGTTTTGGAAATGACGCTTGTTTCGCAACCGAAAATATTCGCCGACGATGGGACCTGATTTACTCCCGACGCCGAGTATCGGTAAACCCAGGATTTTTTGGATTCCAAAAATCAAGGGATTTGTTATAACTAATTCCGAAAATTTCGAGATTTTCTTAAGAATGTGAATGTAAATTACTTTATGAACACCTGAGAAATATAAAAGTAAACGGAATAAATAAACAGTCAGTGTATAATAATAAGGACAGAAATAATGATTTTTTAAAATAATAATAAGTCGCATTTAACAAACTAAACAATATTTATTTTTACAATGATATTCTCACTTTCATCGATTTCGAAATAGCGCGAGTTGCAAATCACAACTTGTCTGAATACATATAAAATCGAAACTCTCCCCTATGTTAAGTTTGATTCTAATCCTTTGCCCCGGTAGTATATCCGTATTTACGTAAAATTGAAATGTAAAAAAAGCTTCAAAATTATTATTTATCTCTTACGTGATGCACACAAAATATAACATCAACGTCGTTTAAAACACAAGAAGGCATGTTTTTCTTGGTTGCTTAGCAACAACTGAGGCGAGGTCGTTTGACAATTTAGCGAATGATGTCGTGGAACGTAAGGAAAAGAAATTGCACGTTTCGGTCATGCCGTTTTATAATAACAATACTGATCATCATTGACCGCGAGTTCCCCATTCTCCCCTAAATCATTTCAATTACTGAAATCTTCTATTACCCAATTCCGAGATAGACTTTAAACAATCCCGGAATCCCGGGATAATAAATAATGACCGGGATCGTATTCCCTACCCAGGACTCTCGCGAATGTTGGCGACAAAGACGACGATCACGAGTTAGATAACGATTTTTCCACGCTCCGCGATGGGAAATTCGCCTTGGACGGATCGCGGTTGGAACGATCGTTGATTATCAACGAGAACCTTTGTTATCGCTTGCGTTTATCGTTCAAACGCGTCCCAACAACAATCACCCGAAAAAGAGTCGGCGTAAGTGTGTCAGAGGTACCTGCTTCCACGAGCGGGGGAGCTCGATAACCGGGAATCGTGTCTCTCGCGAAGCGCTTTATTATCGGTCGCTGTGAAACACCGAATCACCATCGCGACGCGCGTACTATGATGCAATCGCGTGGAGCGCGACGCGATCGCTCGCGCGTTCCTTATTAAACCAATATTTGCGATTAAAAATAGCACGTGCGACTGAAATACGCCGCGGGTCGGGGCGGCTTTCGTCAAATCGGGGCAGAGGAACGATCGCGGCGAGTGCGCCGCAAGGTGCAATCTTCGATGCAGCTTAGGTCGAGTCAAATGCAATTGGCTGCTCGAGGCCACTTTCCTGATTGTGAATCATCGCACGTGAATGTTGGTCAACCTGTGCTTTGAAACTTCGAAACGCGATCCCGTTATACACAATTTCGTTACTGTATACAGGGTGAAGTTCACCTGGCGCACCACGTCACTTGATCGTCCTGATTGTCCCTCGGAGCTTGATGAGCTCTAGTTTCTTAATCACAGAAGAGAAGCACGGAAATGGTTCTTCGAGGGGACAACGCTGTCTTAAAAATTACCTTACCAATTAAAATACAAACAACTTATTGAGAGGGTGCAGCATCGTTTCCTTAGGTTTGCTGTATCTAGGCTAGGCCAAAGGATCCCTCGGTCTCGGTCCCTCGAGTTTAGGAGAGCTGAGGCGGACCTGCTTTTCCTTTTTCAGATTATTAACGGCCATATTAATTACACTCAATTTCTTGAGTTGATTAACTTATATACTCGTTTAGATTTACACGTACTTTTCATCCCCAGCAGTGTATAATACTGTAGTTAACTCATATTGTGCTACCATACACTTATTTATCTTTAAAATAAGCAGGTTTAGAAACTCGGTTCACAGAAACTATGCGAACAGTGGCCCCATCCCCGTTTATCAATAAAAATAAAATAAACTCACGGAACAGTATCGGTTCTGAAAGAAACACCTGACCGCCCGTCCCATTGACGCATTCTTCCGTGGACGGGCGGCCAGACGAGAGAGATTACCAGCGCCGAAAGCGCGGAGCGACGTGTCGTCATTCGGATTCTCCGGAAACGATGAGTCGACGGGTTCCGTAAGCTGTGGAATCGGTTTAGATGCCCATCGGCGAATATTGCGCGCAACTATCGGCGTGCATTGTCGGCGAGTGTCGCTGCACCCCGTCGTCTTTGTCGCGATAAAGATAATCCCGCATCCGCGTTTTCTTGTTGCCCGAGCGACACGCGTATCGAATGTCGTCCATACAAGGAAAGAGCAGCGGAGGGACAGAGATAGCGGGAGTTTGACGACCTCGTTTATGATATCATCGAACGATTGCGATTTCGCTACGGAGCGCTCGTCAGGTAATTAGCGTTGGAAGCGACGGCTGAATTAAAAGCACGATGGAAGATGCACGTGGGCCACGGACGTGGGTCGACGGGGTGCACCCACGCGCCCAGCCACGTCGATTAATTCATCCGAGCTAAATTCCGGCGCTATGTTGCCCGCTAAAACGTTCGTCGTTGCTCGTTCCGCAGAAAGTCAGCGGCAATTACCATTCAGAATTTTCGCCAGCGCATCCTCCAGCGCGTCTGCAGGGAAACGATCTTATCGGCGCATCCGTCTGAAGCGTTTATCGACACGATCGAGTTTATCTTTCCCTGTAGTCGATCTGCGTATCGAGTCTTCCAGTCGGCGCAGGAAACGGTCGGAAGGGCGTTTATCGCGGGAACGGCGACGGGGAAGAACCTTCTCGATCTCGCTCGGTCATCATCGACGAGCCAATGGCCTCCATGCATTTACCTTTCAGCAATTCGATGACTCACTTTCGGCACATGCAGCTTTTTTTCTCTCGCTCTCCCACGTTGATCGAGCTGACGTCGCGGCTCGACGCGGCTTAACCGCGGCTCTTTCGAAACGCAAGGGGTCTCCGTACTTCCGTGTTCAATCGTCCTCGATATCGGATGCAATTGAAATCCCGCTAGCGCAGCGGCTGGATTTTTGACGGCGGGGAGAAGGTCCCTGTCCATGAATCGAACGATACCGCGCCGCCCACGTCTCCTAGGCGAAGTCGGCTAACAATCCATCGTATACACGATCACTTTGATCTGTACCCCACGTGTGTCGGCCCACGAAACAATGGACTCTAGCCGCGTATCTGGTATTCCGATCTATGCCTCGCGAAAGGTCTTCTCCCATTAGCGCGATAATTGCTCGGTCTACATTATCGTCGGTGAACTCGATGGTGATCTCGCTTTGCGTACGCGCACGGCATGCCCGGGAATTAAAGACGCTCGATATGCACGTAGGTTCATTGAGAGGTCAGCAGGAATGAATCGGGGTTTAATGTAAGCCACGTTACTAGTAATCACCATTGAATGGGGACGTTTAGCAAGTACGGGCGATATCCGAGGCTACCTTGCTACGTACGACCGTCTGCGTGGATCTCGTCAAACGCTTCCCCTTTCTAGAAATCCCCAACTAAATGTTTATGCAACCGCGACGCATAAATCAGCGAGCTGGCCACGTGACGCGCACGTTACACGGTTGCGATTGGAAAGAACGGCCCACGACCACCGGTTCATCACCGAGTCCATCCTCGATTCGGTCGGCGTACTTTTCCGCTAGCCGTTGGAACCGAGAAGTAACGTGCAATGGAAGCATTTTTACTCGCGTCATTGATCTCCGGAGTTCGTCGGCATTCAGCCACGATTCTCGGCTCTAGCGCCCGCCGGCTGCTGCTATCACGGCGACGATACACGCTAAATCCAAGACCGTGTCTGCCGCCTCACGATAAACTCTTAATGAACTCCCGTTTATTGTGTATTTTCAGAAATCATCGGGACCACGTGGCTCGGTCTGGCAGAAGTATTAGAAGTGGCTAGCTGCGAGGGTGAGTCCTTCAACCCCTTCTTTCAGTCATTATAATAATTGCTAAAGTGTCTCCTACAAGTTCCACGAAATGGCACTCCTACTTTCTGGTTACCTAGTCCCTTTTTTCGAAACACAGCAAATATGCACATCTGACTATTATGAAAAGAATAACACCAATTTCGTTGCTCACCTCGGGACTCGGAACCTTCGATCTCCCAACGTGGTCACCTGAAATTCTCCAAAAGAAAGATTTCCGCCTCTACGAATAGCTCGCTGGGAGCCTTAAACGCTGCATGCGCACGCCGAGCCCCACCATTGTCGACCACTGGACCAAGTGGCTTTCAATGAAACGGCCGAGCTCCGTCGACGACGATGACGCTCCGCTCCGCCCGCGGGAACCGACTATAAATACGTAGCGTCGTAACGTGACACAGGCGAGGGTCGGTACGCGTCATCTGCTCCCGCGGCCGGCCCGCGTGTCGCGGATGGGAAAAGAATGGAAGAGAGTGGAAGGAAAGAGGAGCGAGCGGGCGCCCGTAACGCGAGCTGCGTGCAAGTGCACAGGCCGCGTAATCCTCTCCAGCCTGCTCTCTCTCTCTCTCTCTTTCTCTCTCTTTCTCTCTCTCTCTCTCTGACGATGCACGACCTTGCCAGCCACGCGCGAATAACGGCCACAGAGCGCGGGTGCGTCCTGTGCATGTGCGAAGTGCGCGCGCCAGCCAGCCGTTCCTTCCTCTCTCGGGGATTCCGGCAAAGGATCACTCCCGCCTGCATAATTAGATCTCGCGACGGCGGCCCTGGCCAAGTTCGTTCAATTTATTCGACCGCCGATCGATCGACCCGCGATTTATACGAATGCACCGGCCGTCCCGTGGCTGCGCCGCCGTTCGGTGAAAGGGTTCCCAGCGATCCCACCATCGATCGGTTTCTGGTGTATTCGAAGGGAGATCGAACGAGCATCTCTGCATTTTTACGCTCTCGCTGGCGAGCCGATTCGCAGGGCGATTCCTCTGTTGGGTCTATCGAAGGAGGGAGCAGAGATTGGATTTTGATCTGTGAACTGGGTCACTGAGATTGGCCGGGAATGGAATTGCTTGTGCGTTTGAAAAACGAGTGGAGTCAGCTTGTTTTGCCTACAGCTCATACCGCATGATGTAATATTATATTTATAGGAGCGTAGGAGCGCAATTATTAGTTATCGCGGGGAGAGCGGATTGTTCTTGTTCGGAAATTAGCGGCAGCTTTTTAAGCGGCCAAGTTTTCACCGCGGAGAGAAGACTTATACGCGCGAATCGGGATCGGCGGAAATACATATTTGCCACCACTGATCGAGACGCCCGAAACGCAAATCGCTAATGCATAAACATGAATCGCGAATGACGGGTGGCACGAGTAATGACGGAACACTTCGATAGACCTAATAAACCGAAGGTCGTATCTGCACGCGCCCGATAAGGTCACAAAAAATGATATAGACCGACGCTCCGAAGGAGATTCTTACCGTTGGGTTATCGATTGTTATCGGCGTTTATCGTTCCGGACGATTCCACGTATCCGTGACTATCGGCCGCGGCTCTCGCGATGATGCTACTCCAAAACGGCCGGCAATAAATGAAGTAAATAATTAACCCGCGATAGTGGTAATCGGGCTTGCGGAGGTGCAAGGTTAACGAGCGATCATCTCCGCGCCGCTTTTACAGCTGTATCGTTATCGGGCCCGAGAGGAACGATTACGATCGTAACGATCGTGCCTCGTTACTTTATTTATACGCTGTTACGTGGTGGGTGACACGACGAATATCTGAAATTCGTAATCACGCGAATTCTCGCACGGCACGTGCGCGCGTTCGCCACGCTTGTAATACGCGATACGCCGCGCGAGGAGGGGAAGCAGGATGGGGTACACGCAGAACCCGGCGGTAATGATCGGCAAACACGTTTATCTGGCCAGCGAAAACAGACTTAGCGTGTAAATATCGCCGGTCGACGCAGACTGTACGCTCGATCCGCTATCTTCGCTAAATCGCGCGGCATTATCGATTCGTCGAAGGCGCTCCGAGGCTCGTTTCCGGATGTCTGCGCGTCTCACCGAGCCCCTTCTTCGCGCCCTCGAACCGAGGAAACTTAGGTATCGCGCATCGTTCGTATCGCCGATGCTTCCGAAGATCCGAGAACCTCGAGTGGAGGCTTCAGGAGAGGATTAAGAGGACCCCTCGATGAAGTATCTGTCGGGCGATCGATGAGAATTTTCACACGCGAATCCTCGCGCGCGTTATCAAATCTGCGGTCCCCGACGATCGAGGACGTTAAGAATGGAATTATTTGTCGGTGGCGAGCGTAAACGCGGGGCGGGGAGCAGAAGTAGTTCGGGTCACGGTGATCGCCACCGCTTCCACGATAAAGAGCACGCGAGTTCTTATCGTTTTTATTTCTCCCCTTGTTATCTCTCTCTCTCTCTCGTTACTTCTTCTACTTACCTATCTGCGTCTCGCTCTCTCTCTCTTGTCTCTACTTTCGGTTAATCGACACCCCAGCCACTAATTTCTACCGAGTTCTGGCTCCAGTATCTAAAATCCATGGGACGGTTACGTGACAGAAGCTATTTCCTCTTTTACACGATTTTCGGTGTCTTATCGGTTCTCGCGTTCCAACGCGGCGGTATTTTTACGTCACGAATATATTGGCCAGAAACTGTAAGCAGTCCACGGATCAAGGAATCCGTACTGGCCGGGAAAGAATCGTTGCTCGACGAAAGCAACGTGCAGCTCGAAAGCGCTGCGTCGAACGGGACGCGACAGGAAAAGCAGTCGAAGAATGCGGTATCGTCGCATATTATCTTCGTGATCTCATTCATTTTCCCCCGGCTGGTATTGGCCTGTCGACCGGAAGAAAGTAATCCAGGTATTCTCACGACTAAGCCGCAGCAATTCCAATTCCTCCGCAGCGAATTCCCTTCGATTTCTAGATCCTATCATAAAACATAACTCTGCTCGAAAATTCGAAGCGTTCACTGTTTCGTTCTCTAATTAATTCGCTCAGGCGTGTCCCGATGGGGCCGAGATATACTCGACGTGTCGTACCTGCTGACACCCCGGTCCTCAGATTTTATTGCTCCCGTCTACAGACTTTCTCGCGATATCTGTGATCGCACCGAGTCCCTTATCAGGCGAGCACACGGGAGGCTTTTGAGGAATGGAACTCGAAGCCTTCCCGTTCGATCTATCCGCGGCGTGCACGACGCCTGCCATGTTCCTCTCCTACGCTTCTTCGTATCTGGCTGACCCACTTCCCTGGGCCCGAGACGAGAAGCACGCGGCGCTAGGGAAAGGATCGAGGCGGCGAACCTCTCCGAAATTACTCGCTCGCTCGTTCCCTTTACCTGGCCTTTCTACGGAGGAAACACACCGTGGCTCCGCTCTGGCACATTTCTGATTTTACGTGTCGCGTGGAAGTGGGAAGCGACGTGTTCATTCGCAAGCGACATTTTCTCCATCGCCTTCAGAGCGACGTTGACGGTGTGGTATTGTTTGCCGATTAAACAAGACGAATAACCTAAATAAGCTCCGCGATGCGTATCGAGGCCCAAGGCCGAGGCGCGCGTGTTTTTAAATCGCGCCTCGTTATTTTCACGCAAACCGTGTCGGATTCCGCTGATCTCGACGCGATTCGGAGCTGATCGAGAACCGTTAATCCTTCCCCCTCAACGGAAGAGAAAAGCTTATTAGTCACGACGTCGTCAATTACGAATTACAGTTCAGCGAGCTTGTTTTTCCTTTCGATGACTCGCAGGCAATTCCACGACGTGGTTGCCGCGCTGTCGCTGCAAGGCGATGATCGATGGGGATCGTAGATCGCTGGGAGTCGAACGCTCAAGAGTCTTGGAGAAGTAGATCGCTACGTCCAAAGAAGCTGATGAGATTCCTTCTTCCTGAATCGATCGTTCGGAAACGCTCGGAGGAATAGGGTAAATCCGGGTGTGTTGGTCGAGTCTCCTATATTTTAGCATAGAACAGATCAGGTTTATTCTGATAAAATAAATAATATCATTATTAGCCATTTTATGTCAGGTCGACCAACTGTCCCGGATTTACACTAATGAATATCAAATACACCAGGAGCCCCGGACACGTAGTCGGTCGATTTCGGGGCACACTTTCGACAGAGAGAACCCCATCGCCTACTCCAAATGATTTTTCATTGTATCGACGTGACCGGAAGCTGCCAGTTCGGGTACCGCTACTAGAACAGTCGCCAGCGTGGCGTACATTAGTATTCCCCTCGGGGACATGGCTCGCATAAAAGGTGTACACGCACGCACCGTTGTTCGGACACTCACAAAAGCGCGGCTGTATACATACGTGCTTCCATGGGCACGTGGTCGGGAAGCGCGAAGTGGATGCACCGCGACACACGATCCCCTGCAAGCGGGCTTCTCCTCACCGATCCACAGTTTCCCCGATTTCGGTGAAACCATACGACGCGAGATTTTTCAACTTTTTCAGTCTGCACGTGTGTGCACGTGTTTTGAGGGTACTTTTGGGCGGTGCCTGGGGAACTTGGAAATCTGGTCGGGATTCTCTTTGGCAGGTGCTTGTAGCGTTAAGGGGATACACATCCTTGACAAGTTGGAAAATAGGGTCATTTGAATGATTCTTATTTATAGGAAGGAAAGGGATATTTAAAAATTAAGATATACACCTTGTTGTGTATAAATTAAGCTGCATTGTCTTCAAAGAGGAATTTGATATCTTAACCCTTCGTTGCATACTGTTGCAAATATGCAACATATATTTTCTTCTTAATTTTTTTGCTTTTACTAGCCTGTAGTGTGATGCAACTACTTTATCATGAAACATATATATCCTAAGTAGTTTCTAAATATTTACAAACATCGCGCTGAACGTTGTAATCTCTCAGTTTTCAAATAATCATAATCGTAATGGCAAAGGAATAAAACAGCACAATTTTTTATATTATTTTTCTCATTATCATCACTAGTACGAGTCAATAATTGTATTTTTTTTTCAAAATCGAAGAAGTCATGCAACGAAGGGTTAAGAAATGGTGCAAGAATATTCTTAAAACTATAATCTAGTATTTGTCGACACGATTTTTCGATTAGTGTTTAGTTTTATTTTTTATTAACAAAAGAAGATGAAATCTTAGGTAAAAAATCACACGTTTGACGTTGAGTAGCTACAATTTTTCAAGAATAAATTTTTTCCAAGTGTGAGCACAGAAATTCCTCTTAGGATCTCCCCTTTTGTTTTTCAATTATTCACGAATCGTAGTAGGAATTAAATCCTGGATTAATCCAAACGAGCGATCACTCCGCCAATCGTACGTATCGATTCTCGAGCTGCAAGGGAGGAGGGGGCAATACCGACGGCGAAGCCTAGGAGAGGAAGATAGGATGATCCAGGCCACTGGAAAAGGAAAGTGACTGCTACCGCGTTCGAGCTGGCGGCCAGCTTCGACGTCGTCATTATGCAATAATTATTATGATCGCGTTGTCGCAGTCGCCATCATCATTGCGATTGTCGATTGTAGCCCCCGTGGTGTCTATCGTAATCCACTCTATTCGTTGCAAGTAATCACGCGTAAGCAATTTGCTAGTAATCCGTGAATTAACCCATCTGACTATCCGACGATTATCTTCCTCCCCTCTCGCTCTCCGCTCGAAACGCGATCACCGTCGATCGCAACAGCAGCCAGGGAAGCGAGCAGGTAGATTTCCATGGAAAAAAAAAAGAACGCCTCGTGCCTCCGGATCTGCCGGGGAAAAGCGGGACAGGTCGCTATTTGCTGACGAGTCTTAGGACCGAGTGAAGAAATGTGGCGCGCGAGGCGATCGCGCGGGAACAAAGAGAATCTCGCGGCAGCGGCGTGACTTGCGCGCTGGGGGGGGCGCGGGGCGAGGTTCTAGAAACCTCGAAGGATGAGATCCGCTCCCCGTCCTTGCTCCGTGGAATCCGGGAAGTCGCTCGAAGGCTGGCCATTTCTCGTGGAAAATTCGAAGCGTCCGCCGGTCGAGTGGGCCTCTCTCGGAAACCGGTCCCCTTTTCTCGTGGCGTGTTTACGCCAGCCTCGTTCCTGCTAAAAGCAGCGAGCGCTTATATAATTGCGAAGATAGCCAGGCTGCGCTATCGCGTCGTGGAAAAATGGATGGTGAACGGTAATTTCTCGCCTCGGAACAGGGAGGAACGAACGCTCGATTGTGAATCGCGATCGTAGGTTCGATGAACCACGAAAGAGCACGCGACCGTGCCTGCACGCGCAGGTTGTTGGATTTTCGTCGACTCGGCGATATCGGTCCTTTGTTCCGCCTGCAAAATCGCGAGCTTGCGAAAGGCAGAAAGGATCCCCTCGCTATGAAAGCGGCACGGCGGTGTACAGACTGTCCCGTCGGGCTGATTCTACTTCTGCCTCGCACGCGCGGCGTCGAGCGGTGGAAAGCGTACCCGTCCGCGGTCAGGCGGATGTCCGTTCGCCCGGTAGACATCTTCCACTGCGAAATGATCAAGGGGAAACAGATACTCGCGACGCGGCGTGACGTTCGAGTGCATACTCCGCGGAACGGCTTAATTAAAACGGAGCAACGACGAGTTGATTACGTGAGCCGTAAAACTGCGAAAGTTGCTACGCGGCGGAAGGATGTAATTGCTTCGCTTCTCTAATTAATTAAAGCGTTCACGCACCGCGCCGTAGGAGCACGAACTTTGTTATACCGCGTTGCAGCCAGCCTAGCTACATCGTGTTTACCTAGGCCAGCTGATACGATCCTGTTTCGTAATGGCTTGAACTTTAAATAGAACCGTTGTTCGTCAGTTTTGGCTCGTCATTCGATTCATCGGCAGCCTGGGTGGCTCTTTATTAACGTGAAAGTTAAATAATAGCCAAGGTACATTCGTTTCTCATCTCGTATAATTCCTACGGATCAATAGCAATTCGGCACTGTCACTCGAAACAGAATAAACCGACTCCTCTCTTCTCTTCTTCCGCTATCCTCGACTCAGGGAATAATCGAATCGGTTCGTTCGAATTTGTCTCGCACGAAGGATCGTCCTGCACCCGCGATGACCCAAATTGTTTTCGTTCTAAACGTACAACAGCGATTCAGCCGAACAAACAGAATCATTCTGGCGAAACATATGCTTGGCCAGTCGTCGGTCCGTGGCAATGCTTGGCCTAACGTGGTACGCGAAAGTTCTGTCGAAACGACGCCTTAGTCATCGTCCTTTTCCGGAGGATATAGGTATACAACGGCCGTGCATATGTATATACATATATATATATATACATATATATATATACATATATATGCGCATATATTCGATAATACTAATCCGCGGCTCGTAGCACCGCTTTTGCTTTCTTGCAGCGCAGTGACCTGATTCCTTGCATGCAACGCGGGTAAGAGAGTGTTTCCAGAGACTGGCGGAGGGAGATGGAAAGAGAGAGTGCTCGCTGGGTCGAGGGGGGACAGTGACGGGGAATACGGCGGAGCTAGGCGAGCGAGCGAGAGAGGGGACGAGAGGATGAAGAGAGAGGAGAGGGAACGAGCGCGCCTCGTGACACGTAATACCCGTCACGGTAATAGTGGTACGATATTATAGCACCGCTAATGTCATTCATTTGTGATTTAATGGGAGAAGTCTCGACCGCAGCCCATAGCAGGACAACGACTGTGCAGCCGTTGCTGTCGATTCGGCGAGCCAGCGAGTCCTACGATCCTCTACGCGGGGAGGATCCGAGGACGATGTCGCGCAACTCTTCATCGTCGCGTCCCCAGGCTTACGCAATTCCTTAAATCTCCGTGGAATTCAGGCGCGAGAGAGTATCATCATCGGGGTTGCCTTTCGTCCTCGATCGCTTCAAGTCGAACGATACTTAGCGACGAGTTATGCCGAACACTCTAGAGGCTATCACCTGTGCCAGCAGATTCACTCTTCAGCGAAATCTTTGTTCCCGAGCAGCTTCCGAGAGGCCAGGAGTCGCACAAGGAAGCGTTACGTCGCTGATAGGATCGACGGCATCACGGTTGATAGGCGACGCTCCAATAAACTTGCCCCAGCGCGCAAGGGGTCTCGGTGCTCGCTACGCCGGACGTTTCATTCACTTTTTTCCCCGGCCGAGGAACGTGGAAGGAATTCACGACATTCGCCGTACATATGTTACAGCAGCCACTGTGCGGATTCGTTCGTCCATTCGCCGTCGTTCCAGCCGCGCTCTAGAACTCGGCGTATCTCTCTTCCTTCGGTCCTCTCTTTCCTCCGTTTAATGTAGGTTACCCCGGTTACGCTAGTTACGACGGTCTCTCAGAATTTAGGTTGACCATATGGCGAACGGAATCGTCGCGTTTCTTTCTCGCGCGTCAGTTATTAATATCGCCTGGCCCGGCGCATCGAATCCGCTCGTCCCGAGCCGCTTGCCAATCGGCTCGATAGACGTTGATCGACGATATCGATCTGTCCAGCGTCCTACGGACCACTCTGCTCGGTAGATCAAGTCGCGTTTCTTTCCTTTGACTCATCGCGACCGTCGCTATCGTTGCCTTCGAGGTAGAAACCGTAAGCGACATCGGATGATGGAGGCTTTAGGTATTCGGTGCAGATGTCTGAACCGAGAGTTCGCATTCGGAAACGTCGCGTTTCCGCGATCGTCTGAGACACTTCGCGGCGGGTCCGCGGTGGCGCCCGCCGCTGCCGCGGAATAATCTTGCATGTTTGATCATCTGTATTTGCGCCGCGGATGCGTCGGCAAACGCGCGCGATCTCGTGTTTGTACGCGATAGAGCGAGGTGCTAGAGCTCATTTGTCGGGCCATCAAAGTGTAATTTACACTGAGGAAGACGGCGTCGCCTTTACGGTGCCGGTCCATCGATCGAGTGGCCGAAGCGTTTCGCCTGTACGGAAGAAACCGTGGTAAAAATAAATTCCTCGCTTCCTCGTGGTCGCGTGGGTGCGTCCGCCGTACACGGACGGGCGCGCGCGACACGCGCGTATGCGGGTCTGGGACGGATGAATCGTTAGACGGAGCTGGCGACTGTTCAAAGCCTCGGCTTGATGCATCAGTGACCCGATATTACGGATTTCTCTTTGTAAATAATACCATCTTGTCGGAGTACCGAGAGCACTCGTTCGCTCGGTTCACGTGGGTGGGAAAAGTGTTGCAGCTGTAAAAGAAAGCAGAATGCAACCGGAATGCCAGGCGTGATTCGCACCTGGTAGGCAGGGTTGCACAGCGAAAGGTTAAACGAGTGCCTCCGCGAAATTACTGCCTCCGATCTCGGCCCCATTTAGGTGTCTGTTTAAAAAATCAGCTCGCGTACATGGCGCCAGGGATAATGAACGCATTCTATCGTGGCCATTGGCGGGGAAAGGCGAGCCTCGCGTATCGGGCAGGGAACAATAGGAGTCGCCGAATTATTCAGTGAATTCGTGTTT
The DNA here is from genome assembly GCA_963971345.1 of Andrena flavipes. NCBI lineage: Eukaryota > Metazoa > Arthropoda > Insecta > Hymenoptera > Andrenidae > Andrena > Andrena flavipes. The sequence continues at coordinate 59,136,290 of OZ020482.1, forward strand.
GATTGGCGTGAGGTGACGAGGGGACGACAGGGCCGAGGCGCGTCCCTGATGCGTCGCGCGCGTCTAATATAGCAATGCAGGCGTGGAATATAGGTCGCACGCTAGAACGCTCTTTTATATATGCCGCCACACGCTCGTGGATCGTGGCGAAGGTGGGCGCACGCGCTAACACCAACGAGCGCCGACACGCGAGCGAGTGCATTACGCATCGTACGAGTTATGAATTCATTAATATCCCCCGCCATTGTGAGCCGCGGAATCCGCGTAAATGCGCCGGGAACACAATTGGCGGCTAATTAACACAGACTCCACCGGTTGGCTAGAAAATTTGGGGCACCGGGTGATAAGGGTGATAAGAGATGCGCGGCATGAAAACCTGCGATTCTGTTCCTAGTCGCGAGCGGACTGTTTCCGTGTTTCTCCGTTAATCAGTCTGCCCCCTCCTCGAGTCTACTCCCCGAGTTTCACGCGGATTCGATGTAAATCTGCCTGCCTCGAAGTGAGTCAGCGATTTTACGCGGGAACAAAGGATCGCGGAGAAAATACCAAGGGTTGAGCGAAGGATCGAGAGCGCGGAACGCTTCAACGAGTATGTATCCGGCTTTTCGTTTTTCTGACTCACGGATCGAGCCACGGCCAACCGGCGATGCACGCTCCGCGGCTCGAGCAGATATGGCTTTTCATCTATCGCGGGCGAAATAGCGTGCTCGGTGATTTTTCATTCCCGCGGAGTTCCGCACGTACGTCTACGAACCCGTTACGGCCGGCATAACAATGCATGACGTAACACTCTGGGGTCGAATCCTCCTTACCTCCTCCTCCACCTCGTGCAACGATGTTACAGGAAAGTGAAACTCTCGGAAACCAGGTCACACCCACATCGTGCTCGCAGCAGTGAACCGCGATGCCGATCTACGGCGACTCCCCTTTTAACTCGGATACTTTTCAATCTAACCGAGAGAGCTACACCAACCCGAGGGGAGGTGAACGGGTAGCCTCCTTGTTCTGAGGTCCCTCGGTAAACGGCAGCCCGACAGCGTTCCTCGTTCCCTTGCCCCTGGAACAAGAACCACGTGGGACGGCGTCGAGCATTTTCCGCTAACAAGTATAATCCAGCTGATCGAATTTATTTATTCAGTTCAATCACGTTTGGGATTCTTGGACGTGCGAGCGAGTCACGGAGTATGAATCCTCCCGTGGACAAGCTGGTGCACGGTAGTACACGCGTTCCTCTCCGATCAAGGGAAAAGAAGCTCTAGCTGGTGCGTGGGTGAGGAAACGGTGTTGGTTGAGCTGGCCCTAACCCATATACCGTTGGCGCCAGAATGCCGACGAATAATAAGAGGGTGGACAATAATACCGTTGCCTCTATGCCGTTAATAACGGTGACATTGTCGAAAGCAAAAGATTTCGAGGGAACGAAAGTCCCTGGTGAACGAAGAGAGAGTGTCCCCATCCTCCGAAGCATTCGAAGCGGCGTAACGATGGATTGTTCGAGGTTCGAGTGACTGTTATTCAGGAAACAATTATGTCCACGGGATAATTGATCGTTTCTGAAACGTTGGAATCTCGGTTGCCGTGTTTTCCGCGAGCCCGCATGCTTTCGGTCCCGGCTCGTCCCCAGCTGATCCCTCGGCTATCCCGAAATCCACGCTTCGGACGAGCGACCGTCGTTGGCAGAGCCTGCGTCTAAAACTAGCGACGACCGCGACGTGTGCACGTAGACACCCCGGCGTCAAAACTCGGTGCATTATGTCATAGTTTCAGCACGGGCGTCGAGCTGCAGCCGCATTCGACGTCCTTCTGCCACCTAACGCGCAACGGAAGTGCGCTCGTTTTGTTTCACTTCCGTCATCGGCGGCGCGGAGACAGTTCGCGACTTATCTAACGCCGGAGGAGCCGGCCGCAACGCCGGCCGATCGACGGAACAGCAGCATCGCGATTATGTAACTTTCAGGGTAATTAAAGTATCGATTAGTACGCGGCAGGTGTGTCAACATTGCTCGAGCGTCATGAAGCCGGCACAGGCTCGCGTACCATTAAATAGGGATCGTCCCGTAAGGGACGGGAGATACATTCTGCTCGTTCGGACCTTCATCTGTCGTTCCATCGAGAGATAAGCTGCTCTCTGGAGAGTGGAAGGTCGAGCATCCCGGAAACTACTTTCGTGTTCATCGCGCTTTCGCGACCGCGGTGTATTTATAACACCGGGGCGGTCTTCGGCTCTGAAACGAGTTGACGTAAGCTGACGATTAATTATGCTACCCTCTTGGCGGTGCCAAGTGAACCATCACTTTCGCGCACCTCGTCCTTGTCCAACTTTCCACGACCCCTAGGTTCAGAGACTTTTATAATTCTCAGGAGTCTCAGAGGCTCTTAAATATTTTAGATCTCTTAAATATTTCAGAGATCTTGAGATCTTGAGATCTCTTAAATATTTTAGAGATCTTGAGATTTTGAGATCTCTTAAATATTTCATTGATCTTGAGATTTCGAGATTTCAGATTTAATAGACATAATTATCAAATGTTCGCGATAAAACTCGATGCAACAAGCTTCTAACGACTCCATCGGAGAACGGCGAGTTCCTCGTTCCACTTGTTCGATAAGATTCCTTCGTAAAATGTTCCGCGCGACAGCTGTACGAAGTCGTGTTCTCTCAAGTATCAACCACTTTCAGTGTCAGTGATTAGTGATTACTAATCAATATAAAATTGACCGAACTTACAATCACTTGAAAGCGCGATAGAGGAGACCAGGGCTGGTTGTCCCAAGGGGTAGGTATTAAAATATCTTAATTGTTATCCCATTGAGTCAACATTAATAATTTAATTAGATAGCCAAATGTATGCTCTATCAAATATACCAACCGGTTTAATGATATTTCGCCTACATAATTTATTAAAAATCAAAAACTGAAAAACTGGCCTACCAGCCCCGGTTTCCCCTACTGTCCAGCAAATTTGAATACCTGTTGACTGATTCCGTGGTTGCCGGCGTGGTTCGATTCTCCACCCAAATGGTAACTGCAACCCTAATACGTATATGGTAAAGTCAGAAACAAAGCCATCCTGAAATGATTGGAAACAAAACCGCTGGTCTCGTACGCAACAATGGGTTACAAATCATCATCGTCAAATGGAGAGCCAATACAATTCCTAATCAGACCACACAGTGGAGACCAAAAGGGACAGCATACGAATAAACAACACCGGACGCACTGGGTGTGTTTAAAATAAACGAACGTTGCTCTGGAAATCTCGTCTCGCGATTATTTTTGCAACGGAATATGGAAAACCCGTGTGACTGATTGCACCGCGATCCCAATCGTTTCCTCGTACTATTTCGCCCATAATGGAGGCGCGCGAGCTCACGTGCAAAGCTTCGCGAACGCGTAGAACTCGTATCCTGTTCCAGAAGAGTGCAGAGGGAACGCGCTCTACGCTCGTCACAATGGTGTTAATCTATTTATCTGACTAACAACAAACTTATCTCGTGACTCATTGGCCGACGGATTCGCGCGACCGCCGAGGGCTTGATCGTTTTCCGCGCGCGCGACACGCTCGATTTTTACCGCTGGATTAACGGCGTGACAGCTTTATTGTTGCTGATTCTGTTCGGCGTCGAAGGAGCTTTGCCTGCTTTCTAAACGCTAACAATCGCTCCACCCGAGTTGGAACACGGTTGCTGCGCCCCGTGTCCCAACACCCCCCCACGCAATTTTCGGCGCAATGCTCGCTTTTATTTTCTACGCAAAAGGTGGACAGTGAATTTTGGAAATACACGCGACGTTGTTGACGTCGCGGGAAAAGAGGAAGTGCTTTGATCGATCGTCTTGTTTTCACGTCGCAATAAGGAGGATATTGAATGCGGTAAACACTTGCCCCGCGAGTCGGAAAAGCGGGGATGATAACGAGTCTCCTTTCGGTCTCTCGACGCCGGACTATCTCCTTGGAGCTTTAAGGTGCAAATCCACGATGAGTCAAAAATATAGTGTCTCACGCGAGACTTTAATCTCCATTATTATTATTCCTTTATTTCCATTATTTCCATTCTGTTGTCGCTGATTCGCACTTTTAGAGTTCCAGATCAGTTAGAAGTGATTCGATTATTTCGCGACAGCGAGCTCGAAAGAAAGGTCTCACTTGGAAGCTAAAGTTCACCGGGCAATCGAACGTGTTAATCGACGAAGTCATTCGCGTAGACGAGTTTACTCATCGCGCAATTATTTCAAGCAGCGTAATTATTCCTCATTATCGTCTTCGAAGATATAGGCAGGCCCTCGAAACGCTTCCTCGTGCGCGCGGTCGTCTTCTCGCTTTCACCTGGGGGCCGAGTAGGCGTCGGCTGAAACGCGAGGACACGGTTTCCCGAATGGAGAATGGAAGGGGGAACAAAGAAGGCTGGTAGATTTTTTTCTATCAAAATATATTTGTGCATAGACAAGAAGACAACCGTGACAGGTAATCTCGTACCTAACATACATATCAGTCATACGCCAAGAAGAGCGTGCGCGCGCACGCGCCTCTTGCACACGCACACAGACGCATACCCGCGCGCGGTGACGTATATCGCGCGCACGCACAGGTTTCGTATTTTTGAGTCGTGCATCACCGAGAGACCCGACAAAACGTCTTAGAAAAAGAAACAAAGAAAAAAGAAAAACGAAGAAGAAATAATTAAAGAAGAAATTCTTAAAACTTGTCGCACAAGTATACGTATATAAGGTAGTAACAAATATCGTTCCCTCGCACGCGATCGGATCAACGAGCGAAAAGAAAGGAAATAAAATGAAAGAATGGGGGATGGGGGAGGTGGGGAAATTATTAAGATGAAAATGAAGCCCGCTTCACGCGATTTTACGGTAACTGAAGGTAAGAGGGACCGCGGTTGGACCGGGTCCCAGGTAACGTCGACGAAATATACATATTTCTCTCTTCTCTCTCCTCTCTCGCCGTAATCTCTAGCATGCGCTCGCATTAAAATGTATAACTATAACGATCGTTTGTTGGACACACTCGCGCACACAATCTCGACACGTACACTCACATTCCTCGCTCCTTCTTTCACGCTTCCGTTCTCTCCCGCTCTGTCTCTCCCCCTCTCTCGCTCTGGCGCACAAAACACGAGCGTTTCGCGTCTCTAACAAAATATATTAGCTTTTTTTTTATATGTACATACATCTCGAAATATAATAAAATTAATATATAGCTATAATACAAGGGCGTGTAAGAGTGTTTTTCTTCCATTTTTCATTTTTTTTTCTTTTCATATTTTCTTATTCCCATCGGGATGATCCACCCTGTCGAGAAATCTTCGCGGTTATCGCTCGCGTCGCTTGGTCGGCGCCGATATTAATCGCGGGTCGCACGGTGTACATCTCGGTATGCCGTTTTCTTTATTAGGTACTCGGTAATGAGAACGATAATCTAATTGATCGGTCGGTGTCTAAGAACGAATCCGAACGCAACGCGTGCAAATCGCGTCGATCGCATCGTCGCCGTGTATCTGGTGTCCCTGTTTGCGCGTGTCCCTCGATACGTACGCAGGATCCACGCGCGTATGCGCGGCCGTGTACGATCGGATGGCGGGTGCATGGAAAATGTATACCGTAGAGAGAATCGAAGATTCATGCGGACTAACTTACGTATGCGCGTGTCGTCTTCGCGCGCTCCCTCGTACAGGTGTATCTCTCTTCCCGCGTACGCGTTTCTCTACGCCTCTGTGTGCACGCGTGTGTATTTTATTTATGTGTCTGACAGTGTGATTGATGCGCTTGTACGCGCGGATGCGTGATTTGTTCAGAGCCGCAACCGTCGCGCGTCTCCGTGTCGCGAATTACGCGATCGAATGGAGGTGGTTACCACCACCCAGTCTTTACGTACTCGTGAAAGGTAGATACGAAAGAAGGTAGAAGGAAAGAATAAGAACAAAGAAACGAAGAGGATCAAAGAGACTCGGTGAATTTTCTATCTCGAGCGCGCGCAACGGTACCGCGGTCCAACGCGGAGGATCGCAACAGGGCGGCCGCGCGGGCAGTCTTCCTTCTTCTTTCTTTTGTTTTGTATTCCGTTTTGTACAGACGTAAAGGGGGGAGTGGGGAGGGGGGTCGGGGTAGAAGTGTCCGATGCACTCTGTGTAAAAAGTTCGCCATTAGCTGAGGCACTTTTCGTCCACACGCAGTCGCCCCGAGTGAAAGCTCCAGCTGCCGAAAAGCTCTCCGGCTGGGAAACCGACCGACGAGTAGTCCTCTTCCTCGAGCGAGCCGCGGCCTCTCCTTCTCCTATTCACCGCCGCTCGCTCCCTTCTTCTATTTTCCATTCCCTCCGCGTCTTTTCTTCCATCCGCGAGAGCCTATGTGTGCGCGCTTGTCGCTCTACCGAAGCACGCACGTGCACCTCGCGTTCTCCACTCCGTGGTGCAAGAGACAAAGACGCGATAGACGTTCTATGCATCTACCTCTCTCTCTTCCTCTCTCTCTCTCTCTCTCTCTATCTCTGTTTTCTTACTTTTACTCGAAAGAGGTGCGCAAAACGGAAGCCCGTTCGCGGCGACCGTCCTCACAATCGTAACTGCCTGAAAGTGGAGGGACGGAGGTGGAGGCCGGTGGACGATAGAAGGGCGCAGTGCCACCCCGTGCGCTACATCGGTCCCACCGCGTGCTGCTGGAACTGATCGAGGTGCCTGGAGATCTCGCGGTGCAGCTGCTCGGGCACCACGCCGACGCTGCTGAACAGGGACCTGAGCACGTTCAGCTCCTCGGTCAGCAGCTCGATCCTCTTCTTGAGCAGGTCGTTATCCTTCACCAGAAGCTTCACCTTCTCCTCGGTCTCCCGCGACCGTACCTTCGCCTTCTCGCGGCTCTTCCTCACCGCGATGTTGTTCCTCTCGCGCCGCCTTCTGTACTCGTCGCTCGCCTTGTCGATCGACTTTGTCTGCTTCCTGGCGGCAGCGGCGGCAGCTGCGGCGGTGTTGGCGTGATGCTGGTGAGCCATCACCGGCTTCATCGGGCCACCCCGCGGCGGTGGCTGGTGTACCGGCGCGCCAGGGTGGCCGCCCGGCACCGTGGACGGCGTCAGGGTGGTGAACGTGGGCGCCCCGTTGGCGAACGGGCCATTTGTCACCGGACTGTATCCGCCGGGCGGATATTGGGGGCAGTGGCGACGGTAGTCGGCCGGGTCCAGAGGCTCCTCCTTGATGCTCGGCGACTCGGAGCTGGAGCTGTTGCTGTCGCTACAGCTGTTGCTCCCCTGATGGTAGCTCGCCCCGCTGTGCACCGGCTGGGGCATGTAGGCGAGGGTTGTGCGCGGGTAGCCCGGCGTTCGGACGTGTTTCACCACGCCGTTGCTGGCGCCCAGCATGTCCAGCAGGCCGTCGTTGAAGTGGCTGTCGTCGATCAGGTGCTGCAGATCCAGAGAGATCTCCGGCGTGTTCAGGTCCGTCAGCTCGCCGGCCGCGGCGCAGTGCTCCGCGTACTGCTGGTGAAGGCTAGCCTTGCTCGCCGAGACCTTGCTCACCACCGCGCTGTTCTGCTGCTGGTTGTGATTGTGATTCACCTGCAGGGCCGAGTTGTTGTTATTGGCCGGGTTATTGGTGTTATTAGCGTTGTTGCTCGGATGATTGTTGTTGTTGCTGGTGGTGTTGTTGTTGTTATTGAGCACGTGGGACTTCTTGAGATCGGCCGCGCCGTGGGCCTGGGCCTGATGGGCCGCCGCATCGTACATGACTGGTGACTCCATCGCTCACTCGCGCATCACAGATACGGATAATCAGTCTTTCCACCAATCCGATTATCACCCCCTCGGTTAGTCTCGCTGTCTGTATAATCCAACCGGCGTGCCTGCTTGCACCGCGGGAGAAACTTCTTCTCGAAAAATCAACGAGCACGGTCGCCCGTAGGAATATGGCGATCGGCCGAACGCGCGGCTGAAACTTCGCCGCGGAGGACGACCTCGTACGTCGCGGTCGGCGGCGGCGGCGGGGATTTTCCCGTGCGCCTGCGGACGAGCCGAGAGTGATCTGACACTGGTCCAAGAGTAGCAAAAGTCGCGACCCTCGACTATTCCAATTTTCGAGGACGACCAGCGCGTCGCGTTACCGTTCCGCCAAGCACTGCTCGAATCCGCGTGGTCTCGTTCGCGCCAACGCGTGCCTTCAACTTCACCACGCCTACGCGGGCTTTTTTGTGCCTCACCACACGGTAACACCACAGAGAACGCCGCAAAGAAACGAGAAAAAATAATACCACCCGCACGAGAGCTGGCGCGCGACTGAGCCGCTTCGCGGCATGTCGCAAGCTTTCAATGTGGCGCGCGTCGAGAGCAACTCCATGCCTCATTGCGCTTGCGCTCGCGATCGCGCTTCCCCCCCCTGCCCTCGCCAAGCCTCTTTCCCGCGCGTCCACGTTCGTCCCTCCTCCGCGCCTACCCGCGCTCGATTCACTCTTTTCCATCTCTATCCCTCTCTCTTCTATCTTCCCTTCCTCCCTCTCTGTCGATCACCCGCTCCGGCCCCACGGGCCCTCGATCCCTCCTTGTTCGCCTTATGGAGTGACACGCTGTCGTCCCGTCGCGGCATCGCGCGACAGGAAAACTTTTCCGGTGCTCGCCTTTCTCGCTTCTATTTATAAGAACTTCTTGTACACGCGAACGCCGTCCCTTTCGAAGGATGGATTTTCCACGGAAACTGAAAGACTTTCCGCCGCAGATTTCGCGTTCCCCCCTACGTTCCCGACTTCTTGCCGATGTTCGGTCGGTGCAAGACCCGTGGTTAATCCGATAACTTCTTGGTCCACATCTACCGGTAATTACCCATCTTTGAATCTCCTTATTCCGACTATGCTTACGACTATCGTCTCATCGGTGACGCGTACGCGCCAGGTACGCGCGATTCGTTTCGCGGAACAACATATCCGACGATTATCGTTACCGTCATCGTTGGCCACTCGATCGGAACCGATTTCTATATAACACCGGGCACGTTCGATTTGTCAGTTAACGCGTACGCTGATACCCGTCCAATTGCTTGCGTGAGATTGCGCAATTAGCGGCAACAAAAGTGAGAGAGGATATTATCGGTAATAGGCTCGAGATCCTTGCTCGGAATCTATCGCTGTAGAATAGTTAACCAGCTCGTACACGACTCGTTGCAATTCTAAGAGCAACGCATCCAAAAGTGACGGGCACAAATTTTCGATCTATTATAAAACGAATTAAGAGAACTCACTTCGCGATACAGGATTCTATCTTCGCTCATCTACTCGGCTTCCGTTCCGAGAGCCCGTGTCATTTAATAATACACCTGGGAATGCATTCTGCACTCTGACGTCGATATACAATTTCGGATTGACATTTATCTACGCTGCGGGCAGATTTTGAATATCGCTGCGCGCCGGGCAAAACGACCGCGGCAGCGACATCTGACGAGAGGATTTGAAAGCAATCGGCGGTCGGTACAGTTCCCGAACCGACCTGCCACGGAAAGTTCCGAATTCGACCGAATTTCTTCGCCGTGATATTAGCCACAACAAAAAATTCGTAACACTCGTGTAAAAACTTTTCGGCCAGAGCGTGTATATTATTTCGTGCTCCCTTTGTGCGATCTACCGTTCCTCTCGGAACATTCAGAGGTTTCTTAGGCCGAGGTGAGTAACGAATCTCGTTAGGTTATTCTTTCACGCGCGTTTAGTGTCCCTGGGCCGTGCTGGGCCTTTGACGGAACGGGTCCGTTGGATGTACGCGTATTGTTATGACAAAATCCCAGCATCACGTCTCGCCAACCGTTTTCGCATTTCAGGATAGAATCAATTCCATTTCAGATCCTTCGTTTCTTTCTTCCACTCTGGGTTCATCGAACGCTCCCCATCGTGTCGGATCTAATCTGTTGAATGTTTTTCGGGCTTAACCTAAACGGAAATCTGGTACGCGATATTCCATGCGACGCGGCAACGATCTGTGTCATCTACTTTTCGGGACCTCGGCACTTAGTTTCTCGATCACCTCGAATTAAAGCAATTCCTTTCGAACTTGCGGAAAAACTTCTCGGTCTAACGCACGTGTACGTGCCTTCGCGTTTAACACGTCCTTTGCTTTCATCCACCACCTGCCCTTACGGCTCTCGCGATATTTCTGTAGTCTAGGATGTTGTGTTATCGGTAGGAATATTTTCAGCTTACGGATTCCAGGAAAGATCATTGGAACATCGGGTGTCAATAATGGCAGATGAACAGCAACAGTTTTTTCTTAAATGGAACGATTTCCAATCTAACATGGTATCGTCATTTAAACACCTACGAGATGAGAAAAGCTTCACGGATGTGACATTAGCTTGCGACGGTCAGACGTGTAAAGCACACAAGATGGTGTTGTCCGCTTGTAGCCCATATTTTAAATCTTTGTTAGAGGTACGTTCCATTGCGCCGTAAGTCGACGGAGGCTACTCTATAATTATATGATTAATCGTTGGGGTATTATAGGAAAATCCGTCCAAACATCCCATAATAATACTAAAAGACGTCGCGTACAGCCATCTCCAGGCTATCTTGGAGTTCATGTACGCAGGGGAAGTTAATGTTTCACAGGATCAGTTGCCTGCGTTTCTTAAAACTGCCGACCGATTGAAAGTGAAAGGGTTGGCAGAAGCACCAGGTGCCATCAAGAGGGAAGGTTAAACGTTGAGCATGTAGTTACGGTAAGGTATCGCATTTCATTCGTACAGATGTTACTCGGATTACTTCGGTAAATGTTGCGTGGAACAAACGAGGGATTTGTTGGCCCTATTTCAGGATTTTGGGAAGCGTGCGGACTGAAAACAAAGCAAAAACAAAAAAAAAAAAAGAAGTGTAATAATGTAAAGTGATCGCGTAAAGACATATACCACACACTATAAAGAAACACACGCCGTGTGTGCACAACTCAGTGTCCTCTGGTTCATGACTCGGATCAACGCAAGGCAACAATGTAAATTATGCCTTTTCTTAATCTCAGTTGATGTTAACGTTGTATTGAATGGATGTATCCAGATATGGTAGAGAACGAAATGTTGATGTTTGCCTTGAAACCCATTGCGCCATAGTATGGCTGCAGCAACAACATTGATTATTTTTTTAAAACAAAGTGTTGCAAAGGAAAAAAAGAAACTAAATAAGTGGGTCACGATAGTTTACAATACACGCTGACCAGGGCTGTTTCGTGGATCAAACAGAAATGTTAAAAGACATCTGTACAATTACCCGTTTTTTAAAAAAAATGGATCTACCGACTCACTATACTTTCCTATCGGTGGTACCGTCGTCGGTCTATTCGCGAGTGTACCGATATGCCCGAGGTCCGTACCAAACGCTGGTCAAACAGAATCTCTCTTTCCGTCGTTTCCCTTGCTAACGAACACCAGCATCGTTGCTTTTTAATAACTTCTAAAGAGAAGAGTGTTGGAGAAGTAAAGTTTGATATCATCGTGTGTTGTAAGATTCTGCTGATACTTCGACTTTGTAATACCGAAATGTTTTGCTGACACATCCACTGGTATCGGCTTGCATAAAACTTGGATCGCATCGCGAATAGATCTGCAACAACCTCCCCCCTCCTCCCGCTCTCCTCCCCCCCCGCCCCGTAATCCATTGAAAGAATGTCAAATCAAGTTTACTGGAAGTCGTAACGTGCGTGTCGTATAGTGCTCTCTTTCATTTATCCACGTGGGTTGATAGATCGTGTCGTTTCTCACCGCTGAATACGCGGGCAAACAGAACAGAAGTATCATTTATTTTACAGTTATCGGATTCGAATTCGATGCCAGTTACCTCTTCTAGTGATCATGATTTCTTACTTAACCAAATACTGCCGGTACTCGTACCGGCGTATTCACAATATTACCGATAGACCAAATTTATTTATGATAATAATATATTAAGGGTTGAATGTCTTTAATCGAGGGAAGGTTATTGTAATATAAGCGAAGCAAATTTTTGTAAAGTCGGAGCGCACAGTTCCTTTCCCCTCCCGAAGAATCAGGCTAATCAGAGAGATTTAAAGGGGGAAAAAAAAGAAATGGTCAGGAAACATTATCGAGTCAAGAACGCGGGCGTTATTGCGCGTCGCGCCCGAATTACATTGTTTATTATATGTGTACCGAAATGTTCAAGAGCCATTACTATTTTCATTTCAGCGCATTACTTCGCGGACTATTATTGCCTTTCGCTTTATTCCTTTCTTCTGGTTTGCGACCACGTTCAAATTCGACTCTTTGATTCCTTTCAGCTTTTCCCTTTCTCCCTCTTACTTTTCAATATCGAAACTACGTTCAGCGCGACTTGCAATTTCGGAAGAAACTCCGCGTACACTTTCACGTTTTTTACTTCTAAATTCAAGCTCGTCATTTAACGAACCACGAGTATTTCACGACACCGAATGCCAATTCCGGAATTACTCTTCGAAATGCCGTTTCACCGCAGCCCTAATTCTGCGTCGGATGTTCTTATCGATGCTATAGTAAACACGCGATTGCTTAGAAGCAGCGAGTCGCGATATCCTTGGCTAAGATCGGTGAATGTGTACGAAATGGGACCAGCAGCAATGAACGCCACGGTAAAAGATATACAATTGGAATTGACCATGCCAGTCTCCGTCAATAGTCGAACCGTTTACTTTCACGTGGAAAAAAAAACAGAGCGACGTCGAAAGTAACGTCTTCGCAGTGATCCGATCCGCGTTAACCGTACTGGAAAAGAAAAGAAAGAAAAAAACGACAACGGCGAGCCGTGTCTCAGTATTTAAGACAGCCTTTAACATTTAAGACGGTTGGGTTCAGTTCCTAGAATGACACGTTCATCGGGCATTTGGTGGTTGAAATGCGAATCGTACCGTGTGTATTTGCAGAAAAGTTGAGAGGTATATACATTTAGGAATAGAAGAGATGTTATACGAGCGATCATTCGAGATAAGTTCGCGACCTGTTGATAAGCCTTCCCATCTGTTTTCTCCCCGACTTCGTTAGCCCTACGCTTTCCGCGTGTTTCTTTTTTTCCCCTCTTTTTTTTTTAATTCACCCTCTTTCGTACCCGAACGTTCCGAGAACGACCGATTTGCGATCTATTGGTTTTGCCGAGTAGTTTGTTCACCGACGAATCCTTTCATTCCTTTTGTACTCTTATTTTCGCCAAAATTCCATATAACGTTCTCCTCCCAACCCCTCTCTCTCCTCATATATATTTTTCGACGAACGATGTATCGTTACCTTTCTTTCTAATTATATGACTCGATGATGATTATGATTACAATATGACGATGTTGAGATATGAAAATAAATCGTGTAAATATATTATTTTTCGTAAAACCGCTTCTCCCTTACGTCTCCTATCTCCGGCCAGGTACAGCAAACAACAACAGAATATTATCAGAAGGTAAGAAGTACATTTATATCAAAACACGATAGCATAAAGATTTGCCGAGGTAGATAATCACTATCAGTTAAACTCCATTCAGAGTGTCAAATGCATGACTTTCAAGTCTGTACAGAGAATTGCGTCAGCGGAAATGGCCTGTTCCGTTTCTCCGTTTCTCCATTCAGTCATTTCGTATACCTAATCAAGAACGTTGGATTAAATAGAAGAATCCAAGTACAGTATACCCTGCTGTAGATAGACTCGATACTGCGATCTTACTTGGCGATGGATAGTTGAATACAGGATACCTAGGCAGGAAAGGATTGTCCGCGCCGTGCACGTACATCGATTCACCGTGATCTTTGATGTGCTCAGCTCCCGACATGCACTCCTCGTAGGACGGAGGCGCTGGATGGAAAAATTAGTCTATCAAGATTGAGGACGATCTTTGAGGGACACTTGTTTCCAACCTTCCGTTCAAGTGTCTTCACTGCCAGCTCTCAAATGAAGGATAAGGGGAAAATACAAGAAATGTCACGAAATAGCTTTATCGACAGTTCTGTAGTCCCAATTGCAACCAATAAAATATGCTATAAATCGCAAAATCACGAAAAATGGACATCCCTAGTTTTTCTCCCTTACCCTTCAAATATACTTATCATTAATAACTTACGTATTTGCTGGTCGATAGACGAGCTACCAGCCTGGTCTGGACGAAAGAAGCCAATGGGTGGATGATGCATACCAGGTTGCAGTAGCATCGGCATCGGGGTTTCCATCGTAGCTGGATCTTCCGCATGTCTTTCGTACGGGGGTGCAAGGATTTGCGAGTCCATTGGTGGTGCAGACGGTGGGCAGTACAGAGGTACTGTCCCTATTAAAACAGGGTAACTCTTCTGGGTTGCAAAGTGCCTAATTAGCACACAGAGGGGTTTGCTCAAAGCCAAGGCTCAAAGAAATAGAGAGAAGTAAGCAGACTAGCGATAAAATAGCAATCTCCAGGAATTCTCTTAGATAATCGCGAGTAGAATCGCTTTGTTAATTCAAACAGTGAATCGTCGAGTGGCGTGTACTCTCCATTATCGAAGTTCCAGCGTGATAAGATAATTATCATCGGCACAAGTTACTTACGAGCCCGAAACGTGGACGGAGACTTTCAAAACGTATTCCAAGTCGATGATTCTGCAAAATTCCAGATTGGACGGCGGTAACGGCGGAATCAGCAACTCCGTCACCACCTGTCCTTTGGTGGAAAAGGGCCCCGAATTACTGACCATTTTTATCTCGGTGATGGCGGTCTTCGTCTTCGTAGTCGCGTGGAATTTCAGGTGCTTCGAAAGAAGAAAAGGAGACGAGGAATATATTGGATCTTCGAAGCGACAAGCTCTACAAGAACATCTGCCTCACTTGCAGCAATTTCGTGCGGATCTTCGTCATTCGAACGTCATTCGAGGCGTTCACGTAGTCCACCGTCGTGTTTATCATCTGTCCTGGAACGTACCCCGAGGAAGGCAGTCTCATGCGCAGATTCAACGCACCTTGGTCGAAACAGCAGAAATAGGAGAAGTTCTTCACGACCTCGTCGTCTATCGCCAGCTACTCGGGAAAAGCACAATACTTGAAGACATATGCTGAAGAAACATTCTTACGTTATTCGTGTAACCAGGAGAGCACATCTTACGCATCTAGTCTGGTGAGCGTTCAAGTCCAAGATCGAGACTATAGTGAACGCAGCTTTGCACTCGTGATCGAACCTCCATGGCCTGTCGATCACACCCTTCACCGTGTACCTTACGTACCCGTGCGGGTGCTCGAAGCTGCTGGGTATGTTTTGGGGTAGCTGGAACTTGAACGGGTACCGATGGGGCCCCGCGGGGATGTCCAATCGAATGTCAGCTGGAAACCATCGGACGGATAAATAAGCAAAGACTTGGGCGAGTATCAAGGTGGACCCTACTCACATCTTCTGGCGCCCAGTATGTTGAACTCGAAGTTGAAGTAGTCTTCGTAATTTTTGTAAGTGTCGTGGACAGTTACATGTTTCCCATGTGCGTCTCTGCTGCTCCTGCTCTCTGACCATTGCACGTGGGCAGTCCCCTTGGCAGAGAAGTATAACCCTAGGATTCGTCGATCGAGTTTTGGATAAATTCATCTACAACTCCTTTATCGCTAATTATTCGGTTGGTAGAATGAGAACGCGTAAAGGCTGCATAACCCTCGATCGATAATCAAAAATTACAAGTTGATTAATATTTAATCGCGGCACGTAACATTTTGTCGCGTTATATCACCGACTTATACGGATCCCTGGCAATTTTTTAAACCGATATATATTTATACGTATCTTATCAGCGGTGTAATCAATTCAGGAATTCCCATGTTCTGGGAATTTTGTCTGATAAAATATTTACTCGGTGCAAGTGTCTTTCCCTCCTCGAATCTATCGCGCCTCCTTTCCATTGCCAATAGCTCGAGATAGTGATCCTCTAGCTAGAGAGTGATCGGAGCAACGTGTATCGTCGCTGATTGGTTGCTGCGATTTGGAGCAAAAGCGGAAGTAGACAGAGAAAGAAACTGTAAAAACGAAAGGGACAGAAATACTGATAGAAAGAGATAGAGCGAACGGTTAGGTTATGTTTATTTCCGGTTTTGCTCCAGATCTTGACAAATTGCTACGGTTTTACCGATCACTCCCTGGAGGATCCCTAGCTCGAGAAACGCTATTGCGTTTCGACCAGACACGCTACCCTTCATGAATGAAACCTGAACCACCGGCGATACTAATCCCAGCAGGTTGCACATGCATCAGCCTACATATATCAATCAAGCGCAACAGGCATCGCGTTGTCGGCGGGGCCGTCCTTGGTATCGTGATTAAAGAGCGTGCGACCTTTGCGTTCCAACATCGCGATCAAGCACGAGACCTTACGAGTGTCGACGATTCTACGATCGCCCGTTCGTTCTCGTCTCCGACTTCTTCGAAAGAAATAAGAAACGGGCTACCATATTAGACGCATATAGACGGAGCAGAAGCTGGGACTATCGGCGAGGAGAAGGTAAGCTTGGAGAGGAAAAGTCAGAGGTTCGGATACAGCCTGTCGTACAGGCACGTCGGTTAGCTTCGGAAGCATTCGGCATGCATTACCCGATTTGCCTATATCGCTCCCCTCACCGCGAATCTTGCAATCCCCCCTCAGACACGCTTCGTCTTTATATTCTACGGGGACATCGCTACCAACGCACTGACTCGCGAACTTGTGTCTACCAAACGTCCGTCGTTTCGCGTTACGGCACTGCGATCAGGCGCCAGGATGTCGCGCGTCACTTCCTCCTTCCACCATCGATCTTTCCCCATGGAAACTCACCTCTCACGTTCTTCTCCTTGCTGGTGTCCAGGATTATGTGCCCGCTGACCAATTCGCCGGTCAGGTATGTGGCACCAGGTCGATCGAACTCGATGCGAAACGTCTTCAGCGATGGCATCGTTCACGGATCCCACATGGGACTGGCGTTCAAACGTTGTTATCGAGCGAGTCTTTCCGCTGACCACTCGAAGAGGGGGAAACTGTACAGGAAGAGGATGACTCGCTGTCGAAGAAGCTGTTTACCGCGCGCTTTACAAACCGGGACCAGTTTCAGCGTGAATTATAGAGATCTGCCTCCACTGTCAGCCGAAACGCCACTACTCGCGAATGATTGCTCCTGTCTCCGGGCTGACGTATCGTGTCGTTATCGAACGGCTATTGAATTGATTTTCCTCTTGATGAGTCACTGGATCGGCCGACTGAGGTATCGATAGATTACGAGCCGCGCAGTGTGTGCTCGTTATCAACGAGGCTTTTTTAACATTCGCGATAGAAAGGAGAACACGGGTCTAGTTTAAGGGAACACAGGTTTCTCGGGATTTTAGAGATATGTTTTTTAAGTAACGTAGGTTGTTGAATCGCCCGCGACGGCCAGGTTCGAAATAGTTACGAGAGTTTGTTCGAGTCGCGACAATCGATATCGCTTTTCGCGCCAGCGCAGTGATACGAATTTATTTTGCTTCCCTGCCACTCCCTGGCGTACCGGCTGACAAGGATGACGCTTCGCGATCTACTTCAATGCAAAATTAAATACGCCGTCGATTGGCAGTCTATCTGGATTTCGATTTTATCGAGCCGCGCTTATTTGTGCTGCTGGTTCGCGAAGCTTGATTATTCGATGGAAGAGTACTCTCCCAATGATTCTGTTAGGTACTTTCGACTAGTGGACCTTGTTATTATACGCACGTACATTCACTAACAAGTTTGTTCATAGGGTACAAGGTTTCATCTGTTTAGCTTTATTTTTCGTATCGGGATAATATAAGCCATGCTTCAATTAGTTGCGAACACAGAAGATATGGGAACAAAAGCATGGACTTCACGGAGCTTTGAGTCACAATAGCTCTGTATTGTGTATTTATCGCACGCGTTCGAAATTGCTTCCACGCATACATTGGGTCAAAAGATATCAAAGCCTGGACTCAGGAACGACACGTGTCGCGAGCACAAACCGTATTTTCTAATGGCCACCGTTGGGACGATGTTAAAAATATTTTTAATTTCTGCAATATCTAGATTGCTCGGCTGCACATGCAACGAAGTGATTACGATGTGAATCGCTAACGAGCAACGACTTCTACGCGGTGGAAATTTCTGAAATCACTGTTGCGTACGCAAATGCTCGTACACTGGCGGACAAAAAAGTTACCACTTCTTCAATTTATTCTATTTTTGTTATTTTTTAGCATACATTCGGGACTGTGGTTCTATACGAATATTTTGATGGAGAATTTAAAGCTGTATAAAACCCAGTTGAAGTTGAATTTATTTAACTGACGAATAAAAGTGTTATATGACATTGAACGGGGTAATACATTTTTGTATTACAAAGAAGTTACCACGTTTAGTAACTTTTTAAGTTGTCCTAAAAGCAAAAGGTACTCCCACAAAATATTAGATATTTTTATTAATGTTCAAAAGTGGTAACTTTTTCTTGGCTTTAAAAGTGTGTTGTTTTCTTTAATGTTATGCAGGGTTTTTGTTTCTTAGTTAAATAAATTCAACTGTAACTGGGTTTTATACAGATTTTAATTCTCTTTCAGAATATGTATATTAGGCACATACTGCACTTTTGAGTTAATATTGAAAAGTAATAGAAATAGAGTGGTTCGAAAAAGTGGTAACTTTTTTTCCGCTACTGTATGTATTTGCCGAACCGTTTACGTACAAATAAAACGAATGGACTCACGTTCTTGCGGGATGGAACAGAGAAATAAGTAAATCATTAAATCACGCTAAGTACAACTAACTATAATAAGGAGAGTAAATTGAAATGACAAGTTAACTGGTGTTGCTCGTCTGAGCGATCGTTCCGAAGCGATAGCGTCACCCGCTTACCCCAATGAAGACACGAAAAACTGACGCTTAAACTGGCCGTTTGATTAGTTCTCCTAGAACCGCGAAAAATCGCGCGGGAGACATAGCAGACCGAAACGAAAAGGACGCTTAGGTTTTTACGTTCCCAACCCTGCGAAGCCGTCATCTGGTCGACAACCGACCAGTGTCGTTACAAAAAGGCAACAATCTATACGGTGTACAAAATCATGTGCAGTTCTGTCACTCATGCTCCACTCACGCCTCGCTCACGTTTCACCAGATGTGAATCGCTAACGAGCAAAGACTTCTACGCGGTGGAAAGTTCTGAAATCACCTTCAACCTTGTTTCGTGGAACGGTAAACGTTTGAGGTTGAACTTTCTGCTCCGACAATGGCCGTGTTGCGGCCTCGTCCCGCCAGACGGGACGGCAAGCTCGAGGCATCGAGCGTGTACCTGTTGGACGTGTTTGCTCAAGTCCGACCGCAAGCTTCGAGCGTCCCATCCGATGGCTCCTCGTGGTGCGAATTCGCGGGCAATCTCGGTCAACGTTTACGGTGTCGCCGGGAACCATCGATTACCCTAAAGGGACCTCCGCCATGGTAGTAACTGTTTGCGGTTTTACACGGGAACCCAATTTCCCTTGAGGTGCGCCAACGATCCGCGTGCTTTTGCAATTCTTGTTGGACAGCATCGCTATACTTCGAGTCACATTTCACTGTAAACGAGAGTCATTTTCCCGAAGAAAAATGAAGGGATAGTTTGAGAAGTTCCTTCGAGAAGAGATGTGTCTTGTGAGAAACACTCGCGAGAGATGCTTATCAAAAAATTGCCAGATATTCAAAGCTTCCTGCGGCCCTTCAAAATCAAGGCATCGATCATTCATCGCCACTATTTAGGGACGTGACAACGCATCGATACTCGAGATCGCCGACAACATCAATCAAAATCATCAATTCCCTTGTGAAAATACTGCGACAACCCCACAGGATTACGTTCGCTTTGGGTAGCCAGAGTTCTACTTCCGTGCATGAATCGAGGAAATATTTCAGCCCCTCGGTTTTGGACAATGCCTCGAGGAAAGTGGGGGGAAATATATGTATCGATACTTCAGGGATATTAAGCACATACGATCTATAAAAGTGTCCCACGCGGAGAGGCTCGAGAGACCTTCGCCGGGCATAATTTGGGGTTGGAAAGCTGCTACCAAGGGCAAAGCCCTTGCTCGGATAGAAAATTCGCGACCCGGGAAGACCGCGCAGAAATATACCTGAAGTGAAATGGTGGAATTGGTAAGGAGACACGTGCGAAAAGAAAGGAAACCCCGGGGACAGCACGGAGTGGGGGTTGAGCAAGGTAAATTTCGTGGCGGGGGTAGGGACTCTGTGGCCCGTACGCTTCAACCCCTCAGTAACGCGGCAGCCTTTCACGAGCGTGTACCTCGGTTTATGTGTCTCGTCCTGGATGTAAATACCGCGGCCAGAACAGTGTTGTCCTCCTCGTGTCGTCACTCGGTCATCCTCGCGTATGGGAGCTTCTCTTCCCGTGCAATTGTTCTGTCCGAGAAGAAGGCAATCGAAACTGCCACTCAAGGGGGAACACAGCAACGCAATGACACTTCTGGCACGGTCGCGATCAACAGGTTAATTCTTCGCAGAGAAACTAAGGTTTCCGGTGAGTCGATCTTGCGGGTTTGCTTTTCGAGGTGTCGGTAGTTTTCGGAGAAAAATTTTTATGCATGAATCTGGTGTTTGTTCTCCGCCGCGGTATCTCGTGCTCTCGGTTTATTCACTGGGACATTTCTCGTGGGACAGCTTTGCCGTGTTTTTTCGATTAAACATGAATTATGCATCGTGCTTTGTATTTTCGCAATTTTTGTTTAGTTGAATCCTTAATGGTAAAAAACACGTCGGTTTACGAAGGGAAAACACGAGTTTTGTCCATGATAGAGCTTTTATTTATTTTATTTAACATTAGTTTCGCATATTTATGAGACCGAAGGGCCTTTGAAAGAACCGTGTTTGTATTTCACGAGTGCTTAAAACGTTTTTGGGCCGCGTCAAGAGCACTTTGTTCCGCGATGAATATTATTTCCGCCTCGTAGCCAAAGTTTGGAAATTAATTTTGCACAGATGAAGGGGAACGCGTTTCAAGGGTAGCTCCATCAGAAGTACGCCGTGCTTGATATTAATTTCGGATCCCGTCCGGGAAAACGCCACCACAGTTCGTTGAAACTATTTTCCCCGAGTCGCAAAGGGCTTTTTCGTTCGAATAAGCAGGGAAATTAGGTGTCGTGGTGGACGAAATGGAAGTTGCGCGGGAGCAAGCCGCTCTTTCGTTTGTAGACATTGCCAGCAGATGATCGGTTTTCAGAGACGATAGCTTTGATACGATCGTCGGGCAGGAATTTTTAATCTTCCTCGAGCTTTTTCCAAGCGAGAATCGAGCGCTGGGAAATTACGAGGCTCCGTGTTTGCTCCAGGAAATTAATATTTTCGCGACTATTTCGTGCTTTCGATTTTTAACCTCAATGTAAAGCAGAACGATGCTTTGGAATCGCCTGGCGCCGAGTAAAGTTATTCAGCGCGGTGATTGCTTTTCATCGCGGATACAAGCGGAATATTGAAGAGGACGCAATTTTCAGGTTCGTCGACCCGAAGCCGTCGCGCCGCGCCGTTTCGCGCGCACCGGCTTTGATCTTCCGAATTCTGTCGGTGAACCCTCGAAAGGTCTCGAACACGCTGCATCGTGCCCCAGACGCCATCAAGTAAAAGCCATCGGCAAGAGTCGCGCAGGGCGGCGATAGGAGCTGAGATGAGAATCCAATCTGCAGCGAACGTCTCGCGCGTCTCTCAGAGGAAACACGGGGCGATCCGGACGGACGAAAAATCTGACGTTTCATCCTCGCTGCGGGAGCACAATGAGCCGAGGAGAGGCTGGTCTCTTCCCCTGGTAGATTGAAAGGGACGAGAAGGTGGAGGGTGTCGCGAGAAGAGGCAAGGAACGGCCCGAGGAATAGCTATTATTCATCGACTGGCAGACGAGAAATGGCGATGAGCAGCCCCGGACAATCGATACACCTCAGGTCCCCGCGGAGTCCTCGCCAGCTACCGAAACTGCCCCAGATCCCGATCGGCGGACAAAGAAGTCCCACTCAGCTGTCCGTCACCAAATCACCAGGGACACCGCTGGTGTTCGAGTTCCCGCCGGAATGCTACCCGGAGACGCCCAACACGAACTTCGATTTCGAGGAGTTCGGCCGCGCGAGCGAGCCCGATCGACCACCGAGAAGCCCGAGCTACTACGCTCGTCAAGGATGCAGGAGCCCGAAGAGCTCGAACCCAGATCTGCTGCACTCGCCGGGCCGCAAGTCGCCGATCTTCAAGTTCGTCGAGGGCAGGAAATGTCTGGGGAAGACTATGAGCTACCCACCGAAGAGTCCCATCTCCGGGCCGCCGATAGTCCCACCCAGGTCGCCCAGCTCCGTTAGCTTCGGCTGCAAGAGTCCGAAGCTCCTCGACCACCGGAGGAACTCGTGCTTCGGGCTGAACAGCGCCAAGAGCCCCATGTCCCCGACGATCGTCACGCCTTCGCCTCATGGACTGCCCAGTCCGAAGCACTCCGAAGCTATCCCGGACCAGCAGTCTCCGAGCAGCGCTAATTATAAGAACAATGCATCGAGGACTTCGTCGTTGGAGGGGTCGATCAAAGGGTTGAAGGAGAAGAGCGACAGTCCCATGGAGAAGAAGAGCGACAGTCCCATGGAGAAGAAGAACGCCAAGAAGAGCAGCCACTTCAATCGAAGCCAGGGCTGCCTGGACCAGGCCGGAAAAGCCAACGACGAGGTGGTGGAGCACGGGAGAAGCGGAAGTAACATCGCCAGGAAGTCGACCAGCGACTTGACGGAGATTGAGGACGCGGACACAGAAGTCACTCTGCTGTCCAGCCCTAGGAGGAGAGGCTCGATGAAGGGCGGTCTCGGTAAGCGTATTCCTGGATTACTCTTTGTTCTCGCGATTTTAAATCTCGTCGCGCGGCTCACTTGCCGGGGGACTATTTTAGAAGTGGTATCTGTACGGGGATTTATTGAAATCGGTGTCACGAGGAAGGTTCCAAGGGTACGTAATAAAATGGATAGCCTCGAAACGCTTTGAAACGTGCTCGCAAAGGGCAGCGAGCGAAAAAATTAATTATCGAGCTCATTGTGCCGAAAGAGGGGCAGTTAATTATCGATTTCTTTTCTCGCGGGCGAGCCGCGTGACTGGCGAAATCGCCAATCGTGTTGTCCTCGTAATGAGAGGAATCTAATTATGTCAACGTTGGAGCGTACACGAGACAATGCTCTCGCGTGGTGATTAACGGGCAGGGATTGATCGGCTTAAAACCTCACGTCGTTACGTGGCGCGTTATTTCTTGCAAATAAATTATCCGTTCGCCTCGTAACGCCCGAAGGGATTGCCATCTGTAATTAACGTCCTGCCTCGCCGCCCTTCTTCGTCTTCTCCGCGTACAGGGCACCCCTAAACGCGCGCCTCAGCCCGGAATAATTCAACCCCAGGAAACCCGTTTTTCCATCTGCATAACGGCACGCGTTTTTCCGTTGCACCTGCAGTGAAGTATCGCCGTCGCGTTTCCGCCCGGGCTGCATCGAATCTCGCAATCAGCGCGAATTGTCGAGCGGAACCGCGGAATACGAAGAAGGACACGTACGCGGCTTAAATAATCGTTCCGTCGGTTATGGTCCCGCGGGAGCGGTGAAAAGAGACGGCGAGATAAGAGAAAAAAAACGGGAGCACAGAATTTTATTCCACCCTTATTTCCACGAATCAATCTTTGGCTCTCAACTTTATTAAACATTTATTCTCCACGATGAACGAGTTGATGCGCCCGGAGGCAAAGCTCAGATACCGACATAACATCCCCTAATTACGCTGAATCCCAGCAGCCTCCGGTCGCGCAACAAAGAAAGGATCAAAGTCACGTGGACTCGGTGTTGTAATTCTCCCCAGTCACCTCTTCGATCTGATTTGATCTTCATTTAAAGGTCGAGAGTAAATCGAGCTCTCCCCTCGGCGCTTTCTCCCCCGAATCGTTGACTATTTCTTTGCCCCCCTCCCTGCCCTCTCCCATCAGTGCCTCTGAAAGCCAGCTGTTCAACGTATTTCGAGGATGCGTAATCCCGTAATCCCCGTTCGACCTTTAATCCCCTCGCGAGTCGGAATCACGGCCGCGTGGAGGAGATCGAACGCGAGAACGTGGCAGCTTGGACTTCCACGATCGACGATCAGCGCCGCGGTAAATCGAAACATTAACATCTTTCGATGGTATTCCCTAGCAACGCTTCTCCACGTGCCTATGCAGCCCGCCAGCGAAATAATCGTTGCCCGGACGCTGCGGATCGCGGTTTGCTTCGCAACGATCCCTTTGACGCGGTCCGCGCCACGAACTGCCCGCTGGCATTTCACGAAATTCCCTCACGTTTGTGTATGACGCGTGCCTCTGTCTGTGTTGCAGCCTATCTCGCGTCCAGACGCGGCTCCCGTGACAGTCAGTGCTCCAATTTGTCGAACGTCAGCAATGAGGACGTGGGCCCGTTGAATTTCAGCGCGCATCCCCGCGCTAGGCAGCGCAGGACGTCCAACTTTCTCGAGCTACCAGGTAAGGTCATTTGTCTCTCGTTAATTGGGGCGATTTTTCGCGGGGATCGCTGGTCATCGAGCGTACCTTGACCAGCCGGGGTCGTTATCGAGGGGTTGGAGACGCCGGGACAAAAGGAATCGACTGATTCGATTGAACAGGTCCCTGCGTCTGCTTTATCAATTTAGCTACCCAGACGGCGGGCTTTCTTCTCTCCGAGATCAATATTCGAATACCACTGATACGTACAAAGGGTTGATTGTTAGGGTGGAACGAAATATAGAGGCAAAATATTTTTTTTTATTATTCATGACTTCTAAGAGTGGGCGAAAGTTCCTTTTTATAATGGTGTTTAAACTGGCAAAGTTTGAACGTGATCAACAAATTTCTTGAGGTGCCGCAAGCCTTTCAAAAATTAATATTTCAGTAAATATTATTAATGAGTTAATAAATTAATATTTCAGTACATATTAATATTTGAAGGGCTTGCGGTACATCAACAAATTTGTTAATCACGTTCCAACTTTGGCAGCTTAAATACCATTATAAGAGGCAACTTTTGCTCACTATTAGAAGTCATGAATAGTAAAAAAATATTTTGCCTCTATATTTCGTTCCACCCTATTGATTTTTCCTTTGGAGGACCAGGGACGTCGCTGTTTAGGATTAGCTAAGCATTGCGAGATCGTCGAAGATGTTGGGAATAAAGTGTGCATAAAGTATTAAGGGAAGTATTCCGGTCTAACAATCGACTTTTTTATTGCGTTTTTCGAATTTTCAACCTTTTAGGAATACCTATGTGTTTAAAAGGATTTGTTGAAATTCCTAAAATTCCCGAAGTTATAGGTAGGCATTTGAGTAGCAGCAAATGCGTGGGAAGCAACCGGCCACTTGGAACTCACGTAAAACTTTTTAACCGCGTTTTTCCCGAAACAGTATTCTTGAAATATAAAACAAAAAATATATTTCTATAATTTAAAGCATCCTTGATACAAAGCAAAGCGTTCCATTCACTTATATATAGTAGTTCTCCTTTTATTAATTCCTAAGTATCACCTATTTTTATGGACTCTAAACCGAAACCTCCCCTTAAGTGCAATGGGGGTAGATATAAGTGCTCGGAATTGCCCCGAAAGTTAGAACAAGGAGACGCGTGTAGAGTGGCTTTCGAGACCAGTAGTTTTCGGCGATAACAAATTTTCCTTACTTTCCCTACTCGCCACGGAAGTTTTTGTAACGCGGTCGTGACAATTGAGCGACCGTCGCGCGGAAACGGGGTCAAACTATCAGATCGGGCATTGTTCCCGGCTCGTTTTTAATCGTGCGTCGCCGTTTATATTGAATCGTATCGGAAGTGGTAGGGACACGGCCCCCCTTGCCCTGGTTCAAACTTTGAACGCGGGGCGGTGTCTCCGCTAACGAAACAAATGTGCACGCGCATTCCGTGCGATTCGTTGTTCCGTGAATTTACAACCTGAAAACCACCCCGCGAGCAAGTTGCTTGGCCGTTAAAATGGATCGTGTAATTTCTTAAGCGATTATCCCTGGAAATTTCTGCAAACTTCCAACAGTTCAACCGGCAATAGAGAGTAGTGTGTATACAGTGAATGCATTAATCTCCTGCCACGTGACTGATTCTTAACAAACTTCTCCGCTTCTTCGGTCCACTTCCAATACGGTCTCGCAGTATTCGAAGACACCGAGGGTATTTTAAACGTTCGCGGTAGGGGAGACCGGGGCTAGTTGTTACAGGGGCAAGTTGTTACAAAGCAGTTTAAAATTTTTTCGCTTGGACTATCTCTTCGACGATGAAGTGACTGATGTGTTTCAACCATACACACTTGTATGTGTTGTGTGTTTGTAATCGGTTCACGCGTTGTCATTTTATTACAGTTTTTTGTGTTTTCGGTACTAATAGTAACTTTTCTCTTTCTACTTGAATCTTTTCTACCGAACAGACAGATAAATGTATGTAAATGACTATTACCAGGTTTGAATCAGTGTTCTTTTAGCTACAGATTAGCACCACGAACATAAGAATACACCCAACTGGTATGAACTTATAGCTGTTTATACACAATGGTGTCAACCGGGGCAAGTTGTTACACACGACAAGGGGCAAGTTGTTACACAAGACAAGGGGCATGTTGTTACATACGAAAAGGGGCACGTTGTTACAGAGCGAAAGGGGCATGTTGTTACATTGTATTTAGTAATTAATTTATTAATTTATTAATTTAATGCTTTAGTTACCACGAGTCACTATAGTAGTTTCCCGCTAAATGAATCCACAGAGTGGATTCAGTGCATAGAATGCAAAAAGTGGGCACATGAGAAGTGTGCAAAACCAAAGAATCACTTTTACGTGTGCATTAATTGCGAGTCCCCGTATGAAACGGACGACGATAATTGACGATAATGATTTCAGTAGTTTTTATTATTTTTAAAATAGATTTTTTATTGTATATTTATTGTAAAAGAATTCTTAACATTAATAAATTTACTTTTGTCCAAGAAAATATAATTATATTTCTCATAATAAGCCTCGTTTCGTAAAATTTAATTGTGTAACAACTTGCCCCGTATTGTGTAACAACTTGCCCCTACTCGGGGCACGTTGTTACAACATGTCTCGACTTTCAAAATGGCTTGTTTCAAAGTCATGGTTTTCGTTTAATTACATTCCATAGCGGTCATCGGTGGAGGAAAGAACGTACTTTAAGTAAGAGTCATTGATAGTATTAAATATGGAATGCAAAAAAAATAAAAAATAAAAAACTGAAAAGTGTAACAACTAGCCCCGGTCTCCCCTACTCCCTTCAAGCGACTCCCACGAAACGGATCAAGACCCACAGGTATTACTCTCGTTTGCCCGAATCGATAAGCCCTCGGTATGTTCCATCAACGGTAATAATCGAACGTTGCCGTTACACGCGGGTTAACGAGACGGCATGCAACCCAGAAACCCAAGCCGCAATTACATGGAGCATGCTTTCCCATTACCAGTGGACGTCACAGCTTAGAAGGCGAGCTTTCTCGCTCTTGCTCCAGCCACAGTTCCTCCGGAATCCAAGGTGGTACGTGACGACATCCACCTTGCACTTTTCTCTCTGTCTCCATTACGCCGGTTACCTTCGCGTCCACCAGACAGTCGACGATCCACCCCCAAGGAGCTGAATCAGAGCTCCGTTTCTAAAAGACCTTCCGAGAACCACGAAAACCGTACGAGTTTAATTTCTCGAGTTTCTGAAATGTAGGAGAATAATTCCCGGCGATATCTTGTCTGTATGCGACTCCTGTCCACCGGATTTGTAGCCGTTCCTAGAATACTAAACCGAGGATGTATCACCGTGACGGATTACCACCCGAGTACATCCGCGACAGGTGTATCTGTACGCAGAAAATTAATTACGCGGCTGACGCCCGCTTGGGTAAATACATTCCCCAAATAGCGAGCCTCGTTTTGGCTTTTCTGCCGGGTATTAGGGTTGGCGTTATTAAGAATCCCGGTGTCAGGATGTCAGCAGCTGGCTCAAGGCGTCGCAGAGAAGACAACGTTGTTTCGCAGATTACTGCCACGACTCTCACTGATAACGGGTTGTTTGGCTCTGATTAATAATCTCGATAACTGGCTAAAAATAGAAAATCAATTGGCGATGGGAATTATCGCATCCTGTGACGTGTGTGCTGCGGGGTTGATAACAGAAATTCATTAAGTGAGGTGACGTATGTAGGATGATTCAGGGAAGATGTCTGTTTTTACATAGAATACTGTATTCTTTATTATGTCTTCTGTATTCTTATTACAAAACTTCTTATTCCAAGGAGCATGTTCTTTCAGGATAATGGTCGCTAAGCAACGTTGACCTTTTCTTTCGAGACATGTTTTTTTCCTAACCATTGGGGTTAAAGGCAGGCCACGGCGTGGGTAAGTCCCTCTTGAAAGGGATACGCGTACCGGTAAATATGATGGAAATATGTGAGTAAACGCGTATAATCGCGGCGTCGTGGAGCAACGTTTCTGCCAACAAAGCACCGAAGCGCAGTGATGTCGTTTCCCTCGGGGGAGAACGATCGAGCACGAGCTAGTACGTTAGAAAAATAAGTGAATCAAAAGAATTCCTTACCTTCTTTAATACAGATGCTTGTATTGAACATTTCAAGCATCGGGTTCTAATAGCGCATGCAGTACCGTGAAATTCCTTGTGCAACGTATACCCATGGTTCTGTTTCCAAGTCACTGGGGGAGGAATAAACTTGAATGTAGACGCAGTGAGTATGCAAGGAGTACAAGTCAATGGGAGGAGCTAAGTAGAACGAGTCGGGCGGGGTCAGACGTGGAACTCTCTAGAATTCTTTTTGCCATCCGATTAAATCCTTTCTTTCCCTTGCACGTTCCTTAATTTTATTTGCACAAATTATCATTTTACTGACTATCTCTCTACCAATTATATACCACATATCGTGTAGGGTAAATTAGGGTAAGTTCGTGGTACAAGTTAACAAAACTAACAGACAGTGTTGATCTTTTAGTTTATGTTGCGGTAAAATAATTAGTTAATTGAAGTTAGTGTGATAGCGTGGGAGAGCATTTTGTTCCAGCAGCGCATTATTCGTGAAATTTTTCGTGCTGGTTGTGGACGATCGCTTTCTTAATAATATATTGTTATTTTATTTTGGTATGGCCATCAGCTACCTTTTTTATATTATTTTATATTATTTTACATTAGTTTACATTAGTTTACACTATTTTACATTATTTTATATTATTTCATACTATTTTATAAAACTAATGTAAACTAATGTAAAATAATATAAAATAACATAAAAAAGGTAGCTGGTCATATCACGGAATTACCAGAGTACTATCACGGAGTAACCACGCCAACTTAATTTTGTATATTTTCAACTAATTATACTTAGTAAATTTCTGTTAATCTATTATTTGTTTCTCTGATCTCTGACCTATCATTATATCCTAGACTCACTTTCAGAACATGCAAATATTAGCAGTTAATAGACAAATTCTAAAACTATCACGAACTTACCCGAGTTTACCCTACCCTTTGAATTCTTCTCCTCCAGAATTTTAATACCTAAATGTCTGCACGGTGCGATTCGAAGAATGGGCACGCGTCGCTTCTAAACCCTCTTACAGAGGAAAATGATCGGTCTGCGGGAGTTTTGGATCAAGGTTGAAGCCCAGAAACCTCCCACTGTTCGATCTTTTATCAATCGACCGGTCTGAGTCACGTGGACCATTCTCCTGTCTCTGATTCCCTTACGGACACGGCTGGTCGTGGCTGATTATATAATTTAATCGGCGACTAATTAATCGAGACGCCACTCTCGTCCCTCGCCGCGCTATTTAAAGCCGGCCCGTTCGGTGGCATTGAAAATTCCCATGGAATCGACGAAAACCCGTCGCCAATTTCGAGGGACTCGAAGTTCCAGCTCGCGTCGTTGCCGTAATTAGATAGCCTGTCGGGAGACGAACTTCTTGAGTGCCTCGTCGATTGTAACCACATTAAATGCCGAAGCTTCGGCCATCCTTTGTCGAACCGACGGCCGTGTCTCAATTTCCATCCAGGCCGAAGTTGCGTGTACTCGCATGCCGACGATCGGACCGTGGATAAAATAGTTCCCTTCGAAAGGGAGACTCCGGTATTCTATTTAAAGAGACAGAAAATTCTATTTAGAATTCCTACCCATTTAGTCGGTGCTACTTCACTTCGAATGAAAATTACATCAGATGAGGATAAATCTAGAACACAGAAGGCAGACTCCTCGCATCTATGTTGTATTTGCCTGTCTCGGGGAGATCCTTCGCGTCCTAATCTACGAATATACTATGCATAGCTTGCCTTTGGCCTATAAAGGCCAGGACTACCCTTCGACCCATGGTTAGCCACATCCAAGGGGCTCCTTTTGAACGTTGGTCCACCCGCCCCTTTAAACGTCAGCACTGTCCTTGTCCGTACACTCTCATGACGCAAATGAACGTATTCAAATAATATCTATAATGCGACACGCAGCTTACGCTGCGTGGTCGATGTCCATACGCGTGTCCAGTTGAGTAATAGGGCACGTCGCGCGCACATTCGACGGCAATTGGAACGCGGGAGGATGTCAGCGATATTTCGCGATATAATGCGAATTACGCTGTATAAATATCGGCCGCCCACGGGAGAATAAAATGGGAGGGGGGGGATGAAAATTTAATAAAATCAAAATGACCCCCGAGACAGAGGTAAAAGCTAATCGCGCGCAATTTCTATAGCGAGAGACCTAAATGCGCCCGAGCGAACGAAATCGCATGGGAATTTTGCAGCGTGGGTCCAATTAAATTTTTCCCTTTGACTCGAGGGCCCGGGCGACGAGCCCGGTTATTTCAATCGACTATCGTCGCGAAACGCTGCCCGTTCGAAAAGTTGGACGACAAAAAAACGACGGATGGCAACGAGCGACGTTGACGGTTTGGTAGAACACGGGTTGGAAGCTGGCTGAGGGAAGCTCCCGTGGTAGTTCGAGTTACGAAAGAAATCGCGGATCGATATTTCCGAGTAGCATGGGAAAAAAGAGTGCAGCGGCTCGTCGACAACTCGCGTGCTTTTCCAACGCGGGGGGGAAATTGGGAAGCACTCGAAGCTCGGGTAGTTTCACCGTTGCCCGTCGCGACTCTTTGATCGCTGAAATCACGGGAAATCGTTCCGTGATTGAGCGAGTCGAAAAACTGCGAGGTAAAAATGGTGGAGGGCTGTTTAACGAGAAACTGGAGACACAGCTCGCGAGCAGAGAACGATATGACCCGTGCAACGTTTAATGAGAAATTCAAGATGCAAAGCTTTCAGAGCCTTCATTTTCTTTCTCATCTTATAATACTTCCACGTGGATTTTCACCCAGCCGAGTGCTGGAACTAGATAGAATTTATTATACATCGCTGCAGGGTGGTAATTACGTATTTTGGAAGGGAAATTGGGAACGCTTGATACATTGGTTGACAGGGTGTGATGGATATCCAAAATTGGCGACAGTACGGTCAGTGATATCAGTTAACGAAGAGCATATATCTAATTAATGGAACGTCCAGTCGATATCTATTTAGTCCGTTGTCTCGTTGGAAGTAATCACGAGGCTTTAATTAACTGTCCATCGATATGTTGCAGTTCCAGATCACATCAGGCCGCGTGTGCACAGCTTACCAGAAAAAGCGTACAACCCAAGGGCTGGTGACGACCTCTACCGTCTTCGAGCCTTCAGTATCACACCTAAGGGCGTTGTCAATCGAGGAGATTCGATCATCTCGAGGCGCAGCAGGAGCAACACTTCTGTTAACAGTAGCAGGTAATAATTTGCGAACAGTGAATTAATCATTGAATGAATATTTCGTGACTAAAATCTAAAGTTAACACGGTTGAAACATTGATCTTTCCAATTTGAAATTAGAATACCCCTGTGATTGCCACCCCAGAAGCTTCTAGATTTATAAATTTCTAACGCGTTATCCAACTTTAATTTTTCACGAAGAACTTTATTTACGACTTGGCGTAGACACCTAACCCACTGTTCCAGTGTCTAAAGGACTCAAGATTCATTCTTGATTACGTTCCCCGACTTTCGGGATTAGTATTCCAGCTTCCTTTCGTTCCTATTGAATCGCGCTGAATCCGACCTAGAACCAGAACAATGACAAGCGAAATGCGCGACACGCTCTCTCGTTCATCGATCAACCTGCGATCCGGCCTACGTACCCGACGTTTCATTCCAATCTTCCCTGCCATTGTTCTCGTAATAATTAATTAGCTTTCGACGCGTCGCACCTGATAATCCTGTTTTCTGCGATTCGTCTGTTGGAAACTTCGGTGTTGCATTACACGTTCGCCGGTTTAAAAAACGGAATCTTTGACGCTGGCACGGTTTTCCCACTTGCTTGCTCGAAACGGGATACTATCGGAAAAGCGGAAAGAATTTAGCACCGATTCCGATCGGTATAATATCAATTGGACAGCGTCGCGGTAACTTAATCACTGCCGGAGCTTGGCTCTTCTCGCCTCCTCGCTAAATCAGCCTCATATACCGTCGCGGCGTTAGAGGATCTCGACGGAAACGGAATTAATAAAGTTCCGACTAAGTAGGTGTCGATTTTAACGCCTCGGAGAATCCTCGCTTGCTGCTCGTCTTGAGAAGCATCGCTCAAAAGACTATCGATCCAGATTTTTCTAATTTATCCACAGACTCTTGCCCCGTTGTACATTCAACTCTTGTCCGATTAAACGCGCGTTCCCTAAAATACATTTTTCCAACGACGCTTCGTACGATCGTCGGTTCCATTCCCTTGGAGTTTCATTGCGAGTGCCCATAAGTCTTCCCTTCACTGACAGAGAAGAATCGTTTGTACACGTCAGGGACGATGTTTCTACCACGGCCGCGATAGCTGATACGTTGCGATAAAAATTTATGACAATCGGGGTTGCTGGCCGAAAATTTAATCCGCTCGCGATTCCGCGATAAGGACGGAGAAATCGCCGATCGCGAGGGGTTGTTTATTTCGGAATTGCGTTTCGACGGGGTGATAAGGAATCGGGTTTGTCGCGGCGAAGGGTCGATAAATCGGTCGTGCAGAAAGGAGGGCCGGCAAATCGACCGTGTTCCCTTGTACCTCTGGGCGATTAACGTAAACGTTTCCCTCGGAGCTCCGATCATTAAGCAGCGAGAAAGCCGGGGGCAAGGGAATGTATTTACAAAACACTTTCAATCAAAATTTGCATTGCCTTGACGGTGATCATAGGTGAAGGTTTCTATTAGAAGGCCCTGTAGACTCGTAAACTGAAACGTGACTTGATAAAACCGACGAACCGCCAACCACCCTTTATGAATAAAAGCTACACATGGAGGGAATGCGCACCTTGAATATATACAACGTAATAACCTCCGCCCACCTACGATGTCTCGGTTATTGTAAAAAGTCTGGAAAAAATGTGGCTCGTGTGGATGTTCTGTGATACAAGGGGAGACCTTATACGCGCGATGGAAAACAGTTTCTCCTTTGAACGCGCTAAGAAAATGCCACTGGCTACACCAGCATTGTAGTAACACGAAATCCAATCAAAAGTCTCGACAGTTGCCGAGAGACAGATATAAACTTTCGTTTTAGAATTAGAATCGCTATTGCCGAATGTTATTCGATGCCTGGCGCGGACTGTCCACCCTGATATTTTACAGGAGGCAGGTTAAAGAACGCGATTAAAATGATTCCTCCACCATCAACATTTCGCTGGAAAGGGGGATAAAAGAGAAACGCGTTAATTCTTGGCCCTCGAATATCTGCCGTATTTACCAAAGGTATTGAAATTCTCTGGGGGCCGGGTTTTCATCCCCAGCTTTCGCGATACGAGAAGCCATAAACGAGTGGAACTCCTCAGAACTTGGTGGTCTGTAAAACTTTCAGCGACATTTGCTGCTGAAGCCCCGTGTCCCATGAGTCAACCCGCGAGTGCCACTTAATTTCGGGAACCGCCAGTGAATTTCATCCTGCCTTGTTCTACATTTCCCCCTGAATTTCCCTTTTGCCCGGTTTCCCTCCGCCACGAGTCTCGATAAGAGCGAAAATCTTGATAATAGTTCGTTCGTGACTGTCGCCAAAAATGATGGACCTAGGAACACAGTCAAGCCACACACGTATTACTCTGTCGTTTCTATCATTCTTATACCAAGCAAACAATATCCCTATCCCTTCCATCTGTAATTCCACCCTCAAACGCAAACATCCCCGTATCTTTATACACTCTTCAAAGTCTCCCCGAACATTGCAGTTCAAACAAGATTTATCTCTCTGTGTATCCCGCGCGACCGAAGTCAGCTTTATAAATCTCAGCTTCGACCCCATCGCGCGCACCCCCGTTTCCCTCCCCTCGTTCGTTTAATAAACACGTCCACCGCTTCGCGATGTCTCGTCGGTTTATTTATGCTCACCAGCCAGGGGCAGGCATTCTCCTTGCTAAACTGGAGTGAATCGACGACAGTGCTGTCGATCGAAACGAGCGAGGAAGAATGGGTCGTTCTCATGGCACTTCGCGACGCGTATAAACGCCGGCGAGCGCGACGACCTTTTTAGCTCGTGGTTGAAAAGATTGGAGTAACACGAGCACGCTTTGTCGATTTGTGAGAAAGCAGAGACTGTAATCTGACTTTTGTCGAGCGACGCCTCTCTCAGGCTCTTCTTCGTTGATTCGAGGAGGCCTCCCCCGCGAGGTTAGCCGACGGTTTAGCCTTTTTCGCGGGTCTCGCTGCAACCTCGGTTAATTGGATCTCGGAGACGTTATCTAATCGTATCAGGTTGAATTACCTCGCATCCCTGGCTCTGGCGATAGCGCGACGATAGGATTTCTTTCTCAAATGTTGCGAAAGGTACGCGA
The DNA here is from genome assembly GCA_963971345.1 of Andrena flavipes. Classification (NCBI taxonomy): domain Eukaryota; kingdom Metazoa; phylum Arthropoda; class Insecta; order Hymenoptera; family Andrenidae; genus Andrena; species Andrena flavipes. Next base: position 59,171,121 of record OZ020482.1, read on the forward strand.
CAAAGAAAAGGTGAAGGGTGAGCGTGAGAATCAACGGGACAGTCATCGACGTCGCCTCGGCTAGCCACCGAATGAATGTGACTGTTGTGTCAGGTGCAGGGATAAAGAGCAGAAATTGTAAGAGAAGTAGGCTTCTACTCGTTACTTGGCAAACTTCTGTTCCCCGGCCTCGGGTCTCGAACACTCGGATATCTGTTTACGATCCCGACACGCGACTCGTTGAGATTCAACAGGCTTCATTATCCGAGGACGCATTACTGTTCCCGCCCGCCTATTCAACGGAGAATATTGGAGAAGCGAATGAAAGGGGAGTCGGGAATGGCTGGCAATGTACGAACAAGGGAACAATATCTTAGAAACTTTATTGTACAAAGATTATCGAACGCTCGCAACGAAGTCTGGGATCGAGACGTGTGAATGATGGAGGAGGGTTGCGTATTCAACGGTGTGATCGAAGGGACGACCTAGAGGAGTCCTGGGAAGAAAAAGGAATAGGCGAGTCGGTATTTGGCGGCGGACCACGCCGATTGGAGGAGAGCCAGCTCGTGGCCGAGGCTTCCAAACGCTCCTTCGTTTTCTTCAGCTTTCCACGTCTTCCTCCTCTTCTTCTTTTCATTGTCAGATGGCTGAGAAGCGCGGTAGTTATTTCTGTAGCGCATCCCGATTAAATGGACGCCTTGACCTGCCGATCGGTCTTTCGGCTCGACTCTGCGCGCCTCCCTTCCCTCTTCTTCTATCCCCAAGCGCGCATCCCCGGCTCAGTCGCCTGGCGACAAGGGTGACGCTCCATCCGCAACATCCGCACGTTCTTCTTTTCCGACTCGTTCCAAATGAAAATGCAGAACGCGAGGAGGCATCCCGTGGTCGGCGTAACCGGATTTCCTTTGAATCGTGCTCGATGGTGCCGTCGGGGATGAGAGGAACGCGGCGAGCTTCCAAAACCGTACCCAGCTGTTACGCTCGAGTCCCTCGAATCCTGGATGCTGCGAGGGTGTCCCGGGAAAACAGCGGAGTGGATCCGCGCTGGAGTCGAGTCCAAAATACCGCGTCTAGTCTCTCCTGCGTGGCACGATGTCGAAAAGGGGATGAAGTTCTGGTGATAACGATGAATGCTCCTCCTAGTCGGTGTACTCGAGCGTCTCCTCGAGCTCCATCGACTGCTGGGACCTGGTCGACGAGGAGCTCACGGACTTGATCGACGTCGACGACTGGACCACAGACTTCGTCTGTACACTCTGCACGGATTTCATCGTCGACACGGACTTGGACTCCGCCGAGACGTTCAGCGCCTGCTCCATCAGGCTGCCGGCGGTTTCGTTTGCTGAGGAAGCAACAGAATTATCATTCGATTAACGATACGATACGATTTTCACCGAGTGTACTACGGTGCAAGGATTTCCAACTGCGATCCATCAACGCGAAGAGACTAAAAAATTACGCGAATTGGGAGCAGCCGAGGAGGGCTGATGGATTTTGAAATTGAATTTCAATCTACACACGATGGTACGTGTTACAGAGTAGCGCGATAGCGATTCGATTAGGCAGCCAGATGAATTCGTTACACGCACCTTTAGCGACCTCCATTCTAGAGTCTGAGTTCCGCGGGTCGGTGTCCGGGGGTTGGCCGTGGATTCCCAAGGGTGGAGGACAGCGAGGCGCGAACAACTCGAGATCGAACTCGCGAATGGGACAGAAGCGCGGAGCTTCGGGTTATTCTAAACCAGTCACCGGTCGTAGGTGGGGGAAAGACCACGATCACGTGGCAGGAGGTGCACAGGCGAGGGGATCCTCGGGGAGGGCGAAAAATCTTGAGCGTGTTTGGCGGCTTTTACGACGTGGCGGTGAATATTCGTGGAATCTCGAGTGGCTCGCTACGTATGCGCCCCGACGCTGAGTCAATGTTCCCTTCTGACAACTATGCGTCGCGGAGACGCGTCCAGACGCTCGCTTTTTCTTTCGTCTACCCCGAATTGCCAGCGATCGGGAATGAATCAGAGCTTGCGTGGCAAGTATCTCCGAACATCCAGCGGAAACAATAGACCTGGTTATAGAATGCGAGTCTCCTTTCGAATTCAACAGCGCTGTTTCCTCGGAATTGATCGTTGTCATAGTTTCAATAGAAGTTGCCTGCAAACGAGGTTGTAATTCGCTCTGATTCACCGTCGAGCATAAACAATTGGAAGCTCTCATCTGGGTTAATAATAGCAGCTTTTACAGTCCCATCGAACGAGCGGACGGGATTCCACTCCTAGGAGAACGATGGCCGGTAATATGTTTACAGCGATGTTATTTCCTTGGTTCACCTGGGCGGCGTTCCGAGAGCTCGCATGTCAGAGCTCGGAGCGAAGGGATGATCCACGGTCGGAAGCGAGTGACTCGAGTTCAGCGGGGAGAAATCTCGAGGGAGAGGCTGGAGAAAAGGAACTCATTTGCCGAGGAATTAGGATCAGGGGTTTGTTGGCTACAGTTAAATGGACTGCGAAGGATGGAAAGGCGTGTTGCGTTCATCAAGCTTCTTTGGATTAACACGACTTTTACAGCAACCTTCCCTCGCAGTGCTGGAATACTTGGATCGGGTGAATCGACTTTTACCAAACTTCCAATTGGAAGATTCCGAAGGAAGAATAACGCAGGGACCATCGCGGTTGATTGAAAGTGGGCTGTGCAAATTTGAAGGAAGCTACGTGGAACAGAGCGGCAGGGAGAAGGGCGAATTAAAGGGGACGTGCTGTCCGGGAAGCGAGTTTCCACGAATTCAATCGTTCCCGCGGAGTTTCGACTAGATTTTCGCAACTGTCGACCCACTCGTGAGCTAGAATTCCATCGTCGCGATCATGGAGACCATTTCCACGTAACTCTTGTCTCCATTGTCCGATGAGAGAGCTGACCGAGGCGGTTCCGGGGAACCTGGCGTTCACCTCCGTTCGCGAATTATTCTCGATGCACGGCGCCGCGAACAATCTACGCTCTGGCATTATTCCGCGTCTACAGCGAAAAGGCTGGTTGAATTTCTGCCAGATTCGTCAACTTCCCTTGCACTTTTTCCCGCGATACCCAAAGCCAGCGGAATTCTGGCGAAATCCTCGGCGGACGCTAATTTTAAAGGCTGATTTCCCGCGACTGGAATGATCAGTCACCGATTTCCGGGCAGTAAATCTGCAGCCAACGGAATCGGTGAGTCACTTGACGCGAATCGAATATTCCGTGGACATGGTCCAAGGTTCGTGCCCGATGCGATAAATATTCGGCAAGGTAATTGTCAGGGCAATGCCGAATCGGTCCCAATTAATCGCGGCCCCGGAAATTTCGACAGGAATCTTTAATTATTGCTCCGCGGATGACGCCCGCCCGCTAAGAGCCACTGCCAAACGGAACCGCCTCGAGAATAGGACTTTTATTTATGTTTGTTGTAACAGAATGACTAAGGCTCCGCGCTATTTCTAAGCGGCGTAACGAGCTCGGCCAAGGTGATTTTCGCCGGTATAAACTTTCGTGGAAAATAAAGCTGTCGAACGTCTCCGCGGCAGAAGCTCCCCCGAAGCGGCTCGGAACGTCGGCGTCGGACGGCGGTTAGGCCGAGCATCCGCCGTCGATAACTTCGCTCCACGTCGCTGCCACGTTCTGATATTCAAAAGCAGGCCGTCGAGATATTTCTTTCCGTCGTCCTCGGGTAGTGCGGCCCCCTCGATACCCCATAGACCGTTCCCCAAAAATAGTCGCGGCCTGTTCGTGGCAAGCCGTCGGTCGGACCTACCGTCGGCGATCCCGCAGGGAACGTGACCAGGAAAATAAGTTTCGCGCAGGGAGGCCTGCCTCGCCAGGGTCTCCTGAAAGGTTTTCGTCGTCTTACCTCTCGTTCCCCAACAAGCTTTTACGAAGGAACCACTATAAATTCACGTTTCCCCGGGTCCGTTGGCCGAAGATTAACGAGATCCACGGGAAAGAATTGGACGGGGAGGGCAATTAAATGGGAGAAGTTGAGGGAGCTTTGTACCTGGCTGCTCCCTCGGACGGATAATTCAGCTGGGATCTTAATACAGAAGAGGTCTCGAACGATCCAGGGAGTAATTAGTCTAACCCAGACATATATTTTCTACGAACAGCTGTCGTAAATTTAAGAATTACTCATCACTGATTACGTAAGAAAGGAATTCACGGATATCTACTTTATCTGTACCCAGAGAACTTTGTACAGTAATCAGGTACTTGAGGAAGAGATTGGCTTGCAAATTCAGGGAACGAAGTACGATTTCTATTGCACAAGGCAGGAAGGGATATGTTGGGGGGGATCGAAAGCAAACGAGGGGCTGCTCGATCGTTATCAGAATTCTCTGGTTATTACGCGAATTATTACCTCGTATCCACGAAGTTGAGCCGACCAGTCGTCGCGTTTAGACGTCTCTCCAAATAGACGGTGTAAATATTTGCACCGTTTTTTCCTTTTCCTACCGACACCTCCCCCCGTTTATATATAACTCTGCACCTTCACCGCCATCTTCGTGGTTGGTTTATACACGTGCCAAGCCGTAGGAATGCGCGAGCATTGTTCTTGGCCGGGAAGCAACGCGCTCCCTGTCACGGCGCGACCACCAGGAGCCGGGGCAACGCGTTCCTAATAACCGTGCAAGAAAAGCACGTTAATTGATCCGCTACGTAATTCTAAGTCGTTGATAGAAGTCGTCGACGGAATAATAACGGGCTTACACCATCTCGAAAGGGTTTGCTGAGTCGCGAGTGCATAAATTATCGGTGTCTCGAGTTTCGTTGGTAGATGGACTTCGCGGATGCCTAAACCGATTCGCATCGGTTATAAATTAATTCGGAATTTAGTTGGAGTTCCGTCCGTGACAGTTAAATCATCTTTAGCACGAAGGAACCGGTTGGTTCCGGCAAAAGAATGTAACGGCATGACACTCCCGATAACCATTCCGCGATGCAAATGTGCGTTGAAGCATATTAGCCGGGCGTTCGATGGTTCGCGCGTCACTCGTGCCGATTCATTAGCATTCTAAATATTCCCACGGCCCGAAAGCGAGCCTTCTCGATTAATCCATTCCGGAACGGTCGCGGTCGCCCGCGCGAAACGCGTTTTCGCCATCGCCAGCTTTTCATCCCGTCAGCGAGTAATTATTCGCTGGCGCTTTGAACGCCGTTCCTGAATTCGTCGTGCCATGAAATTGCATCATTTCTGCGCGACGCCGAGCCGGCCGACGACCGGGTTATTTATTCCCTCCTGTTCTATCGCGGAAAGCCACTCTGATCGATCCTCCGTTTTCATCTGCTTCAATCTGCAAACAGAAGTCCCTCGATATTTTGGAATCCACGATAGTATCGAGCTCGTATCAGACATAATAACCTCAATCCCGTGAGAAGAGTGGAGGCACTCCAACCCCCCGCCTGATCTTCGCGAACCTCCCATCGACTGGCGCGATTCCTCCGTGAGCCTTGGAGCTAATCCTTTGCCCTGCTCCTTTCCGCGTCTGCCCGCTTTGTGTCCAGCGTCCTGCACTTAAATCCGTTTAGCCGGCCGACAAGCGATCGATACGCCTTCTGTGGCCAAGCGTCGATCGGGAGTCGAAGTCGTCGCACTCGTGGACGGGAAACTCTGTCACCTTTCAGTGGCCGTTGGCGCTTTGGAAACGCGCAGGAAGGCTCTTTGGAGGATTCGACGGCTGTCCACGAGTGTACGGAACGAAGGGAACTTGATTGTGTGGCAGACGACGGGGAAAGTAGATCGGCGCAGACGTGGAACGCTGGAAGAGCTTCGACTTTAAAGGGGTTTTCTTAAGAACTTAGGGTGAGATACAAGATAGACACCAGTGAATCTACTCGTTCGCGTTCTTCTCGTTTCATGGCAATCCGTGTACGGAGCCTGCGAACGACATCTCGAAAACACGTTCAGATTTAGGGAATGTTTCGCGCAACATCCCGGTGTTTCGGGAACATCGGCGGAAATTGAATGGCCGAGGGAATTGATTTCACGGATACCACGAACGGTTGCCCCGCAGGCGTTGAGATTCGATTCGAGTTCGTTTGGCCCATTAGCCCGCAAAGACCGTGATTCTTTCCAGCGAGGTATATATCGGTGGATTCGCGCCGTGGAAACTTTGCTCGGGACGCTGTGATTTAATGGCTTGTGTAGTTGATGCGCGTCAAAGGGCGACACGGTTTTCCGTGGCTGTTGCCGGAGCAGGTGGAAATCAAGGTCGCGTCGATACCAATTTATTGCTGTGCCTCGTCAGAATTGCTTCCGACTCATCGGCCACGTGATTGAAACGACGGTGGACCTGAAAACAGGTGGCATAGACGAGAAATTCCTCGATCCTCGGGCTCTATGTCTTCGAGGCCGCCCCGCTCGATCCGGATGACGCGGTTAAAATGGAAATACGACCCCGTTCCTCGATCCTAGCCGCGTATGTACCTTTCCGGAGCATCGAGATACGGGCGAACACACGGTGGCTTAGAGTTTCAAAAAATAAATCCTCGAATGGGAGAAATCGTGGGTGTGCTGACTTTGGAAGCAATCTTCAACCTCGAACTGTCTCTAAATCTCTTCCCTTTATCCCGAAGCCTTTAGCAACCACTCCTCCGCGCTCCACGCTACCAAACGTCGATGGTAAACGTTGGGATCGACGCCAAGAAGATAACACTGCTCGTGCATGGAACGTCAGCTACAGTTCCCAGCATCTTTTCCCCCATCTCTGAGTCGATAGCCAGCAATCTTTTACGCAGACATTGCGCGCTACGAATCACAGCACCGAGGAGGCTATCAGCAAGATAATTATCGGGTTTCAGCAAGCCACAGAATTACAACGTCAATCTGAAAGCCAATTCGGTTTCTGATTGTAATCCTAGGTCGCGAATCGCGCAGCGTCGTCGCTCTGATTAAGAATCGTTGCCCCGCGACAGTGGTACGGGGCTCAGCCATTGTCTCGGTTGTTTGGGAAATTGGAACAGAAGAACGTCGCGGGAGCAGTTACGCTTCCCTGCTGCGGCCACCCAATGAATAGCAATCCGATTTCGCGTAGCTGGAGAAGATACGGTGCTTGCATTCGGCTCCAGCTGAAAGTTGCTTATACGTAACCGGCAGAACTGAAAAGGGGGAGTATGTAGGTCACTGTAGCACCGAGTCGTAGGTGGCGTAACTCGATCTTGCCCCCTCGACGAACCTGTTGCTCTTACTGGCCAATTAGTACGATAACAATTAGAAGACTGCGTCGTGTGCTTCGCAGGAAGGTTGATTATTGATTAAGAAGTTCCTTGTGTTTCCCACTAAACCCTTGCCCAGCTGCGGCAGTGCATTGTGAGCAGGTGCTTCCCTACATTCTATTACAATCTCTAAGGTCCCTGCGCGTAACTGTATTACAAAACCCTGGATCCCCGTTTGTTTCCCAGAAACAGCAATGTCTCGGGCGAAAGGTCGCCCTTCGAGGGCTCCTGCTGCAGTGGCCAGGGCGTCGCCGCGGACAGCACGGAGAGTGATGAGATCGAGGAAGTGCCGAAGTATCGAGTCGTCTTGCTAGGCGACTCCGGGGTTGGGAAAACTGCCCTGGTCTCGCAGTTCATGACCAGCGAGTACATGAACACCTACGACGCCAGTCTGGGTAAGTGTATCAACCTTGCTCCGTGAGTACCGATGTCTTATATTCTACTCATCACGTAAACTCATTCATCCGTTCGATAAATAAACGAGTCAGAGCTGCTCGAGCAGACTTGTCAGCAGTCAAAGCGCTCCGTAGAATCGAACCAGCTATTCCTCCTCTTTGGAGTCGGCTTTCCCACCGGTAATCACTCGTGACTTTGCCGTAGGAACGTATCGGTAACTGGATTCCACTTACGACCCGCGGCGAGGGCTTAAGGAACGTTCAAGTTAATAATAGAGCGAAGCGGAAAGAGTTGCTCTGTCGCGTTCCTTTCCAGTCGTACCTTCCCCATTCCTTTCCTCCCTTTCTTCTTTTCGTTTTCCTTTCTTTATTTAATAAAGCAAACTGTGCTTCGAGCGCTGTTAAAGCGCGGTAACGAGGCTCCCTTGCAACGAGGCACGGAGCGTAGCCGCGCTTTCTTCGCGCGGCTTCATCGCGAGCTCTTCCTCTGTAGCTTCATTTGTCCGCGGACGTGGTCGTTCCGCGAGGTCCTCTCGGCTCGATGCTCGTACCTCCGTCTCTCTTTTTTTTATAATTTCTTTCACCATCACGCTTCGGCCGAGCCCGCGATTCACGGTTGCATTTTCTGTAAAAGACTGGCTGGGCTAGAGGTCGAGTCGAATGAGAAAATCAATGCAATCCGAAATACAGAAAAGGGTGTCTAAGTAGCTTACGAACTAGAACGGTTTTTACAGCTCGAAAGCTTCCTACGCGTTGCTTTTCACAGCCACGTCCCCTCGAAACTCCCATTGCAAGATCCCCCGCGCTATTATCAATGGCTCCCATGTCAATTTATAATCCCCCCGGCTGTAGATGCTCGACGTATCGACACGAACGTCCGAAAGAGTTCCATCGCGAGCAGCGACGGATCGTCCATTCTCGAACGGAGCCTGCACTAATTGCGTGCAAGTTGTACGCCGACGGAGGGACTCATTCTCCGTGGGAAGGGTGAATTCTTAATTTCCCAGGGAAACTGAAACCTTCCCTCGTATCTATGTACGAGCGGCACCGAGCAATTCAGCTGCAGCCTTTGAAAATACGAGGCGGAAACTGGGTGAAGTTTCCGTTTGCGGGTAGACGCGCAACGTTAATTATAAATGTACGCGTGAGATGACGGCAAAGGGCGAGAATCGACGAGTGTTTCATTACTCGGCTCCTTTTAGCGGTATCTTTAACGACCGGGGGGCCACTTCTAATGAATTCCTTCCGTCGGTCTTTCACTACGCCGCGTTTCGGTCGGCTGCGATTACGACGCTATTGAATCCGATTCCCCCGTTTAATTAGCCTCTTTGCGACTTCAATCTAAGCGAGCTGAATTGTCACGGTCCTAGCAAATGGTTCTCACGAATTACCGCGTTATCTTTCGCTGACTGATGCCCCTTTTTACGGCCCCGGCGCGGAATCACTACTGCCAGTAATCACTGCTAGAATCCCAGATTAACGACGTTCGATTAATAACCGAGCTGGAATTATGGATACCGTTGCGAGGCGTCCCGCTGGCTCCAGGAAGCAATTAAATTTCTCCGATTACTAGAAAACTACCTATATCAGAAGCTACCTCGATGATTAATGAGATTCCCTATAAATTCTCTCGAAACATTACCGAAATCCTTTGCTGTTCTTAATAGGGCGAATCCTGGACTGGGTTAATTAACTCTGTAATTAGTAACACACCAAGTAGGTTCAACTCAGCACTTTCTATCGATCAATTGAACACATTCGAGGCGAAATGACCGAAAGATGGCATTGAACATCCAACACGGTATGTCCTTTAAGGGAAGCGATGCCAGCTATTTTCCACGCAGGCCACCCCTCGGGTTTCCCTCCTGCTAGCAGGATAATGGGGGTTTCGTGTAGCTGCCTGAATGCGGATAGTTAACGCGTCTGCTCGCTGCAGGTGTATCCACTCGTGGAAAGCAGCCGCGTTTATCGCGGCACGATTATTGTCCCCTGTAGAAGTGATTAAGCTTTTCACAGACTTCCATCCCCCCGCAACCCTTACGTTTCCGTTTCGCGTAATCGTCGCGTTAATGGCACCACTACTCGAAGCTTTGGTAGGCTATCCTCGCGGGTAAAACGGGGTTATTCCTCGGATTTTTAATGCCGTCGTGAAACGTGTAACTCGCCTCGCCCCTTTACGAGTCATCTTCTCGGTTTATTTCATCGAACAGTTGCGTTATATTCCAGACGACGAGTTCGGCGAGAAGACAGTCTCGATCCTGCTGGACGGGGAGGAGTCAGAAATGGTGTTCATCGATCATCCCCACGTGGAGATGAGCGTAAGTGGTGTTCTCGTTTCGCGGCGCGTGGTTACCCTCGTCCGCTGAAATTTCACGACGCTTCCCTATCGAGTCCGAACAGCCATGTATCTGTCAATCGAAAGGGGATAAACGAACAGGGAGAGGGGAAATGAAACAAATCGACGTTTCGCTAGTGATAAACCGTGACACCGGAGAGCGCGTTGGATGGATTAATAAATGTAATCAGGTTTATCGGTGTCGCCCAGGTGGAGAACTCTCTGTCGACATACGAGCCTCACGCCTGCATCGTCGTCTACTCCATTGTCTCCCGCACTAGCTTCCAGGTCGCCGAGGAGATACTGAATTATCTGTGGAGGGAGCATTACACTCAGGAGCGATCCGTTATCGTCGTCGGGAATAAGTCTGACCTGGCGAGAAGTCGCATAATCTCGACGAATGGTGAGATCTTTCAGATGCAGCCTGTCTTTAAATGTTTCCAATATTTCAATTCCAGTATTAAACGCGAAGGAATCTGTGGACTATTGATTTACAATATACCCCTGTCTCTTCACATTTCGCTCTTGCCCTGCTTAGACTCAGAACCGCGGACTTCCGAACCCAGCTTTTCGAATATTAATCCCAGAGCCGAAGAGGCTGTGGGCGATCTGGACAGCTTGGTAAACCAGCGAGTGAAACATTTGAATTCGAGTTGCCCCAGCAGCCCGGTAATCCGATCGATCAGTTCTTCCTCTCTCGTCAAATTCGAAATTCCCATTTCCTAAAAAGGCTCCCGATAATTCCATAAAGGTACATTGGAATTGCCCGCAGCTCGAAAATATGGAACTCGAGCGGGCCGAGGTGTCGGAATTGCAAGCTCGTTGCAATCCCGATTATATCGACTTTATAGGAGGAGTGACAATTCCGTGTTGTTTCAAAGAGGGCAAGCAGCTGGCGACGTCCAGGGAGTGCAAGTTCATCGAGACCTCCAGCGGTATACAGCACAACGTGGACGAGCTTCTGGTGGGTGTTCTCAAGCAGATCAGGCTCCGGGAGACCCGCGACAAGAAGCTGAAACGCCAGGGCAGCAAGGGGAAGATCCTATCGAAGCTGCACGGAAGCAAGACCGCGCTCAGCCTGAATCTCGCCAGGGAGATCTTCAACAAGATGTGCTTGAACGACAGCAAGAGCAAGAGCTGTGAGAACCTGCACGTGCTCTAAGAGCCTCCCGCGACCACGGCCACCCAATTCCCCTCCGTTCTCCTCGAATCTTTGTAAATAGAGCCTCGAAGCTGTAAAGAGCCCACTGATTTTATGCAGCCCAATTACGCAGACTTTATTACATCTCTGAGTGACTTCGCATTTCCAGATCACGCCGTCACCGGACTCCGCTTGAGGACGGTTTTTAATAAGAGAATAAAATCGATCGTGGACAGCCCCGATTGCAGAAACGCATTCACACACGCGTACGGAAGCCACCGTTTCCGTTTATTGATTCCTTATTGCCTTCTCAATGCCGTAACGAATTCAGCCCTACGCGTGCCTCTCCAGATGACCGATGGGCTAGCAAACAAGGAAACTTTCACCCTTCCAATCACGCCCCCCCCCCCCCTCCCGTCCCTCGGACAATATTTGCCCCGACTTTTATCGCCAGTGGTAAGTAAACAGCGTTCACAATCGAAGAAAACAGGCGGAGAATGGGTTGATCGTGAATACCTCGACACGTTCATGTTCCGTGAAATTTTGAGGAGGGGGTGGAGGATATCGATCATTCTTATCGCGCCAGGAAGATGAATCGACGTGGGGTCGATGCTTGGGGAAAGCTTCCTGCTAGCCGACCCCGCGAAGTTTTCCCTCTTTCCATAAATTCCAGGTGATCATTCACGATTACCAGGCGCGAATCAAAGAGCGAATCAAAGCGCGATTCCTTTTCGGAATTGATTACAGACCAATGTACATACATACGTCGCGGCTAGACGCGCGCCAGCCCTCGAAATTAGAATAAAAGAGGAATGGCCATGGAGGGAACCTGTCGCCGGACGAACGGGGAGCAACCGAGGTAAATTTGGCGGCTGTCTCGCGAGAGGTTCGATTATTTATTAGGATCTAACGAGCAACACGTGTCCCTCGCCTCTCGTGTTGCAACGCACGCGCGCGAACACATTTGCAGGCTGAAATTTCAGTTTGACATTATTCTTCGTTAATCTTCGTTAATTCCGAGAACACGTGGAAGACCATGGCACATAGAAAGATACTTAATTGGAGGGGGTTGTTTCGTGGATGTAGCTTCTCGTGGACGGCCTCGATGCCAATTTAGATTCACAGGTCATCGGTCAATGCCTTTTAAGATGCGGAGAAGTTTCAATCGGGGAAACGAAGTTGACTGGAGTTTTGAGCAAAAGCATTCCTTCCACTTCCCTTAGAAACAATTCATCCTCCCAACCGTTTCTCAAACGTTACAGACGAGTCTCGCGTAGAACTGCGAAAACGTCCCTTCCTCTTCCGATCAGCCAAATATTTGAATCGTCCGTGGCTTTTCCATGTGTGTACGCGTGGAGGAGTTTTCCGATAATTGCTACGCGATACACCGCGGCTCCCATTAATCGACATAAAAATGGTCGATAGCGAGCCAATTCCTGTGCGAATTGGCCCGTGCCAAGATAAATGTCTGCAACGGTCGCGATGGGTTCGTTGTTTTTTCAGTCGCCGACAATGAACAAGTCCGTTGACCCGTCAAGCTCCCCGACCAACATTCCGTTAATTAATTAGACGCGCGCTGGACGAGAGACGTTTTCAACGATGCCAATTTTCGTCCGCGGCTCTTCTAATTAGCTCGCCAGCACTTTGGAATTTCGCTGTGAAAATCGAGCGACCGGGCCGAAGAGACATTCGCATATCGCTGGACGCTGGTTTCGTCCAATCTCGGCGCTGGACGTCCCACCCACTCGGTGCCACGCGAACCGATCGACCGTTATGAATAAACATAGTTTGCTTTAATAGTTAGGCGAGCGTATACCAAGCGGATTCTTTCGTAGGAGGTTTATACCGCTCTGGGGGTCTCAACTCGAGAATTCTCGCCGGTTCCTGCGACTAAGAATAGTAGTAGACGCCTCTAATTCGAACGACATAATCGTTCCTGACGAGCACGGAAGCCTGTCCACCGCTTCGAACGATCGTTCGATCGATCATCGATCTGTCTCCCTTGAACACGGCGCTTTGGCCGTAAACTCAACTGGACTCTTTCCGAGTGTCGTTAAGATACATTGAAATAGAGAAAGACGAGACGAAAGTCGAATACAGCAGGGACGGCCTAAAAAACGTACAAGGCAGGAGGAAGACTCTCCCTGTCGGTATATATTACGTGCGCGCGTGTGTGTGGATGAGTATAGATTTATTACGTCCAGGTGATGGTCGATAACAATCGACTAGTAGCGACGGTAACGATGCGTTAGACGTGATCGCGCGTATTAGATAACCGCTTTGCATATCGAGCAATGGCTGCTCTATAGTAGAAAGTATCGATTTATTCGTCGATGGTGTTTATTCGCAAACATACTCGGTGCACACGCGTGAAAGAATAATCGTCAGTTCCCTCTCTCTCTCTCTCTCTCTGTCTCTCTCTCTCTCTCTCTCTCTCTCTCTCTCTCTCTCTCTCTCTCTCTCTATCGTTATTCTAACAGTATCGATTTGTCGTCGGAGGACACATCATTCGGCGAGGCAATTCTCAAGCGTCGCTCGCGATCGTCGATGGAAACTCGACGCGAAGTACCCCCCTTGTATCGTCGATCCTCCTCGCGGAATCGCGGAGGACGCATACCTCAGAGCTAATCTACGAAAGGCTGGTCTATTTTTATATAAGCAGAGCTCGCCCGACACGTTTTATTACAAATCTGTCATCCAGGCATGATCGATGTTTTTCTACTTCGTAAGAGCGAGAGCGCTCGACCGCGAGGAACTCGTGCAGGGAGCAAGCGTGTTCCTTCCCAGCGACAGACTCGATCCTTCGACAGCTAATAGCCTCGGAACGGGGAGTCTGATTGAAAAGAAGCAGCGGAAAGATCGAGACTGCTACCGTCTAACGATGTTTGCTTAAACAGGAAGAGCTGCTCGGAATCGTCGCCGTTCCATTTCGCGATCCAGTCCCTGCACGGCCACACGACAATCAATTTATTTTGTTAACTATCGTACTGTATTGGATATCTGTGGTAGCACTTAGACTCTAGGTGTTTATGTCGAAATAAAAGCAATATGCGCGTCGATTCTTTCCTTCATTTTAGTCACCCTCGAACTCATCGGAGATGTAACGTCCCATTGGACTTTGATCTGCATGGATGTTAGTCTACAAAGGTAGGTTTAATCTCTCAGGATGAAATGAGGCTTTGAAAGCAAATACGAACTAACCCACATCTTTTTTTTTTTACGAAATTGAGATAGTAGCAAGAATGTACCTATTCCTAGAGGCTATAATAATCATATGAAATAGGAAAAATTAAATTTTTCTAATTTGTGTTAGTCCGTTTTTTCTTTTAATGCCTCAAATGGCAATCGAAGGAAAAAGCAAAATGCTCAAGTTTGCAAAAGAATGGCATTAAACCCGTCAGTGGCAATTCCCTTTAAAGTACTTCTTTAAAACTACTTCGAAGGAATCTCCTCGTTTCTTTGCGTACCCTAAGCAAACTTAAATGCAGGCACGTGCGCCCAGCCCAGGAAGGCGTCGCGGCGCAACGATTGCCGCCATCTAACGTGAAGTATCACACTGCGGGGCCAGTTGCAGGTCGATGGAACAGCCTGTTCCACAGCAATATGGCCTCGAGTCCAGTGTTGTGGCTGCGTGTTTGAGGCGCGCTCGTGGGAACTGCTCGTCGCAGATCGAAATCGACGACACGTACGTTGGATAACGGGCGGCAGTGGGACACCTGTGGTAAGATGGCAGCGGCCAGCAAGTGGAATCTGTCCAGGGAGGACATAAAGACCGCAGATAAGGACGAAAGAGTGAGTGCGTCAGTCATCTGGCGTTCGTTGAGGCGTCCCGTGTGGAATCGCCGACGCGCAGAATCGAGTCTCGGCACCGCGCAGCGGGAATTTCAAAGTCGACTGTTTTCAGGAGTTGCTGCTGGAGCACGACAGCGACCAGGATGAGAATATAATGTTTAAGTGAGTTGAACGGATATTCTGGTTTGACGCGACGCTGCCTCTCGCGCGTGTCAACGCGCTCAATTTTATTATCTCTGTTTCCAGTCGACCAAGCACGTCCACAGCTGAGACTAAAGCGGATGGAAAGATGGACAGGTACATACCTGATACATTTTTACGCTTAGGCGATCGAAGGCTTCGCGTGATCGATTTTTCTTTCGTACTTTGTTGCCGCGTTGTATTTCGCGCCGGATAGATACTTCGTCGACGCTGAATGTCGATTAGTCGCGTAGCTTTTAAGAGTTCTATTCAGAGCTCGCTTCTCGGTTCAAGCGTGCGGCTGCAAATCCAGGAGGTGACGGAGGTGATGCGCGAAAACGTGCAGAAGGTGATGGAACGGGGTGATAAGCTCGAGGATCTACAGGAAGCCAGCGATCGTTTGAATTCAGCTGGGAATCAGTTCAGATCGGCGGCTAAGAAGGCTCAGCAGAGGGCATGGTTTCAGAACTTTAGGGCGAGGATCATCCTCGTCATCATCACGATGACGGTCGTCGTCTGCATTATTGGTACGATGTTCAACAAGTAGACTAGCCCTAGAGTGCATGCTCCGTGCACGGTGTTGTAATGTTCCTGCACCTCGGGTCCAAAAACAGGAATGTGCAATGGGACAAGAACGTCCTTTGTTCCTCTTACATGGTACAGTATAATGTAACCAGGAAAGTAGGTAGCCCCCCCGGCAAAATTCTAGTTTCGGAGAGATCGTTTAATTCCAAAACCGATGGTTCGCGTGAAAAAATCTCGTACACTTGCGACCTAGTTTTGGACAGAAATTTCCTTTGAATTGCGCATTCCTGGGTAAAGATATTCATCGAACGTCTGTGTTATTCTGTCGCCGGCATCCAGCACCTGACTACATATTCCTTTCCTTCTTTTCACAACAACTGCGTTCTGCGCTGCGAGTCATTTGCTCTCATTTAAAGTTCGTTTGCACGCAGTCCACGTAGTCAGACAGACGCGTATCGTTTTCAGTTCTGGACATCTTGGTGCTTTACCTGGTTCTCAGATAGCAAACACGGTGTAGCGAGCCTCGATCGTTCGATACCAGGTATTCATGAATTTTTCAGTAATATAATATTTGCAGTTGTCCTCGGCTTTTTCAAATCTCTGATAAACGATCAAGCAGGCACTCTCTGAAATTCAGCGTATCGCGCGGGATTCCACGGAAGGCGCGCGTTTTATTTTCTTGACGTTCTTTGCTTATCATGCCCTCTCCCTCTGACTTGCACTCATACTGTTTTCGCCACGATTCTCATCTTCTGTTCGGGCAGAGACAACAAGCTTCGCGTACGTATCACTGGCGTTTTATTTTTCAGTATCCATCGTCGTGAAATATTCGTGACCGAGGCTCTTTCCAGGCTGAAAAAAAACACGGTCGCTTGCGGGCGTACGTTGCGTATTTGTATCTCTGTTTCCTTGGATGAAAAACGTGTATTATAAATAACGATAAGTTTGGCTAAATACATAAATTGTTATTTTTAATTGCACCGCGTTCTTTTAGCCTCTGTTCTCCACCAGTCTTTAAACCTCTGCTCTTCTGAATCCACAGCAAACAAAAGCAGAGCCATCCGAATCTCGCGAGTTCTTTTATCTATTGCAACGCGATTAAAACCCGCCACGATTATTCTTAACGCGTCCTTTATTCCGACGGCAATTAATTCCCCCTTTTATCCTCAAACGAACGCGAGAAATCCCTGCGTCCAAGAATTACAGGCTTCTCCAAGGTAAAGCTGTCTCCACCTCCCAAGTATACCACCTCTGCATACACACTTTATACGCACGAAGTAGCATTACCTTCGCACGACAATAGCGAAAATTTAGGTGTACCGTTGGAGAAGAGAAAATACTCGAGGGAGTGCATTTAATTAAGAAACGCCGTTAAGTGGTGACAGAGAACCACAGCGATAATAACTGGTAACGGGACTAACAAGTTGTAAGGAGACTGGGTTCAGTCGCTGCAAACCAGTTCGCACTTACATCTCTCCTGCTTCCGCGATCATCCTGTCTCCCCAATCTCTGTCATTCCGAATTCCTTTCTCTCTCCCCTTGACTATCAGAATTTTTCAAATCGCACAGCGCCTCGATGCCAACCGCCCGCGCTCGCGAAGCAAAAGTCACGCCGTCGAAAGTCCCCTTCCAAAGTCCGGCTGGCTACGCCAATGACTATCAATGACGATCAGTCGTCCCGTCGACACGGGTACACACACGCCGGGCGAGTACACACGTCGGCAGATAGACGCGAGGCTCGCTCACGCTCGGTTCAGTCACCGTCCGCCCGTCATCCGTATCGGCCGCGAGCCTTTTACCGTGCGCCGTTTTCCCCGATTTTCTGCGCCCGAGCAACGATCCACCGCGTCGAGCGCGGTCGAGCCCGCGCCTGGTTGAATCAATCGGTGCGCTCGAGGTTGGCCGAGCACCATGGCCGTGCACGAGCTGGTGATCGCGGCACTGTCCGCCCTTATCGGCGCCTATCTGCTCACAGGAAACCGCCGACGCGTCGTTTACGCGCTCTACAAGACTCTGCCTAGGGATATACTGTGAGTATCTCCAATAGAACCGAAGCGGCCACGGGCGTAGCAAGTCCCTTTCTGCGATTGGGATCGATCGCGCGTAACGTCAGCCGTGCCCGAGCACTCTCGAAGTGGACGCTTCGCGATACCCGTCGAGCAAAAATATTCGATCGAATCCGCGGGTAGATTGGAGATGGAAGATAATCTGGAAGTTTCGGCGTGCAGGATTTCCTTCTCGAGATGCATCGACGCTTCTAGCAAAGTTAATCGGGAAATTACTTAGTTGTTCGCCTGGAACGGTAGCATTTGTTTTAATGAGATTTCTTTAAATCAAAGATTCCCTTGGAGTTTGGCCCTAGTGTTACGGCCACGTGCTCGTTTACGAATCGATAATCGTACTCGGTTTAGTAGCAGGATGCGGGGGACCCAAGGCAGTAGAGGTGTAGACGGAAGTATCTTCAAATGTACCCTCCGCTCGTCGTACGCACGCTATATCCTTCGGCTTTTTGTTTCCCTGAATCTGCGCATCAAATTACACAACGCATGCCGCGCGACGTTACACAATGGGAGGCGATCGATGGCCCACCCTTCGAGCACGTGATCTTTGATCGATCCCATGGTGCGCGCGCGTTTAATGAGTCGATCGATTAAGCCGGGCAGCCGACTGAGTCACTTCGGACGCGGAAATCGGTGGACGCCCGATCGACCGTCGATCCCACTGCCCACGATTTTAGATGTTACGACAGACCGGGTTGCGTAATGTGCCGGCTCGTTTGGCATTGATTTTATCCGAGGCCTGCGGAACCGGTCATTGATTGACATACCGTGGCCAAGCCACCGCTAGTCCACGCGTGAGTTCGTCAGCGCACATTCACCGACGGGCTGGATCTCGCGCATTGTGCTCGCCCGCGAGTTACCATTGTGGAGCCAATAATCGAGCGCTTGGAATTTAAACAGCCTTCTTCAATAACATTGCCGTGATCCCGCGATTGCGCCGCAGTGAAAGAAACAGAGAGAGGCTTGAGGACCCGGCGCGAACGCGATGGGCGTTCTCGCGCGATCCTCATAGAAGCGTGCCCTCCGGTTGTCAATGTCCCTGGAAAAGTAGGTCGCGCGGAATGCCACGGTCCCGAATCGGCCCGATAGCATAGCTGCTCGATTGCCAGCGATAATTGGAGGTACGAGTATTTTATTAGAGAGGACAGACGACTAACGTGGGAGTACAATGGAACTCAACCGTTCGAATATCGATTACCAGCGCGCCATTTGGCCCCGCTCGTCCCTCCTTTCCCCTCGGCAGATCGCGCGGCAACAGACGGAGGATCTATTGGCGGTCGCCAGAGGGGAATTCAATCCCGTTCATATGAAAATTGCGCCGTTTCCTTATTCCGTGACTGGAGAGCTCGATGGGAATCGATTAGCGAAGTACGACTGTTCCGCGAGACGTAGCAATCGGAACGAGCGAGTCGGACGTGCCGAACGAAGTGGTGCCGCAACAGGTTGGCGATATCGGGAGATATCGACGGTGCACGTTGCCGCGGCCGTTTATCGCTAGCCGCGATACGCGTAATCGCCGGCATAATATTTGTGAAGTTTCTCCGCCGCCAGTAAGGTAAACAGCTCGAGCAGCGGCCTTGCCCGAGAACGAGCGCTGGATGCCAGCGTTTACATTCCATTAAGCGCTGGTCTATCGCGACTCGAAGAGCAAACGTCTCACTTGCCCTGCGCCGCAGTGGTGTACGCGGTGCAGTTTCCTACGAGACGACAAGATATTCTCAGTTTCTCCAGTTCCGTTGCTTTTGCCGCTGGAAATAACTTGGAAACGTGGCAGGAGTCGTGTGGCCTCGCTCGCGTCGAATATTTTTATCCTGCGACCTTTGCTCGCGCTGGGAGAGACAGCTTCCTAAACCTTATCGCGCGTCGTTCCCTCGTACCTGCTCGCAAAGTCCCCGAATAAGCTACTGTAAAGTTCTTTCCTCCAACGCCGAAGTGCACCCGGCGACGTTGTGCATCTTATAATTGGCCTAATAAAGGTTCCGTCAAACTACTCGGTGGTACGTTCATTTCTTCCGCCTGTTGCTCGCGTATACGGCTGAGCCTCTGCCGCGAACATCGTTTTCGATAGACTGTTTCATGTGATCGGCAGAAGCGAGGTCAACGAGTAATGGATGTCAATTCGAGGAGGAGCAAACGGGCCAAGATTCTCGAAGGGCTAACGTGTGGCAAGGAAACCGCGAGCAATGCACCGCGTCTGTGACCTGTTCTCTCGCACCTAACACGCAACCGTGCTTCGTTATTTTATTTGATTTCATTTAATCACCGTGGCATCGCGCTGCAAGGGGCCGACCGCTGGTGTCGTATACCCACCGCGACACGAGAGCTTCGGCAAAGGCGTAATCTTCCGGGGACGTATCGGTCTCTCGTCCCTCCGACCTCGTTATCCTCGCTTCTCGCCTTGTAAACAGAATTCGGTGCAACGTTGTGTCTCCGTTCACTCACCTTTAACCCCTCCGATAAGACCTCGACTCGCAGATTGTAATTTCATTTGGCGTGGAATTATCATTTATAATTCACTGGCTGTGGGCAAACAGGGAGGCACGGTTCTCTGGACGGAAGATGATATAGGAGGGTAAAAGGAGCGTGGTACGTGTTAGTAGTTGATTCGGTAGGACACTCGGAAGGGAACGTCTCGTAACACGGCGGAACCGCGACAGCGGCGTCGGTCCAGGCCCGTTAATGAAGAATTCAGCCAGGCCGCGCTAATAGACGCGCAATCAGGCAAGCGTCAAAGGAGCAATCACGGAAAGGTTGCGTTCGCGGGACACATGTCACGCGCGTGTCCGTGCCGCGATATTAACCAATTGATTCCGAGAGGAAAGGATGTGTGATTAGGGGAGCGCGGTAGGGACAAGGGAGACGTTATTACTGATCCAGAAGACATGCGACCGTTTCCATCGCCTCTACCCTAATTCGCTTCCCAACTAATCGTTTCATTTAATCCCTTTCCGAGTGACCCCTTTCCCATCGCAGAAACGCGGCGCGTCGAATATTATTGAAGCCAACCTTACCCGTGTAATTACCGTTAACACCGATTCCTCCGCCGAGCCGTTTCCCTCGGCGCGTTGCACGATAGACGATAACATCTGTCATCGTTTTCCTGTGGCGAAACAGGGGTGCTTACAGGTTCGTTCGCGTCAACCTTCTGCTATGGTGGTGGGAGACACGGGGGTTCACGGTGGCGAGGGTGTTCAGCAGATATGCCACCGCGAATCCCGAGAAGATCGCCTTCATTTTCGAGGACAAGGAATGGACCTATCGGGAGGTAAGCTGTCACATTTTTCTAAGAAACGGATCTATTCCAAACTTTCGCGGTATTTTAGTTCACATTCAAACAATAAAAATTAATTGTTACGTTACAAAGTGTTCGGTAAAAATGAAATATAATTAAATTCCCCGAAATAAAAAAACCAAGGATTTTCTTATTTCTAGAAATAATTTTTTCATATTTTTGAACAACGAATAAGTAAAGGCGCTAAAGTTATTTACAGCAAATTGTATAGTTTTTTAAAAAAAAATATCTTAAAGGTCAGTAGGTGACCTCTTTTTGAGCAATTTGATGAGAATGTCCCCTTAATTACGTCTCGTTAACAAAACACTTTCGGTTTGGCTGCAGCTGGAGGAGTACAGCAATCGCCTGGGACGATACTTCCGCACGAAATCCCTGTCCCACGGGGACAGCGTCGCTGTGATCATGGAAAGCCGGCCCGAGTACGTGGGAACGTGGTTAGGCCTGAGCAAAGCTGGCTTCGTGGGCGCGCTCATCAACACGAATCTGCGACAGGACGTGCTGGTGCACAGCATGAAGGCGGCTAACTGCAAGGCTGTGATCTTTGGGTCGGAATTCAAAGAGGGTAAGATCACTGGAGTGCCTCTAGCGATCGTAGATACAGAATTGATAGAAGCAGACGTAGCGGTGCTTCTTATTCGCAAAGTAGCACGCGTTGCTCTTTTGCGTGGAACCAATTGGTATTCCCGTTTTCGGGTAACGGTCAATAGGTCGTTGCTCCGCGTGTCCCAGTTATCAGACTAGTCAAGCTACTTTAGAACAGATGCGCCAGCTTAGCTCCAAGCGTAACCTTGAAAACTCCTTTCTCGCGCAGTGATTCGCGACGTAAGGGATAAAATCCCTGGCCTGTCCCTTTACCAATGGTCAGAGCTGCCGGACACGACGTGTCTCGAAGGAGCGACCGATTTCAGCATAGAAATGCCCAACATCGATCCAGCACCCCTGGTCGACGACCTTGGTCTTGGCACTCCGCGAGATAAATTGATCTACATCTACACGTCGGGAACGACTGGGATGCCAAAGGCTGCAGTGATCACTAATCTGAGGTACGATATCCTTATCGCCATAGTTTCGCACAAACGTGATAAAAAAACCTATTTGTCGGTCCCCCGGTTCACTTCGGTTTTGGCTTTGTCGATGCACCTTGTTGTTCGCGAAAAATAATTGTAAAACGCGGTGTCATGGGCGCTGGCGCTGTCGACGATAACAGGGATTAATTGAACGGTCACGATAGCGGACAAATCCTCTCGAGCGCCGATATTTGCGACTGCAGAAATGCCCGCGGACCCACTCGTCGATATTTAGCGCTGGAGAAAGGTGGGATAGTTGATCACAGTTTTGCTATTTTATTAAAATAATAATAATGGTTTGCTTTGTTTCTATTTAATTACTTAAGTTGGGATTCTTGGAGTATTCGATAATGCAAACATTACCACGATAACGTGGCAACAGGCAAAATTTGCCAATATATTAATTAAAAAACTGATGTGGTCATGTATCCCCGATGGTCAACTATCCCACCTTTCTCCTATCTATGTATTTTCGTTGCACTTTCAGATACATGCTGATGTCGAGCGGCGTTCACTTCATGCTGAATCTACGATCGACCGATCGGATTTACGATTCTCTGCCGCTCTATCACACAGCAGGTGGGCTGATCGGAGTGGGTCAGGCACTGCTCAGGGGTGTCACGGTCGTGCTGCGCAGACGTTTCAGCGCGTCCAAGTTCTGGCCCGACTGCGTCCATTACGAATGCACCGTAAGGTTACTTTTGCGCGTCGAGCATCTAAACTCTAAGCCAGTGACGAGCAATTATTTCAATTATAAATCTATGCGAAAAATAACAAATTCACTCTATAAATTAAAATTCTTTGATTAGTATATTTAACTAATTAATATCGCGGCCCGCGTAGAGTATTAAGGTTTCCACTTTTGGCTCGCTATGAGCGAAAGGTTGCTCATCACTGATCTAAAGTTAGATTCTAAACTCTAAACTATCCAAATGTTTCACTTAGTACATGGCCCCCTTCGACGCGTTCCCCGTGATACTTTAAAAGCGTATTACGCACCCATTGCGATCTGAGATCACAGTCGAGCGTGCCAGCGACTCGGAATGCCAATTCTAATCAGTCCCATCAACGATACCGTTCCGTGTAAACAATTCTATCGATTCGTTTGCCCTGATTCCGTAACGAGTGACCGTTTTCCAACAACGAAGCTGCGTGTCTGGTTGCATAAAACGTTAAAGGGTGTATCTGGTCGCAGATCGCGCAGTACATCGGCGAGATCTGTCGCTATCTGTTGACCGTTCCTCCCGGCCCCTGCGACACGAAGCACAAAGTCCGGCTGATGTTCGGTAACGGCCTGAGGCCTCACATCTGGAAGCCTTTCGTGGAGAGATTCGGCGTGAAGCAGATAGGGGAGTTTTACGGCGCCACCGAGGGGAACTCGAATCTTGGTACCTACTTGCGATCGTTTCTTTAGCCGCGAATGGTATCGAGACACCCTACCTTCATGGTCACTTAATTATTTCTTCCAGTGAATATCGACAACAAAATCGGCGCGGTGGGATTCGTGCCACTGTGCGCGGGCTCTCTGTACCCTGTGGCCTTGCTGAAAGTCGACGAGGAGACTGGGGAACCTGTAAGAGGGCCCGACGGCTTGTGCATGCGTTGCGAGCCTGGTAAGAAACCCTGAAAGTCAGCAGGAAATTCTTTGAAATAGTTTCTGCGGGCTCTTAGTACATCCTGGCGTCTTGGCCGTGTTCGCAGGCGAGCCTGGTATATTCGTGGGGAAGATAAACCCGAAGAAGGTGGTGAATGATTTCTCCGGTTACGTGGACAGGAAAGCCTCCGAGCAGAAGATCCTGCGCGACGTGTTCAAGAAGGGCGACCGAGTCTTCAATTCTGGTCGGTGATTCGTAAATGAAAGAAACGATTTGTTTGTACCGCGTGAAAATGACCGCGATGATTAAATCATGCTTTTCGAACAGGCGATATATTGGTTATGGATGAGTTCGGCTATTTCTACTTCAAGGACAGGACCGGTGACACGTTCAGGCAAGCCCTTGCACGTTTCGTACAAGTTTGAACGGTTTGACTAGCACCGAATTTATAAATTACACTAAACTATTGAAAGTCCAAGCTGTCTCCCCCGACGCGCCCTGGCCCCGACCGTTTCAACGTTTCTGATCGTTACGATTATCGTCGCAGGTGGCGAGGCGAAAATGTCGCCACTTCCGAAGTCGAGGCGGTCGTCAGCAACGTGATAGGGTTGAAGGATGCAGCGGTTTACGGTGTCGAGGTAAGCATGCCGGAAGTAATTGATTTCTCGCGAGTGGAAAGTCTCGATATCACAGTAAGAATACGTTGTGACGCTGGTAGGTGCCTAAAATCGAAGGGAAAGCTGGAATGGCCGCGATTTACGATCCAGACAACAACCTGAACATCAAAGAAATGGGGGACGGTCTGAAGAAGTGCCTGCCCTCGTACGCCAGGCCTCTGTTCGTTCGAGTTCTCTCGGAACTACCACTCACCGGCAAGTGTTTCGTTCGTATGTAGCGCGTCGATGATTTTTCAATGTTTAGGTGCAATAACAGGGATTTTTTGTATGTTTCAAAAGGCACGTTCAAGTTGAAGAAGAAAGATCTTCAAGACGTCGGCTTCGACATCAGGAAGGTAAAGTTTCAGGTTCTCTTGATTATTGCCACGCGGATATAATTTGATACGGAGCTGATTCGCGAATTTCTTTGCAGATCACGGACCCAGTTTACTTCCTCGACAACTCCGGCGTGTACGTGAAACTCACGGAGCAGCTTTACAACGATATTATAGAGGGAAGAGCTCGATTATAAACGTCGCGAATAGAATTCTCCAGATGAAGATCCAAGGCAGAGGAAGTCTCTGCAAGAGTAATTCGAATTTTGTATAATTTGTATTTATTGGTAGAAAAGAGGAATCCGCTGAACCGAAGACGGTTCGATCGATTGGTTGTCTTTCACCGTGCCTACAATTTTATATCTTCCTTGTTTTTTTTTTACCGCGTATTAACCCGAGGATAATAGCATTTATACATATTTTTACACCGATCCTATATTACGAAATCGCGTAGCTCTTGATCTCCAAAATTCTGTAGAATATTAAGCATCCTGTGTATACGGTTTCCTTTGAACTCCTTAGTCGTAATTGTAGATATACTTTACCAGCCAGATTCATAGAGATTAAGACTTGAAACGATTTTGTAAAGAGGAAAGTGATGAGCACATATTGCTGCGAGTGTAAAGTGATGCTGTACGTAGTACGGAACTCATCATAGATTAATAAATTGTTCCCTGTTAAGAAAAACCGAATTCCAAATGGACTTTATCCTTTGAACGACTACATACTTTCTGACCACCCAGTACCACGGATTCTAATAAAACCAGATATCGTTTGTGCGCAGTCTCGGGAGCTCAGTGACCCTCGCCTTTATCAAGGCGCCGTGTACTATCCAACCTCCTTCATAACCTACGATTCATAATAAAGCAAGAAGAAATCGGTTCGTACAAACGTTTCACAATCCCCTTGGCTATAATCGAAACAATTCGATCCGTTCACAAGTAAAATCATTCCCAAAGTGAAGTCATAGTTAAACCTACTCAAGAAACTCGTGACTTACGATAAACTCGATTTCCACGACTACCGCTATCGCAATACTACTCGCAAGGTAGTTGTATCAGGCTCGACGAAGCTTCGCGACTGTTACGTAACACTTGTTGCCGAGCGGGAAAAAATGGAAAAACACTAAGAGCCGTCGACTTCGCTACAGTGCTGCTGTGCGCGAGACCATAGATCACCCGACGAAGTCACGGTCACTCCGAAGCAAACAGAAATTCTCAACGATGACACGCACGCGAGAACAAATGGCATCCTGTGTCTAGACTGCCTCAAACGACTGCGAGGAGATAGTCTCTCCCAATCGCCTCTACTTCTGTTCCAACGCAACTGTCAACAGCGGAGTCGCAGCAATCCTCTATCAACTGTTGTCGTGACGAGCAATTATCCGAGCTCACTATTTGCTCCGACGGTTTTATGTACAGATTCTAAGCTCCTGGCGGCTCGGAATCTTATCAGACGTTATCGCGTGTCGAATTTAGCTTGCGTTCGCGTAGCTGATGTAAGTCGAGCTAGTTTAGAGCGTTCCTTGGGCGCGATCACAGTTGGACCAGGTATCTCAGACTCTGGCAAGTGGCGCGCCAACAGAAATGGAGCAGACGAAGTTCGAGTTCGCTATAGATCGCGGCGGTACGTTTACGGACGTGTACGCGAGGTGTCCTGGCGGTAAAATTCGAGTGATGAAACTGTTGTCGGTCGACCCTGCCAATTACGAAGACGCGCCACGCGAGGGTATACGCAGGATCCTCGAGCAGGTAACGATGGTGTTATTTTAGAGACACCGTAGGAAGGTTTCTTTATTTCCGACGAGACTGCCATTGCAGGAGACCGGGCGGAGAATCGATGGAGAGATTGACACTGCGTTGATCTCGTGGATCCGAATGGGCACGACTGTGGCTACGAACGCCTTGCTGGAGAGAAAAGGCGCGAAAATGGCACTGCTGATTAACGAGGGGTTCAGGGATCTTCTTTATATAGGCAACCAAGCTCGACCGAATATTTTCGATCTGGTTCGTATTTAGATATAATCAGGAATAAAAATTCAGAGTAAAAAAGGCGCAAAAAAGGCTCCAGCCGGCCCTACGAAAGAATAAGATAATAAATATACTGTTAGAGGAAGTGTGTGGAAGAATGACACTCTTTTCAGCAAGTAGTAACACCGGAAGTCTTGTACAAGAAGGTGGTGGAAGTTAGATGCAGGGTGATACCTGCTCTGCCTGATAAATGTCGATTGGACAGCAAGCAGTGGCGACGAGCGAAGGGCTCCACGGGGGAGGACCTCTTCGTCACGCAAGAACTCGACGAGGAGAGGCTGAAGAGTGACCTGGAGGAACTACGGCGATCTGGAATCGAGAGCCTGGCGGTGGTTCTTGCGCATAGTTACATGTCAGTTATTTTAAACAGCGACTATTGTCAGGTATCAGATTCCCTGACTACTGTCTTACTTCAGGTTCGCTGAACACGAAGTGAAAGTTGGCGAGCTGGCGAGGCTTGCTGGTTTCCAGCAAGTGTCCCTTTCCCACGAGGTGATGCCCATGGCGAGGATCGTCCCCAGAGGCTTCACCGCGTGCGCCGATGCATACTTGACTCCACATATTAAACAATACCTGCAGGTACTCCACTAAATTACAGACACCTTAATTTCTTCTCCTGTTGGAAGCAATAATTCACACCAGTATCTCAGGGCTTCTCGTCCGGCTTCAAAGACAAGCTGAAGGATGTGAACGTACTGTTCATGCAAAGCGACGGTGGGCTGACTCCAATGGACTCGTGAGTGCATCTTCAGTGAAGTATTAATAAAAAACTTCGGACAGAACCCACCCAGGTATTTCGTTTTCATAGATTCAACGGATCGCGTGCCATCCTCTCTGGCCCCGCCGGAGGAGTCGTGGGCTACGCGATGACCACCCACGGCAAGGAAACCGACTTGCCAGTGATAGGATTCGACATGGGCGGCACCTCCACCGATGTCAGTCGTTATGGGGGCAACTACGAGCACGTGTACGAGAGCACGACAGCTGGTGTCACGATCCAAGCCGCGCAGGTACAATCCCCTTTGCAATCACGTCTCCTAGACTAAATTCCATGAAACCTTTTAAACGCCATTAAATGTGGTTGAAGTTGGACGTGAATACAGTGGCGGCAGGAGGTGGATCGATGCTTTTCTTCAGGTCGGGTCTATTCGAGGTGGGGCCTGAGAGCGCGGGCGCTCATCCTGGGCCCGCGTGTTACAAGAAGAACGGTCCCCTGGCTGTCACGGACGCGAACCTTGCCCTGGGAAGGCTGCTACCTGAGTACTTCCCGAGAATATTCGGGCCGAATGAAAACGAGCCTCTGGACAAGTCCCGCACGATGCACGAGTTCCAGAAGCTCACTGATCAAGTATGTACTGATTGTTTCTCGAGTATCAGGGTATGGAAGAACAAGCTGAGGCTTTTACTTATGTCATTGAAGCATTGAAAGTGAATCGTTATCGAGGAATTAACTCTGGTTTATAGATAAACGAATTTCTAGCGAATGAAGGTCAGCAGGCGGAAGGGAAGATGACGATCGAGGAAGTGGCGATGGGGTTCGTCAGGGTTGCTAACGAGACGATGTGTCGGCCTATACGAGCTTTGACACAGGTATTATCAAGTACAATTTATCAAACGCATAGTGAATGGTCAACGTGTTTTCTCCTATATTTGGAATAGGCAAAGGGCTACGACACATCTCGTCACGTTCTAGCGTGTTTTGGTGGCGCTGGAGGCCAACACGCATGTGCTATCGCGCGTTCCCTCGGCATGGGAACAGTCTTCGTCCACAAGTACGCTGGGATATTGTCAGCCTATGGTATGGCTTTGGCGGATGTCGTGGAAGAGGCTCAGGAACCCAGTGCAGAAGTCTACGAGCAAGGTATGCTTGCAAAACAACCGACAGCCTTTAATTCAATATAAACTTCCATGTTCCTCGAATGTCAGAATCTTTTGCGCGCTTGGACGAGCGTCTAGATGCTCTGCAGAAGAAAGTTCACGCTAAACTATCCACACAAGGATTCGACGACTCTCACATAGTCACAGAAGCATTCCTGCATCTTCGTTACCAGGGGACAGACTGTGCCCTGATGTGCACGCCGAGTAAAAAGGATGCTGAAAACGAGGGCACGAGGCATGGCGATTTCCTCACTACGTTCTTGGAAAGGTGAAGCTTCTTCTGGTAAGATGCACTGAGAGAAAATGAAACGGAAGCGCTGACTGTGGTCGTGTTTGATCAAGGTATCAAACGGAGTTCGGTTTCACTATGCCGAATAGGAAGATTCTGGTGAACGACGTGAGAGTGCGAGGCGTGGGGAAGACTGACGTACAGGAAGACCCGATTCGATCATCTTCTACTGCACCACCGAAGTTGGAAAAGGTAAGTGTCTGAGAAAAATTCTATTTGAAACCAACGATGGGTAAATAAATGTATTCTTAGTGTACGGAAGATGCATCGACTTCTTTACAGACTACTATGGTGTACTTTGAGAACGGTTGCCTCGAAACTAAGGTGTACCAATTAGATTCCTTATCGCCTGGCCACTCGATATACGGGCCAGCTATTATAATGGACAGCCTGAGCACACTTCTGATCGAACCTGATTGCACAGCATCGATCACGTCTCGCGGCGACGTCAAGATTACGATCGGTCAAGGCCTGAGGACGAAGGTCACGACGGATTTAGATACGATTCAGCTGAGCATCTTCTCCCACCGGTTCATGAGCATTGCCGAGCAGATGGGCAGGTAGATGGAAGCGATAATTCATTTAACAGCCTTGGAAGGTTGCCTCGAGGGCCTCGTTAATCGAGAGTCTGTCCTTGAAGGATTCTTCAGAGAACCTCCATCTCGACCAACATCAAAGAACGCTTGGACTTCTCCTGCGCGGTGTTCGGCCCAGATGGAGGTCTGGTGTCAAACGCACCCCACATTCCCGTTCACCTGGGCGCTATGCAGGAGACCGTGCAGTATCAGATGAAGGCGTTCAAGGGGGAATTCACGAGGGGCGACGTGATTCTCGCGAATCACCCTTCAGCGGGTGGATCGCATCTTCCAGATCTCACAGTCATAACTCCAGTGTTCTACAAGTATTTCTTTCGCCCCTTTCGATAAACATACCAGTGACGATTTGAAGGTGGGTGAATGTAGAATGAATCTTTGCTACAGGGACGTGGAGAAGCCAGTGTTCTTTGTGGCCAGCAGAGGTCATCACGCTGACATCGGGGGTATAACGCCTGGCTCCATGCCACCACATTCGACTACTTTGCTTCAGGTGAAAAGTGCTCCAGGGAAAGAAAGCCCCTGATATCATTTATGATTCAAAAGGATGATTTATCTACAGGAAGGCGCTGCTTTCAAGAGCTTTCTGTTGGTGCACAAAGGCGAATTCCGAGAGAAAGAACTGACGGAAGAGTTAATGGCGCCGGGGAAGATTCCGGGGAGTTCTGGGACTAGAAATTTGTCTGACAATCTCAGCGATCTGAAAGCTCAGATCGCAGCTAATCATAAAGTGGGTAGGCCGCGTTACGAATAGATTATCGATTCTCCTGATTTAATTCCAAGGATCTGTTAATGCTTGATGCAGGGCTCGCTATTGGTGACTGAACTGATCGACATATACGACCTGGACGTGGTGCAAGCCTACATGGGCCACATCCAGCACAACGCGGAGGTCGCGGTGAGAGATATGCTGAAGTCTGTCGGTAGAAAGCTACTCGAGAAAACCGGAAACACCACTGCAGCTGCGGTGGACTACATGGACGATGGAAGCCCAATAAGATTCGTCCTGAGCATCGATATCGAGAAGGGCGAGGCAGTCTGCGATTTCACGTAAGCTTTTTTTAGTCGCTCTAAATGAGAAACGATAAGGGATAGCAATGAAAAATTGAAACTGCAGTGGGACTGGGTACGAAGTATGGGGAAACTGCAACGCACCTCGGGCGATCACCCTTTCTGCATTGATTTACTGCTTGAGGTGCATCGTTGGTCGTGACGTTCCTTTGAACCAGGTAACACCATACACCTCTAAGAATCGATATCCTCATTCACCATCTGTATTCACTGTGCGAGTTCATGGATCATCCTTCCACATTTCCACCCATTTCAGGGTTGCTTGAAGCCTGTGAAGGTTATTGTTCCGAAGGGGTCGCTCTTAGACCCATCAGAGGAGGCTGCAGTGGTGGGTGGCAACGTTCTTACGTCTCAACGCGTCGTTGACGTTGTTTTGCAAGCTTTCGGGGCGTGCGCTGCATCGCAAGGTTGCATGAATAACGTGACACTGGGAACAGAGGAATGGGGATACTACGAGACTGTCGCTGGCGGCAGCGGAGCAGTAAGACACCCCTCCTTAATCTGTTCAACCTTTTTCTATAAGATTCATTTATCGTATGAGACTGCATACGATTTAACAGGGACCGACGTGGGATGGTAGAGGGGGAGTCCACACCCACATGACCAACACCAGGATCACCGACCCCGAGATACTGGAACTCCGGTACCCTGTTGTTCTCAATAAATTCTCCCTTCGTCCAGGAAGTGGTGGGCCTGGTGCTCACTGTGGTGGCGACGGCGTTATCCGTGAAATTACCTTCAGGTAGCCGAATCAAAATTTCTCTGGACGATTTAACTGCATAGGATAGCTTTTGGCAAGCTCCTGAATTTATTCTCCACCGTCGCTTCTAGCTTAGAGTGTTTCTTTCACAGGGCACCCATGATGCTGTCAGTATTGACCGAGAGAAGGGTGCACAGTCCGCCTGGTTTAGCGGGAGGATCTCCCGGTGGACGTGGAAGAAACACGTTGAAGAGGGCGGACGGTAGGAAGATCAACTTAGGCCCCAAAACCGCTGTTCCAGTTTGTCCGGCGGTAAGAGCCTCGCGAGTAACGCAATCTCTTTTAACAGCAAGTATCGTCCATCCTCCGAGACGCAAGTATGAATTGCGCAAAAATTTACGCACTGCTGTAAAAGCGTCGCGATAAAGTGCAAAAAATAAACTGCCGTTTACGTCGATTTCGAATAGCCACGCAAGACGGAAGTAGAAGGGAACCATTTGGGTTTTACGCTGCCTCTCGTAAACATTTTATCTCGACGAATACGATCCCCTCGTTTGCAACTGCCCTGCGCCGCATACCCTCGCGTAAAACTTGAGAATTTATATCGCGGTATTATTGTGGAGTTATTCAAGACGGAGGCTGCGATCTTCCTATAATTTGGACAACTTTCCTTGGGCAGCAGAGAAAACTAGATAATACAATGATTTTCTACACAGGATACGTTTATTCTGGAGACTCCTGGTGGCGGTGGTTACGGTGAACCCGGTGCAAGGGTCGCGTCAGCGCAAAGAAGCGCGCAAGGATTCATCGAGCGTGGAAGCGTCTTCGAATACCGAAAAGCACAAGAATCTGTATAATTCTCAACGTTGCGAGCATCGCTCTTTCAACGACAATAAATAAGCTACTCAGAATTTTGTTAAAAATAAAACACGATAAAGATTACACTCCTGGACCTGGGATGAGGTTTCAATCACCCCCACCCGAATCTCCCGAGTAAAGCTAACAAACCAATGATTTCGCAACGCGACAATTTCGTTGGACATGCAATCTCTGCCGTACTCTCATTTATTCTGAAGATGGTTAATGAATCAAATTCACTGTAACTAACATCGATTTCCCTGCGCGCCCCATTCGCCACGGGCACGCGATGGCCTCCCGTCCCATTTCCGGTGCCAGTAATTGCTGACCGAAATATCGCGACCCCGTGCACACGTACAGCTCGAAACTTCCGATTGCATTTCCATTTGCGAGGCAGTCAGGCGCGTTCTTAGATGCATATATTGTTCGTGAGACGCGAACCGTGCCCCCGCGGAAACTCCGCGCGAGGAATCAATGGGGATTGACTCGATCTTCCGTTCGACTCTATTTAACTGTTATGAATGGACGGCGGGTGCGATATAGCGCGAGAAACGTTGGCCCCGTTCTCGCGGGTTTCTGTATGCTAGGCGGCTGCTTTGTGCTCCGTTCTTTTCACGACCGAAGACGCCGGAGCTGGGGAATCTACGCGCCGTTTCATTAAAATGCAACAGGCCACGCGACGCGCTAAGGTTCGCTCACAATTAGCTCGTCCGAACGAGCGGCTGATCCCTAGGGTTGTACGTGGTGGGTCGCGAGCAACCGGCACAATCGTAACGTCGCCTTCGCGATGGGGTGAACGCGAGTTTCCTTGGAATTCGTGAAAGAATCGCAATCAGGGCGTACAAGGGAGTTTGATTGAAAGACTCGAACACGCTGACGCGAAATGGAGGCCTCTGTTTGCATGGTGGTTACAGAGATACGGGCGTTAATTGGGAGGGGAGAGGACAAATGAGGTGAATATTTGCAGATTGAACTGTAAGATTGCTTAGGGATATGGGAAATTGGGAAATTGTAATATCGCTTGGAATCCTCGGGTTCAACGTGGCTGTTCAATAGTTGCAGCTCGCGCGGAGGGGTCAGAGACAAGTACGACGCGTTATGATCGGGAAACGATAAAGTTTCCGCGAGAATTTTGCGAATACCCCGGCCCTGGCGAAAGAGGAAGCAGAAAAGTTGCATGACAAACGACGATAGTTGGTGGAAAGTTTTGGCCTTTCCCTCGGGAAAGTTATACCCTTCTCGTCGATACGAGCGCGTGCCGTGGCTGGGGGCAAAGCTGATGCTCGATCTGCCAGAAATCCTGCTGCCGCTGTGAGAATATTTCATACGGAAAACGTTTCAAAATATTTTCGTAGCTCTCGTCGAATTCCAGCTACGGCTACCACCGAAAGTCTCCTCGCGGAAATGTCCTCGAGGTGTCAGTTAACTTGGCAGACAGGCCCATCTGTGTTTGACTTGATCGCCAGCCACCGTCGATTCCCCAAAATTCCAGCTACCCATCCACATATCCGCGGCTCGCGCGAATTTTATACAGTGTTTGATCGTAGCTGAGAAATTACGAGCAGACTGTGTAAACGATTGATAGCTGTTCGATCACGCTGCGATATTTCATCGTTTGTGCAATGATTCCCTCCCCAAATAGCTACCAGATCGCCCATATAAACGCGACTCCGAACGGGAACACCTTAGACATCGAGTGACACGATCGAAAGTACCAGATCGAGGGATCACGATGAAGATACGCCCGATATCTTATACGTTCCTCGTCGCTACGCTTTACGTTGCCTGCGTCTTACCGAGAGCCGCCTGCGACCGGCAGAGGATTCACGATGCCGTGCATGGGAAGCCCGAAGAGCTGAATCCGAGCCAAGAGAATCCTCTTCTCTATGGCGGAGTAATTACATCGGAGGACCAAGCTGTTAACACGGTTTACAGAGGCTTCTTTGACGAACTTCCAGCAGTCCCGCGGAAAAACGCCGAGCTGGTAACTCCGTTTCAACGACAATACGAGCTAATTACTTTCTCCCCTTTGCTTCCCCTTTCTTTGCCGTTTGAACGTCACTCGTCTGGAAACGGCTGTACACCGATAACCAACGAAACGACTGAACTTTTCCCCAGGTTTCGACGATACCTCGTGCCACGAACGAGGATTTAGGAGAGAAGCTTCCCTTGGACGTCTATTTGGAATCAGAAGCTGTAGGCTCGGAGCGGAATGGCCAGGAAAATAGGTCAGCGGGCCTTCGAAAATTGAATCGACGATCGGTGGTCGCGTTGGAGACGGGAGGAGACAAGGATCGACGTGGCACGCTCGGGCTCGATTCCGGATTCACGAAGCAACCCTTCAATCCAAACGACAAACTTAGCCCTGATCCACGAGCTGAGCCTCCCCCTTCGTTTCCTACGGCGGATCGCGGCGAAAGTCAACGTTCCACGGTGCACTCGGACGAGCAAGGAGATGCTGCTTCGATCAACAATGCCGAAGGGAACGTTCGCGAGCCTGGCTTTCGCATAACGTTGCAGGGCCGAGTGCAGGACCCCATCAGCTACAGGACTATCTTTAGCAACCAGCACTCGGTGAATATTCCTGGCCTTTTACGAAACGGACCTCGGGAGGACTTCAGATTCGGGCTGCCAGGCCAGCCTATTAGGAGAATGGTTAACTTCGTGCTGGACAGACTCGCGGTGCCGAGGCCTACACACTCCGAGGGGAATCAGGATAACGGAAGGCTTCCCAGAAGATTGTTCGATCATGGAAGAGGCGCGGTGAGCAATGCGAGGGAGAATTTAGAGTCTAACGGAGCTGGAATCCACAGGGCAGTGAAGCTGGGGCCGTTGTCTATAAGCGTCGACGTGGGAAGGCAGTAATCTACTCTCAATTTCAGGTGAGATCACACGGATACCTTCTCCTTTAGGTCTTTCTTTCCTTTTGCACCTTTGATAAAGTAACGGCCGAGTGTATATATTGTTACACTGAAATAAGGGTTCGATGGCCAGAATTGGTAGTTTGATAGACGTTTGTATCGTCTTAATCCTCCTCGAATAAGTAAACTGTCCAGGGTGGATCCAGGAACTCGATCGTGGGAAAAGGGTATCGAGAACTGTCGAGTCTAAGCTAGCTCCGGAACAGGGTTTCGAGATAAAACCAAGGAAGCCTGGGGGGATGTTTTCGCGAAAAAGGTATCGCGGTGGATAGAATCGAGGGTTGGGAAAGAGAATTGTCTGGTTATTACACGCCTCGTCGCCCGTCGAAGCGAGATTTCTCGACGATCGGACGGAAAATGTCGCGAAAAGTGTGGGCGAGCGGGTCGATGAATCCCGCAACGTGAACGGGGGGCTTGATCAGGATTGATGATCGACGGGCATATGGGCGCGAGAACGAATGGCAAACAATAGTTCGCGTTGCTGGTTAAAGTTGAAGCAATGCTGGATAATTCGCGGGACGGTTTCTGTTGCTTAATTACTCATGCCCGGCCACGCAGTGCATATTTGACGAGCAAATCCGTTATGCATTAATATCCAACTCATTGCCGCTGCTAACTTCGGGTAATCAAATTAATTGGTGACGATTCTTGCCGTCGAGCAGCGAATTAAATTAAATAGGATCGATTAATAACAGGAATTTACGCAGTCTATTTAATTACTGCCGCGACGATCAGCGCGGGATCACGTGGACGCCGCGAAGTGGAAATATGTACGCTCGCTTGTTAAGATATATTTGCGAATTTTCACGCAAAGTCCCAGGAGGAAAAAGGTGAACGACGATGAACGTCGCGGGTCTGTGGGAAAGCCTGCAAGCATATTTGCTTCACCCGCGACGCGGATTATTTTCCACGGATGACGCTTCCTTGGTTTATTCACCCACGGTCGAGTCGTAACTCCAGCTAGAACGGAGCTGGAGAGTCTAATTCCAAGATCATAGTGTCTCCTCGAGAGAGCATCGCGCGGTGCTCTCGAATTACTTTACCCTGTCGACCGGGGGAAAAATCAAGACGCGAGAAGATACTGGGTAAGCTCGTAAAAGGCCAAGCACCGACCCCGAACCCCTTCTTGCAAATCGATGCGTCGAGGAGGCAGGGAAATTGCTTAATTCCCCTGAGCAGAGCCGTCGATGTAATCGCTGATACTTTTACGCACAGTTTTATCGGTTCTCCCTTAAAACCGAGGATAGGTGTTTGTAAAAAAGGTGAAACGCTTACCTTGGAATATGTGGAATCCGCGTAAACGTGACCGACGCTCGTTTCTGCTGCTGGAGATTTACTGGAGAACCTCAGCTGGACCTTCGGTGATTCATTTCTCGCGGAAAATGTGGCTGGTACGAGGGTAGCATTCGAGAGGTGGACACCTGAAATTCTTGTCTTAGAACCGTGTTTGTTAAAACGTTAAATCGTATGCCTGCATGGTTTTCCTATGCATGCTTTGATAAGAATGTGGCATATTTTTTTGAGATCAATTCCAGGGAACATAAAAATGAAGGTAGTTCGTATATATAAGCGGGATGTTTTATTTAAATTGAATCGGGAGAATACGTTGGAAGCTATTGATGGTAAAGGAAAATGTTTGAGAGAAAAGTTCTCTCATGCAGGTTTTTTAATTTACTGTAGAATGGTATCAGGGAATGGTACTGTGCCGAAAATTCAGTAGCTTGAAGCGGTTATATTGGGACAATCTAAATGCTATGTGATTCAATGGGAAATTGGTTGTTTTATAGATGAAACGAGGGAGAGGTGAATGTAGAGAGAGGAGGAAGAAGTGCGAGCTTGCAAGCGATCAGCATATGGGAAATAGTATTCCGTGGAGTGCAGCTTCGAACAAGAACGATTTTGAGTCCTCTGCTTTAATCAGTCCGAAAAGTTGCACCTTCCATGAATATATTAATAATTATAGTGTGTATTCACCTTTCAATTATATTTTGTGCCTCATTTGTATATTTACCATCCAGGAGAACTGGATATAACGTATCACCGAAATGGTTGGGAATAACAAATAAAGTGTAAAGTAGTAAATCATACCTATATGTTCTATTCTATGCATTCTTTTGAAATCACCCCTAAAGTTGGCATCTTGATAAAACAGTATCACAATGGATGAAAAAATTTGAGTCCTTGATTCAAGAACTAGAAACTTCAAGTGTCACGATGCCTTTTTGAAATATTTCTTGCTACCATTTTTCTTGCGAAACTGTAGTAAAAAGAAATACATCAAATAAGCAGACACAATTTCCCGGAACAAAGTTTTTATTGCAAAAGCACTCCGCTACGCACATTTAAGAGATTAAGTTTTGTAGTAGAGAAATCTCATTTTAACACCGACTTAAATAATAACCCGAGAATGGAATCTAAGTGGACTAAAAAAATCCCTACAACCCTCTCTGCACGTTTCTCCATCAGTACGTTTTTCCATCAGCCTGCAGCACCTTCGCAGCATCATATTAGCACCCCTCTGCATCCAATCCCTTCACTGAAGTCGAACAATTTCCCTCGTCGACTTTTTCGCGCAAACCAAGGACCAGCAGGGTTCCCGATTGTAAACGATGAGAAACGATTTTCCACGGCGTTCTTCGCCCCATAGATGCCACGCGTTACCGTCATCGAAAATTCCCATCGGGAGCGTCGTCGACGTTCCCAAAGAAATGGCGTCCCTTCCGTTCGAAACCAACGGGACGCTCGTCGGCGGGGTTCTGAACACCCTGTAAATTGCATGCATGTTCGCCCTGACATGTATGAATTACGTCGGTGGAAGTAGCACGCGGCAGACGGCCGGCGAAACGAAAAATGAGGGAGCGGGCTGGAAAAATAACGGTGTCCGCGACTAGGATTGTATCAACCGCTTGTAAACTCGGACTTTCCGCCCGTGGAATAACTCCGATCGTCGAAGAGGCACGCGCTTCCACGCTCCTACGACGAACAGATACGGAAACTCGCGTAGCACGGCGAACGACAGAGGGGTGGTCACCCTCTGCCAGTGGCACGTTACCAACGGACCCGCCTACATAAATCCTCTTTCACCCTGTCCCTCCGTTACGTGTAATGCGCCGCTGTAAGTGTACGCGCGGCTGATCTTCCAAAGGAAACGCGTCGTACACGCGCACTATCGACGCTCCCCACGGCCCGAACTCTCACATAAATCGTGGAAAACTCTGTGAGAATAATTACCCAACTCTTCGTTTTAACGTGTGCCGCTCCCCTGGTTCGCCTCCATTTACGTTTCACTGCTGCATTCTAATGTTTAGCGCTAGCCTCGCAGTTGGGATTAGACGGGACGACTGAACAAACATTGATTATACTACTGAAAGCCCCTGGCTATCGATATCTCTGAATTCTGATCATTGGGAACCGTGTAAATTATTATTATTATTATTATTATATAATAACGAAAAGAAAAGAAAGTAAACAAGGACAAGAGCAAAGGCGAAGTTCAGTCAGGGACTGTTTTTCAACTTAACCTAAATAAGGTTGCGCAGTCATTAATGGGTTGAGCATTGAGCCTCGCTTCTCTGCAGTTCGTTACTGACAAGTTTCGCGAGAGATATGAAATAAATTTGACACGAAATGAGGAAGGAATCGGGGAAAGTTTCACTACCGAGAGTTTCCTGCATCCTACATAATCCCAAATTGCTACATAACGCTTCGCGCGCTAAAGAAAAGAGACAAGTTGCTTCCAAACACAAAGTATTACAGCTCCTCCGAAGCATTTCATTTCGCTTTAAGATAGCAGGGAGGAGTTTACGGCGTAATAGACGTATCTCCGATCCAGCGGGACTCTAGAAGTTGAATTTTAAACAGAGTTAAGCTTTCCTCCGGATAATCGCGCGCAAAGTTGGCGAAAGTTGATCGACGACCATCGCAGCGCTTTCCATGAGCTCGGTGGGATCCCTTCGTTCTAATTTTTTTCCCCTGACAGCGAGCAAACTTCTTGGACAGTCCTGGTGTTTGCTGAATAGTAGAATGATCCTAGCGTAACAGCGTAAGGGAAGAAAAACAGAGGGACGGGAGGAGCATTGTCTCGTAATGACAGGCGAAACTCCGGCAAGTTCTTTCGAGACATTCGGTCGCGCTAATATAACAACCATTGCGAGCTTTAGAGTCGACCAATGCGCAAAGTCTGTCTCCCAATCATGGGAAGCTCTTACGCGAAATCGAACCGTGGAGTCCGTTCGCTATTAGTCGCAAACTCGGGTAAGGTCAATACAGAAGTCATAATCGTTCGCGAAACTTTGATGGTCCTGACGGCTGAAAACTGATCCACTCGATACCGATAGAGAGACACGCGACGATCGTTCCCTGAACAGTTCTATCTGTGTCAATTTTATCCGAGGTTAAGTTCCACAACTCCAATCTGTCGCGATGTCGAGACTCTTCTCGATGCTGAAAATGCCCAAGGGCTCGTTCAAAGGAAATCCAGCTGCCAAAAATCAAGGGGATGGATTCCATTTTGCTCTGAGGAAATTCGCGTACAACTGGTCGGGCTTCAACAGATACGGGTTGTACAGTCACGATTTGTTGGACGAGGAGAATTTGATAGTGAAGGAGGCGCTCCGTCGGTTGCCCACTGACGTGCTAGACGCGAGAACTTTCAGGTATCCGCTTAAATATTCCTGCCCGTAATTTGTTGACGTATTTCCACACGGCATCCCCCCGGCAATATTAGCGTTGATTCGCATATTTGCTCGGAACTTGCGAGCCAACCGACAAACTATGTAACCCGCGAGTGGCACGAGCATTCTGGAATTTCCAGGATCATACGAGCGGCTCAATTAGACTTCCTGAAAATCCATCTGCCCAAGGAAAAGTGGCTCACCTTCGAGCAGGACCTTGCGTACCGATACCTGGCCGCCTATCTGGAAGAAGTGATAGAGGAGAGAAAGGAGATTTACGAATTCGGTTGCGTCAATTATAAGAGTAATCACTGGCCCGCGTTCGAAGTGAAGTGAAACTTAGAAGATCCCCAGTATTCCTCGAAAAACTGTAGTATTACGATAATTCTACGAAAAGCTTTACCAACTGTGACTTATCATTAATTAATCAGTGAATACGCGTCTGTAAGCCAAATAGAATTCCAGGGAGACCTACGTGCACGTTTCAGAGATCAAGTTTCCACACAGGCTAGCCGGAGGCCGGGAAGTCCTTTAGCTCGTCCCAGCCCCGGCGTCCACTCTTAATTCGCGACACCCTTAAAGAGCACACACGGTCCGAGGGGGACGCGCTGGCTCGAGTACGAATGACGGCCTTGATGATAACTTCGTTATCCCCTAGCCTTAATTATGGGCCGCGCATTCAAGTGGCTGCCGCTGTAAAGATGTCACTCGAGATTCGAAAGTTGTTTCTTCAAGTGCGCCGCGCTGCTGGCTTCAAGAGGCTCCTTGAAAGTCTACCCTGACCTAGACGGGATTCCGCGCGGTTCGCTGGGATTCAAACGTTAACCCCAAACGCTTCCGCAATTGCACGTTCGTCTTTACGGTCGAGCATTCTCGTCTGCTACGAGTTCATAACCAGTTCGATATGATTTCTGCCCGAGGAGAAGCTCGCTTAATTAGTGGTTAATTTCTTTGTTCGCGGGCCGGACTACGTTTTCGTTTAGCGACGGGAGATAGTACTCTGAGGAACGTATTGTTCCCACCCCTTGTGTATTTGGAAACACAGAGTCAAAGTTTTATAGAGGCGTTGAGGATGTTCTTTCTCTATCGAAGAGGTATTCGGAATTGGGTTTGGACTGTCATTGATCATTTTGTAAGAGTTATCAATCGACGGTATAATTCTCACGGTTCTAATACACTACTTAGTGTTCAAAATAAAAAAAAATATGTGCAGTAGATACCACTATTTTTTTCTTATGTAAAATGGCCCGCAGATTCCGAAAATAAGGTTTAAAATTTTTTTATGGATACATTTTCGAGATATCGACAGGTGAACTTTGTACCTGTCTGTCAAAAAGGTGATCCCACTTAATTGAGAACATTCCCATGTTGCGAATCACCGATACGGTCGACACAAATGTACCTGACAATTTTTTCAAATCGGTTCGATGGAAATATGTGAAAAAAAGTAATTTTTTTCGACCGAAATTGAAATCGAAAATTCATTTAATTATCTGGGAAAAGAGTTTCTCATTTCTACATTTATAGGCCATTTTACATAAGAAAAAAAAATAATGGCATCTGCTTCGTAAAATGGCTGTAAACTAGTGATATCATCGAAATTCCCAGTCAGCTAGGTAAATTAATTCCCACAAGAATTAACAACGGTGCCTTTAAAACTTCACGACGAATTCGAGCGTGTGACAGGCTTTCGTCGCCCGAGTGGATCAAAGCGTGCAACGATGGGTGATTTTTCATCTCGGTCTCGCCTCTCGAAAAAATCCATGACTGCCCCGAGGCACGGAGCCGTGTATAATTTCCATCGGCGGTCGACTTGTTTTAATACACTTAGTCCCGCATCGCTTGTCCTTTTCCTCCTCTCTCTCATTTTGCACAGTTAATGGTTGCAACGCGCGAGCAGCGACAGTTTTATGGGGGCGAAACGCGTGACGGGAAAGTTGGCCGAAGTGCAGGCCTTTTTTCCGTCGAAGCTCGACCGATACTTGGCGGACTTGACGCGGAATATTTCAGCCCCCTGAAAACACTTCGGAAAAAACGAACGGGGCGTGAGTAATGGCCGGCCAGCGTCCGTCAGCCCGATCGCCGGGAATTTTAATTACGAAATCGCGTCCGCGTGGCGACAAAAAGTTGGCGAGCGACGGGCTGTCGTCGGGGCGAAATGGCCCTGTGAATCCGCGCCACTTCCACCGGCCGTGCAACGGGACCATAATGTAACCATAAACTCGCTGGGAATGGGATTACCTTAATTCCATCGGTGCTAAATAAGGCGTTCAATACCCACGCGACGCACGATTGTACTTTATAGAGTGGCGACGGGAGCGCGTCCGTTTATTCGGCCGGAAGCAAGGAGGAATAATGTTAATTCCAAACCACCACTTTGATACTTAAGCGCCGTTTTCAACAAGTAGAAGTTCGCTCAGGGGAGCGGTACCGATAACTCCATAGTTTTAACGACGTCCCTGCCGATCGTCGTGGGTTAAGTTTCGAATCCATTCGCGTAGTTGGCCCCTCGATTTTATCGGATTCACGGGATTGAAATTACGCATTCTTTTGGGAACTATCGACCCTGATAAGTCTGTTTGGAAGTAGTATCTTCTGTTCGATTTTTTTTTTTCAAATAAACTCTAAGATCAGGAGTGGTTAATATATGGAAGTGACTCCAAGTATTTCAACGCGGAATGTTTCCTGACTGTTATCTTGAATCGAGGATTATTCAAGCTGGGTTTCATCTACTTGAACCACTCGATCTTTAAGCAAAGTTGGCGATGCAGGAACGTTGTATTTCATTTACAAGCGTAACAGGAAGCTCTGTGAGTCAAACGAACGCGATTATATTGCACTGGCGTTACCATAAGACGTCTTGCACTTTGGCTTTGGTGTCGGGTAACAGTTCATCGTTTTAGGCTCATTTGCCCGGGTCGAGGGATATCATCGAAGTTTCACCAAGAAACTCCCCGTTCCTCTCACGCCTGTTCCACTGGAAGCGTTTCCGAAACTAGGAGAAGGTATTCGTAGATTACACGATCGATTAGCGCGAAACGAGGCTTTGTCCGAGATTGAAACTATACCCAGTCAGATTTGCCTGATATCGATAGATGGATGCTAACAGGATATATTCCAGCTGATCGAGCTTGACAGCAACACGCTCCTCCGTGCTCTAATTAACGACCGTCTTACTGGCCGATGAATAGAATTTTATCGCCCGGTTTCGTTTCGTTTTGAGCGCCTACTTCTGCTCCCTCGGCGCGCCTGTACTCTTAGGTTATTTAAAAAAGCGAGGACGAACCGAAAGGTATCTTACCTGGAGGGAAATAAATTTTTCCTAGGGACAGAGGATCTGATTAGCCACTTGTCTCCAGCGGGCCGAGAAATCGCGCGTTCCTCGCGATAGAGATAATAAACGCTGGCAGAAGAGGGAGCATCTTAATTTATCCCTCGGAGTTAAAACAAATCCTGGCTGAAAGTTGTCTGCCCCTTCCCTCCTTTTTTGCTTTTCACGAGGCGAGCGCATTCTGCGCGTATAAATATCTTTATTATATCCATCGCCGGCGCGGCGGATCATTATACAGCAGACGGTTTATTAAGAAGAAGAGCTTCCCTTCCACCACTATTTCTCAGAGCGTTCATTTGCATACATTGCAAACTTACCTCTCATTCCTGTAAATTCGTCCGAACTTGCAGTACCTTAATCAGAGAGGAATTACAGGAACGAGGGGCAGTTTAAATTGCTCCGCGAAATGATTACGTGCGAGAAGAAGATTTAGAACAGTTAAATACCCTGGAAGATTACTTTATAATCATGCCTTATTCCTATTGAAGGTTCTTATCGCCGTGAAAGTACGATTGGAGCGCAATATTTCCCGCTCCACTTGGGCGAGGTAAAGCTCATTGATCGATCGAGGCTTCCTTTTCCATGCATTACTATTAAATTTTCCGAGTTCAAAGAAGGCCTTTCATGTTACGTGGAAATTAGAAGACTTGTGGCTTCTTCCGAACAGATCAAGGAAAGTATAACTGCAATTTTAAGAGGCAGTTTAAACTCTGAATGAAGTGGCAGTAAGATATGTACACGGTTCGTGAGTTCGTACCAACTTTTACTCGACGCAGCTTTTAAAATAATGCACGTGTGTAAAGTTACGGGGAGATATAGTTCAGCCAGCGGTTTCCACGCCGCGCCTGACCATAGACGATCTGCTCCCCTTGCTCTCGCACAGTGCCTTTCTCACGCGCCAGTAGTACAGATCAATCATACCTTCCACTACCTCGTATCTTTTAATTCGTGCATTATTTTCAAACTTGTTTTCAGCAACAGTTCAAAATACATCAAGACCGAGAACCTCGAACAAAATATTTTTATGCCTACCCAAACAAGTGTATCAATAAATAGGAAAAACATTTTTTACGATATGTTATAAACTCTTCTTGCAAGAAAATCATAAACATCCCATATTTTTGCAGCGTTTTGACCAGAGGGTCTTCATAAGAGTGATTGGGAATTTTCTTTACCACGAGCAACGCGGCTAGTGGAAATACGGTGCATTTCCGATACTGTACAGCGCTGCAGCTTACACACCGCGAGTATATGTATACCTAACCCCTCGATCGTTCTCGAATCGCACGGAAAAAAGAGGTCCTCGGTAAATCTGTATCTCCGGTTTTGTCACACTGTTACATCGGCGACTGAAAAATCGATGTTTTCTTTCGACTGAAAATGAAAGGAAAACATGGAGCGCGGTTTTGCGAAAATTCTCGACGCGCTGCGTGTTTGTTCTGCGTTATATTTTTAATACGCCTCGGTTTTCCTGGCCGTATAAATTCTCGCAGCAATCAAACGGGGTTCGCGGACTTTTCCACTCTGCCCGGGAAAAGTTTGCCCGCAGGAAATTCATTCCCTCTCCCCTTCCCCGGCTGTTGCAGCCAAAGGAGATCGCCCTTTAGGCTCGATCTGTATCGCGCGGCGACGAAGTTTCGCCGGCATTTAATTTGAATAAATAGGTTTCGAAGAAGCAGAAACTTGGCTGGGCACGTACGCGGCTGGTTGAATAGGCCAGCGAGATCAGAACCACTTTGGAACAATGGAGCAAATGCAATTAATTCGGACAGAAGGCCCCGGGCGTGAACGCAATAACAATTGCGGGCGTAACTTCCTGTAAACAGGCTCAGAGATCAATTTCATTGGGGCACGATTCCGTGACAATTTGTAATAGCGCGTTGGAAAGTTGTCGTCCATCGCGTTGTTATTAAAAATCTCACGAAACTTTGCGAAGCCGCTACCAGGAAGTTTGCTTTAGCAATCGAAGCGTAGCGTGGATTCCCGCGAAGTAGGACACGTTTTTCTCTCATTAGTTCGTTGA
This sequence comes from Andrena flavipes, assembly GCA_963971345.1. Taxonomy (NCBI): domain Eukaryota; kingdom Metazoa; phylum Arthropoda; class Insecta; order Hymenoptera; family Andrenidae; genus Andrena; species Andrena flavipes. Next base: position 59,216,070 of record OZ020482.1, read on the forward strand.
TTTAATTTGTTCGAAGCGGAAAAACATTAAGCGAACATTCGAGTTTACGTGGGCTGATGTAGTTGAATTGTAACGAATTAATCTTTTCGCGCGAGGTGGAAAACTCCGCGTAATAGAGTTTAGGAAAAAACGAAAATCGGCGAAGCAATACTGGACTGTGTCCTCGGTGGAAAATGCTGTCTGAAACAGAGAGGAATGTAGCGGGACGTAGGTGGTACCAGGCAAGGCCACGGATTCCCATAGACGTCCCTGTCTCTTAGGAAACTTCAGTGGCCCTGGTTCGGACGCGAAGTCGATAATTGAAGGGTCGATGGTCAACGAAACGGACCAAGTGCTCCTAAAGTAGAAAACTGTGGGTTTTCATCGACACGACAGAAACGTTACTTCGTGGCAATCGACGCTGATCGAAATGAACCAAACCGGAAGCGGGGAATATAATTAGACTAGCAATTATGAGAGTGTGTACGTGCGTATGTGACCTCGCGCGAGCGTTTCCGTCGGCGTGCAAATATAAATTCGAAAAGGAACGGTTTTGCGGCAAAGTACATTAAACGACGACCATAGGAACGAGGAATGTTATTAAAATTCGCGGACAGCCGTGTAGCTGTATAAATTGCACTTTTGCGAATTCAACCGAATCACGGGGAGGACTTTAATTAAACGTGACTCCAACAAGAAGCCTCGGACCGGGGTGCTTCCGCTTGTAATATGTGCGGTACTAAATTCTTGACGTCGATGTTTTCCTCCTGTGGGCAAACCACGGAAAGGGTAATTTCGTCGAATAAAGTAAATCTGACCGGCGCTTCGCCGCATGCGGATCGCGAGGCGTGCGGTCTCCTTGGCCCGTGAAATGTTCGAAAAAATGTACGGCGCAGTGGGTAACAAATGAGCGTCGTTACGGTACAGCGTGTCACGTGTTTTATGAATTTCATGACCGGTTACGCGGAAGAGCCTCGCAATCATCATTTATCATTTTATTCCGGTAATCGAGGTCCAGCGTGGTACGGGGGCTAAATATAACTTTCCATTTTCGTGCAAATATTCAACTGCGAGCTCCTTTACCCATTGCGGCATTTTTATGCCACGATTTACTCTTGGAACTAATGATAATAATAATTCTTTATTGCACAGTAGACTTTACAAAAGAGAGTATATGAGAGAGGAGAAAGAAAAAGAAAAGTTATGCTTGAATAGCACATAAAACAGTACAGCTGTTGTTAACCTTCCCATTTAAAGCTACTTAAAACTAACACTAATAGTGTACACGGGATGTAAATGTAGACAGCCTGATAACTGTTAATAATAAATGTTAAGAATTAATTGCTATTGCTGATTAGCAACAAATAATGTCACTGCATGCTTGAAGGATGCGAAAGAGGTTACAGAGCGAGTTTCAGAGGGCAGAGAGTTATAGTAAAGGGCGGAACAATAGGAAAAGGAGCCGTAAATTTTATGGAGTGACAGGAAAGAACGGAAAGGTCATAGTCATGTCGGGTAGAGATGTATTCATCTGTTCGACGATCGCGATTTCGACGATCCCGATACAGTGATAGACCAGTGGACATCAATTTATATATGATACAGCAGAAATGTATCTCTGCTTCATATTAAGTTTCCTAATTAATTGCGCCCCTTGGTTGGATCCTTTGAAGGATTCCATATGGTCTCGCAGTTTCGTGGCTACCTCGAAAGTAGCAGTGGAATCAAGCATACTCGTGAATGGTAATCATTTCTAAAACCAAGTTCCTTTCGAAAGACCTACATGGTAATCACAAAAATGAGTGTTTCTGGCGGAGTATATATGGTGGAGTTATCGTTCAGCCAGGTTCTCAAATTCAACAGCTTCTATAACACAGTATTTACGAGTACCGTTTCCATCCTGCTACATACTTGGTCCCATCGCTACTCGCACGCACTTAAGCGTAGATGCTTGCCAATATGTCCCATCCCATTTCCAACTCGGCTGATGCTGAAAGATAATATCGAGGCGCTTAAGCGACAAATGCGTGCCGTCTCGGAGAGGGAGAGGCAGAGCTAATGAAGGTACTTTAGGCAATTTCTGTTTTTGACGTCGCGTACCTCGTGAATAGCTGCGCGCCTGAATGAGACCTATGTAAGTATGTACTTGCGAATGAAGCCACTTTATCTGAACAGGGCAATTCCCTTAATTGTAAGTACCTCGCAGTCGACTACAATCTTCCTTGCCATATTTTCCTTATCGCTATCGAATGCTCACCTTCGAATCACCATGAGTAGTGTTGTATAAAATTCGAGTCTTCGAAGCTTTAAACCTTAACCTTAAAGAGGTTCAAGCTTCGAAGCTGGAGGGTCTTCTTGTGTTTAATAGTAACGAAGTTAACTCTAAGTCCTTGATATTATATCTTATTTTGCGCAACCACTATTGTAAAACGTTAAACTGAAATACACCACTTCACTACGTACGATTTATACGACTCGAGCTTTCAAGCTTGAAGACTCAAGCTTTAAAGGTTTGAGCTCTCACGGCTACAAGGTTCGAGCCTTTAGGGTTTGAACCGCGACTCGAGCTCTTGAAGCTCACGGCTCGAAGCTCATTTTAACAACACTAACTATAAGTGGTCCAACCGAGTAATGGCAAAAGATTCAAGGCCACGCAACATCGTGGCAAGATGCCATCGAGCAGAGGGGGTGGTGCTTTCTTTAACCGGCTCTCTGGCAACTTTCTCGACTGTTCTCTACCATCGATTTGACATTAAGAAGCTTCTCTTATCGCGGCTGGTCCAGAGACTTTCAGCTTCCACCAAACAGTATACCAACTGAAGCGGCTTCGGTTCTACTTTTCCTCGAAAATTTTCCGCGATAAGCACGCATGTATGAATTTCTCCCCATCTCACTGTTCTTGAGGTAATTCATTTTAAGGGGATATATTTAATATCGCCGCGAGTCCGCTGCACTGTGTGCTCCAGTGTTTACGGATAGCACACGGTTATTTTCCATGATGGCGGTATAATTTAAGTGGCGTGTTTTCGAAACGCTGTTAGAGCAGCGGGAGCAGATATTTGCCTTCCTGTTAAACTCGCCAGAGCATGATTTTTGTTAAAACATCCTCTACCCCGTGCAATTATTTGCAATTCGCTGCTGCGTAACTTCCTCCGAAAAAGGAATAATCCGGCGAGTCAACGTTTCGGTACCATTCTACCAGTTTGAGTAGCGGCAATTGATTCGTCCATCTACGTCGACGTAATTCCGCCAGCTGCAATTCAACGTCTGGGAAATTGAATCGACCTCGCCGTTCTTCTATCTTCGATCAGGGCCATCTCGTTAGGACCTTTAATTTCCACCCTCCGCCGTATTTGCATTTATATAGGATCGATTTTGCTGGGGGGTCGTGTTTTAAAATCCAAGAATCAACGTTTGCTCCCGCGGTGAGCATACGGGGCGCAGCCACTTCCTGCTCCACCAGCACGCTTACTTAATAACTGCAGAAAGGGAGAATTTACCAGCTTCAAGGGCGTTCAGCCGATCGTCAAATGTCCCGCGAAGAAAACGAGGAATAACGAGGAAAAACCTTCTCTTTAATTATCGCTTGTCGCCGCGGTCCGTTTATAGCTGTCAGTTTCACGCGCTTCGGATCACGGAAGCTGGCGCTTTGTGCGGCCAGGAAGGGACTAGCTGCCGGTACTTTCTCAATTTCTAGCGGGAAGCCGATTCCAGGGGATCGCTAGCCTGTAAACCGAGCCCTTTCGCGCGTCTAAGGTCGTTACGGCGACCTGCATGCGCGCATAGAAGCTTCCCTATTAAATCGCACGTATTTGCATACCCGGTGGGCCGCGTTGTACGCAGCGGACCAGCATCCACTCTAATATCAGTGAATTTTGAAGGCAGTAGCGTTATGCATGCCCGGCGCGCTGTTTGTGCACGCGACGACCATTAAATAGTTCTCAGGCGCCTGTCTCTGCCCGGCCCTGAGGGCTTCCTCGTGCCATTCGAACAAGTCCCCAGTAATTCCGAGGAAGCGCCATTGTTCATTGGATCTCGTTATTTACCGCGGCGATCATTATACGCCGTGACGTCGCAATTACTCGCGGAGGAAAATCAAAGCCGAGCATTTGTCTTTGATATTGTTCACGGCTTCTATTGCCAGGCGGAAGATGGGTGTGGCGAAGGACCGTGCAAGGGGATGGATAGTTGACTCGATCGTTGAATCGACTCTATCGGCGGCAGTGGAGGTAAGCAGTAAAGGAATATGGAAATACGCGTATAGGCTTCTGGTCCGATGCAACAGAGAGAATAAGGGAAGCGACGATTGGGGGTCGTAATAAAGGGAGGATCGCTAGTGTGCGACGCTTCGGGACATATGAGATTGCTGGCTCAAAGACTAGGTATTCGAAACTGCGCGAGTTTTCCTGTCACACAACCGCCACGGCTCAATGGACAAAAATCTAAAAATCAATATTCTTTGGCGAAGATTTTTAACTCGACCGTAATCCACTCTTTATTTGTATATGAACACTCGAAAGAAAACAAGAAGTTCTAAACAGCCGATTTACCATGACTTTTCCATCCTGGATACTGTCTTCAGTTTTAAAATAGCTGTCAAACGCGATACACACGAAAAAAATAATTTGATACAAAAATGTTGCGAACAAAAGTTAGTCAGTATTCCGTTGACAACAAATTGCAAAAGTAAGTATTGATGAAAAACTTTTTATTCAATAAAAAGTCGAGATCACCTCGATTTTGTTTGATGCAACTGTATATTGTTTTCTACACTAATCAATGCATCTATATATTCTGGTTAAAAAAGTATTATGTTCGAAAACTGATTAGTTCAGAAGTTATGGTTTTAGTTCCGACTTTCCATTGATTGAACGCACTGTGCGGCGTTTGTTCTTTTATTCGCTAGATAATCATTTCATTCCGAGCCCCGCCGTTGATGCGATACTCAGTGATCCTTTTTAATGGAGCACTTGATATCCGCGAATTATTGTTCGTAACATGGATGCACTCAGAAGGCTGAGTATTTCTTGAGTCTTTTAAGTCGAAGTGTACAAGGAGTGACAGTTGGATGGCGGGTTTCAAGCTGATCTTAAAGAATGCGATAGTATTTGCGGTGTTTGCGGGATAATATTAGATTCTCGGTGAAAGGGTTCTCTGCTTCTCCATGAAACGCGCGACTCCCATAAGAAATATTCCTTAAACGTCTGGGGTGCAAACAACGAAGCTGATCTTCCGCCTGTCGTCTCGGCTCGTTTTCAGCTTGACTGAAGGCAGATAGTGGGACGCGTCGTTTATATCGCAGTGCACGAACGCGGTGGCGGAAGATGCGAGATAGAGGGTTGAATGGGGCGAAATAAAAGGGCGTCGAGGAGCGCGGAATGATAGAAATATGCAGGCGCGCGTTTCGCGTTCAACGAATACAAAACGGTCGACGCGATGAGCTCGAGGTCGACGTTTCCTGAAACCTCGTCGACTATAATTTCGTGTGATCGGTGAATCATCTCGAAAGAAAGGAGATAAAGCCATCCGCCTCTTCTCTCTTCGCGCGGTTCTCTCGCGTTTCTGTTTATCCTCCACCTTGCGCGGAGCCGAACACTGACACAGTCGAAGGATTAAATCGTCTCGACGCAATTAAACTCGTGGCCAACCTTTTCTTCGAGGGGAATAGAAACTTCGTGAGCGCCGCGAATTGCATCGAGTTCGTAGCCGCTGCTTCGTTTCCTCGAATTTCGGACGTTACGGGTTACCGAAGGTGCTACGGTTTTGTGAAATTGCCCGAGAAAAAGGGGGCTAATTGAATTCCCCTGGAATTCCAGCCAGGGGGGAAAGGGTGAATATCAGGCCAGGCTACAACCGATTCGCCCTTTCCTGCGGAGAAATCGGCGGAAGTCGGAAAGGTCGTGGACTTTTTTTCAGGCGATCGACCGGACGAGGGTGGTGGACGGGGTGTAAAAGCTATCGAGAGGAAATAACGGGCAGGAAAGTGCTAAATGCGCGGTCAGAGGAAGAATCGGGCTCGGGAAAGAAATGTCGGTAAGTGGCCTGGTAGGAACACGACTTGCAGGTTAACCTTGATTTCGCTTTTTCCTTTTCTCCCTTCCACCTCCCTGCCTCCCTCGAGCAACCCTAATCTTGAGAAGTTCCTCTTGGAGAGAAGAGAACCCTCTGGACACAGAAACGGACGCCACCCGAGCATCCCTTTGGTGCCCTCGCTCCTCGCATCGATCTTTCAACCCTGACCCTCCGTTTTATACTTCTTATTTCCCTTTAAATGTTTTAGAACGGGGACAAACTTGAAATCGCGTTCAGGGAGTCATTAAAATTGCACAGCTACCATGGCAAACATTTCTGGACGTTTTTAAGTCCACGAAGTTGCAGCGTTGAATCCAGGTGGTTAAGCTGAGAGACGATTGGCCGGTAAAAGGGATCGAACTTAAACTCGGCTCTTCCTGTTTTCATGGTCCTCGGGTTCAACTTCCATAAACGAGGATTCAGTAGGTTTTTAGAGGCAGGGAATCGTTTATCGAGTGTCCTACAACTGCCCCTTCATGGACGCAATTATTTCGGATCGCGACGAAAGCCGTGATCTCGTCCGAGGATCCATTCATCTCGATTACAGTGCCATTATACAGTTAATGACTTCTAAACGATCAGCGTGACAGCGGCCGTCTATTAAGTGGACGGATGTCTCGAGCGCGATTAATTAATTTTCTTGGGAATTTCATTATCGCGTCGCTGGTCCACGGTGTCCTCTTTTTCGATCGAGGGATTCCGTCACGTAGGTTCCCTCGTGAATCATCGACTACTGATTTCGACATGGTTCAAGTAGGGGAGAGTATGGGTAAAACGGAACATCAATGTTTCTCTTAGATGAGAGGTGTATATGAGTTGGTATCACGTGATATGGGACCAAACGGTCCTCACAGCATTTCCTGACAGATCATAGACTCGTGCACACGTTACTTTTCGATTAACAGTGTTGTAAACATTTCCGGTATCGAAGTTTCGATATTGCGTTGTAGTTTCGCCACTTTTCTTCGATTGGATTTAGAAAATTTATAACGGCAAGAACACCGTAAGATTCTATAGTCCTTGCACTACATTTTGACGTTTTACCCAGTTCTTTACTTCACGCTGAAGTGTAAATATTAAATGTTTACTAAATTGCTGTGTGGGGGGCAAAGCGGAACACTTTTGCGTGGGGTAAAACGGAACACAGATGTACGTAGTTATGATGACAATAAAAAATTATGAAAAAAGCCGGGAGGGGTGAAAAAATTACCCAATCATCAATAAACATAACTTATTAAGCACAAATCCAGACCACTTGAAATCAGCCTATAGTCTTCAAGTTGGTGTTCCGCTTTACCCTACCAATTGAGCGAGGCGAAGATTCCAATACCTCCGGCAAATTGAATTTTTCCTTGTTATCAAATATTTTTCTTAATACAAACTCTTTGATTTTCTTACAGTCTAATGTCCACTTAAGACACCTGTCGAAGTCCCGTGTCTTTCTCCTTCCGATTTTATGCTACCACCCTCCAAAGTTAAGGGTTCCATTTTACCCTACTCTCCCCTACCATTGCAGACGCCTGCCCCATCACGCATTCACCATCTATTCCTCCTCGAATCATACCGCGGAACAGTATATCTATTCTCCAGCCACGATTCGAATTCGAAAACCTTTTCCACAGACCACGGTCCATAGTACCGATTGATTGGCTTTCAAAGAGGCCACGCGTATATTTCGCGAATATTCGGTTACGCGTTTTGGTTAGACGAATCGCAGTGGAACGTTGAAAGAGTAGCCGAGCCGATACAGCTTCCTCTGTGGAGAATTGATACAGAGAAAAGTTGTTACCAACCCGAGCTCTCCCTGCACTTTTGCAATCGGTGCAGCTTCGACGATTATCGCGGAGCGTTTCTATCGATCTGGTCGGCCCGGCGATTCACCGCGGCGGGCCGGACAAAAACAGAAATATAATAGCCCCGATCCCGTGACAATGCGAGCGTGGTCGGGCTCCTTTCACGCAGTCACCAAGGATCGACGATCACGGCGGTTGTTCGCGATCCCAGTGAAAACCCCCCTCAGACGCGAACGACAATGACGAGAGGGGGCAATTTCGTGGAGCGTCGACAATCGCGCGGCGAGTGGTGAAAGGGCTCCGAGAACAGGAAGAAAAGTGAACGCGCGCTTAAAACTCCGGGACAGGTCTCTTCGCGTCGGGATATTACCATACATATTGCTGGGCTGTCGCGAATGACGCTTCCTTTCGCCGTCGGATTTTCGCACTTCCCGACAGCACACACGGCCGCGCCCGCGCGCCTACCACGTCCTGACGGCCAGCAGATTTATGAAAGGATTAAATTAAACCACCGAGCGCTGTATCATGGACACTGGGAGTCGCGTGTGGCGAGGGATCTTTCTGCAAAAATTGAAGCTGAATAAATTGCTGCCCCGATTTCCGAGGATTTGAGTCGATGTTAACCTCGCAAAGCTTCAGGGATACGCGAACGTCCGCGGCTTCCAAGGGAATATTGCAAGGAAGCCGGGAGCGAGTGGTTAAAGAAGGAAGCACGGTCGCTAATGGAGATATGTACGAAACAATCTTGGTTACGAGATTTACAGGGATGGCACAGTACGCGCGGCGCGTCACGAGGCTGACACCGCGTGCGCCTAACCACTGGAATCCTCCGCGAAGCGTTAAACAGAGTTGAGCTCGGTGGCACGTGGAAGAATTATTGAAAAATCCTCGCGGCTAACCCCGGTGGTTCATCGCGGTTCACCGCGAACACCCGCTGATGGCGGTGCGGCAGTTGGGTCTTCTATTTCCATAATTCATCATCGACCATTGTTGGGCATGATACAGGCCGCGATACTATGCGGCTTATCGTGAAATATGGATGCTCGTCAAGGTAACGGGGGAAGCGTTTAAACGCCGCGAAACCACGCACGCCTTCGTCTTTCCACCGTCAGCCGCGCTCGGGCTATTTAAATCCATCGTCAAACTTTCCTCCGTTCTCCCGTCGAACTCTTCTCGTGGCGATTTCCGGTCGGATGCCTCCCTCCGCGAATCGGGCGCGCAAATAAAAAACTTTGGGAAACAGAGGTAACCAGATTCGTGGCTCCGTTTTCCCACCGATGCCAAATATTTTTTGCCCTACGGTTGTTTGCTAGCGCAGCTGCGTGTGACCAGCGGGGATGTCGCCGGCACGAAACTTACCGCCGCTATTCTATCGTTGACAGATCCGATAAAAGTCGTAGTATATGTCGATTGACTTTTATGGAAACCAATCCGTGGCTCGGTGAAGCCTGGCAGTCCCCGCTGAAATGTACACCGCTCGAGCTCGGCGATCGTTAAAGAGAGAGGTTCCTGAAGCTTTTAAGAGGAAAGCACCAATCCCTACGAACGTTTTCAGTTACGGAAGGGGGGCTGCAGTTCCTGTTGATTTCACCACTGTACCAGCGACAATTGCCTGCCCTGCGTTATCAGCTTTTCCAGGACCTTCGGCCCAGAGCCACGAATTGCAACGGCCACGGCCAGCACGTAAAATACAACGCAATCTGTTCACCGTCGATACGGACCCTGGCTGCACTTACGGACCGCGTGTGTTGCCACGCGGCGCGGTTACGCTGCACGTACGAGAGGCTCGACGAGCAAATTCGACGTGGGTCTGACGAGGAAAAGTGACCGGCGTACAAGCTGCGAATCCGGCAGCTTAATGGGAAGCTTGGAAAACATGGAAATCTAGATAGGGGGATAAAATTCAAAGCGCACTGTCCCGGTGCGCTCACTTCTGCATATTCCTTTAGGTGTTATGAGAACGATATTTGCTCAGCCACCAGGACGCAATCACGCTTTTTCTCGGCGTTACTTGTTGCGAGGGTTTGACAAGATTCGTTTGCACGCGGAGAAATATCGCGCTAGTAGACGAGAACAGGGAATAGGATAAATCCAGGAGACGCGGTAAACGTAATATAAAATGGTTAATAAAACTGAAAAATAAACTTCGAACTATATTTTAAATACGATGCTGTATACCGCTGTTTGATAAAAGAGGTTAAATGTAATCTCAATTTATCTTTTAAAGCTTATAAATCCAGAAAAACACAGAAGGAAGCGCAATGCCGCTATTCACTCAACAGTTTAGCTTATAGAAAAGTAATTGATCTGCACTGTAACGCATTTTTACGTAGAGAGTCTGAAATATAGCGACTCGACCAACTCTCCGGCCCGACCGCGACTCCTGGATTTACCCTGCGGCTAGGAATAATAAAGCTGCCGAATTTCGACATGTGTTTGCGTTGGAAAAATAGATCTGCGAAATTCAGGATACAGATCAATTTCACATGGAAAATAAATGCGCTAGTTTGCTGATCAAGGGTTGATTTAACCGTGAAGGTAAATAGAAATGATTACAAAAATCTGGCCACTGCACATTCAGCCCCCGGAAATAGCTATGAGAAAATACGCGGAGATCCTGATTCACCCCTCGAAAGTACCTCCCCATAAAGTACAGCTCTCTGTGCGCGGGTTTTCCGTTTCTGGATATCCGGGATTTTTTGTACGCGTCTTTCTTGCCAACTATTCGCAATAACTATGGCGCGCCAGTGTTTTTGCCCTTCTATTTGAATAGGCAAAGCTGCGCGTAGCTCGACGTCATGATAGATTTCCCGATATGAACGCATCGAAGCGCGCCGCGCGTATACAGCGAGCGAAATTTTGACGATGATAAACATTTTTCGTTTACAGAGCGCGAAGAAAGCGGCGGGTCGAAAGCGACGCGACAAACCTCTACGATCTATCCCGAATGCGGAGATTCAGTTCCATCCGCGCTTTCGAGTGACAATTTGCACGTGAGACATCGCGGGATATGCTTCCATCGAGACGTTCGATTTAACGTTTCACAGCGAACCTATCCGCGGCCGTCCCTTCTTCCCTCCATTTCCCAACTCCCCCGCGTTACAAGAGACACGGGGCAAAAAGGGACAGACGTTCCATCTTCGGCACGAAGCTCATTCCAAAATGGATTCCCTAAGACGTGACGCAGGAATGAAAAACTCTAGTTAACCTTTTTGTCCGCCGCCTTTCAACGAAACCGTACAGATTGGAAGACGCGCGAAGTGATATCTCGATGAAATTAAACAGTAATCCCGCGAAGCTCGATTACGTTCTGGTGGAGAGGAGCCTTCTGGAATCTTTCCCGCCTTATCCCAATCGCGCAGCATAGATCAGAGCGTACAAAGACATCTGAACGAGATCCTCGTCGACGTCAGTCACTAATGAAGGAGCTAAAAGGAATTTAATACGCGCCGCTAAAGCTGAAGCGCAAAAATTCAGGGGGATAAAGGAAATTCTTTCGCGGAACAAAGCCCCACGAAATACCTTTCTGGATTTCCCCTGTCGACAGACACAATACGGATTATCGAGCCCAATTCCATATTATACGAAGGAATACAATGGTACGCTACAAGCCCCGATGATGTAACAATTCCCATTTCCGTAGTAATCGCTTGCGATATTCATCACAGCCCATCGCTGGCTCGTCCACCCGATAGTAAATTAATCACGGTAGACAATGAATACTTCATTATGTTTTATAGCATTAGCATCCGCGTCCACGTTGCCTGCGATATTCGACTGTCGAGCTCTCGCCGGGATTCGACGTGTAAACGGGGGCCGTAGGAAAAGTCGATTGTCCGGTTCGATGTGCCTTTCCGGCAACAAATTGCGCTCTATCCGGTGCACGGTTGAAAAGGATGTCTCTATCATTGGCTACGCCGCGTAAAATATGATCCTATCGGCCGTGGTCGAACACAAAGTTCCCTGGTAGCCGAGGCAACAGTTTCACGTATCCCGGAACGAAATAATAAATCTCGGCAAGGCGACGGTGGAAGTTTCGCCGACGGGCAACTTCTCGCGAACTTTCAATTATGTTATTCACGCCGGCGGAAGATCAATTACGTCGTATCGGCGGCTGGTTCTTTCCGTGCTCGGCCGCTATCGGTACCGGATGATTACTCTCCCCACGTTGACGCCGATGAGTACCGATCGATTCGCGTGTACAAATTGAGAGCCGGCTCATCGGCGCGGAAAAAAGGAATTCCATTCCGTTATACGATTTATCGCAGGTGGCACGCGTTACATCTTGGCTTCTCGCGACCGCAGATGCACCCATTGGCTAATTAACGTTCGCTGAACGAATGCTTTTAATTTCGCCTAGCGCGCCAACGATTCCCGTGGAACGCTTTCGGACCGTAGTATAAATCGATGCGTGAAATTAATCTTTGTAGCTGTTGCGCCGGACCGAGCGGTGTTTACTTTCCTGCCCGGAGGTTGGACTGCTTTATAACGGGTCTGTGTCATTTTTTAGCAAACAGGGTGCTCGAGCACGCGTTTATGATCCGCGGCTATCACTTCGTTCGCGGATATTTCGCGTAAATCTTTTGTCCCACGCCCCCGTAATAATCTGATATAATAAATCACGGTCCCATGGCACTTCGGTGGCTTAATTAATTTGTAACGAGTTTCCACAAGTTGCACACCGATAAAGCTGGGATATTAATCATCCTTGAACTGTTAGAGAGATACTCCCTCTAACCCATTTTCTTTCTCGAGCTAATCACCGTTCTCTGCCCCCTTGTATTTAACTCGCTAGGGCTGGGGATGGAAAGGAGAATTTCTCATCCGTTCCATTTACTGCGCTTCACATTCTTCGGCGAAGCTTCAGTTCTGCGCGAAAGGGCAGAGAGGGAGAATGCCGGGAAATATCAGAGCATTAAGAAACAAGCGCACTTCTTATTCTCCCAGACTTTACTTTCCACGGTTCTATATATATTCCATAGGGTTCCTTGAATATTTACAGATCATTTCGCGAAGTCTCCCGCGAGCGTCTTTCGTAGATCCAGTTCACGGGTGCAATACACGGTAATGAGTGCATAAAGGAGCCTCGGGGACAAGAGGCGGAGCATTAAGCTTCTGGACCGCCACGGAATGACGTTCGATTTCCTTCAGAAGCATGCAATAAGGCGATATTCCCCAGATCACGATGCAGCCGAGCCGCAGCGAGCTGGGGATCTGAATTGTGTCGCGCGCGAAGCATTTCAGCCCGCACAATGCCAGGCGAGGGCTGGCACGTAGGTCTTGTGTACCGAGGGCATCAGGGCCGCCACAGTGGAAGATTAGGGCCGATTCGATCTTAAATCCCGAAAGGAGAGATCGATCCCAGCGCGGAAAACCCTTACCGGAGCTTGTTTGAGGCTCTACGGCGTGCAGCTTTCTGGGTATTAACCCCCCACGAGAATCCCCCGTCCGACCCTTAAACCATTCTGACTCGGTGCCAGAACGTTTTCTTACTGTTGCTGCCGCCGTTGCTGATAAATATTAATAAGGTCGGGCTGGTGGAACCGTTCGCGAGGGTAAATACGCTGGCCGTTACATTTTTAAACGCCGCCATACTGCGGAACGAACGGCTTGGAAGATCATTGCTGCTGGCGCATTTTGCTTGGTAATTCGATTAATCTTTGAAACCGGTCTCCAGGACTCGAGCGTTTCGAAGTTGCGGATGCTAGCTAAACTATACCTACCGAATCTCCTGTAACAGTTCGGTTGAATCGTAATTTTGGAAACCTATACTATCGTCGAGGCGATCGTGCTCGGAGCAATCGAATCGGTCGCACGCTCACCCGTCCAAGTCGCGAGAAGAGTTCTAAGATCACAGAGAGTCAAGGGGCGGAGTTCGCAGGCGAACTTTGCCTCTCATCGATTCCCCAAGTTTCATCAAGCGGCTCGATATGCCAGTTTCCGTCTGGCGGCGAGTGGTTCGCGCGGTTATCACTTTGTTAACCGACAAACCGAAGTGTTGGAGCAAACTGCAGCATCAGCCACGAATAGTCGCGGTAACGTTGAAAGTTTCGAGAAGTCGAATGCCTGGAAGGAAATCGAAACGCCCCCCTGTTCCCCTGGATATTTTAAAGCCCTTTTACCACCCATGTTACGCGCGCTTCCTTTTGTTTCGCTGCTCGTTTCGATAACAATCGCCCGGAGAGCACTTGTTGAATGGAAACGCGAAGCCTCGCCAGGGCAAAGGGGAGAATCAGGCTCGAATAGTCGAATGTCCATCGAAAAGTTTAATTGTCGATGAGGCTCTTTCGACTGTCCAACAGCATCCGATGCGAAACACAGCCGAATCGTGTAGGTAATTGAATAGAGGCGTGATCCAAATGGTTTTTCGATTGACTCCGACAGACGCGTACCACTGTTCTTCAACACCGCGCATCAATTGAATTTTTCTGCACATTTCCGCGGCCGTCGGCTTCGTAATTTACTTATAACGCAGGCTTGCGCGCCGACGGGACGGAATCTAGGAGAGGCCCACGCGTAAACGGGTAATTAGCCGGGCGAAAACTAAAAGGCCAGGAGCCGCCGCGTGGATCGAATCTTTAACAAAGCGTTTTGATGGCAGGTCGCGGCGAAAGTCGAGAGGAAGTTACCCAGGAGGAAACCATCCGTCGAATTAATTACGCTCGGTCGACGAACCTAGGCGATAAGGCAACTTCATCCAGAATAAGATGCTAGGCGCGTCAAGACAGCGCCTCGGGGAAATCCTCGAAATCGATCGTCGGCTTTTAATCACCGTCCCTTGTTACCAGGGGGCGCCCTCGGATTTTGTCTCTGCAAAATTTCTCGAGCAGATGCTGCGGGCGCTCAAAGACGCGCCTCCGAGTTACGTCCGCGGATCCTCTTCGCTCCTGGCGAATTCATAATTCATTACTGATCTTTCTTCCTTTAATTATTACGCGGTAAGTCTCGCTTCCCCGAGGTGAATCGATGGCTGGCTGTAAATCTGCCAACCAGCCTCCCCGTAGTTCCTTTAATGCACTCTCTTGGTTGATTAGCGAACTCGAAATATCGAACAAGCTTCGCCGAGGACAAAGTTGGGGAACCCATCTACTTGGCGGAGCGCGGCGGCGAACTATCACCCGTTGGTGGATCCCAGGGAAATTCGAGTTTCAAGTAACTATCGGGGAGGCTGGTGTGCCCGGAACCGAAGGAAGAAATTGCCCTCTAGCCTGCTAGTCCTCATTATTAAGGGAGGCGCCGGAATTCTTCCCGTTCCGATTCAACGGCTGGGTTCTTCCTTTGCAGCGGTGGCTCGTAATTCTTAGCGATCGTGTTTCCACTTTCCTGGGTCGAGCCAGGTCGTTACCCCTGCGGCTAACGATACAGTCTACACTTTAATAACATCTCAAGGCGAAGTTCGCGTCCCAATACAAATACACGGGCGACGTCCCCCCTGTAAAACTCTCCTAGGGATTCTTTTCTTTTACCGCGAGTATCGTTACGCGCTCCACCCTCCCCTCTGTTCGATTCCTTCGTTTTTCAAGCCAGGAATCTACCCTTTATGTTTCTTCGCTGGAAGTTCTTGCTCGGTACCCCGGAGCGTAAACAAAATTTACGCATCCCGCGGCTTAACTCCCGCGAAACTTCCGTATTTTTCCATCAATGGATTCGAGAGAATCACCCGCAGACCCGACAAAGCGGAGCTGTCGGAGGCGAGAGAGGAGCTTCGGATTCGTCAGCCTGAAATACTGCCTGCCTCCCTGGGGCAAGTTTGAGCGAGGAAGAATAATATTAATGCTGATTCGAGGGGCACCGTCGCATTCGTAAATACCTCTGGCAAACTTTCTTACGACCATTTCAGATTCGATGGATATCCTCGCCGAAAACTCTACACGCGATGCTCCTGTCGGCGTATGAACGGGTACGCCTGCCACCTCTGAAGACAAAGGGGACGACGGAAAAGGGTGGCCCTCTCAAGGAAAATTTAATCTCGATACCGATGGAATTCCGCTGCGACCAACAAAGGAGCGGATCGCAACACTGCTGGGATTCGAATTTCTAATCACGAGCAGTTTTACGAAGACACATAGGACACGTGGGAACGGTGGTCTGCGGAACGAACACCAAAGGGGACTCGTGAATTCCTTTCTCAGTTACATTTTCCGCTGTGTTTCTCTATAGAAATCACGTTGACGCGAGAGGGAATGGTCAGTTCGCGTTGTCGCTCTTTCGTCTCGATAGCAGCAAGGTTTACCGACTTTCCGCCGCTCTGGGACAAGGGGGACGGGTAGATCCGGGGGGAACAGAGAGCAGGTCTGGCGGGAAAAACGGGGGAAAAAAGGCGGATCGTGAAAGCAGAGGTGCGGACAGGAAAAGAAGAGAAAGGAAAGCGTAATCTTCGTACCCGAGGGTGCGCTCGATTCAACGTCTGGATTTTACCAATCCCCCTGACTCCCTGGCTGGCTAGGGGTAAGAGAGAGAATAAAGGAGAGAATAGTGTACTGACGTGTGTGCGAACATACGGCACAGCCAGAAATCAGTGGAAATACGTGCGCGTTTCGGTGTGCACGGCCACCGCGTCGCTTTGCTTGGATTTGGCTTACCGGTCGTCCTGTGGGACGAAAAAGGTGCCAGGAGCCAAAGCGGCGGTGATGGAGTTCCTTCGGGATGGAACCAGGGACGAGGATGGTCCGCGGACGAGTGGAATTCCTCTTCAGGTCACGCGCTGCCCGAGAAACGTTGTTCCATTCGAAGCAGGCGTGGTCCAGCCAATTAAAAACCGACGGTCACTGTACCAGCCGTGTTCCCTTCCTGATTACCATGGACGTTAACGAATTACCCCTAAACGTTAGGCGAGCCAGGGGAGGCCACGCGTTCTGTGCCACGACTATCAGATTTCGGGGGAGCACGCTAATTAAACCGCCCACGCTGCACGCGTCAACCACGCCGCTGACTGCGAGGTAAACAGCGATAAGACGAAAACACACGATTCGACTAATTCAGAGCAAACTTACTGCTGCTCGTGGAACCCGACATTGCAGCCAGCTGCGTCAGGTGTCTGATACCCCGTTGCCTGACAAATTTAAAAATCTGCCACCGGTGACTTGGGTGTCTGAAATGGCGCAGCAGCGCCGATTTACCTTTAGATGTTTAAAATTTCTCCGACGTTGCGGTGCCGAGGACAGAACCGCGAATGGAACGGGGGCTGAACGACGGCAGGGAGGAGGGGGTATGACTAATTCATACGATAATTACGGAGCTGGAAAAGGCGAGTGGAAAATGGTACGACGTAAAGATCCTTAATGGCGTCGGTGCGCCATCCTGCGAAGGAGAACGGCAGAGGCGGAGGAAGAGAGTTCTGTATCGTCGCGGTAGCTGGTAATTACGATAAAGCTTAATTTTCCGCAGGATGCCGAGTGGTACGATTTGCGGCTAACCTCCACGGAAAGACACGACCGAAGCTTCGTCTGAGATTCGTGGAAGGAGATGATGCATAGCGACGAACCTGTCCCATTAGGATAAAGATAGGGGAGTTGTATCGATCACCGAGGTGGGATGATTAATATAAAAGGGCTTTTGTAAAGCTACGACAGTGAATGAACTCGTCCGGGGATGATAATTTATAACGTTTCGTTAGGACAGATTTCACTACCCCTTTCTGTGTGAACGCGCGCTACTTTTTCACCCGTCACGGTTATGAATACGGGTACTTTTTAAAGGGATAACTCGAAGGAAGTGTGAACGAGCCTGGCGCACATTGTTACGCGAAGAAGGGTCGAAATAATAGCTCGCGTTTAACATCGTTAGTCGGTAATCAGGGTACGGCCTCGACCAGAAATTAGCCTTGAGTGGTCCCTCCTGTTGCCGGCGTAAAAGTGTGATTAATTATTGCACATTCCAAGCAAACAATGGATTTCCTTTCGGCCATTATTATTTCAACGAGGCCGCGTGCCGCTCTTTCTATCGACCTAAATACGTTGCGCAAAATGCCAGCAACGTGCCAGATTCTTTCTCGCCGCGAAACGGAGCCGAATCTCCAGAAACATAATACGTAACGTGTTATAGTTGGAATTATGTCTGGGCAAGGAAGCTTGATGATCGATCGGAGCAATTTTCCTCGTTCAAGGCGCCGATCGCGCAATCGAGGCGTCGACGTTGTCCTGTGACGCTCGTTATTTGTTCTTTGACAGATTCTCGCGTAAAGCGTCATTTAAACTCCCGCTTGTCATTTCTACCCGCTACAATAAATGATTGGTCGTTCGCGTTTTATTGGTTTTGCCGTTGGTTCGTTCAACGTTTCCAGCTTCGAAACGAAAATTCGATTGTCCCGATCCATTATATTCTCAGACGAGGATCAACAAACTTTTTATTCGTTTGCCCTTTTTCCTGCATACCGTTCGTATCGTTTGAACAGGGAACACTTTGACTATCGAGTTATATATTGGAAAGCTATCCCAAACCCTCTACCACATGTTTCGTACTTGCGAGTATGCGTTTGAAAAAAAAAAAAACACATATTTCGTCTAATACGTCGAAACCGTTGCGTAAATACATGGAGATACGTTGCACGCATTGAAGCAATAAATCATTGCGGTGAAATTTTGACGGCAAACCGAATCTCTACGTCTCTACACATTTTATTGTAATTAATCGATCGGCGCCGTGGATTATTTACTTCACTTGCGCTATTTACTTTCAATTATTTCTGACGTCGATTGCGTGGCTAAGCGGTTCCCTCCCTTCTTTAGCGTTTTCATTACACCTTCGTTGAACTTTCTAATTTAATGACAGTGAAGTCAAGCGACACTACTTAAGACACGGATCGGAAGGGTCCCTCGTTTCATTTATTGTTGGCATTTTGATGGCCAACTAATTCCCAGCTTGGGGATATCGTGGGCCAACCAGAAATGCTACTAGGGATATTTCCGTTTTTAGTGTGACGTCCCACCCTTATCAGCGCAATTATCGTGGCACCCCTCTTCTCAGAAAATCTTCTGAAATTGGACGAATTAATTTTTCACTCCTAAACAATGATTTAAAATAATTAACCGACTATGATAGTAAGTGCGGGAGAGAGGGATGACGGTACTACGAACGATTGGGAATCTCATTTCTACAGCGTTGTAACAAATATGGACTAAATTCTTATTTTGATCCTATTCGCATGCAATTACAAATTAAACAACTTCATGGCACGTAAGTCGGATTACCATAATAAGGAAGGGCGCGGCAACGTGCATCTCTTCTGTTGTTCGCTGCATCGGTTAAGCCTACTTATCATTATACAATCCATTAGAGAAGCATCAAGGACGATAACCCCTACTTCACCCCATACTTCGGATCACGGTATTGCTGCGACGGGAAAATAGAATCTTTTATGGCAATGACTGTTGATGGAAATGTTAAAACTGAAAGAGGACTTCTCGAGGATCCTATGCTAGCAACATTCGTGTCACAGATCTCGAGCGAGAGAGGGGATTTAAATGCGTAATGAAAAAACATCCAGCCGTGAGCCGATTACATCCTGATCTGTGCGGATATAAGTACGAATAGGTAGAGCGCCCATTGACCAAGAGCGAAATATTTTTTATCTCCGGCTGAAACTACCCCAGCTCTATTTCCGGCGTCGCTCTCTGATTTCCGCTGCATTGGTTGCGTTCTGAATAAATCAGAGGGAACGATTTTCTGGCGCAACGTGCAGTGAAGTTACGAAGCTGCCTGGCGGTTCAACGCGTTGCTCGCGCAGACATTCTACGTTACGGTTCGCGTTACAGAACAGTGTAATTAAGCTCTGATTACGATTCTTGCCTCGGAGCTTGGAAAGGACTGCTCTCGGGCCTAAGATCAATCACCGCTCGGACTCGTTCGACCGGATAAAGCAAACTTCTCTAACTGAAGACTACACGCTCAGTTTCGCGCAGCAGTATTCGCTGCGAAGCGTCGTTGGCGATGATCAATCTCCACCATCCGCATTGTCCAAGCTCGCTCAGTCGCGACTGATTCGATTACCTGAATCATCAAGGACTGGATCCTTTGAATTCATTAGCGCGATTCACTCTGCTACGTGCCCAGCAGCAAGGAGTTTACGCCGTTGCGAAGAGTGCATCCTCGAGGTGCACAGGCAACGTCAAGCTTGCCTCCGAGACGAGGGCGGCACCGTAGCGAAGGAAAAAAAAAACAAGTCGACGGGGGAGATGCATCCCGAAGCAGACGGAGTCTCCTTCGTGCAAGGCGAGGGATCGATTTCCTGCCACTTAAATTTGAAATCCCTTTCAGAGCGAACGGAGAAGCGTTAAATACAATGCTCCGTGACGGTGTAATGAAGATAGAAGGGGTTGAGTTAACGGCGGCTCTGAACCGCGAGACAGTTGCCGGAGCGATTCCTTCGAAATATCGCCCGCGATCGCAATGCCGTCCGTTACAGCGATAACTTGCTCGCGAGCCGTGATAATAAAGTTTATTACACCTGGATTTAACGAGTCAGGCACCCCGCAGCGCGGATGGTACGGAGGGCCGAATAAAAAGGTATATTGCACAATTCCGACCAAGTATCTCGTTATCCCGTAATTCTAGGCTCGTAGAGGCAACGAGTACGCGATCCATCGGATTCATCGGCCATACGGCAAGGATTAAACTTTCGCGGCTTGATCCCTCACCCGTATACCTTAATTGAATATATCCAGCCGCGCTTAAGGCAACAGCCGACCGCTGATTGCTCAATCGCGGGTCGAGGAAAACTCCAACAACAGGGGGAGGATATCTTCGCGTCCCGACAACAACTTTCCGCGTGGTTTATTATTCACGCGGAATGGCTGGGGGGTTGAAACTTTGCAACTCGCCGCGAGACGCTTAAAAGATTTAACTCGCCCATAATCTCACCACCAAGTCGGATGCTAATGTAATCAAATTCCGCCGCGATGTCGCGTCTGCCGTATCCCGAACGAATTTGAAGTTAGGAAGCGGGCGGATCCAGCGAGCGGACACCTTTGCCGTTTGTCGATCAGGATCGAATCTTTGCCGCGGCAGAATCAACCCTCCACGGGCGCTTTGGAGCTGTAAGATCGTATCGCTTGTGTCTCGCGGTGTTGTATAGTATCGGAAACCACAGGAAGCTGATTAATTGCGATGATTGAACCGATAATTATCTGACGGCACGATTTCGCGATCAATTCGTTCACGGCAAAGGGGCCTTGGTTGAATTGGTCGCTGGCAATCGGGGCTATGGGCACCTATCAAGTCAATTGGCGGAAATATTCCAGGTTCTATCTTTCCGCGAGCGAGCGGAGCGCCGCGCAATAAGTCAAATTGCCGCGGAGTGCTTTTCACAATAATTCGAGCTGACTTCGTACGGCTACCGTCTGTAACCGTGGTCTCTGGTTACCCGCGTAGGACATTGGCACGAATCGGATCGTATAACGAAGTTAAAAAAATGATACAGACGTTCAAGGGTCTCGGGGTCCATGAGAGGTGAAAGCTTCCCCTGTGAAATGCAACTCGAAATGCATCTGCCGCGTTCCAGAGTGCTGGTGGCACTGCGTCGCTGGATTCCACTGCGGACTTCGTGAATTCTTCAACGAAGGCAACCCGAAGCGACGTCTGGAAATAATAATACCAAGAGAATAAGAAAATTTAGTTGGGAAACTGGGATGTTTACTTGTTACAGGTAGAAGTAAAGATAGAATTCTTCCACGGAACAACGGGAAACATTAGTTACATTCGTTTGAAATCCGAACGCGTCTAAGAAATCCCGAGGAACGTCAGAGAGATATGCGCGGACGTCTGTTTTTTTCTGTTTCCCTATTAAATAGAATATAATTTTTTCGCGCAAAGGCTGGATGGACAGGCGAATAGAGGCGAAATGGGAATCGATACCGAGAGTCGGGCGGTTTTAATGGAAAAAGAGGCAACGATTTTTATTTTACGTAGCAGGAGACTGCACAGAACGGGGTACACATCGATAGGCTTTACACGGACGAACAGATCTACTCGCGGAGTCAATTTCGTTACGGGTAATCCGCAAGAGGGCAACTCGATGAAAGAGGCAAGCGGATTCGTAAGGGAGGGAAAGCATTAAAGCTCGATAGAACGAATTAGCCGGACGTCCCCCTCTATTCCCCGTTTACCCGGGTTAATTAAATTTCCATTGATCTGACCCCTCCGCCCACAAATATCACACTGCCGCGGCCTCCCGCCCGCGTTTTCGAAAACGTCCTTACTAGACCGCGATCTCGCTTTCGAATAGCCCGTCCCGCCGACCCTTCGTGCCCCGGGCGCCGTTAATATTCGGTGACTTTTTGATATTCATAATTCAAGCCGAGAGCCGAACAACTTCCGGCGCCGCGCGTGTGGCCGGGCCGAGAATCTCGTAAATGGAAATCCACCGATTCGTTCCTCGTTTCTGGTGCGATCGTACAGGGTGACTCATGATAATTGGTATACGGGCGCGGTGCTCGGATGGCGCGTTAAATTGAAAAACCAGCGGGTTACATTGAAAGTTGAGATGTCGAGGGACACGTTGCAGTTCGATCGAATCAGATTCAATAATGAAACTCGCTATTATTTTTCAATTTCGGGATGACAGCTGTTGCAGCTCTTCCAACTTCCCGACTGACTCGTGTCCGCTTGTTCGTATATCTAAATTCTAAACGAAGCACCCTGTACGTGAACAATCGGAATATCGGGAATTAAAATGAATGTTATTAGCGTCTATCAGCGGCGACACCGCGGGTAGAAAAAGTACCGGCGTAATCCCATTGCAACCGGCTCGGTATTTATCGCGCAACGAAATTATGCGAATTGATGCGGTTTCGAGGGCATCGAGCCGCGTATTTACATTTTATTAAAAGTGACAGCGGCCGATGGCCGGGCATAAATCGCGATCCCGCCGATATTACGAGTCCCGCATGCTGCGGCGGATGCAGATGTGCAACGATGCAGATGTGCGAGCCTGATCCGCGGCCATCGCGACACCCGGGGAAAAGCCGTGCCGTAAAGCTCAGACTTTATTCCTCCATTTTCCTTCCTTCCCGTTTTTCTTGCCAGCGTTTTCCACGGTTTTTCCGCGCCGCTCCCAGCCACCCGCGCCGCGTTCGGAATAACGTTGTTTACACGAGGTGAACATCCCGCGGATACGTCGATCCATCTTACCCAAGACAGATAAGGACACCCAGCCTGCAGCGTCTTTATCCTCGCCCATCTCGGGACACGTTCGCGCGGATTTTTCAGAAATAACTGCGCGGGGTTGGGGTTAATAAAGAACGGGAAGCCGACGAGGCCGAGCCGATCGATTTTAATCATCGCGGTCATGACAAGTATCGACAAGTTACAAAGAACCCCTTCCAGCCGAAGAATTTTCATCAGAAACTGGTTAACATCGCGAGGAACCGGGAAATGTATTAAAACTTTTCCGCGGGTTATAATGGTTAATTAAAACGGCGGCTTCGAAAAGTTGTCAGCGGGAAAATATTTATATCAATTGGGCCGCGAGACGTTCCGTAATTTAGTTTAACGACACCGAAAGCTCGGGGCTTACAAAGACACAGCAACGGCCGCGAAACAATAGCTTCCAGTCGGGGTGGAAACTTCTTCCCCTCGCGTTAACGAAGACAAAGGAAAGGGTAGAAGGCGAGACGGGCACCGTAACCGAAGTACTTGCACGGGGCATTAGCTTTAAATCCGTAATCGACAGTACCATTAACGGCCGCCCCTGGATCTAAAAAGGCACGAGACCTCGAGGTCAAGAAGCAGGTGGCCACGGATCGCTGGAAAACTCGATCGTTCGTTTATTTAACGGCCATCGCCGTCGGGGCGTTCGTACAGGTACCTAAACCCGTTGCAGTTTCGGTAGCCGGTGCGCGAGACTATACCCTGCGTCCGGCAGCATCGAATATTTAAACGGGAACAATAAAGAGTATTGTCCAATTTTCGCGGGGCGAAATAAGTAGGTCGATCGCGCCTCCAAGGACACAGCCATTAACGCGTATTTATGCCCCTGAGAGAGACGCCGGGAAATATACTACTGCTGGAGGAATAATGGCACAGGGGCCATCCGCGAGAAGAAGCGGGATTCTCCAATAGGCGTTCAAGCCGGCACGGCCTCGGGGCCCCATCTTAAAACTTGCTTTAGTGGCCGTATATCAGCGCGGCAGACGTCGCGACGTCATGAAATCGTGATCTCCCACAGATGGGCGTAAATTTTTTCGCGCGGTCGAGATCGTTCTTCGGTGGCGAATTCTTTTTCGATCAACCTCCGCGGCCTCTTCCGCCACCTTTTATTTCCCATCAAGCGAATAAATTTGTCGAGCGCGGTGCAGCTGTGGCCATTATGTAGCGAGATCTTGCCGTTGGGATGGGGGACATTAATTTCACGATAGTCGATGAGTGCCACTTTTTATTCCACCATCATCGAATCGCTCCAGAGGCGAGAATGTACCTTCGGACGCTAACGAGCCACGGCGCAACATATATTAGAGGAGATTCGGCAGAGGGATTTATCTCCGGCTGCCAAATACGGGGAGAATCGAAGAGGGGCGGCAACCTCCTCGTTTTGAAACACCGCGAGAAGGAAGAAAGGGGAATTTATCTTACAGCGAGGCGGTAAGAGCATGGATCTTCTCGCTGATATAGGGAGACTATTGAATGCGTGGCTCGATGCCTGTGTGCACCGGCCGCCAAGAGAACATTCACGACCCACAAACGTATATTTACCGCGACGTCTGCTGCTCGAACAGCCTCACCCCATCGCCGTATATAAACCGTATTCCACGACCCCCCCGCGAGTCTTGTTCTCTTCGGTGCGCGGCACGTCGAGAAGATCCTTCTTCCCGACGAGCTTTCGAAATGCTTATTTTACGGCACGGCGTCATAAAGGCGCGCGATCTTCCAATGAGCGTAAAACTCTCGACTTCGATTCGCCGTAACCCATGGACGCCTTACAATAAATACAGATGGAGTGGAAAGTACGGGCTTGCGCCCTCGTTGTATCGTTCTCTCGTTGCCTCTCGTTGCCATCTCTTTCCACTGCACGACGGAATCTCGACTTCCAGTGTTATATAATACAGGGGGCGACATAACGTGTGGGGCCCACTTCAGGAATCAATTCAACGTTCATACGCGGCAAATTGAATTTCTGGGAGCGTACTAGTCATTTCGTCTAATACAGTGATTCCCAAGTGGGTCCTGAAGTGTTTTCTGGGCGATCGCCACGGTTTTTGAATTTTTTTTAATATTATTAACTTCGAATTATGTTCTGAAATATCTATTTTTAATGTGCTTCCTTACCTTATTAAATTCATATAGAGAGAGGGGGATCGTAGGTTATTTG
This sequence comes from Andrena flavipes, assembly GCA_963971345.1. Taxonomy (NCBI): domain Eukaryota; kingdom Metazoa; phylum Arthropoda; class Insecta; order Hymenoptera; family Andrenidae; genus Andrena; species Andrena flavipes. Next base: position 59,241,216 of record OZ020482.1, read on the forward strand.
AATATTTTAAAAGGAGATCGGAGCTCGAAGAAGGTTGGGGAACACTAGTTCCTAATCCAGCCACAGAGATCTTCGTATTTCAGGAATTCTAACTAATTACATCCACGATCGATCTAATCGATTATTTCCTAAACGCCTAAACGCTACGTTAGAGATGCGAGACTACTCGACAGGCTATTTGAAGCGATATACGAGCTCATTTTACTGTTTTTAAGTACTGAATTGATTCTTAAAGAGGGATCCCATATATTACGTTGCGTTCTGTGTGTAGACTACTCGATCGACCTTCTCCAGATCAGACGAGTGTCCCGCGTCGCATCCACTCGAAGGTCCTTCAGATTCGCGAAACTTCCGCGAGGAGGAGATATATGGGGGCTACTTCGGACCTCCTTGTCGAACTTACTTACATTTTCATATCTAGATAACCGGAAATCGATTCACCCGCCTCCATCGACCTTTAATTTATCGAGGACGGGCACGGACTATGATGGAACGATCGCGCAAGATCGCGAGGAGAATACTTTGGCGAACGGCCAGCCCCATAATCACTTCCGATAAATACTCGTCGCATCGGAAAACGGAAATACCTGACAATAAAAACGAAGGTGGTCGAGCAAGAGGTAAAGCGAGAGAGGGACACGTTCACCTTGTCCACTTGCAAAGATTCTTATTCCATTTACAACGGAGAATTTCGCTAAGTTGATCCTTGACGATTTGACTCGCGCTTTTGTCTCCTGTCCTGGAGCTGAGCTCGTCAGAGGAACCATTAGCGAAAGATTACATGCTGACTTATATAACGACGACGCTATAAGCTGATTACACGGATTTAAGTAAGCGAGGCACGACGAATCGTGAATAAGTCTACCTACTGATCATGCGAATCTAATACCTCGAATTATGCTTCTAGAGATTTCGCGTGTCCTTCGCGGCTACGGAGATCTCGTAATTATTCGAGCGTGTGACGAATCGCAGAGTTGAAAATTCCCTGGGACTCAAAAATGGTAAATAATTCCGCGATATTAAATGTCTGCTTAATTATGTATACGCGGAACACGTGCTTAAAATTTGGACGTAGCTCAGGGCATCGAAATCGGAAGCCAATTAATTACTGTAGCATATGGATTCCCGTGCGATAATTTTAATATAAATAAACATATATATCATCTTCAGTATGAATTTGGGTTGTTGAAGTTTTTGCTTTCCTTCTGGCAATGATGATATTCAAATAATATAACACCATTGACTAACAGGTTGTTATTAAATTTCAGTACCTACTAATTAATACTTCCCATGGAGGCAACATAATATTCAATCATCATCGCGGATGAATACGAATTTTCATTGAATGAGACATGCCACGCGAAATCGGAAACTTTTCGGAGTAACATTTCGGATGTTGCTGAAATTTGAATATGTTGTAGTTTATAGTGATATTTAAACGTACCTCAAAGGATTTATCAAAATATTGAAAAATGTCGAATTTACAGATGTTTAAAATTAAGTGCAACCTTCTTTCAGTAAATTATAGGTATGGAAATAGTAAACAAATGGAGATAAGCTTTACGGTGCTTATAGAGAAGATATTGAAGTTTTAAGAAATCCTTTAAATATCACTAAATACTACAACATATTCAAATTTCAGCAAACTTCCGAAATGTTACTCAGATATGTGTCCAATTTCGAGTGGAATGTCCCTGATTCAATTTAATTTCAAACATACCAGCGACAGGAGTCCCTGATAAACTAATAATAACTGATTGTCGATAAGAAACTGAGGACAAAACCCGGTTGGGTTATAATGGAGGAAGATACGAACTAAATGGAAATTTCTCCGGAAATTGAGATAGCAGGCATTACGAATTCGAGGGTTTACGACTGTCTCCCAACGATGACACGGCGAAATTAGCTTGCGACTAGCTTCTCGCATGGACGCATCAAACAAAATTTAAACATGAGGCTGTGTGAAAGAGCAGACTGCATAGCTGCGCGATTTCACTTTCCTCTTGAATATTGCTTTTGTGAAAGCAGCAGGGACACTTATGGACAAACCCTATTTAGCTTCATGAAAAATTCACAATATGCACCCGATGCTCCAACACCAAGCTTCTCCCAGATAATGATCCACGACATTCTAACGAGTTTCAAAATGAAATTTGCCCATAGAGGAAAATGAAACACACGGCGGGCACAATTCTAATCGTTATTGCGAATTGCATAGGCTTATCTCTTCGCCGGTAAATGCAAAGGACTGGACCGAAACTTTCAAGCGATGGAAGTTCATTTTTTTGCGTCCTTTTCCGCTGACTCTTGTTTTCCCGCTCCGGCGCAGCTTCACCATGAAAGTTTAATCCAAACGAGGGCGTGCGCAACGGTAATTACCCCGTTTTCAGTTAATTATTTCGAGCTGAGTAATCCAGATTGTAGGTGGGCGGCACCAATGGTAGCGGAATGAACAAACAGCGACTACATCTTCGGCGGATGGCCGAGTGTGACTATGCCGCGGAAAATTGAAACCAGAATTGCAAGGGGAAGACTACTTCCATTTTCTCGATGGGAAGAACGGTCGAAACGGGAAGCAACCTTGTGCACCTTCCGCGCTAACTTTCTCGGAGAGGTTCCTTTGGAAAATATGGCAAACGACTTTGGAATTTCGGTGGGAAGACGTGGAAGAATCTACATTTAATGCGCGATATCTCATTGTCGTCACGCGGCCACCGACATCGACGTGACTACGGTGCTGAGCGCACGTACATAAATTACAAATTATGCGGAAGAGATAAAGGTGACTGAGCACAGCACTAGGTAGATCCATATATACGTACATATGTACGTGCTGCACATGTGGCCAGATATTGTGCATACATGGGATACAACGTTTCAAAAGAAGCCATGTTTTACAGTAATTTAACTCGGCCCCCTCATTATTCACGTTCTTTTCATCCGTTTCATCAAACGGTTACGGTTCTGCTAAATGGGGAAAAATCAGCTTCCCCCTTGTTTGTAAAGTATTTTATCAGGCGTGGAAAACTCGACGATATTAGTTTACTATTAACCCCTTTGCGCGAACAGAATCCAATATCATATGATAATTCTGTGCGGGACAGGTTTATTGCAGCTATTAAAACAGGTATTTGTGAAATACTGTGAGGGGGCAATGGTTTCGGAATTAAAGTGGGCTTGAGTAGCCAAATTGATTTGGTTCAGAATCTTACCTTCTTCTTTTTGTGGGACTTCAATAAAAGAATATAGGATAATTTGAAAGCATCCCGTGAACGAGTCCCCAATTACTACGGAAAGTACCTAAATCCTTAAAGACTATCTACGAACCATTTAAAGCTACGTCATAGCTGTACCAGAGGTTTAAGAACTGGTAAAGCCATCCAAGGTAAAGAGAATATTAATAATGCTAAACGAGTAACCTAGGGAAGTAAAGCTTCCGTCAAACGTTACACATTTTCCGGGGAAAAACTTGGATAAAAATACTGGTTAAAGCGACGGGATGCGCTTCACTGGAACGCTGGGCGAACGTTTATGCAAAAGAAGAAGGGAACGAAAAGAAACAACGGAGGCGTACAATGTATTCATGTAAATCGTTTTTTATAATCGCCATGCGACGGGAGTCACATCAGCGGTCAAAGTGGATTAATAGTTTAATAGGGGAAAAGTCTACTTCACTGTGAAACGAGCTTTCGAAGCAGATAGCCGAGCAATTAACTGATTATTGCTGCGCAAGTGGTAAATTAACTAGTGAAAATGCTTCCGGGGAAATCGGAGTTTGATTATATCCGACACGTTCGCGGTTAATTTATCAGAAGGACATAGAAATTGAGAGATAATATGGATGGAGGGAGGATAAGCTTCTTTCTACGTAGGTATATACGCCCCTACAGATCCTATTTTCAACTTCGTGGCGCTCGACGCGTTAATAATTCACGAGGGTAAATCCGCGATCAAAGGAGGGTTGGATCAAGCGTCTGGGTTATTTTAAAAGTACTATATTTATTATTCGTCTGACGTGTCGCTTTTAACAGACGATCATACGTCATTTATATACAAATGTGTACACTCTGTTCATTCTGCTCCTAGACGATAAACGTTAACACGTGATCTGTACAGAAGCGAAGAATTTCCGATTAGTACTAATCGCTATATTCCTGACAGCTTTACAACGTGTTTGCATACATCAGTTACAGTTAACACGCACGTGTTTCACACAATTCCCCTTTCTCTCGATCTCTCATTTTTTCTTATTTTCGCCCGATCGTTCGACATTTAATTGACTAATTTAATTATTCGTCCGCTCGCGGGTACAGTAGTGGCGCACACGAGCCGTGGTACCTCAATTTTCCTCGAACGTCTACGTTCCGTATTCATTCGATCGACAAAACGCTACGAGGCAGAAAGCAACGAACTGTGATTCGGTTAACCAACAAAACGTGCATGCGCGATCGAGTTCGCTCAAAGTATATCGAATAGAATATCGTACGAAGTACTATTACGCTGTTGCGTTTGGGGAATCATTCGGGATGCCCTTTGGAAAAATGTTCAACGACAAAATGGCGGCGATCGACCGTCTAGATTAATAATGATTCGAATTGGGCACGTCGAGCCGAAGCCGTCGTGTCACCTACTGTATAAATGCATTCTTTCGACATTCCTGACCGAGTGCACGAGAACATTCACGTTAGTCCTCGACTAACAATGGAAACACCGTGGAAAAATAGTTTGCCTAATATCGTGTCTTAATTCGTACAGTTTACACGTCACACGTAGCCCGGCGATCGAGTCGTGCGTAATCGATACGCCGGTGTACAAAAAGTGGTTAGGCTACGTTCGGCCTGAATTGCCCCGTCAATCGTGTTGACAGCCTCGAATAAAGAATCTACTTACTGGTTGGCCAAAGTAATCAACCGCTCCCGACAGCATGCACCTCACATTTCCAAGCACCCTTTTTAAAAGCCTAGCACTTCAACAGTTAACTTGTCTTTCACTCGCTCACAACACACGATCACTTCGATACTGTCACGCGATTCCCGACCAGCGGCGCCCTCTCGACCCGCCACCTACGGTCGCGTGCATAACTAAAAACAGTGCGAAGCTGTGTCTCTTTCCGATATGTGTTCGTCCCGTACGGGCTGGTTTTTCCTCGCGGAAAAAAGTGTTTAAATTAAGTTTTCATCGTCGTTTCGTGTATCAAATGCGAGTTCAGTGCCGCGGGTCTCGCCTTCCGCTACGCTTCGACGCTCGAGGGCCAATGACGCCGCGATAATGTCAAGAAGACTGCGACGCAGGAAGCAGCCAGATTTAACGGTAAGTGGTTCTCACCGAACGTTATGCACGCCAAAATCGGCGGGAAACCGAGTGTCATTATTTCGACGATTTTCGCTGTTTCTACCGCGATGGGAAGGGAACACGTTACGCACTTCGTTAATACAAGTCGCTTTTGGTATAATTATGGTCCAATGAGCCGCGTGAATATATCGTTATTGATGCATATGAAATGTCGCCTTTTCGCCGTTTGAATTTCGCGCCATTGAGAAACAGGAATTCTGGCGTCGTCTTGCTTGTGGCTTTAACCTCCCTTTTCCGACTTTTTAAGCTACTTTTGTTCAATCAGAGTGGCATAATGAAGCTTGTTGATCGTCAAAGATTACTTCAATCGTGTGTATTATGTGTTTCGGAACTCTGTACAACAGAAACTAAACTGGATAATTGAATTTATTAAAAGATTTAGTCTTCTGAATAAATTGTCTTTACAGGAGAGATCTGTAATAGTTTACACACAATTAATGCGTAGCTCGGTAGAGTAAATGGCGAGGCCACAGTGTGACCATGAATTTTACTTCCCAATCAACTATGTAGCTATAGTTCCCAAACACCCTATACAACATTCAAGAGTAAGCCTTGTTCCTTGGAAATTTCATCGAGGAAGTCTGATTTCATGTGCACCAACCTAACAATAATCCTGACGTTCCTAGCGAAAATCGCAACGTCAACATGAACTCGAAATTTAACGTAATTTACGAACGAACAGCATGCGTTTATAGAAAGCATCCGAGCTAAGTGACAACAATTCCCCAGTTTAACAATATTACGATCGTTGTCCCGTTTGCAAGACCATTGGTCCAATCGGTTCTACCTTTAAAAAACGGAACGCTTCGGTTCCGAATTAAACACTAGAAGGGTATCGTAGCTCCGATCTCCAGGTCCATCGATCTCTCGGTCATATCGATCGATCTGACCACGCAACGAAGGGCGCCTAGGGATGATCTCGAGCCATCGAACGAGCTCTGCGTGCCGACGGTTCTCCTCGAGGGTCGAATTATTCGTCTAGCGGCCCTGTTGGGCCAGGTTCGATAGAAGTGCTCTTGGTGGCAGCGTTTCAAGGCACTCCAGATAACCGAGGATCTTCGCGGTGGTAGATGGGAATGCGAGGGGCAGCCGCAATGCTGCCAGGCTAAGGTGGGCGCTTTGCATCGGAAAATAGGAGCTCTGAAGGCCTCCGGTGGCCTCAGGATCGGTAGATCGTTCAGCTTCAGAGCCGCGGCCGATCGCGACGGCTTCGGAATCGTAGGGTCGTCCGTTGACTTGATCCTGTCGCGCTCGGTCGACTGCGAGATCGCGACATCCTCGAGTAATGTCCCTGCGATCGTCTCGGTAGACACCCAGGCGGTTACGTCGCCCGGTCTTGTTCCGCTTAGTTCACTGATATCGCCCGGACGGCTCCCCGTCTCTTTTATCCTCGCGACTTCATCCGGCGGCCTCGATAGCGCGGCGTCGTTCCGCTTGGCTGTTCCGTGGGATTTCGATGTCACGGAGTCCCGAATGGCGTCCCGCGCAAACATGTCTGGGGACTTCCGATCGTCTTGATCCGAGCAGTCCAATTGGTCTGGCCTATCGATCGCGCCGGTATACGTGGATCAGGAGGACGAGTTCGCCTCTACCGTCGAGCTTGTCGAGACGTCGTCGTCCAAAGAGCTCTGCGTCGCCACCGTCACTTTGTTCCCCTCGTTTCGGCTAGGCAGCTGATGATCGGCGACAGTTTGACGGGGATGGCGTCTCTTGTAGGGCTCCCAATCCCCAGGACCCCGGCGTCAGTGCGTCGCGATCACGTCCGGCGCGCTCTTTGTGCTCTCTATGCTGAAGGGCCGCCTTTGATCCACCTCTATCACTGCCTCCGCCCTGTACCTTGGGTCCGGCGTCGTTTGTTGGAGGCACTTGGGCGTGCCAGAATGCTGAGTGCTCTGCGTATTGCTAGATCCGTGCCCAGATCCGTATACGGAGCTGCCGTATCTCTCGCCGGATCCACCTGTCACCTGCCTCAATAACTTAGGGGATTCGCGATAGGCACTATTCTCCCTGCTGGGCTTCGGGCTTTGGAACCTTTGATACGACGGGTAGTCTGGTAGCTCCGTGTAAGGGGAGCCTTGGTGTAACGGGTAGCCGGTCTCGTGAGTGGACCAGCCATGAGGTGCTGGAATTGGGTTGTGTTTGGGACAGACACCCATGCTGCCGTCTCTCCCTCTGGACGCTGGACTGCAGCCGGAACATTGGGAGCCTGGCTGCTGGACGCTGTGCTCGGAAGACTGCTGCGCGCTGTGCAGCGAAGGCTGAGAGGGCTGAGAGCCGTGGCGCGACTGGGGCGGACTTTGGTGGTGGTGGAGGTGATGGTGACGATGGTGGTGCAGGTGACTAGTCCCGTTTTGAGAACTCGGCCCTCGGACACCGAAGGTCGTGAAGCCCAGAGGCATCGAGGTGTCCGAGATCCTCGCTTCGAATAGGCTCTCCCGCGTCTGGCAGGAGTTGTCTCTCATCTCCGGCTCCTCGTTCGACTCTTGAAGCCGTTCCTGCGTGGCGTTGCTTACGTTGTTGCTCTGGTGGATATCGTTCATGTCCCTCGTATTGTAGCTCATCTCCAGTGCCAGGTCCTTCGTGTACTCTTGCGGTATCAGAGTAGTAGGTGGCAAAAGCTCCTTGCTCGGTACAACCTCCAGGCTCGGCGACTCGCTGCCTCGATCCCTGATGTCGGTTCTGGAAGCCGAGATCGGACAGGGTGTCGCCTTACGGCCTAGCTCGTCTAATCGATTCTCTCTGGACTGCCTGATGTGTTCCTAAGGGAAGACAAACGAATTCTCTCGATTAGTAGGATAAACATCGCAACTCAAACAGCTCGTGACAATTCCGTCTGCCGCGTAATTACGTCGCTTCAATGTCTAAAACGTTCATAAATTTAAAGCATTTTTTTTCGCACGCCGGTTCTGTTGCTCTTCACTTCGTGTTCCCAGAGCTTTTGCCAGTGACGCACGGGTTGTTAGCTTTGAACGAATGTACAACACGGTGTATGACACTCGTGGAAATGCAAATTGGGAGAGATCGTTGCAAGCTCCATTATCGAATATTTTTTACTCTCGTTTCAACGTTTTTCTTTCAATGCTGAAATAGAAATTCCCCCGTGTAGCTAATTACTGCAGGGTATTATTAAAACCGGGAATAGTAGAATTGATACATTATGCTAATTCGATACGGTAATCCTATTATGCATCGAAAGGGAAACTTTTTAAGCCAATGGAAAATAAAATACCCTAAACGTAATGGTTGAGAGATGTAATTACCTATACCTCGTTACAATGTTAACGAATAAAGTTTTATGAAGCAATTACCGCTTTTTCAAGCCGATCGCTAGGTGAAAATTAATTTCCATTCGCTGGTTAATGCCTATTAAAGTTCCTTCCCGGTCGTTCGTGACTCGCCCGGTCCCAGTTTTCCGCATTTTATCCACCGTGAATGGGTGAAACGAACCGTCGGCTTATTTCGTACGTTATCAGTTTTTTCTCCCCTTCCCATCCCTTCTGTATCGCGCGGATGTTAGGCACGTATGGTCGTACGTGACAATTACGGTACCACGAATCAAATCGAAATCTCCCACGTTCGACGCGCAATTGAAATTCCAGTGCCGCTTTCCAGCGGCTTTACGATATATAGTTCCCAAAAATGTATAATATGTACACCGTCATTTTTTGACACATTCGCCTCTCGTTTCAGTGACATCGCGCATAGTTTTCGAGGGGAATTTTGATCACGGCACTCGACCGTTATAATGGTTTTTCGCGTTGGAGTTAACAATTTTTATCGTCTCGGAAAATGGCTAATTGTGCCGAATCGCGTGCAACGCTCTCTGGATTCGAACATAGGTACAAAGGAGTACACTGATATATACTTCCATCGCAACTGGGGTGCTTTAATAGCGAACAATAAAGTTGTTGAACGATCGAGGCAACGTCACGCCACCGGGGGACTGTAAAACGTTCGATTCCCTGGAATATCGTTCGATCGTAAAGGTGGGGATGCGAGCTTTTAATAGCGCGATAACCAGCTGAAATTTTGACGGGAGGTTTAATCGTGGCCTTGTATCAATTTCCCAATAAACTGGGGGCGAGGTGATTATTGCGAGAGGTCTTCACTTACCCGGATGATTCGATGGTCCCGGATGAGCTTTCGGACGCAGTTGAAGACGAAGGCGAAACTCATCCCGAAGAGAATCATGGAGAAGACGATGAGGATGATGACGATGTGCTGGGAGTCGATCAGCCGTGATTTCTTCTTCTGCAAGTCAAAGGGATAAGGGAATTCTACAATAACTCTAGCGACTACTTTCTTCTGTAGCCACCGCTTCTTTGCACGAGCTTGCTTGTGAACAGGGTGATCTACCTGTCGTGGTTACACGAATTGTATTCGTATTTCTCTGATTAAGGTCCCTTATTGCAAAGACACATCTATAATTACAATATTAAAGAACACTTCTCATCATCCACTTTGCCTTTCGAAACAGTACTATTCCACAAAATCTAGTTTGCACAGGATTAATTACACGAAACATTACTCTGGATTATTATGATATATGAACTACCCCGATGTATTGGAGTTTCGATAAATAATTCTTTATTAAACGGAGTGACATAGTTTACGTTGAACCAACAGCGAGGGTGAAAAGCACGAAAGAAAATGTTGACAAAAGGCCGTTGATTACCTGTATCATGTTTCTTATAACCGTGGACGTGCGAGATTTTGCACCTGTGTTGGATAATGAATCGCAAAGTACGCATTTATCAGGGTCAGTTAACGCGATACAGAAAAGTCTGTTTCTCAGCTTTTGCGTTGCCCGCGATTGTAAGCTGCGAAGTCGCAGCATTAAACATTCAGCTGAAATTCACAGGAGTGTACCAGTATACCCTGAATGTTAGCTCTTCGTATAGATCAAAATTCAAACACCAGATTCCTAGAATACTGCAAACGTCGAGCAGGGGTTGGAGGTTGTTGTTCGCGTTTTCCTTTCGTCCCGTTCTTATCTTTATCGTTGTATCCTCGTGTCGTCCAGTGCTTGCCCCGCATAGTAACTAAGCGGTGGGAATGCCGGGAGTGCCACGGGCATATTTCGTCGGGGGCTTAATTCGAAAATCCTCTCGCCCCCGGGGCTGGAGCTTTTATGAACAGGAATAAAAATAACCGGAATAGTTACCGCAAGACGAAGTATGGTATTTCAACTGGAATAACAGGGCTGAAGCGCGTCGTGAATTTTGGATAATCGATCGCGACTATAGACGTCTTTATCGTTCGCGAAATTCACGTGGGGCAAAGCGGTCTATAAACGTCTCCCGAAGTGACTACCGTGCAGTTGCATTAGAAACGCGATTAAATTATTCTCAATCGAATATCGTGATAATCTTCGCTTTACCAGCGACTGGCGACGGTGTCTCTCTCCCTTCGCCCACGCAAAACGTTAAAACGCGGAAAACAGGATTACGATAAGAGTAATAAGAATAATGCTGCATAACGAGCGCGTTTCGCGGCAAATTGGCAAAATTAACAATACAGATAGAGTTATCGCGTTTCCAGTTTCTCCGCTCTCTACTCGAACGAGATTCCTGAGCATTAGATTTTCCTGGGGAAACTTGAACCGGGATAGTGTCTGCGCAGGGGAGGGAGGGAAGCTCGGGTTGAGGGGTTGGAAATGCCTCTTTCTGCTTCCGCGGGAACGAGTGGTTTATTGTTATGCTTATATGGGCGAGCACACTTCGACGGGCGTTTCGCGTGTCTGTGAAAGTCCGCGGAAAAATACGTTTTTCCAACGGCCACTGCATTCGCGACACGAGAGATACTCCTGTCCCGCTCCCCCGTTATCGAGCACGGATTCATTCCTGCTTGAATGAGGTGGCTCGATATTTCTCGATTATATTGATATTTGTCCGACTCCGATATTCACGGTCGTTGTATTGGGATTTACAAAGGTCGCCTTTTGTGATCGGCAAATATTTTTTCCATTCACCGTGCGCGGTCTTTTTTTAGCCAGCAGAGTTTATTACGATCAGCGCTCTATCTGGATATCCATTTCCACGTTCCTCGCTTTCTTTCCGGCTACCGGCTCGCTGAAATTAATACTTTATGAAAGCTGGTTTATATCTTTTCTACCGAGATCCTCGCACCATGCTTCTACTTTCTTTATTAAAGAAAATTCCTTTCTATCGAACATTCGGCAAACACGTCACGATGGGAGAACATCAAACTGTTCGATAGGTCGAATGCAACGGGCACGGAACGTCCTCTGTGCATTCTTCCTTTCCTCTTCCATTTGCTCTGGAGTCAGCTCAGGCAGGTTGAACAATCAAACGAGTCGTGTGGACACAGAAAATATTTACCCCCCGTCATATCAGGTTTATGGTGACTAGCGTTAGTGGTAATTCTGTTGATCCTGTAGACCTCACATTACAGAATTTTTCTATAGTTCTCCAAAAATATCCAGCCTTCCTATTCTTTTTATCATCTCCGAAAAGTACCTGTTCCCCCGATGTCGACGAGGGACAAAAACTTCTTTGCAATTCCAGCGGCCAACAGTTCGCTTTATATTCCTTACAGTGCACAAATGTTTACTGCCCGTTACCAACGATTTTATTGTTGCTTCGTTGAGTTCGAACGGGGTAGAATTCTATTTACCTTCGTTCTAAGTGCCTGTTATTTTCATCTGCACCGTAGCGTGTTCGATGCATCCGCGCTGACAAAGAGAAATATTGTTTCGCTCGTTTCCGATCTCGGCCCTATCGGTCCTTTCCTTCGCAGCCGTCTCTGGCATTCTCAAAGACGAATGAGAATCGCCGCGCCTCGCGTTCCTCCAGTCTTTCACCTGGATCACTTCCGAGGCACGGTTTCGCGTGCAGAAGGAGAAAATTAATGATAGTCCGGCAAGAATCTCCGCCGTTCGCCCGAGAAAAGAAATAATTAGTCTCCAGCCGGAGACACTGAAGAACTTCTCATTAACGGAATGTAATGAATACACCACAGAGGGTGGGATTTTGTTATGTTCTTGATTCTCGATTCGTCTCCCCGGGACGGGCTGGAGGGAGGGGTGTTACGCAAAGAACATAATTAAAGTACATTTCTCGCTGCGTAATTATCGGGGGATCTCGACGCGATGAATCACGACGGAATCGATGCTCCAGCGAGATAGGTCGATGGCAATGGGAATAAATGGAGGCGCGTAGTCGATCGGGGAAGACTCGAAAGCGACGTGCAACTTTACCTTCAAACTTCAAAGATAACGAACAGGGTAACTATCTGTAACGGGAAGATTGATGGCGAGAGGAAAGTTAAACGGGGCGGAATAACGTTGGAGAGAAACAAGGGATCCCGTTGCTGCCGTGTTTCGCCGAGGTGAGAATTTTATTTAGAGCGACGCTCGCCTCGGGGCACCGAAAAAGAGGTAGTTTCAAAAAGGGAATTTCGTTTCGACGTGAGAGCCGACAGGCTTTATATAATACGGCAGAATTCCGCACACCATATTCGACTGTTTTCTCATCGCGACGCTCGCCCCCCCGCGTCTGCTTTTCCATTAGTATAATATTTATCTGCGAGCACGGGAAGCTATAAGTGGAGGGGTTTGTGTTTTCCATTAGACGGGAATAAAATTGGATAGGACGGCTGGCATGGCGATGCTGGCTGCTACGATTTCATCCAGCGCTGTGTCCGTCAATTTCCTGGCCGCGTTCCCATGCGAATAGAACCGCTACGGTGGTGTACAATCTTGTCGCGCTTTATTGCAGTCATGAGACACGGTCAGGTACACAGTAGGGGGGGAGCTGAGACAGGAGCTAGGGACGCGATGAATGGAAACAAGAAAGTGGAAGATGAGACTCGTAGCTTCTTCATAAACAGGCACCGCAGTTCCTTATTCTTGGTCGAAGGAACTCTTGGATTTTAATTAAATTTGTAAGTCACCGAGCCAGGCATCAGTGTCCTCTTCGGTCCGTACATTTCGCACAGATTCAAGTACGTACTCGTCGGAGTTCTCAACTACTTAGGAGTATAATTTTCTCAAAGATATGTTAACGATCCCCCTTCGTCAACAGTTCTCCGAACAAGCTTCGCGTTCGATAGCTTTTCACGCTGTTATTTAGGTGTCTTACATCTCGTTGTACCAAATCAATTTCAAACTCGCCCAGATAAATTACCCTCGCCTGTTCGCTGAAGTTCCTCCACGCTTAAGCTCTCCCCGTAAAAAATATCTTCACCGTTTTCGCCCAACTCTCCGCGCACCCTTCGAGAGATTAAGGAAGCTTCTCGGGAGTCGGGATGATTTTTTTAAGTAGCTCCGTCAGGCTGCAGCTTCGCGTCACGTCTTTGCTAGGCACGGAGGAGAGAAAGTTCGAAACTGAGTGCGACCCTGACGTCGATTCTACGCGACAGGCGAGATAAATTCACGCGGGGCGTACACAACGGAAAGTTGATAAAGTTATCGATACAGTAATGGGGTGTTCTCGAGCGAGGCGTCGAGTGCCCCATTCAGCGGAACGAGGAATTCGATATGCGCCTCGCGTGGAAGCAATCTTACTGAATGGAATTAGAAATCAGAGGACCGTTATTGGACGAAGTTCACAATGCATCTCTCTGCCTGTTTGCCTATTGCGGAATACTGGGAACGCTTTTTACGGCGAGAGGAGAAGCGCTTCAAAAGCAATTCCTGCGTTGCCGTGCGATCTATTAAAAATGCCGGTGAATCGCGCGGTGTTTCCTCGCGGCGAGGAGGAAAGATGCGGATGGGTTGTTTATAACGATAGCTCTCCGCGATCGTCAAGCCCCTGGAAACTGAAACTGGCTTCCCAAAAATAGACCAGAGGAGCATCTTTTGTACCCCGTGTCTCCGATAAATCGTACCGACACAAAAGGAATCCTTGAGCGACCATGCCTCGCGGGTAACCTCTTTAGCGTGGCCCGTTGCCCAAGGGATAAGAAGTCCACGATCTTGCGGATGGGGTATTACTGGCTACGAGTGACCGCAAAGAGTGCTCGTTTTTCCGGTTTAAATGAGAGCTTTCCTTTCCCTTTACCTGTTGGCGACCGCAATGAGCGGACCCCTATTTGCGGTTACTTCTTTTATTCCTAACATTTGACTTGGAAGAAAGGGGACTTCAATCCTGAATCACGTTTCTGTCGCTTCTGCTTCTTCGACCGAGGCCTTAACGAGCCACTCGATCGTCCGCGATATTTCCTTCGGGAAACAAAGTCGGGACGTTAATTGACCCAGGGTATCCCGCATCGAGAAAACAGTGGCTCCGTTGCATTAGCGTTTTTCATGGAAATGGGGGACGAGATGTTAAATCCGTTCGCGAGTCGATGCTACTCGACAGTCATTCGATTAACCGGATTAACGGACACTATCCTTGTGACGCTCTCTAAACAAGGGCAGGGGATCGATGTCCGTTAGGTAGCAGTGAAGGATGCACCAGATACTCATCGATCCTGGTTCGCCAGACAGCGCGGAAGAGTAAGACACACGCAGGAACAAGGGCGCGATCGAACGGCAGCATATCGCCGGCATTATTCGCCGTTAGATTAATATCCCGTCGGTGCCACGGTGCCGTCGTTTCGGAGGTGGCCTGTTCTGGTAGTTTGCCAGAGGCGCATACTATTTTGCGCCCCGATCCCCGGAACCGGAAACACCCCGCCTGTACGGACAGGGGGCGATACGCACTCGGATATCACGAAACCGCGGGCTCCGAGGTCAGGGAAACGGAACGAGCGGCGAAAGCAGCCCTGAATAAATTAATTAACCGACTGGAGAGCGGACAGAGAGACAGGACGGAAAGGCGGGAGGATATTAAGTCTCTGTTAGGGTTGCGCGCACACTCCGGATCCCCCCCCCGCGGTTCGCAGCAAAGAACGTTGCGAGGTATCCCGAATGAGCGTAATCAAGAATTCATGGAATATTAATGGTATCGACCGTCGCGCAATTTCGTGGGACAGCGATGAATTTCAATTAGAACGGATACCCCCTCCACTACTTACGTACACTGTGATTTAAACGTTAATACGATTTATTATGATAATATAATCTGGATGGAAGCTGCTCGACAAAGGGTGCATGGACTCCGCTTCGACATTCCGATTGCAAGGACTGAGATTCACAAAGGAACTTCCACGCTCGCCTGTCGTTGTATATTACTCCCAGGAACGAAGCGTTCAGCCATAAATGAATATTAAAGTTCGTGTATCTCAGATTAATGAAAAAGCGGCGACTTCCTGAAAATAAATTAATTAGCCTCTCCGGAGCAGGCTGAGCAAGAGGAAAATAGCGAAAAGCGATTGAGTCCAGGCGACATGCCATCCTCGCAGGCGCTGCGCACACTGGAACTCCGTTTTGGCACTAAGAAATGAGAAAGCCGGATAATTCCAGCCAGGAAACGATGACATTTTCGAGAGGAATGAGGACCGACCGCTGTGAAAGCATGTCGCATTACTCATGAGACAATGCGCTTCCATTTGTTTGCTTCGGCAATATATCCCAGCACGCTGAGCATTCCGCACCGAAATATTTTCCTCGTCGTTGGATCAGCAAACTCCTCCTGGTATCGCTGCAACTTCTTTTTGAAGTAGCTCATTTTCGAGTAGCACAATGGACGTGCTTTCGGATGAATTTGTTGCTCGCAGGAGGTGCGACGACAAACGAGATCTTATTAGGGCCCCACTTTGTCATCTTTCTGCTACAGTTGCCCGGACTTGCCCAGCGTCTTTGAAGTTTCCCCAGTTTACGTCGAAATACATAAAACATGGCTGCTCGCAAGTTGCTGCTGGCTCTCACTTACTAGCAGATAGCGCGCGAAGTGTCGGTTCCGCTCGCCTAAACCACGCTGCTCCAAGCAAATGTAGCAGTAAGGGGTGAGAAACGGGAAGATAGGAAATGACTCGAGCCCGGAAATCGGAAAACATTTAACGTTCTTGGAGGGTGCTGGTATTGAATTTTAGTTTCGATATAATGGTCCCCCACTCACGTTGCAGGCCTGGTCTTCCTCGTCCCACCGGAAACGGCAATTGACCCTTCCGTTGCACTGCAATTCCGCGGCGATGCAAGTCGCGTCCTCGCAATAGTACTCGCCGTCCGAGCAAGCTGGGAACAAAAAGGAGCAAAGGAACAATGAAACGGTGACGCGTTCGTATTTCCAAATCGTCCTTCAAGCTTTTTTATATTCCTAAAGGCGAGCGTAGCTCAACATTCCCGTGTACAAAGTAGAGTTATGTAACTCCGTTTTATCACCGATGCTGCCAGCTTTTTCACGGGGTTAAAGGGGCACGGACGTGTTCGCGGCGTTGGTAGTAGGGTGGCCAAGTATAAAGGGAGACGGCTCGCGATAAAATGGAAACGGTATTCGGTGTTTGTAGTTAGGATTGTTGAGGGTTACCTTCCGATTTATCGCCGGCGCTAGATCCCAGGTGTCGCGGACGCTTTCGAATCGCGCAAGAAACTGTTCATTTCGGATCTCATCCGAAGACTGCGGAACAAGTGAATTTCCCGAGTCTGTGGTCGAGTCACTCGTAAGATATTAGTCTCGCGGATGGATGGCAGGTGTGGAGAGCCAGGAATTCTTCCCCATGGGTGCCAAGATAGAACGACGACATTCCTCGCGTATAACCGCTGCCGGCGTTTTACTCCATTTACTATTCAGCGGTCCACCCCACCGTTAATATAGAATTCGAACCCCTTCCCCATCGATTGATTATTCCCGCCGATATGAATCAGCTAAACAGACTGTCTGCTCCCATCGGTATCGCTGCAATTATCGGCTTAAACGTTTCAGGACGATGTTGCATCCGTTCGGTCATATTAATTGATCGCTTCAACTCTAACGATTCAGCCGAACCAGTGGCTTTTAAACATCGCGTAAATACGTCTCTGTGGCAAGGTAATTTCGAACGAAACGACGGTGTTTCGTAAGGTCGATGCTGGAAACATTCAGTTCTCGTGACCGACTCCTTTCAAAGAAACTCTGGAGTCTAGGGGGTTCGATATTTTGCTTTCCGTGTTACAAGGAAAATACGTTAAGAGAAATGAGATACTCGTAAGAAGCTACTATCGAGAAATCGAATTTCCGAGCGGTCGAAATCAATTCCCTCCGATTCATTTTTATCCCATTCTTGTATGCAACCTTTAGGAAACGGGCATCACGAGTTATTTCGGTTAATGGACTGGATGAAAATAATAAATGAAGAATAATAACGTCCTGTATTTAATTGATTAGTCCAGCAATCATCTAATTGCCATCCACCGCTTTCACTTTCATTACCGTAAAATACACATTGGACGACGTTAATTTGTAGATTTCCATTAGACCGTATCTTTTCTATCCGTCGCGTCGGGCGTGAGAGTGTTTTCTGTAGGCAAACGGGGACCGGCACGGTGTTAACTTTAATGAAACTTAACATCGAAATTACCGCGTATCGTGCCGAACAAAGACTTCCGCAATATTCGCGTGCCGGGCGCCCGGCAATGGAAATTAAAGTTTCTTGTTCGAGACGCCGGCGAAAGAGCGGCAATTACCGGTGCGTAGCCTATTAACGTGCCACGGATCCTTTAAAGATATATTTAATTAGGTTATTAACTCTTTGTCTCGACGTGATAGCGTGCATCGATCGTCCGTCGTCAAGTTTTCGCAAGTTCGTTTCGCGATAATTAATTAACAGTGTTACTCAACGAACCGTTTATCGGTGTCTCTCATCAAAGCGAACGTTCTTCGTGCTCGGACGTAATAAAGATATCTCGATCGCTCGATATATCGTAGATCCCTACGTTCCGCGTTAACTCTAAAGCATTATTCGCCAATCTTTTGCTAATCTTCTATTCGGCAGAGCTACGAATATATCGTGCACCGTGAAATGCATACCCGTCGTTTATCATCCCTTATACACCCTAATATTAGGGGATCCTGATACTTGGATCGATCCTTGGGCAGTCGCAATTTTCACTGGGAAAATATCGTCGACGGAATTACGGTGAAATGGAAGCTATCTAGGGGCGAACAATTAATCGACCCATGTCTGTGGACTCACGTTTGTCTCCAGTGTCTCTGTCCCTGAGCGCTGTCATGACGGCCTCGAAGCTGCTGTTCAGCGCTTTCGGCTCGGCGTAAAACCTGACAAAGGCGATATTGGTCCCGATGAGCACCGTGTCGGCGATGCTGCCGCAGAAATTCTTCTCTCTCGAGGACATGTCAGTGCGTTCTTTGAATATGTCCACGAAGTTCGCGTCGCACTCGTTCGGTCGTTGCAGCTTGAAGGGATCCGAGAACGTCAGCTGAATCTGAAAGTTGTACGTGTTCCCGCTAGTAAGCGTCGGGCGGGTTCTCTTTTTCGGAGGGTGACGGGCGAAGGGATGGCTCAAAGGATCCGTACCAATTAGACGGTGCATCTTATGAGACGGGAGGAACGTCGCAATCGCTGGCATTTTTGCGCCAGTCGTTATTTCGTTCTGGCCAGAGAGAAAGAGAGGGAGAGAGCGTCCCTAAAGGATGGTAGGGATCAAAGACTCTGGGACAAAGGGAGTACAACGTAGTCTTTGAACGGTTTCATTCAAAATACGGGGTTCTCGCCCGCAGTGACGTTGGCTCCCTCCTTTAATTGTCGAAACGTAAAGCGTTATTCAGGACCACCGAGAGACAGCGGAGGTACTATCACAGCGAAAGGTGTTCCTGTGGTAGGATAGGGAAGATGGCTGAATTGTTTTGAATGGCAACGCGTTCCGAACGGGAAGGTTTTAGTTCCGTTAATCAAAGTTCTCGTTGTTTCGTGCGACGATGTCTGTTGTTCATTAATTTACGAGATTGTTTTAGCGAATGCTTGGTAGAGATACAAGTGTTACCTTCCACCCTTCTTTGACCGTGATGTTCCACATACAGTCCAAGGCGATACCCTCCTTCTCGGCGAGCTTCTTCCTGTCCAGCACGTCGTCGCTGTTAATAATCGCCTCCATGCCGGTCACATCGCGTACGCAGGGTTCCGGCTCCGGTGGGACACCCGCTGTGAATCACCCCCTATTACAGTATATACGCTTTCCCTACGTTCGGTGTCAGTGTGATTTACATAGTCAGTCGACGGATGCACACGCCTCGCGGCCCTCCCGATAGGCACGACCGGCACGGGCATTTGCAAACGTAAAATTCATCGTGGCCTCGCCAAAAGGCAATGGAATGCTCGCCCCAGCGAGCTTCGAACAATCTACCGTCCCTACCTGAACATCCCGCGCAACACAAAAAAACCTGCCCGTGAATGGAAACAAAAAACTACCCCGCCATTGTTCCCCGGTGGAATAATTAATTTCCCGTAGCCGGTTCGAATCGGCTCTGCAAAGCTCGCGGCGCACAATGAAAGCGGGAAATTAATCAAACGCGTAAACAGATTCTACCCTCGTCCGATTCACTCGCCGTCCTCTTTCGCCGTACCCCCGTAAAGACCGAGCCCACGCGTTGTTCGAGGTTGTTAAGGGGCAACAGTGTTCGCGACTGGGGGAGCGCGAACGCGAAGGAATAATGAGGCGTATAAAGCACGGATGAATATCGCCGTCACAGGCAAAAGGGAAACGCGCCCCGTGACGCACAGGATGTCGTGAAATTTACTGGTTTATGGGTGCCCCCACGTCACGGCACGCCCGCAAAGTATTTCGCGCCGGTCCCGACGTCATCGATTTATCTCGCGGAGCGGAGCGAACAGAGAGGCAGATCCGCGGGGCCCCGTATTTGAACGAGAACGAAGGAACAGTTACATGGAATTCTGCTACGTCGACCTCGTGGCGCGAGAAATACCTTCCACTCCGTTGCAACTTGTCGCGATTATCAGACGATCGAATGTTCCGTCGCCAGGCTCCTCCGAATATCCTGGCTGCGAGCTGTTTCGTTGCCTCTTGAAACCCGCTCCCACCGGAAAAGAATGTTCCGCGACGTCAATGGACGTCCATCGGGTACAAAGTCTTGTTACCGTGGCGGTGGTCGAGTTTTATTTTCACCGTTATTCCCTTCCCGCCCCCTCCATTTGTCGTTAGCCCGCGATGAAAAAAAAAAATGTATTTCCACCGTGGTCCCGGTTGGGAAGGAAATCTCACCGGGTTTGGTGGCCGATCTATCGGGGCTAACGCCCGGATCAGAATTTTAATCGCAGCGCATTCGTCCCCGGCCGCTTTTGTTTTTAACGAACAGCGCCATGAATTTTACCGTATTATAATATCGGTTCTATTTCTCATTGCGAACATGCTCGCAGCTTCGCCGATGCGGATCCGCCGCATCAGGATAAAACAATTCGCAGGTACTTGTCCGAGGGAAATATCCCGGTGGTACCTTTTATCCGGCTTTCGTGTCGATTTGTCCCCCCGCGGTGCGATAATTGAAGAGGATTTCTACGTCTCGATATTTATACGTCCGCGCCCACGCTGGAAATTCAATTTTCCCTCTCGATTCAGGTCCGAAATATTCGTCTATCTATAAACGATCCTTACCCACTTGAAAGTGTCGATGCTCGAATATTCTCGGCAAGTGGACTATGATTTATTCGTCGGACGGTAATCGTCTGATCGGGCTCGTTTACCAATTAACGGGACCCCCGGCGATTCGAAGACTGGGGCGACGGTAAAAGGAGATCTATAGAACGCCTCGCGACGGCTTCTACTGTATCCCGTGTATTCATAGCCCTACCCCGTTCTTCCTAGCGACTATGAATTAATTTTGGCCTCCGTCCGCGCTTGCACGGTACCTACCGCGCGGATCATCTATTCCCAAAAGTGTCCCGTAATTTCTCCACCAAGAACGCGGCAGGGACTACCAAGTATTCGCGATAAAACCGCTCCCCGTGAAATATTATTAACGACCACGGATCATTATACTTTTCCTCGAAACCTGCTCCTTCTACCGATGGTAACAATGCACGGCGTATCACTAATTACAATGGCATTATGAAGGCTACGTTCGATATTCCCGATTCGAGGATACTCGTTCGCTAACTAAAGAATACGTGGGTATTTCCAGCTTCGATGTTCATTAACGTTATCCATATAGGTATTTGGGTTGTTAAAAAATCGCTTTGAAAACATACGAAGTGCAGAAATATGGAATATTAATTTTCCAAATTTCCATCCGCAATGCGTATGTAAATTGGTGGGAGGCGAATCGGGGGTGGGAACGGATGATAGGATGTTTAAACAAGTTATTCGGCCAGACAGTAGTTAGAACGTACATTACCATCAACTTTTTCTATCTCGAATCTACCCCGAGGTGTCTGAACGACGACCGTAACTCTTCATCTCGCCTATCAGCCCGCGTAATCGTCCCTTACATTCCTCCGAATGGCTTGTATCACTTGATCTCCGCGATTTATCGAGGCCCCGACATCGCGCGAATAATTCCGAGGGTGCGAATCCACGGTAGGAGCGCCGCGAGCGTGGTCTCTCTTCAGGAAAATCTTAGACACCGCGCGGAGTGACGGGCAGGAGGAAAGATCGTAATTCCGTGGACTTACGGGAGGTTGGCCTGGGTATCATACTCCAGACGGCCTTGAAGCCCTTGCCCTCGATGCTATCGTCACTGCGGAATCGCAGCCAGAGGTATCTCGTCTTCGACGTGATCTCAGGGGGGAAATTCGTGCCGCAGAAGTTGCCGAGGAGATTGGAGTAGCCGTGCTGGCCGTCACGTACCTCAAGGAAATCGTAACGGCATTCGGGGCTCTCCTCGAGCTTGAACTCGTCTCGGAAGTCGAGTTTCAGCAGCATACCTTCGTCAGCTGAAACCAGAGAGGGGGGAAACGCGACGTTAGAGACTGCTGGGAAAAGGAATTCGGCGATGGAGCGATTTCTCGGCTCTGTTGCGAAGAACTGTTGCTCCGGAGCAAAAATCCATGCATTCCGGTTACTCCTCAGCATTCACCACCGATTACGTTCGCGGAGATCGAAATTCTTTGGGCAACTCTACCTGTTTTACCACCGGTACCACCTTCGAAGGTTATCTGCGCCGGTAAGCCGCTTTTCCTGGTAAAACGGATCACCGCGGAGATCCTGCACACAGGAATTACGTTATTCGAATCCTCGCGGAAGAATTAGCTCACGATTGGTCCGGTAACGCGACAAATATTCTAATGTCGTTAGCCTCGAGAGTCGCTCTGGCCTCGGGCCAGGTTATTCGTCGTAGTCGGAGTCATTTTTTTTTTTCGTCACCTCTCGTCGAAGTATAGCGTGCATCACCCACGGCACTTTTCCATATATTTTTAGGTAGTCGGATTAAGAGGAAATTTTTTAATTTTGGTAAAATTTTCCGCGCCGATTACATTAGTCTACAAAATGAAAAAAATATTGCGCAGCAGATGCCATTATTTTCTTTTTTATGTAAAATGTTAGGTATGAAATGCTGATTCCGAAAATAAGGTATATGAAAAATATTCTATGGATACGTTTTCGAGATATCGACAGGTGAAATTTTTACTTATCCGTCAAAAGGGTGTCCCCACTTAATTGCAAATATCTCGTGTCGCGAATGACCGATATGGTCGAACATTATATCAAATTAAAGATAATTGAATCACCAATAAATGTACCTGACAAATTTTTCAAATCGGTTCAGTAGTTCGGGAGAAATCGATGGAAATATGTGAAAAAAGTCATTTTCTTCGCTCGGAATTGAAATCGACAATATTTAATCATCTGGGAAAAATCGAAATCACAAAAATGGGCTGAGTTTCATATTTCTTACGTTGAATCAGCACTTTTACGCAGAAAAGAAGGTGCTAGTGAAGAACATCTATACCAATTAAGTGTGACTACCTTTAGAATACAATTTTTTTAGTACCGTATTTTCTGAATCAGCGGGCCGTTTTGCACGAGAAAAAAATTTTGCCGCGCAAAATGGTTATAAACTAGTGTCATTCAACGTGGAGACTTCGAGAGCCCATTTTCTCCCGTCATTTCCAGTGCTTCGCGGATATTATGTACTTTTCGGCAAACGTGGACTCGCGGTGCGATAAAGTTTCTTTGGGATAGCAGCTGCAGTCGACGCGCACTGTCGCGTTGCCGTTCGACAAATCGAAATCGACGTTCCCTTATCTGCCG
Organism: Andrena flavipes; assembly: GCA_963971345.1. NCBI lineage: Eukaryota > Metazoa > Arthropoda > Insecta > Hymenoptera > Andrenidae > Andrena > Andrena flavipes. The sequence goes on from OZ020482.1 coordinate 59,264,614, forward strand.
GCATAACCTTGCGCAGAGGGTGGAATACGAGGGCGCGATTCGCCAAAAATCACGGCCTTACCACACCCGCGGCGCGCGTAAATCTCGGGGCCGATACGCGATGCAATCTGTAATGAGGCTCTTGGGATGCAAACGGGCCCTTACTTTCCCCGCACGTACCAAGATTATCCAGGAATTATTCAGCGCTAACCGATCATTAGAATTCACTTTATCTTGCCTTCCCGCGGCTTTGCCTAGCGCGGCCGATTTTTCTCCGCGTGTGATCGCGAATTACGGAGAATCGTTTCGTTTGGTCGAGCAGACAATGCCAACTCCCACGCGTCCGCCTGCCCTTAAGCACGATTATTCGAACGGCGCCGCAGGATTACTGCACGCGAAATCGTATACAAGCGGCTCGCTTGTTCGCTGAAATAGCTGCAACATTCCTAACGCTTCAATGACTGTTGCGCTTTAGGTTCGCATAGAAGCAGCTCGCCGCGCGGCGAGCTTTTGGCATTCACTTTGCATCGACGTGCAGCACAGCAGACACTGGCAGCACTTGAAATCCGAGGATGCGAGCGCCACGCTCTCCGCGATGCATAGGGGGAAATCTTTTTCGGCACTTTCGATCTATGCGTTCGATAGGTCTCGCTTCCTTTAAAGCTGCACCGCGTGCCGCGGAGCAGCATTTCATAAATATATAAATTTCCATCCGGTGTAGTGTTCATATTCTTCGAACACAGGTAGCTACGAGTGGTACGCAAATTCCTTTCACGTTGTTACCGAGAGTGCACGGCAAAGCTGGTGCACGCTGTCTTATTAAAGCGTCCTTTTTCAAGGGATCTCAACTATGCTCCGCTACAGAATGTTCCGGCAATGTAAACCCGCGCTTGAACCGTGGCTCGGATCGGTGGATCGGTGGAATAAAAGCGTGTCACGGGAGGCGCGCGTTTACGCTGCTCATGCTCCGCTCGTAAATATCCACTATTTGTGAATAAAATATCTCGTTCGCATTGCCGTTTCTGGGGCTGAGTAAAAATTTATGGTCGGTCCACCCGCCGCGATAGCAAGGGAAATATTCACCGGAAATTATATCGCCGTTATCGGGCGGCATATTTGTTCTTGAACGGTCGCACCGATTAAACGGCATTCGAGAAATAGACCGTCTATTTCGGAGCCAATTAAAACCTCGCCAACAACTCCCACGAATCATCTCTACCGCACGATACCACGATTCTTATCAGATCTATCCGTCACTCCCCTTAGAATATCCGACGCCCTTCCATTTCTCCCCTTTTTAGTTTTAATCAGGGTTATGCAATTCTCACTCTATCACTATTTAGGTTTAGATTTTCTAACAGAAACATGCGCTGAATTTCGCTGATCGTCGCTTGTATGGCATAACGTTGTCACGAGTACCTAATATCGCTATTGTTATTATTAGCTTTCCTAGTATTTAGTCGCGCAGAAATGCCGTGCCCACGAGGATGCTATTATTTCCCGCGTACCGCTGCTCGCAGGTATTTATGCGACGCTATGAATGAAATTTTGGCGATCCTCTGGGATCAACCCACGCGAGTCACTGTCCCGTTTTCGACCGAAGGACGGCCGCGCGTATATTCTGCCCTGGCTCGTTGATCACGAGAATCTGTCGCGATAGGAAATCTCGCGGAAATGGCCACCGGCTGCCAGTCTCGTGGTTTCCCATCTCGATCGAGGACGCCTTCGCTCCCGACGCTGAGGACGTCTCGCCGAGCGTAACCGTCCTTGGTTGCGCGAACGGCGCTTGAATATGTAGCCGGGGCTCGATGATTCTTCGAGACCTCGTTTAGCAGGGGCCGCGCTCTTCGAGGCGAAGAGAGGAGAATGCTCCGAAAGAGAGAAAAGGGAAAAGCGAAGGCCTCCGTTGCCACCATTTCCTCGAAGAGGGTCGAGGAAGCTCTAAAGCGACGGCAAATCCGCCCCAGACGCTGTCCACTTCCGCATGGAAATACTACCGGCATCCCCGTCGTCGGAATGGTCGATCACATTTTTCAGCGGACCGGCAGCGTCTCGCGCGGCGTCCTTTTACGGTTCGTTATCCTTTGATTGCACCACCTTCCGCCTCGCACCTGTAATCACCGCGTTCTCGAAGCCTCCAAGGGCTTCGTAATTTATTTCCCACCGGTGTGCCGCGGACGAGATTCACTTATAGATCACCGCTCCTCGTCTCGTCTGCTCGCGAGTTTTCTTCGATTCAGTCACGAATCGCTTGGAGTATCTCGAGCTCTCGAGCATCGACTCACCCGCGGTGTCTCCTACTGTAATTTGCTGTAGCTAATTTCGAATTGTGTAATCGTTGCGCAACGGGGCTCGCGGAACTGCAGAGTCAGAGATTCTAGGGAGGAGGGTTAATATCTGTCCCAAGTTCGCGCTTTCCTACTTGTCGATGTCTACCGCGAACTTCCCCGAGATCCCTGTGAACAGTGCTTACGTAAGGAACGAACAGCTTCCGTCACTTCACCGCACTGCGAAATCCACGGTACGCGCAAGCATCCGCGGGAGTCGCACTCGCGACCGCGATATCAGTATTCCACGTTCCCGCCTCGGAATCTCAAGAGGCCCGTCTGTCTGGAAATTCTGCCACTTTCCCGTCGACTATCCGTCTTTGCCATTCTCTCGGTAATGAGGAGCGTTTTCCTATAATAACAGCGACGAAATTTTCACCGATATTTCCGCGGAGCTTCGCCCGTCTGTCGCTCATTCGTAGTCTAACGGCACACCCGTGGATTTTGATACAGAAATCAATGACACCGGGGCTTCGTCTTGCGACGACAAGGAAGCATCGCAAGTCACGGAGCCCGTGCTAACGTATTTTCACGCTTTTCGATCACTGTCCTTTGAAAGTAACACAGCGCGAACTCGAGGGTGATTTCTGTGCGAACGTGGACAGGGTTCGATGTTCAGGGGGGGAACGGTTGCTTTAAGAATTTATCGGCAACTATTGGGCTACGTGGCTTCCCTTATATTGATTAGCCTCCTCTTCCTCGGGAGAGGGTAAAGCAGTATCAACAGTGATAAGAGAGATGTCCTCCCCAGGTGTTCCAGTGAAAAAATATTAAGGTTCGCGCGTGCCTCGGTTTCGAATATCTCCGATTGATTATCGGCCCCTTCTGCTAATCTCGCGCGAGTCGCGCTTCGAAGGGCGGGTTATCTTCGCGATAACTACGCATGTAGAAAGGAGATCAGTCTGGTTTGAAATCGTCCTGTGTCATTATTTATGTCACGTACACTGGGAAACCGGGAATCCATACGATAAAGCAAATACAGTGGGCTCCGCGAGTGAAATGCACTGCTGGAGGGAAGTAGCCTGAATGTTTAAGTGGTAGAGGAGCGTCTGTAGTCAGACGCGTCGAGTTGCTTCTCTGTAATTTCTAATGCATTGCGTGTTCGAGAGATCGAAACTAACAGAACACATTTACCGGAGTTTCTTTTGAAAGTTCTTAAAGCACTCCGCCCTAAATGGGTCTCTATATTTCCTCTCCCATAGATTGCCGGATGTCCTTTAGACAGTATCCCAATATCCAGAATACTTCTATCGAACTATTCCCTCGAACGAAGTTAGCGAAGCTCCCCGTGCAGGACAACGACGCTTTCTTCATGGAGCGGTTCCGATAAAAAAAATAAAAAGAAACTGCACCGCAGGAGGTTTTTGCCGGGCTTCGTGAATTCGTGGTCCCTTGCAATAACGATCGGCATCTCTCCCGGGGTTAGGTCATCGAATTTTCCGTGGAGCTTCGCAGAATAAGGGTGTGCCTTGCATGGCTCCTGGTAGTTGAACGAGCTAACCGCTCCGTTCCAGAAACTCCACGGCAAAACGGTGCAGCTTCGTGGCTAAGCTCACCCTCGTCTACCCGCTCATGCATGCTCATCGTCACTGCGTGTTGTGGCCTAATGTTCGCAAATTTTTCGCGCGCCAAAGGCAACGAGGAAAAAATACGCGAGGCCATTTAGCGTTTATGAAACGACGGTAAACAGGATGCTTGTTAATTCAGCGCGTTCGCGGAGTAAACAGAATTTTCACCTCGAGGAGAAGTGAAACTTGATTTTCCCGTGGATATTTAAACGACACAGCGTCGCGCTTTCTATTGAAAAGTTTCGTGCATTGTTTCGGGGCGAGCGCGATTTTTTCCGTCACGTTTCTGCACCCACTGCTGAAAAATATATGGTTTCGACGACGATTGGTTTCGACGTTCATTCCGCTTTCCTTTTATCTTCGTAGGAAAGGTCCTGAGAGGAAAGCTACTCTGGCCAAGAGAGACGCCAGGTTCATGAGGCGGAACTAACGCCGGCTTAATCTTTTATAAAACGATAGGACGCAAGCGTGCTTTGCACCGCCACCTCCCTGATTTCCAACTAAATTATTCCCCTCGGCGACGGCTGGAACATATTTCCCATTTTCACGGCTGCTTATTCGGATTCGATTTCAATCGACACGGTTAATCGACGCCCTTGCCCTTGAGGGGATGAGATTAAACCACGGAAACGGTGCGAGTGACGTCCCACTGAATATTTCAGTCCGCAGGGGCAGCGGGTGTAAATAAATTTCCATCTAGTCGTCCGCGGTGGCTGCACTGCGAACGAGGGAACTTCGCCGCAAAGTTTTATTTCAATTTTCGTGCGAGGAAATACGAGGAGAGAGGGCATTCCGCGAAACTAGCGCGTGTCTTCTTTTTCCTCGCCCTTAATTCCCTCGAATCGTTTTGTAACCGCCATGGTATCTCGTTTCTAACTCATTTTTCCACCGCCGATGATTTATGATGCTCGATTCAGAAACACCGCTGGATTTCTGTAACGTCTCCGTCTCTGGGCCATTGAATCAACAAATCGCCATAATAATGGCTCGCCCCTCTGAGTATTTGCTCGCGTGTAATGATTAACGTTCGCGGAATAAACGGCGTGGAGACTGTTGTATCGCTCGCGTAACTCCCCGTTAAAGTCCCCGTAAAAATTGGAGCATAACGGAAACATTTTCCACGATTTCCATTAGCGCGAGAGACGCAAACGACTAGGATGTAGCAGAAAGCAACGGTAGAAGGCGACGGTATTTCACCGGGGGCCCGGGGAATGTTGCCATATTTTACGAGGCATTAGGCGGCTTAAGGACTCTACGAATTCGGGGAAGAGAGCTAGTCGGTTCCTTTCACGTTCGCGTCGAGTCGTATCTCGTTGAGTGAGAACATTTAACGAGCTCTCCGCCGAGGATGACCGTGGGACGCGCACGAGCCACCATGAAACCCGAGCCATTTCGTGATACGCGCTGTTAGGGGGCCGATGATGGGGGAGTTTGCCGAGACAGATTCTCCGAGGGTTTTATGTACCGGCGTTCCTCTTTATCTGCAACTTTTGATCGAGTTGCAAACGGTTCCCAGAAGATGCAAATCGATAAACCTTCTCCCCGGCTCTCTCTTTCTGCCGCGGGCTCCTCTGGACTCGATCCAAAGTCTTCGTTCGACTACTGTCACGGGAATCGTGCTCCCGCAAGAAGTACTCCGCCATTTCGGTGGCAAAAAATTAGCGTACAGTCCACTCGTAAAGCACCGACGTTAAGGGCATTATATTCGCTTCACTGTCCACCGGGCTGGCTAGCGTTCCAGAAAGCCGAAGACGGCTTTCTTGCCCGCGGATCGGCGGAAGGTCCCGTTTTGTCACCGCGGCTGATGTATAGACACTCGGTATAGAATGGATGCGGACGCAACGATGCGTCTCGCGGCGCTCGCTTAAACGGCAGCGCACGGAGATTTCCGGTTTTCCGCGGTGATTCAATGCAGTTACCGGGGGGGCGTTCGACGACGCCACTCGTCATGGGGCTGGAGGACAATGGGGAACGAGCCAGCCGCAAGAAGGAATTAACCAGCGCGAACTTTATCACGACTAACTGCGCCGCTGACGCTCCCCCAATGAATTCACCGATTCGGACACGGCACCGAGTAATTCCGCCGATCGGGAACGTTAAGTCGCGCGTAATTCCCGCCCGCTCTCGCTGACTGAAAACGTTGTTAGACGGGGGCTCTAATCCTGTATTGTGCTACCGTAAATGAGGCTTTGGCGAGTTCGGTAACGGAATCGATATTTCGGCGTTTGGAAGATTATGCTGGTGCAATGTTGAAGGCGCTCAGAAATATGGAGGCTCCTCTTTCGCAAAGGCGATTAGAGTGCGCTGTAGTAGCTAGTGTTCCTTCTATGACGGAATATTCAGCAACCCCCATGTGTTTTTCCTATCGGAAACTGATCGATGGCCAAGGCGCACAATGGTTGGTATTTAACGCCATTTTGGTTCAAGGACAAGCGCGACGTCTTGCCGCAATTAATGGCTTCCCTTGCAGAGACTCCCGGCCTTAGAGTATTTCGATGTTCCACGAAACACGGAGACGGCAGAGGGGCGGTCGCCCTTGATTTACGTGGGATCGTATTAAACGGTTCTTTGATGGCCCCTTACCTCCTGAGTGGTTGATAACTTGATTTGCTCGTCCACTTTGGAACTCAGCCACGACTTCCTCCTCCATACCCGACGTTTCTCGAGAGCCTTTTCTATCCGGCTCTCCGTTGCAATTTTTTCTTTCCCACTGGTCACCACCTTTCGAATCCCAGCTAACCCGAGTGTCGACGACATTAGCCAGTCGATAATCCTCTACTCGATCGCTTCTACCGTACACCGTCCATGTACGGCGTAGTTTCTCGATTTTCATCTTTTATCGATCGCCTTGACTGTGATTAAAAGGGTTAACAGGGGCGGAACGTAATTACCGCGAGGGGAAGGGTTGCAGCGTGTACCGACGTCGGAGAGGAAAAGTTTTTATTGCCAGTTCCCGTGCCGTGGCGTGAAACGTGAAACTTGGCAGAGGTAAGAAGGCCGGGGGGCCGACGACACGCTTTAAATTGCGGACGGCGACGGTGGTGGCGAATTGGCGGTTACAGGTAGCATGACGGCCAAGAGGGACGAGGGACAAGAAGAGACCGTGTCTACGAAAAATCTCGCGGACGTAGGACCGGCGTGCAGACGGGTCAACACTCTCGTGTCGCTACTGAACTTTTGGATCGGGCTTAACGAAGGAACACTCGTAACTTTTCTCATCCCCGACTTTCCTCCGTTTCCTTTGACTCTTGTCCAGCAAACGAGCTGCTCGGGAATTTAAAGGACAGACTTACGGGACCAGTCGCTACAAATTAGCACCTAGGACTAATTTTCCTTCGCTTTCCCTCTCGCTGGGCAAATGTTCGGTAAGCGTGTTACAGCTATTGATCAAAAGAAACTTCGGAATACGAGGATTAATAACAAAGCTGCTTTGGGAAGCAATCTAAAGTAATCTGTACCCGAACACCTTCGGTTTCTCTCGCACCGGGGATTTATTTTCTACGCAATAATTCAAGCGCACAATCAGCCGTGGCGATCTGGAAATTTAAACCTATCAGGCTCACGAACTCGGCGCGGCAGTCGAGCCCGTGCGCCAGCATCGACCGGACTTAAAACTGATTGGTGCTCGTATCGCGGACAATCTCGTGGATTAGGCTAATAATTCACGAGTTACATTAGCGGCACACTGCGCCGATTGCGGGATGACTATGACTCGGGATCGTCGAGCGATTCGCATAGGTGGGAGGGACGGTTCCGGAGGGCCGATTTTCGGAGTAATTAGAAAAGAAGTTGCGGGTCTTTCGTCTCGTTACCGTTCCACGATCCTCGAAGGGAGATGAAGCGCACCCTTTTAACGAACTGCCACGGTCCCGCGAGTTCCGTTTCTTCGTTACCGTCGTACCGAAATGGAATCCCGCGACGGAGAAGGGAAGAGGTTCGATCGCGTTTCATTCCGGCGAATGCTTATTCAGTCTCCAACCGACTGTGATCTCATTAACGTGCCTGAGTGGCTGCGGCTGCTTAAAACTGTCCCACATTTCGTAATGATACCTCTGTAGCCGCGTTATCGCGTTCGCTCTCCCTCTCGCGAGCGAGCAATTAAAAAGGTTCCATCCGTGCAATTAGGACCTTCCGACAAGAGGACGGCACCCCCCCCCCCCCCCCCCGGAAGGGCTACTTGGCCCGTTTGCGTGCACCGCGGATCGGTGGCTGCTGCGCTGGAAAGAAAGAATTAAAAGGAAGACGCCATCCGTGTCTGCGTTATATAGCAGCGTCGATCCATTGAGCTGGGGGGGCTTCTGTTCCAGTTTCCAACGGTTCGAGGAAACTTGCCTCGGGACCACCGGGCTAGAATCTGTAGTTTACAGCCCAGCGATCTTTCTAAGTCGGGGTGGAGGAAGAACGTTATCGTGCACTCGGCTAGATGCAGTCCCGTTCAGAACTTGCGAATCTTTTCAACGTAAGACTCCCGCCGCTGCTCGACTGGGAATTTTATTTAAACGACGCCCGCAAGATGCTCCCCCTTGAATTTCCTTGAGTGTCCGCATCGCGGAAACCCGCAAAACTTTCTCGCTCACCGATCCACGGGAATTGGCCGCGCTTCCCTCGCCGTCGATCGCAGCGTTAACGAAGTAAACGCCAAGGGCTCGGTACCATCAACGGTTCCTCCCGTGGCTTTGGCGATCTAAACGGCTGATCCGGAGCCCGCCAGCTTCCGTCGGTGCTTGTGTTTTCCAAAGCGGCCGAGTATAAACCCGAAACTGCATCGCGAATGCATAGAGGATACCAATTCCGGTATTCCACCGGCTGGATGTTATCTCTGTTATATCAAGCGCAGGATCGAGTAGCCTTCTGCCTCGATCGTCCATCAATTCGCTGGCAATTTCGACGGGACGCGAACGCGCATAGATAGATCCCGTCGCTGCCAGCGATTTCGTCTTCGCATACTGCAGCAGAACTAACCCCAATTGTTCCAATTAAACTTTGATCGAGCCTGCTCCACCGCCACTGTCGTTCGCGGGGACAACGTTTGGGAACGCGATTGGAACACTGACCTTTATCCGCTGGATGATCCTCGGAAACTTCCGGCCATCCGTCCTGGCGGCGAGGACCAAACTTTAACGAGCTCGCCCTCGACAGCGTAAGAAATCACTGGAACGAGCGGCGGGGATGGTGGGAAGAACGATGCTCGAGGCAGTAACGCGGTCGGGAGAGATGCACTCCACTCTCGGAACGATGAGGCAAGGGGCTCGCGAATGCTGTTTAACCGAGGGCAATTTGTATAATTTCAAACAATCCAGTTGTGCAGAGGGCTTTACGTCGATCCGCTTCACGGCGAAACTTCCTTAATCCCCACCAGGCCCACATGGACGTTCGGATAATTGGGTGACGTAATTTACATGGGGCGCTTAATATGCCATAATCACCTCGCTCGACGTAATGGCGGGTCTGATGCACTGTCAGGCCGACGCGTTTAATCACGCCTGTTATAGACTGTTGTCTGCCGCTAGGAAATGCCTTTCGACTATCTCTGTTCTCGAAAAGAATCCGTGCGCGGCACCAAGTCGATCGTATCGGTCAATAGTACATTCTTCGGCGAACATTCGAACGCTAGAATTAGAACAAGGCTCTCCTTTCGTGTTTCACGGCACACGGCTTGTTCGCGCGGAACTTTAAGCGGCCGATTCGAGGGGTAGGCGGTCTCTTATCTCCCGAAAAGCAATTGCAGTTTCTCGCTCTTATCAGCTGGCCTCGATGAACCGAGGAAAGAATATTATCAGAGAAGTACGTCCCCGAAATGTATTCAGCGCACGTTGTTACGGTTGAACCGACTATGTTCCCCAGGCTCGTAATCCGTGGTGAACTTCCACATGCAAATCCGAGGGAATAGCGTGGCCCCGGCATCGCGTTAGACGCCCCAGAAAGGAAATAAGGTGCGTCGGTTCGCGTCGTTATCGGCTGCATATGATTTACAGGGGTTTCAGTTGGTATTTACTCCATCCCGCGACAGTCGGTTCCGCCGATTTACGACGTCTCGTTGCGATATTTACCCATAAATCCCGCCACCTCGGCGCTCTTCCACGAACACCCGGGCGTTACTGGTACGCGCGAGGCGTTGGGAACAATCGCCCTCGAGATTCTTTCCTCGCCAGATATCGTTCGGAGCGAGTTGTTTCCATAAAATTTTACGACTCCGACGCGGCGAGAACGTGCCGCGTCTGCCTCGGTCGGGCCTATCGTTTCCAAAACTCGGCCGAGGACCAGCAATCACCGTGGGATACTATTTTGGTACATCAGAAGAAGATTCGGTGTACACGGCTGCGGGGCTCGTCGCGACCCTGACTCAATTTCGAACACGACCCAGCTGCCCTCGTTTGCCCAATCCGCCAGCGTTTCGAGGCGTTTCGGAGCTGCTAAAAGGAACGGCGGAGTGCTTCTCGAAAACGACACGCGTCCCGGCCCGTTTCCTTTCCACTTTTATCTCCCACACAAAGGAATCGCGGCCACTTTGCGTCGCGATTCGCCTGCCCTGCGTGAAACGAGCGGGGCAAAAAATGGAGCCACTTGTGCCTGAAACGTTTCTCGATCGCTCTCGGAGAAATTGCCTCAACGACAGACTGCAACGAGACGCGTAGCGTTCGAAGGCTAGCACGAGCCCTTCGAGACGAGGACGTATTTCCCTGCAGCCGGATTCATCGATTCGTTATCGAAGCTGTTCGCTCGCGGGACCACGGTCAGGGCAAACCAGCATCAAGTGTCGCGATTTATTAATTCCGCCCGTCGTTTCGTGCGATTGCTTCGCTCGTACCGGAAATTTCAAGTGCGCAAAAATGGAGCAGCCTCGGGTAAAGCGAAACGGTTTCATTTGCGAGCGATCGGTAGCGATCCGGCACGCTCGCTGCCGTTATTAATACTGTGTTTGCTCATTTGCCTGTGGCTGACGTTTGATGCAGACTCATTGCCCGACAGTGTTTATCAGCATGGAGGGAAACGGGGGGGAAAGGAGCGGCGCGTCTCTTTCATTACACCGATCGCCATGAATGTGTTCTGTATAGGTGATTTGGCAGATTTACCGGTGGAAGGGAGTGGCCAAACGAAACCACCAGGGTGTATCAATCACCCCGACGTTCTCGCCTTGCTCAAAGTTCGCCAGTGTTACGGCCGGAAAGTTACGAGGAACTTATACATATGAAACGAGTGGAATATCAAACGAGAGTTCCGACGTGCCGCGCCGCCGGCGTCGAGTTAATTCCTCGAGTTAAAGAGATAAGCGAAAATTCACTTCCATAATGAATTTACCTTCTTTGATATAATATGCCATTTTCCGCGGTCCTGTGTTCCCCGAACGCTGTGTAAAGGTGTGTTTTTCTTTACGCGTCTGGCAAAGAAATTCAAAGCCGATTTTCTCGAAAATGAAGCGGGATATAAAAAAAGTCACCAGGTACGAGGGTAGGCAAGATGCAAGTTTTATGAAACCTGTATTATAAAGCGTGTAGGGGAGACCGGGGAAGGTTGTAACACGGGATAAATTGTAACATAAGTAAAGTTTTTTGAACGACAAATCTGGTTGGTAGGTACGCTGTAACCTTTATTCCTATTCGAAGGCATTTTATTTTTTGTTCATCATTATTTTAAGCTTTACTGTTGTGTTATAAAAACTCTTCGTAAAGGATGTAACTTATTTTAATGTGAAAAGGCAACATATTACGTGAGCAGAAATTGGTACAATTGGTGAATAGCAATACGTACACCGCTATTTTTTGTGAGTTCTTAGATAGTTTTCGGATTAGTCGATTTATTATTAAAGAATTAATTCTTTATGACGAGTAACCTCTTAAATGAGGAGAAATTGAGATATTCACCTTATTTCTACGTTAATTTCGTATTTTCCTTTTGTACCTATATTTCCTTTTATACTGAATAAGCTTTATAATAATTTCTACAATTCTGTTTTCTGTGACGAAGTACCTATATATTGCCTGTTTGGGTAAACCTGACGAGGAAAATTTTCAAAATTCACCACTGGATATTTAGAGGCTGAATTTATTTCTTAATTTAGCGTATAATTTCGATTGTCGGAAGTAAAGAAGCAAAGTTCGCTCACCTTTTAGAACTTTAACGCACTCGGTGAGGTTCGGATAGTTGTCTGGATAGTTTGGACTGTAAAATTCCTGTTTGGCCTCCTCCCCTATGCTGAACTTCTCGCAAACGTCTGAAACGTGTCTCATTTGACGTCGGACGACGTCGTTCGCGACGTACGTAGTCGGCGCCGTGCTGGAACCTCGCAGACTTTGCAGAGTGATCTGCTTGAACGAGGAGCGATTCGCCTGCCCTGCCGGTATCTGCACATGTTTCAAAGATCACGCGGTAATTCACAGGGTGAAACGCGATGAAGTTTATCCGATCCACGGCTGTTTTTCCCGTCGCGGAAACCTCGATACACGCCCGGAACGCGTATATCAAAACGATCCCGTATTAACTTAAGTCCGTTGCGATTGAAAATTTATACGGGTCGATCGGCAATAATCCTCCAATGCACAGGTGTCAGATCGTTAATTAAATGAGAGCCCAACGACGCTTCGGGGCAACTGGTGTCGTAATAGCTAATAGCGTTTAAATTATAGTTATTACCCCTCTGTACGAAATTATTGGGAGCCCGGGGAGCGTATGGGGACTATTATTGAGTTCCCACACAGTCTTATATATCGCTAGCCACGTTTTTTCTTAACGCGTACGTTGGTATAGCTGAGTCTCGAATATTTCGTTCGGAATCTCTAGTAATCCTTGCATATCCGTTTTTCCATGCGATCGGGGAACATTCTATTCGTCGATTGAAAGATATTTAGTAATCGAGGGGAAAAGTGTAGGTATACCAAGTGTATAATAAAATATTACGCGACTTACGTTGCTGAAACTTCGCGATGCGGTGATGTGCTCGTCGGAGGTCGATCGTTCTGTCGTTGATGGAACAAACGTCCGCCCAGTGGACGCATCTATCTTCTGTCTCCCGTCAGACGTACTCCTCGAGGACACGGTCGAATCTTGACACGAGACTTTTACTTGCCCCGTATTATTCTCGGTTCCCAGCATCTCGATACTCCTCTGCATCTCGATATCCTCCTCCTCGTCTCCCGGGCTTACGCTGACCAGCTCCAACACTTGCAGAGCAACCTGCTCCCTCGGGCTCGGGGTCTCCGCTTGCCAGGAAGTCGCCCGGCGAAACTTCCCGATGGATCTGCCCTCGCCCGTAGCTCGGTCTGTGCTGGAGGAGAACCAAGGAAAGGATCGACCGGCCTTTCGTGTGCCGTGTGTACTAAAGAGTGACTCTTCTGTTTGGCGTGCGGCTTCCGCGGCTGTCCCAGTGACTGTAACATTCATTGTCAGAACATTCAGGTTACTAAGTGGTCTGGAAATTCATTTGGTAGAAATATATTGCTTCAGCACACAAAAGCGATTCGAAACGCGTACGAGTAATGTTTCGTTTTTTTTTTTTCTGTTACACTGGCATTTCCCGCCCAAAAATGTCAGGTAACCCACGCGACTACAGTATTTATCTCCAGTATCGTTGAATCCACCAACGTTTCTCCATTCATACCTTTCCCATACCGTTTCTCCTATCGTATTTCTCATAGCTATTTATTTCCCATACTATCGCAAATTAGCATTCAAGAACGTTTGATGCGAGAATCCCTCGAATAAACAGACCCGTTTTAACAGATCAAAGGCTCCGGTGCAAAGAAACGACTCTGGTATAGCCATGTCCGTCTCAACGAAGGTCTTTACGTTGGTTTATTTTGCGGTCATCGCTCTTATAGATCACACTGGCCTGGCGAAGCGGCTCCAATTCAGCTTCACGTAAATTGAAGCGAGGGGCATCGATTCCGCGGCAGTGGAGCATTTGAATAGAATTCATTCAACGGTGATGAGGTTTTTGCCGCTCACGAATCCCGGAAATGTTTCATTCGATTAAGTACTCCGCTAAAAACGCGACAATGAGCACTTTATTGCCGATAGCGGTCGCCCGTTAAATTTAATTTCAGCTAAAAAGCCGGAACACACGCCGTTCTCCACTGTCCACGCGCATCTCTCATAACGTGTCAATGCTAATCCCTGGATAATTGAGTTCGCAACAGAGTTTTTGTAGAGTGGCATTTGAAATAATTCGCTGGGAAGCAGTTTAAACAGGGATAAACAGATTCGAGGGAAATTGTTCCGGCGTGTTCTCCAAATTCGCAGCTTTCGAATTTACAGCTTAAACTACTCCCCAGAAAATTGGGCTAATGGAATCAAGAAAAACAGACGGACTGACCAGGCTCGCAAAGTCGAAATCCGCGAATTCGGCCCACGGAAAATACGCTGCAACGATTTCCCTCAGATCTGTTTATCCCTCGTTCCAGGTATCCCCGTTTTTTGTTGCTCAACAGCCATCGGCGCGCGACAATTCGAGTGCGACGTCGGTCGATGGACAAATTAAATCGATGCCCATCGAATTCGGGCCGACGTGTAAATGAATTCCTCTGCGTGCCTGGCTTTTTCGAAAGATTGGCGAAAACGGTCATCTGGTCTGAATTCTTTTCCATAGATCAAAGTGACGGGCATCGCCGAGGCTGAACTGTGAAATCGTATATAGGGTATTCTCAAATTGGTTCCGACGACCAAGGCACGATAGAATGCCAATTTCGAAGGACTTGTGCAGAATCACCTTAAGAACGAAGCCTCTGTATAATCTCACTATCTATTGAAGACAAAGGCACGTCTTTTAGCGTAATTATACCACGGTATACGCTCAAAGTGTCTCCGAGATCGGTCCTCTCCGACAAAGCCGACATTTTCCTACCAAAAAACGTGTGTAATTTCGTCTAAAGCGTTTAATTTCCTTCCGTCGGCTGTCCATTAATTTGCATTGCTCGCAAGTGCGCCTTTTTCAGCGCAGAACACCGCGCGAATTGAGTACCGGCGGTGCCATACCCAAGTTCGTGTCCAGTGGAAAACTGCAATTTCATTAGCAAAAATTAGCGCGAGAAGCGCGAAGCGTTTCCACTTGGGGCTTCTTCGACCGTTTTTAATTTGCACGGGGATAGCAGCAGCCTCGTCGACGCAACTGAAATTCGACGGGCATCCAACGCTCGGCGCGTATATCTATACCTCGGGCGCAGCAAGTAAAAGACAAGACCGTGGCGTCGAATTTATTCGTCCCTTTCAGAACGTCGAAGATGAAACTTTAAATTTTATCGGTTCTCTGGTCCCATCGACTCGGTGCAGGTAAACAGGAAAGCGCTGTGACTCCCTCGAAACGTCTTCCATCATAAACCTGCGACGCATTGCTTTTCCTTTTAGAACGCGTCTTTCATGTCCGTCTCTGCGGCAATAAGTGTACCCTTCGCCGGATATTGTCTACACGCTAAAAGAGCCCGGTATCTGATTTCCTCTGCGACGTCCTTTCAGCGTGCACGGACCGGACAGTTGTTTCGGAAGTAACTGGTGAATATCAGGTGACATCTTTCTGAACCAGCTGAAGCGCACTACCATCGATTAAACTCAATGCCTTTACCCCGTCGAATATACGTCTCACAGAAGTGAATCGCTTTATGGAAAATAGTATTGTGATTCATCGATGGAAATCACATTCAATTTCTCGAAAAGGGACCAATTTTGAGGGCAGTCGGGCGATTATAATAATTTCGACCGATCTGTCTTGAAATTTCTCAGCGTGACAACTTCGTCGCGGGCTTTCCCAGAAGTTCTCGGGCCGCCTCATTCCCAAGGGTGAATTTCTAAGGTCAGAAGCTGCGGCGGAGATCTGTATCCACGTTAGCCGAGTAAATCTGATCGTTGCGCGCGCAAGGCACTTTGTTTTTCCCCCTTTTCCTTCTCTGCAATTCCTCCTACTTCGTTCAGCGCCTCGGTTCAGAGACTCTTCCTGGTTCCATCACCCGCCTCGCCAAGAAGAACGCCCCGCATTATCCTCACTTTTTCCGCGCAGCGAGATTTTACCACGTTGTTTACGAGTTTGTTTCTTTTTCCTTACGGATCCTCATATTTCTTCCGGCTGCAATGCTTCCCTCCGATCCCGCATTCGCTCGTAGGTACATACTTTTCGCATATTTCTCCTTCGCGGCAATTTTTTCCCTGTCCCTCAGCTCGCCTTCTTCCGACGATTTCTACCCTTCGTGCCGCGAAGTCTTCGATTAAATCCCCCCGGTCAGTTCTACACCGAAACAAACGGCGGAGGTCGAATTAATCGAGCCAGTTTCAATGTTTGCTCGGGGTTCAATTGTTGTTTCGGTATTGTGCGGCTCGTATTTTCAAGAAAGAAAACGAGGAATTACAGCGCTTCT